>OY720632.1:110833308-111503298 GCA_963169105.1 Ceriagrion tenellum
TTAGCACGTGAAATAAGTGATAAATCCTACATTTGGTGACCATCGGACAAAAACTGGAGAAATGATAATACCCTACTATAACCCTGATTTCGACACCACAGTAGAGGTCTGCGTCCATTAGCCGTAAATTTACGATGATTTAGAGCACTCTTACTTCAAAAATTAAATGTAAAATATTCTTCGCACACTGTAAACGGTGCGAAATAATTCAGGGAAAAAGAAAGTAAATAAAACGGCTAAGTCCCCGTTGTCATGACTTCAGCGTTTAAACGATGCTAAAAAAATCCTGATTTGTTGGATGACCTTTTCTCTATAGGCTCTTGTTCTGAATATTAATAATAATTCATCAATAAAATGGATGGTGAACCCCGGTTATCTATAACGAATGAATATTCACCTCGAAAAGTATTCATTAATCGGGTGGATGACTATCATGGGCGTCACTTATCAAAGGTATAATTCCTATGCTTTCCGAAATATAAGAGTACTTCATGAAATGAACGGATTGCGGTCTATAGTTTTTAGTCAAACAATCAGACGAAGAAGATGAAAATTCTGAAGAGAATGACAACGAGGTGCCAGCTTTGCCGTTGGATGACGCTGATCCAGACCCCGCTATTGGTGTCTCTGAGACAGCTGATGCAGAACCATCGTTCATCATAATTGGAACCTCGAAATCTACGAATGTAAGCAAGGAACCAGTCTCACACTACCAAAAAAATTTACTGCAAGTATCAATGTACTTAAGCTAAGGAATCACTATTTTTACATTCACCTATGTGCACAATTTTCAAACAACTTGCTCATACTGGGCAAGCGGTAGGACTATTGGTGTTTTCAAATTACCCGGAAGCCAATCATTGTATTCTCCAAAGGAATGCATAAGCGTATGAACTCAAATTTTAATGCCTATTGACAATGCGAATAAAACTAGCGTGCGATCACAACAGATTATAACCATCCAACTCATTGAAATCTCATTCTTTATTGGCACTATTTACGGTGGAAAATGACATTAAGGTCAAATTTACCGTAAAAAATTACTTGTATGGTTAACATTAAACATTCCATACCATAAGCGCCTCAGTAGCTCCAAGTTCTCACGATCACAAAACAGACGTTAATCCAAAGACAGTAGCGGCCTATTAGTCTCGATCTCCAGTAAGTCATTCACAACAAATAATTTACTTGGGCGTGCTGGAGTTATCAGTAAACAAGGACGGTAGAGCGCGAATTTGAACCCAATACTAAGGTAACTCCGGCTTCTTCAAAAGTCGCGGAAGTATCCTGATAAAAGAAAAATAAAAGGTAAGCATACCTCCTTCCACGTTGTAGAGTCCTGTTAATTTGTAGAACATGCTTCCCTCCTCACGCACTAGATAAAAAACACTTGACTGGTGGGACAATGATTGAGCGAAAAGCAGCTTGCAAGGACCTAGTTGTTTGTGGTGGCGATCGGCAACTGAGGCAATTCGCGCAGTTTAGGATAGATGATCTATTACGTAATAATAGCCGAAACAGAGTGTACCTCCTTAAAAAATAGAAGTAAAAATGTAACACCTCTCTCACTAAAAATGACACATTCAAGGATTACGTTCATTTAATTGATTTTTATCTCATTTTTCAGTATGAAAAACCCGAAGAAATTGCAATACTTGTGGATGACACCGATAGAAGCAGCCTTCTCGCCATACTAATGGGCTGCAAATACATTATTTATGACATAAGTGAAGATTCAAGTCAAATTGCAGATGCTGAATGGGCAATCAAAGGTAAAGTACACCTTTACAACGACTAACGGACGACGTAAGTATTAAACAATTGATTTTTTGTTTGAGTAAAATTTCACCACAGATCTTCTTGGATTCTCCAACTATCGATTATATAAAATAGCAATTCCCTGAAATTCATAGCTTATACCATTTTCCGTCATAAAATGTCCAGAAATAGGATTTTGATACCTTTGAAGCCTGGCGAGCAAGCATGGGCAACCTTCTCACGTGAACGGGACGGATTGGGCAATCGTTTGTGGTCAGTGGGTCAGATTGCGTTCTAACGTATATGATGTCTGTGACAACTTAAAAAAAGTCCTCGTACCTTAGTACAGCGGGCCAGAATGAAGATCTGTGAGGAAAAATTCATATTGTTGAAATCGTCCCTGATAAAAGTTACTAAATAACTTGAAAATGACTATCACACAAATCGAAGCACATCTCACTAATTATAGTCAACCGTTTAAGCATATTAGCGGACATATTAGCAAAATAGGGGCGTCACTTATCTCTCTATATTAAACATAATGATACCTTAACTAAGCAGTTGGCTTAGTTAAAATTGCCCCATTCATTAAATATTTCGGGATAAATAGAGAGGATCCACGAGGTGGCGCATTTATTTTAACGCTGGGGAATATTTTAAGGCACTGATCATTAAGGCAGGATTTTACATCCTTAATTGAATTTTAACAAAACATATTCAGAAGGATCATTAATTCCCATTCATTTGAAAAGCATGTTTTTATAGTACAGGTTGATCCCATTGTCAAACAATTGGGTGAAATGAAAAATGAAATTTTGTAGTAATGTTTCATTCTCTGAATCGTCTGTCCTTGCATCCTCTCTCTTCACTGTACAGCTTTGAAAAAGTCTAATTCAGGAGGGTTAAAAATGTTTAACACATCTGATGGGATAGATGGCAATTTTTTCCCAGGAGACCTCACAAATTCAATTAATGAAGGATCTGAGGTAATCAGGAGAATATGCGCCTCGTCGCAAGCTAACATAGAAGATTTCCTGGTAGGACTTCCCCTGTATTTCCTCACATATTTATTCCAAGCCTCTAGTGCTTCCTCCGAAAATTGCCCCATTGGAAGTGGAAGCCCACTGATTAAGCCTGCTCTGCGAATGAGCACCTTATGTACAGATGGCGGCATGCCTTACCACCCATACAAGTCGTCATATAATCTAGCCGCATCCATTGCATAGTCTTCGAATTTTTTTCACATTTATCTCAATTGGCAATTTCAACATTATCTCAGGCTGTTCAAAGCCTGCAAGATCACTGAAAGCCTCTCAATCAATTTTGTCAATCCCAGTGATATCAGCGGTAGGAGCAGAATCATGCAAAAAAGGCGTGCTGAATTTCCATCATCTGATGATCCACCTCCTTGTTTTTGTTGGTCTATCACCAACACTGTCCTCTCCCAATGCGAGCTTACCTCAGAGAAACACAATTTTTGTCAGCTTCTGAAGATATTCTCCATTTCTTCTCTTCCAATCGGTAGGAAATATATAGGAGGCATTCAAAACTGCAGATGAGTGAAAAGGAGGAGTTCCGTACTGAAGAGCTTCATGACTCACAAGTTTTCTCTGAGTACGATCGAGATCAGAAGGGTTGGCTTTGCAAACATTACAAGTCTGTGTGGATTTTGTGTCTGTCAGAGCATTGCAGATCTTACCATCTATTATTATGCAGTGGATATGGTGCATCACTCGTGATGTTTGGCTGTTGGGTATATCAACGAAATATTTACTGGACTCTATGATGGCAATTTGATTTTGAACCTAGTCTTTTAGTGACACAATTCATGCACGAGATTCCTCTGAAACTTGAAATTTAGTGGGCGACAGTGGTGGGCAGAGGACGGGTGATTGTTCTGCCAAAGAATTTTCTTCTTTTCCTCAGGAGTTTTGTAAAAGAGCCAGAGTGGCACCAGCAATACCATAACTAAGGAATGGTGACTGAAATCAGGACAGGGAACAGCTTGTTTGTACATTGATTGACTGAAGGCTCCATCCAATCCCCACTTCCAGATAGGATTGAGATTGCCATCTGACAAACCCATCAACGAATCATTAACGATTCTCATGAGTGATGTGACAGTTCGGTCAACTAACCCTTGAAGTGGAACTTCACCTCCTCCGTCAGTAAATTTCGTCTCCACGAGAAGGGCAACGTTGCTTCTTCGCTCCTTGAATGTCCTTATAACAAGGAAAAATATCAGCTTTGTGCTGTTTCATTGTCCCAAATCAGCTGATATTGAGCCCTCGACAGATTCGTGCCTACAATCAATCTTAAAGCTTCATCTGCAGAGAGTGGCACAACCTCCTCTTTGGAATTTGAGGTAACCTCCATGCTTTCTTCATCTTTGTAGCTAAAGTAGGAATTGAAATAGCCGACCCAAAAACTTGTGCGGAATCCCGTTTTCCCTCACACCAAAGTTCTATAGTAGTGGAATATGCAAGCTACTTTATAATTGTATTTTCTAATGTTTCATTGGTCTTTCGTGAAATTGAAAAAAAATCAACAAAGTCATTCACTCACTGCTTATTGCAAAGTCTTCCTCCATATAGATAGCTCGTCTTACAAGACACCAGAAGCGTGAATATGAGTAATGAGGACAGAAAAAAATACTACCCGAGTCCATAATTATTATCACCATTTCACAGACTAGGTGATCGCTATCTTTTGCATATGAACAAGCATAGTAACATAGGTGAAAGCTGTGGTCTTCCACACACCGAAGGAATAAATAGTTGAAGATTGCCAAAAAAACCGAATAAGTTTTTTAACACTCAATGTTTGGGGCAGAATGAGGTGAGGACGACATAAAACGATGGAGAACCAGCATTTTGTTGTCCATCCCAACCTTTCAATATGCTTCCAAAGTTGATGGGTTTGATCCTCCCAGGATGCGGACCACTTCTCACGCAGCGAATGAAATATATCTATTCGCTTCATAACGGCTTGGATTATCAAAAATCAGGGGATGCTCATCCTCATCCGATTCTTTTTATTCGCTTTGTCCTCGGCACTGAACTCCTGGCTCCCATGCAAAGAAAATAAACTCATCCAAACGACTCTTTGAATCAGCACTTTAGGCAGAATGTTTCATCCATGATAAACGCAGAGTTGGCACATTTGTATACAATATTTGGCCAAAATCCTTCAGCGCAGCTGCTTTCTTCATTAAAAGTAAGATAAGGGTTAATATAACTTGAATAGCAATGATTGAGACTAGTGCGGAGTGATGCAGATAACTCAACCTTTTCCCATCAAGAACTGATGAACGATATGCTTTTTTAAAAGGGGAGTGCATGCTGGATGTCTCGTGTATTAGCAGTATTTTCTTATGGATAAGTTAAGCATATGAACCATTATGTAGGAAAACCATGAACAGCTTTGCTTAATATAATTCCACCCTGGAACTCAGGTGATCATAGGAATACGTGAAGAATTACCCTTCCTTAAGTTTGAAAATGGCCCCACTTTCATTCCCGCCGACGATGGTATACGATTAAAAAAAAAATCAGTGGTGTTACAATGTGCCTAATTATGTTCTACGACACATGGGCAATAAATCGAATTTTGTCCTGCTAGAATAAGCTTTTGCTCCACTGTGCGCAGCTTGCCAATGTCTAATTGTCTAGTAAAAGAATCCAGAGGCAACCTGCAGACCGATATCATCCCGAAAATCAACCTAATTGTCATAACAATCGTCAGCCAACGTAAATATCAATGCCGATAATATGGCATTTTTTGATATGATGAGTGCTTGGGGCCCTAATCTGGTATGAGTAATCCAAGTATTACATAAAATGTTTTTTCCTCTAATTCTGCACTCCGACATCCAGGGTAAAAATTAATGATACCGTCCATAAAACCCTAACCCCACCCAATCTCGCACACAATTTCAAGTTTGCAAGGGCATGTGCAAAGAATGGCTTTCTGATACATGAATTTGATGTCATATTTGAGGTACCATTGCGGTACCTATATCCGAAATAACACTTTTTTTAAGTATCAGGGTGCCACTGGAGCAAAAGTTGGCCATCCACCGACATGCAATCAAAACGAATGCAGTGCATTTTCTTTGCTGCAGGTCTATTTGAATATTACCATGCTTTAATTTACTTGCTTTCTTGTCTGTCTGTTTCTTTGTCTGTTCGGTACAAATTTTCCAATCGATTTCAAACTAACTTCTTCATGAGCTAGAGACTTGAAACTTAAATCATAGCTCAGAACTGGATGACAATGCAATAATATGCAAAAATAATACATAATATAAATAGAATCTACTAATTTTTATATGCTGCTCTTTCACAGAAATCAAAGCCCCCTGGATATATGCAGTTTTTAATACACATGTGTATTGCAGGTCGCTATGCAGGATACAGCAGGCGTGACTCCTCCTGGGAGAAAAAACTATTCTTATTTGACGGTTTTGTAAAGGCAGTACGAAGCGGATTTATAAAGGCTAGATAATTTTAACCATTGACACAGAATTTGTGCTTAGGTGGTGTTGACTGAGGGTTAGCTCCTGATAAAGTACATGGAACTGCCCATTAATTGACATGCATTCAATCAATTAGGGAGCTTATTCACATTGAATATCCTACAGATAAAATGAGTAATCAGGCATTATAAAGATGGCTCATTAATTATTTTGGAAATTTGCATCACTTCTATTCACTAATATTGATGTATCAGCAGCCACATTTTCAATCAAAAACAGCTTTAGGCCTCGCCTAAGTACCCCAAATTTTTAAGACAATTTGTAAAATTTCAATATAAAAAAATCAAATTAACTCCAGCATCTTACCTTGTTCTACACTTGATATTATTATTTGGTTAAAATAGAAAATACGGAGGAGTTTTGGATGAAATACGTGGAATATTATTTGTTTAGCATAATCGACCTTAAGATATTAAACAGAGTTGGAAGAGATATGGTGAAACAGCATATTAAAATGAATGAATTCTGTTATTTTACTGTAATTATTGATTTTTATATTTACTCCCTTCTACTTAAATGAAAGCACTAATTGAAAATAATTATTTAAATAAAAATAAAAAGGCTTTTAAAACAAGCTAAAAAGTATAAAATAATTATTTTAAAAAAAATTTTTAACCATGTTTTTAAAATGGGTAACAGGGGTGTAGGGAGTAGCTGTCATAGAGAAAACTCACTCAACAGTTCACATCATTTGCAGTACAATAAAATTGTTCATGACTTAGGTGAACTATTCATGCATCAATTATCTATTGCAAGTGCCCCACATTTTTCGTTTTGAATCTTACAAGTATTTTCATAGCTATTAAAATTTACAATCACAAATTTTCAGGACAGTAGTCCCTCATCAAAATTTGACCAATGCACAAGCAAACACTAAAAATTAGGTTGCAAAACTGCCCATTGTGTGTTCAGTTTACTGACATTACACCAAGGCTGGACATTGAGAGTCAGTTGGAAAAAGCCTACCCGACAATAAAAAAATCTTACAGCGTAATAAAGAAGTATCTTTGGTACTCCATCAAGAACTCTGAAATTTTGAGTGGTAGGAAAGCCTAAAGAGTACCAACTAATCTTGGAAATTACCTTTGATAAGTCCCAGTATCAAAGAGAGAAAACACATACGTGGTCCATGCAGATTCTATCAAGGTTGGTCCTGGAGGGAATGATATACAAACAAAGGGTAAATATTATACTCTATTCGGACTCAAGAAATCCAATGACTGATCACCTTCGATAGAAGCCTCATGAGTAAGATAGATACACCACTTGAAAATTTGAAAGTAATCCACCCTAAAATTTTCTATTGACTGGTTATCGATATCACCACCATCTGGTAAGACAAAATTAGCCCCATCAAAGTATAATGTTTGGTAAGAATGATACATCTAAACACGATAACGTAAGTACAGAAAAAAATCTCGCATAATGAGGTTGTTCTGACTAGGATTTAGACAGTGGTGACATAATGGTGGGCAGGATCCAGTCAGGTATGAAAGAAGAATACCATTAATAAATTAACATGCACACTGAGTGGGAAACTGTCTGAGAATATGAGTATTTTTCAAATATTTCAGCTTATCTTTGCTATACTCTAAAAACTATTGTGGTCATACTCATCAATGCCTAATAATAATATTTTTATTGTTCTTGCAATAGCTTTGGATGAAGAAATAACAGCAAAAAAAGAAAAGGAAGAAATGATTGAACCCCTCAACTTCATACTGATTTCCACTATTTTAACTTGGGCACTTACTAAGCCACTAGACCCAGTAAGGAATAAGCCTGGTAATTCACTAAGTAAATGTTTCAATTTAAGCATAAGAACCATCACATTTTTCCTAAAATTACAGGATGAGCCAGATGAACCATTCACAGAAGATGACTACCGCTTGAGAAGGGCTCATCAAGACTATAAGAATCACCTGACATTGGAAAAAGAAGTGATAAAAATTGGAAAAAAGGCAAAGCTTGGTGCTTATTACCTCAACTCTTCTCAATATATCGGTACACAATTCAAGAAAAAAAATATTTACCAAAACTAAATTTTTCTCCATCTACAGCATAAAAAGGAATTAAAAACCATTGTAGTTGCTTGTGGCTTAGTATACGGACTTGAAGAAAACTTCATGGGGCTTTTATTTAAATTAGCCTGGTTGCATGAACCTTTTTTGCCCTGCCTTCCTCCTGGGAATAATAACGTGCCACTGCTTCACATCACTGACCTTTCTAAGTACAATTTTTATATTTCTACTAGACATGCTAGTTTGCTTATTCTACTAGAAAATGCAGGGATAGCAACATGTACAGCTAACAGCACCTGAGTAGTGTGAGGACATCAATTCTTGGATATGAAAGCTAATGTTTCTTTGGTAGCCAACACTCTCTGACTTGGTGACCCTTGACTAACTTTTCAAAAATAAAATTTTATCAAACCTCTTTAAATTTAATTCACAAAATGTAAAGTTTCTACTAAAGGAATATTCAAAGATGAGCATCATTATAAATAATTGCTATTATAATTTTTCACACAGTGTTATATACCACTTAATTGAATCAATGCCAAGGAAAAGGTGGTACATTTTGGCAATTGAGGAAACAGTATCCACCATGAAACAAATAACAAAGGTACCTGAGTGAAACCTTTAGTAAATTTACTGAGCAGTTTAAAGTGGATGTTACAGTATGAAAAATAATTTCTTCCTAGGCCATCAGTAGAGAGCTGGGTTCAGGAAAATTGGCTAAAATAACAAAAGAAGAAGCTTTTGCTTTCAAGGACATGACAGTATGGAAAAACAACCCATTCCTATGCTTATAACAGGCCAATATTTATTCACCAATGAAAAATTATGTTTCACAGTTACATTCATTAAAAGTTTACCTTATTCTAGGAGGAAATTTATGATCATATGACAATGAATATAAATATGCAGCCTGGATACATTTTGGAAAACATGACCTTGGATTATGCTCCAGATGACAATGAGATGAGCTTTTTAGAGAATATTGAAAACACAGCTGCTGAATTTGTTCAGATTCATGGCTTAAAGGCAAGTCTAATATTTAAGTTTCTTAAATTGATTGAACCAAAACCCATGGTGCACTTCATCATCTGTAAATAAAAATAGCCAATGACACTGAATTAAATTGAACCTAATAGTGTTAGATGAACTCCACCATACACAACAGCTGTTAGCCGCAAACCGAAACAAATCTTAGCAGCCACCAAACATGTTTCCTCACGCTGCCTAAGAATATGACAATATTTTTCATGACTACAGCACATCTTTCAGTCATAGACCAATAATGAGAGCAGAAAAACATAAGAGGTGCCTAATCATCACTAATATTGTATTAATTACATACCTTAGTTTTCAACCAAACTCCTTGTTGAATTCCACTGACCTGAGGAAGAAACATAACATATTTTTTCATATTTTTATCAATATTATGCATAAACGTAGTATGTCCAATATATTCATTTCCTTTATGTTATTTCCTAAATATTTATGTTATTTCCTAAATGACCAATACTTAATTTTTAGCCAAAAAAAATCTTCATCCATGGTCCACCTATGTCTGGAAAGACATTTTTAGCCCACAAGCTATGTAGACGATACCAGTTGCACTACCTCACTTTGGACAATGTTCTTGAAGATTTCAATACAAAAATGGTAAGGTATTTCCATAAAATGTTGAGAAAGGTGTGACTACAAATACACTGCTCAGTTTATTCATTTCTGAATTCCAAGGAGGAAAAACTCAATGCATCAGGGATACAAGAACAAGAAAGTAAAAAATCAGAAAGCAATACAGAGAGTGAAGATGAAAGTGATGATGAATCTGAGGAAGAGGACGATGAAGAATTGATGGATCTTTATACAGCGTTACAGGAAGCCAAAGATGAAAACACACCACCAGAGGAAGACGTCATAATAAAGTAGCAATTATAGAAGGATATTAACAAAAAATAAGGCGTCTACATTGATATTTAAGTCATTCAAGAAGAATACAGACATATCTATAATAAAACATGATTACATAGCTAGATAATAGCTGAGTTAATTCTTTGATTAAAATTGACTGAATGCTCTCTCTCCCAATTTAGATCAAATAATCTTTATTTTACAGGATTTTTCGAGAGAAACTTCTATCTAAGCCATGCCAAAAGCAAGGGTATGTGCTAGATGGCTTTCCTGAGACATACGACCAAGCTAAAAAATTATTTTCTCTTTCTGAAGATGACGAAGATGAAGATGAGGATGAAGAAGATGAAGATGAGGATGAAGAAGATGATGAGGTTCCAATTCCTGTAGAAGTTAACAAAAAAGTCATGCCAAGTTAGAATGATTTAACTATAACCATAATTATATAAGAGTACAAGGGATCTATTAAGCTCTTCCATCTTCATGAAATCCAACTGATAATTCAAGTTAACAATTTTTAGTCACTTCTGTTAAATCTAGATGCAAGGCAACTTCATTCCTGAAATTAATGAATACCAATAATTACACAAAATAATTTTTTCCAGCTTACATTTTTAATCTTGAGGCAGATAACCTACTTCTCTTCAAAAGAGCAGCCAAGGTAAACCCAGCAAGGAATATTGACGGCCGATATGACGAGGAAAATATGAAAATCATATTGCGAGAGTATAGGTAATCATATTAGGAACATGTGTCACTTGATCTACCGGCAATTGTCATTAAAAGTCCATTTCCATAAATTTATTTCACAATGGTCAACTCTTCATTCTGAATCATATCTTAAGAACTAAAATACATATTTATAGAATTATTTTTGGCCTCAAAAGCCATCATCTGAGAACATAAATGATATAAGATATCATTGAATTAAGGAAACCAAAGCCTTTTACTTGAGTCTGACAGAACAAATCTCATACTACCATGGTTCTTTAACAAATATTGAGCTAGATTTTGAGGGTGTAGGATTTAATCATGTGTTACTGCCTTTGATAGAAACTCAGTTCCGTTAAACTTTGCCAAACACAGGGGTCATGTTCCACTACTACGCTGCATTGGTAGAATCATTAGTCTTATGGAAATTAGGAATTCCATTCAAATGAGGAAAAATATACTCCTTCAGGAGATTTTTTCAAAAACATGTGGACTATTGCTGTAGGACCCATATTTAAATTGTAATTTATCTTTATTATTATAGCCCCAAAAACAGCACAATGACCTTTTACATTGGTTGATATAATACATAAATATTAAATATTAACAGAATCAACAAAAACAAGTCACACAAAAATTAACATATAAGGTTCATAAGGAACAAAGTGTATTTATAAAACAACGGAGTTAAAGCTGGGAGGTGAAGAGAAAAGGTCGAGGGAGGGATTTTTCACTGCAAGGGAATTGAATACAGAGGGTAGCCTGTAGAAAAAAGAGAGTTGGGATACAGAGAGATGGAATTTCGGCACGTGTATGGGGTTGGTGTTACGGGTGGAACGAGGAGGCACACGGATTGAGAAAAATGAGAGGTTATTATTCCGAAAAGAACCACTAAACACATTATACAATAGTTTCATGTCTGCAATCAAGCAGCGTTTATGAAGGTCGCGAATGCCAAGAGTGATAAAAACTTGCTCACAGGATAAATTCCGGAGGGGAGGGTTACGGTGACGAAGAACAGCTAGAAAGAAATTGATGGGGCGGTTGAGGAGTTTCAATGTAGAGGGGCAGGCGGTTGACTAGATGGGGGAACAGTATTCTAGAATAGGGAAGATACAGCCAAAGAGAACAGTTCGAGGCAAGTGGGTTGCTTACATCCGTAAGCTGATAAAGGAGGTCAACCACAGCCCTTACCTTTTGGTATATTTTTCTTTTGTCAGCTTACAATCGAAAATTACTCCCAGATCAGAGTGGATTTTAACCGAGGGGATGGGGCATCAGTTGATGGAAAAAGCTGTCGAAAAGAGGTTTCTTTGTAAAGAAAAAGTCAGAAAAGCCAATTTGGAGGGGTTCACGCATAACTGCCATTTTTCACGCCAAAGACTAATTCCAGTTAGCGATGCTTGGAGGCAACGCAAATGGGTAGCATCGTCAACACACTTAAAAATTTTACAATCATCGGCGTATGACAAAATATTGCAGTCATTATTAGGCTAAAGCAAAACTCAACTAATACCTGACCTGAGGCTGATTTCATCAAGTTTATATCAGTGTGACTAGGAGAGCATGATGGGGAAGAATTCCCAAATCAGGAGCTACTTCAGCTTTCTCCTCTCCTTAGATGTTCTGTGAAAGGAAATTCATCTGCATCCAAACAAATCTTGAATAATTGATGGTCTCAAATTCCAACAGTACTTTATCAATAATTTGTCGGCTGCAAAAAGATTGCCTGAAGTATAACCATTAACTTTGGCTTTTTAGACTCTAAATCCCCCAAATCACCATCTTCATTATCATATTTTCCATAAGACAGTGCCATTATATCCAGTCCATCAATAGTCAATTCCTCTTCATGAGACTGAAGCAATTTTTCTACTTCACTTCTCTCAATATGTCAAAGTCGGATGCTAAAATGATGAAGTTATAAGGGAATTTTTCCTAGATATTCCCATTATGTACAAGTATTTCTTTTCTGGAACTGCTTTTTACACTTCACTTCTCGTTCAGGTTCAGCCAACCTAAACTCTTTCAGGGGATTCAAAGTTGAACCTTCAATGGTATAGTTCTAACATTCATGAATAATATTAGTACCTATTTACAAAAAACTGCCAAACAAATTTCCCCCTTGTTTTCACTAAGTTAGTATATTAACCTGCTGTAAAAAAAGGTTATTTGAAGTTGATGAAAATTGATGAACAGTGCATTTCTTTTCAGAATCCTAAATATTGATTCTAACACAGTGATGAACTTTTTTGATGAAGTTGAATATTACCCAGAAAATATATCAGTGGAAGATGATGAAAGACCATTATTGGAGAAAGCTTTCCAGAAAATGTTAGCATCAATTGGAAGCCCTACAACTTTAGGTAGGTGTGAGATCTGAAAAGTCAAATGACTTTAAATCAACATAGACCTTCATTGATTTTTCATGGGATTCATAAACAATGAACAATTATTTGATACAATGCAGAAAATAGAATTCTTATAAAAAAATTAATTTGTTTTACGGGCATAAGCCCAGTATCAAAAGTATTACAATATCAGATTTAACCAAGTAAAATTACAATATAAGATTTATAGATGATAATAAAAAGAAAATAGGTATATATGATTCATTTGCCATTGTAAAATACACGCAAAAGCAATTAATATTTGATTCATAAAAAAAGAAATTAGTGCTAATGTGTAATTACACATTTATTACAAACCTCTTAAAAGTAGTTAAAGAAGAGTTTAAAAAAATGAAAATGAATGCAATGCTCATTGCATTCATTTTTATTCATTATTATATGATGACAAAGGAGTCGTGTCTCAAAACGTGGGAAGCTATGAAAATAATGGGTCAGGTAAATAAATTTGTAGTTTTCCACAAAGAAGTTTTACATTTCACCACTAATTTGAACGGCTATGTCATTTTCAAATTTTTTAGTGAAAATGACACGCGAAAGTAAATAAGAGCGGAGTAGACTTGCAGGCCGGGACTCCAACCCGGGTTGGGATTCCGGTACATAAAACAATCACCTTGGCTAGCCGAATTTTAGAAATACCTTAGGTTATCATAGAGGCATTAAAAAAATATTATTCCAAAAAAAAAAGACTACGCCGGATAGTCTTTGAATCAATAATTCATTTTTAATTTTATTCTGAACAAATTTGTTATAATTTAAGATCTTTTGGATGAAAATAATTATTTAGGCACGTGAGTGATTAACTTAGCAGCTATTTCGGGGTGATGACAGTACAAAAAAACAGGTAGTATCTGTGTATTGTGTTGCACGTGTGCCCTGGCGCAACCTTCACCAGCACAGCTATTTGCCTCGAAACTACTGGAAATTCGAAGTAATATAGCAATCTCTCTCATCACCTTTGGTGCTCCTTGCTCTTTGCTGTCTGGTGTACAGTGTGTGGCATATTTGGCTTTTCCCGCTATTTTGAGCATAACATAACGCTGTACCGGTGATTCACGGGCTACATTGCCTGCATTTCAGCAACACCTCTATGAGAAACCTTGCAAGCCACCTCAGAGCTGTGTAGCGTGGGAAAGCCAAGTTACATCAGGTTGTATGGCTGAAAATCAAAGCAATTCCATTGTGTTTTGGATTTAAATCAATCGGAAACTTACAAGTATCATGATTATGATATATGTTTTCCATAAATGTTCAAGAAAAACATTATACTATTGAAACTAATAGTCCATGTGTTAGTCATAGCACTTGCCTCGGAAGACCCTTTGAGGTCTCAAAGCATGTTTTGTAACATAATACGAGTGGAGATAAAGAAACTCTGACTCGGGCTGAATTTCAGACTTATCTCGATGGGAAGCAAGAAAGGCTTCCCAGGTTTCTGTAGGTTAGGGGGAAGGGCAAACATGCAGCGAACTGGAAGTAGTCATGCTCAGTCAGGGGCCCAAATCGCTTCACAGGCATCGCATTATTTTGGCAGAGCGCCAGAGAATTGTCGGGATATGGTCCACTAGTTTCCCGATTTCTCGAATAATAAGCAAAACATAAATACCAGAAGGGTACGAATGATAAGAGAAGGGTTTATCCATGGGTTTACATTTCTATTGCCAAAATAATCCATCTCATGATTGAGTTCTTCACCGGGGAAAATGGTTGATTTTGGGTAAACGTATGCATTTATATTTCTGATATGCAAAGTACCTAGAAAATCAAAATAGAACCTATGCTGTATCTTTACTCTCTTTCTCTTCATTAGTGAAAACCGTAATTTTTTATCTGTCAGCAATCAATCATATTAGGGAAAATGCCAATGGTCTGCAAACGCTTTTTTTGCGACGTAGCCTGCTCCCTTAACATTTTGAATGAAAGTTAGTTAATACCACACATTGCAAAGTTAAGAGCTGAAGGAATGAGTTCAGGTTTTGCATCCGGGCTGTTCAGTCGGATCATACTGAGACAATGCTCTCGTTAACGGGAGGAAAAATCACCCGCACATTACGTCACTATAGAGAGAATAGCCGAACACTATCTCGATGTTGGTTATAACACTAATAACAATAATACATACAAAGAGAAATGCTTTTTAAGAAATAAATTTGTTTAAATGAGGTCACTTCCATGTTAGGGCCCACACATGGACTTCGTCGTACGGAAGTTTCGTTTTTACAGAGGTTCGTAATGGGAGTTTTGTGCATGCATTATGTATGGAAAGGGCCTGGGACCGGGTGCATGACTTTGTAATAGGGAGGTTTTTGTCAAATTTTGCTTTATGGAGGTTCGTTATACAGAGGTTTTACTGTATATCAGAATAAGGGTTCCAAATCACAGACCCATATTCCAGGATAGGCCTTACCAAGGCAGTACGTAATAATAAAATACAATTTGGATTTGAGAAATCTTTACAAACACTACTTCTGAAACCCAACATCTTAAAAACAATGATGCAATGATTTATATAATTTTAAATTTAAAAAAAAGCAATTGTTGAATTGTTTCATTTTCCAGAATCTGCATACTTATTACAACCATATCAATTTTCATTGCATTTTCTTGAAGAGATTAGATATGAAAATAAACTGACATAAAAAGGGTTTGAGAAAATTCAATATTTTCCTTTTAAAAACTTTAATTTCAGAATTCATCAATTTCTATTCTACTCAATTGTAATGCCAAATTGATCAGCTAGTGGTCTCCAATTGTTGGTTGCCTTGTTACCATATTTTACGATCAGATTCATTTTAGGGCCATGTAACATAATAGGACAAAGAATACTTAAGCATAGGATTCTTTAATGTGAAACATGATGTATTGAAATGGACAACTTGATTGAAAAGGACCCATCCATGTCGCCTTTGATATTTATAATGACGCTTAGCTGTGTGCCAAAATGTGTACTGGTTATTTTAGAAAACAAAATAGGGAATACCACCTAAAATAACATCACAAATTTTTTGTGACAATTGAATATAACAAATACAAATCAAGTTTTCACCACTTCCCTCAGAACCCTTAGAAGATGAGGAAGCAAAAATGTCACCAGAAGAAAAGGCGTTAATTCAGCTACAAAAAGAAGAAGAGTTAAGAGAGCTTCTTGAAAAAGAGAGACTGGAAAAGATTCAGCAGAGAGAAAAGATGGAAGAATGGGTAAGTACTAACCATGGATTAAAGAAAAGCTAACGGTAGACCCTTGCTGTTTACAATGGGTTCACTTTACAATGGTTCTGCAAGCAATTGCAGGCACATTTTAAAATTTCCTTCTATTTTGCTGCTCATGTGATAAGAGCAAACGTTGTAAGGATTAGTGCTACTGTGAGTTGGTTCCACTAAGAAAACACAACACTCCTAATGTAACCCAGATTGCATCTAAGATAATTCAAATGAAGGCCATCATCAGTCATTTTAGAGACATAATTTTGTTCACCGATCAGGAAAATTGAGCTCTTCCCCGGAATACTGACCAATTATTAGAGACTAACTAATTTCAAAATGAAGTGATGTTTCCTCAATAAATACAGCTATTGTGAATTTATAAACTGTGCCAAAGAAACAAGAAAAATAGCATCATAACACTTCTCTGTAAATGATAGGATGTGATGTAAAGGAATACCTAAATTTGCATTGAAATGTAAGCCTCTTTTTACATCACGCCAAGATTCTGAGATACTCTGCTTCCCACTGCCATCTGGGTCAGTGATGAGTCTACAATCGTTAAGATCAGACTTCAAGAGTCTTCTGCAGTCTTCCATCTGAAGTGGTACTGTCAAAGAAGGACATAAATCATATATAGAAGCAAAGATTATACACAGGGAAAAAATATTTGGCCAGGAGTTGTTCATGATTTTCAAGGGTTTGATGAACAGCACATGATAGATAAGAAAATCGTCAACCAGTCAAATGTAAAGCTCTGAAATTGATGGAAATGGTATTTTTGAGTTCATCAATGACCACAGGAGGGAGCTGCTCAAGGAAGAACCAAAGAAATGGAGAAAATAGTTGAAGAGAGTAGCGTGGGGATGCTACTTCTAACTAAATGCATGGATATACTGAGACTTCTGAGAACATTAAAGATCTACTCACTGCTTGGGATATGGTGAAAAGGGGTGCTTAGAAAAATCCTGACATGGAAATGGCCAATATTTTATGGAGCAAAGTAGATAAAGTATTTGGACACTTCAAAAGACTTCATCTAGAGGGTTTAAAAAACCATTTATGTCAATTTTTCACGGAAAAACTTAACTTTTTAGTTGTATATTTACCATTGCCATTATTGTCACCAAATAATGTTCCTGAATCAGCATCGCTCGAGACATATTTATTTCACATAGAAAGTTCAATATTGCTTTCAGTTCTACCGTCCCAGACTTTATTTTTTATGACACATAACACATAGAATAAGTTTTTCACTTCTTGCTGTGCGTTTTCCACAATTACATATTTGGCATCTTGAACATTTTACCATAGTTTTATTCCCTTTACATACTTGTACCTGACACTGATGTCTTTTTCTAATATGTGTACCTGAAATAAAAGGTGCTGGCCGTGGCTGTGACTTTATGTATTCACTACGTAGTTCTTCAGCAGCTAGTATCAAAATGAATTATGCCAGCTAATAATTGTGAAGTGACCTTTTTGTATATCACCCAAGCGTTAATGGCAGCTATCTAGGATATTATACTAAACTTTCACAGGCCAGATCCAGTGTGTGTGGTGTATTTCCTTGCCATTTGGTCCAGTATATCAACTCTATACTTTGTGGAGTTGTAGAAACTGACTCTGGTAATCTTTTTTATGTACAATCTAACTTCACCTTTATCTTCCGAGGGTGTCTCTCTGGCAAAAAAATTGTGTCCCTAGAATGCCGAGCATGTTTGTTTGGCACATTGGTGGACATTTAAAAAACTGTTGTCATTTAAAAAACCTTGGCCAGCAAGGCTTACGACTATGGAAAAACTCAGTAAGGTAAAGGTTAATGCTGGGATGCATGGTACTCAAAACCAATGCATTTTTGTTTTTTTTTACCTTGATACACTATCATTGTAATATATTCATGTTTTAGAACTGTGGTATCATACAACTTAGCCTTTGACATCCAAAGTACTTCAGGGACCTCACATCTGATTCTATTCATTGTGCTGACAATACTAATGCCTTCCTCCTTTAAGTTTTTAGCCAAAGTCAGAGACATGAAAAAATTATCTGTCATGACATTCTGTCCTTAATTTAGATATGGACGCAAAATAGCGTAAAACTGCATTTTCAGGGAGACTTACGTTTGGCGGGCACAACCCATCTTTCCCTAGATACTGAAACCCATTGCAGAAATATTTGGAATTAACATCTGCTAATACCAAAAACTTTATTCCAAATTTGTCTCGTTCATTTGCCATATACTGTGTGAATCTACACCTAGCTTTAGTGGGAAAAAACTGCTCGTCCGCCATGAGATATTCACTTGGACTATAGCAAGCTATGCAGTTGTCCACAAAGCTATTCCATATTTCGGACATCAATGCAAATTTATCTGTAGTGAGATGCTGAGATCTTGTACTCTGAAAATCAAAACGTAAGTACTTCATAAGCAAGCGAAATCTGCTTTGTGACATTGTCTTAGAGAAAAACACTGGCCCCCATTTACTAGACCATAGCCTATCATAATCTAGTGAACCACAACCATATGCTCCTCATGCGTACATTAGGGAAAAAATAGCTTTAATTTCGTCAACAGTTGTGGTCCAGTCTCCCTCACCCAAGTGCACTGCTTCTACTTCAGTGCATACTTTGATACGCTGGAGCATACGTTCATCAATAAATAAGTACAATGCACTAGATACATTCTCTCTAAACACTCTCTGTTTGGCTTGCGGTGATAATCCCGGATTTTCTTTTATAATAATTATTTTATCATTGAGTCCATCCCTACCTAATAACCAAGTTCCGACTGCTGTGGCAAATGCTTTTTTTTCAGGCCCTCGACCCTTCTATCCCCCTCCCTGAGCACCACCGTGACCGATAGCTAAGGATAAGTGAGGAAATTTATGCATGAACTTTCCCAAAATTATGAAGAGAAAGATAGCAAACACTTTAGAAATGATTATCATGTGCTTATACCCTCCTTTTAATATACAGAACCATAGTTATATTGAAAGATCACTCACCAGAGCCAGGAAAGGGTGCTTCTGTCAGATGATCTTTCAGAGGTGCTTGTATCGAGGCATCACCATCTGAACTACCGCTCCAACTTTCAGCATTGTCACTTGAAGTGTCAGAGAAGAAAGTAATTCCATCATCCGAATCAGAATGCACTGGGTTGAGTTCATCGATATCAGAATCAATTTCTGATAATTTTGCGCAAGTTCTTTCAGAGTAAGACTCCATCGCCAGGGCATGTCTCAGAGCAATGAAGTTTTGCTTCTACCCAATGTGCAGTCAAAGCTCGACTAACCATGTAGGGATAAAAAAAAGGGATGGAAAGGTAGGTGGAAAACAGTACATCTCACATCCCTTAGAAAAAAAGAGAATCCTGGACCTATTCTCTAGTGGTTTTATGTGTATTTCTTGAGACAATTCTGAGAAAGTCTATCCAAGAATCCTGTAATATAAGCATAATTATAAAAAAAGAAAAATATAGAGAAACATGCAGAAAAGCAGTTGTGAATTCCATCTGTTAACACAACAGCAACTCATCATACCAGAAAAAAATCTTACTTGAATGAACAAAAATAATTATCTGTAAATTTATAATACCGGTCAAAATGACCGCTCTGGCACTTTTAAGTATATCAACAATTATTTCATAAATTATGCAGAAGAGGAGAATAATTTTTGGCATGTGGGCGATGGATAAAAATTCATTAAAAGTCACAAAATATAAAAAATTGTTAACCATCGTGAAGGAAGAGGGGACTAATTGAAATTCAAAAACAGTTGAATTGGTCACTCCAGTGCTTCTAGTGTTAATCTGTCATCTTTGTATTACTATTAGCCATTTGTCACTCATACTTAGCCAATTTCTATCATGACTTAACACTTAATTTTGCGTTCATAATTCTAACATGCACGCAATTCCACGTACTACGTATGCATTTCTTTAAATGTCATTGAGGTGACTGTGGTATGGTGATGATGGTGTGAGACCCAACGAAAGATGTCTGATTGCCAACAACAATTAGTGATCAAAGGTACAATGAGAGTTGACTGATTTATAATCCACCTTCTATTTCTATTGCTAGAAGAAGTGATGATACATAAAGTTCCTGAAATTTGTGGGTAGTTTGAAGGAAAATATGGGGGCTTGGTGGTACATATTTTTTATTAACATAAGGAAATTCCATATATTGAAATTTTAACAAATCTTAAAGTTTAAATATTGGTCAAATAACTATCTAAATCATTTGATTCCTAAATATTTTGAACATTTTCTTCATTGCATACAACTGAATACACGACTGTTGATGCGGTAAAACCGATACTGTGGCCAGTGATTTGCTGGTTCACTTAATAACGGGATTCACATTACAAATGGTCCTGTAGCATGGATACCATACAGCAGGGGTCTACTGTAGATGGAACCCTATGATACTGCACCTCAGAAGAATATTGAAGCTAATTATATGAGCATCGACTGTCCATATTGAATGAATCATTTACAATGATAATGAGCCAAAAACAGAGGAAATAAAATTAGAATTGGTAAAATGTCAAAGTAATGCATCTAGAAATACATCAAATGGAAATGGTATCCAAAATAATCACAGCATTATTCATAAAATGTATGGCCAAACTGTGCAAGAGGTTAACAATTAGAGGGGCATTTTCCATAAAAAGCATGTTCCACTATCATAGCTCAAGATGCCATTTGCTTGCCTCTTTATTCTCTGGCACAATCATATGAATGTATATATAAATAGATAAAACAAGTTTAAATTTCTTTGTCCCAGTCACATAAAGACAGGCTGCAAAAAAAAAGGATTTCTTAGTTTTCAGAATCAATTGTTTGGCTAATCATGTTTAATTAGGCTCTTTACCTACAGTGAAAAGATAGTTGGTAAAAAAAATAAAGTACAGAAAAGAAACAAGACGTAATTAATAACGAAGTTTGTCCATCCAGCAAAATCTAATTGGTTTCAGAATTTCTCATTTTGAACATAACTTTTACATTCATTGCAGGCAAAAAGAATGCTATCATTGAAATTGGAAGAGGAGCGATTATTAGAGGCCAAAACCATTCCAATCCGAGAGTATCTCAATAAAGAGATATTTCCATTTTTGAAGGCAGGTCTTCTGGAAATCTACAGAGTGAAACCAAAGGATCCAGTGGACTATTTGGTAGGAAATTTCAAAGTTTTAAAATAAAAGCTTAAACTATAAAAACATATAAACATGCAAAAAAATAGTTCAATCCCCGATTTATCATGAAAGAAATAAATTTTTAAAACATGAGAATTTCAACCCTGGTTTTTCATATTCATGAGTCGCCCAAACAAGATACAACATTCATATTCCATTTTTAAACTCAAAATTAAATTTGATTAGCAAAAATACAAGTCAAATGTCAACCTGGGTACTATTAGAGGTAATTTGGTCCTTAGGTTTCCACAGCATTGATCAATGGATCTTTTCCATTTCTGGGGTCTTCACTGTGTGCATTGACTTTGGTAGGCAACATTTTCACTTAGGCTGGAACACTAGTGAAACTAGTTGACCAAAGTCAATGTTCAAGGTGAAGACCTGAAAAATAGAGAGGAGATTCAAAAGAGATAATTGTTTTCCTTTGTTTAAAACCACCCATACCAAAATTTCAATCTTTGAAAATATTTACACTCTTTTAAACTTAGAGATGTGAAATAAAATGAAGAACAATCAATCATGCGTGTTTTATATTTTTAAGATTTTAAAATTTTACTCCAGCCATTTTCGACGATGACTCAAGTAGGATTCATGCCATATCCAACTACCAGAATGTAAATATATATCCCCTACATTGGTGCCTAAACAATAAGTTCAAATTGTTTTCAATAGGATGCAAAATTAATGCACATATTTATTTTCCATCTTTTCAGGCAGAGTACCTCTTTACATATTACATTGATGGAAAATTTTTTCCACCCAATGCCACAGAAATAGAAGGAGACCAGATTTCATCTCTGCTTCATATGTTCAAATGTGTGAATGATCAATAAATGAAAACATATTCTAAAGTTGACTTTTTCATTTCTAATCAATCAAATTATCAAATTATTAGATGGAAAGTATTTTACCAAAAGGTTAGTTTCTCAGACAAATAAGTCAAGGTAAGTTTGAACATCATTATGCGTAAAACTTACATACTTGTTCCCAATGATGCTAACTGACCATATGTAGGCATTTTGTACGTTGAATTATGTTTCATTATGTGAATGGAGTATAATTGTCTTAAAGAGTATAATTACGAATCCCTGCATGCAGCCACCTTCCATTTAACTATGGAGACATTTATATGTTGCACTAGGGTGACACTTATTTTTCAGAATTGAGAAAAGTTATGTTTTCTACATCTAAAAATGATCACTGTGGAGTGTTAATAACATGTAAAAGTTTTGTCACCCTTAGTTATTGAAAACCTGCACCCACTGGGGCCCCAAATACTTTGAGACAAAGTATACATTTTTTGGACAGAAAAAGTTGAGCTGTTTCTCTATGTAAGATACAATATTAATTTCTTCAGGGTGCAAATTTTGATGGCATTCGTGCATCTTTTCACATTTCTAAGATACGGTCCTGCACAGCTCGAGCCACCCCCCAAAAAATACCACCTATCACCAGTGCACCAATGTGAAATAGCCCTACACCATTCCCTTCCCCTCCGAGACCCTACTCCTCTTTCCCCTCCCTGTACCAGTGCATGGTGAGTCGCCTCCTCCCTGCATTCAGAGGAATGAGCGTCTAAGAATTGCCTCTTAAACTCTGATTTGAAGTGTCATAATCTAAGAAATTTTGACTAATATTCAGATGTTCCCAATTATGCAAAGGAGATACTTTGTACAGTTTTACTCCACTTACTTTACAGTTCTGTACACTATGGCATGAAAGAAAGGCTGTCTTCGTTCTGCTAATAATCTGGCTCCTTGCCAGAGTACAGTAAGATTCACACAACATAATACATATCCAATGCATCAATGAGCAACATACCCAAAGAAACAGATGTCTTAACTATTTTAATGACAAGAACTCAGTCCAAATTTTTTGGCATTACATGCATATTTTTATATTGGGCTCTGTCTTCCCTAAACCTTTTTGCCTTATCTCTAGTGTCAAAAATGGATATCATAACTTTTTTCTATTGATGCATTGGATAACTTATTCATATCTTTGATCTAAAAACATAACAGACCAGACATGTATTGACAAAGTAAAAAAATGGAATAACATGGGAGATAGATCTTAACAAGAAAATAGATGGTGGTACAAGTATTTTTCTTAGAAGTCAACCCAACTCCTGGAGCCACGATTTTCGTATCAACTTGGATGAGCTACTATGGAAAAAAAGAAAATATAGAGAAGTAATGGCAATGAGCTAATTATACAAATAAAATTACATCTGGTTTGTAAGACCTATTACTGCATTGACCAGACTAATGTGTATATTGCTAGCATGGCTAGTAATGAAATCAGTTGGGGTATTCAACTCTCTCTACTTGTTAGATAACAATGGCTCTAAAGGAGTGCACTGCTTTTTTTTTAAAAAAAAAAGAAGCTTGTGATAACATCAAATCCTAATTTTCTTAAAATGCCTTCATTTATCACAGTATACACAATCACTTATAAGCTCTAGTAAAAGTTTCTGGTGCTGGACAGCAGATTAGTTTGAGAGATGAGCTATGGAACTATTGAAAATACTGCAAAATACGGGAGAACAGCTGTTTAGTGCAGAGGATTAGTAAGAAACTTTCCTAAATGCTGAAAAAACAAGCACTTCAGGAAGTTTGCCCGCTCACTACTACCTGCCATCCCACTTCCACTCTCCTCACAATGAGAGTTCAAGATCGAATTCCACGTAAAGTCATAGCCATGAGTGACATGAACAACTTGCATTGTGCTATTTCTTGAAGTAGTTTGGTACTCCAGGGTCACTCTCTCACTTTGCCGCCCTCTCTTCCCCACCAGCCTTTCACTTCACCCCCTACACCTTAACTTTCCCTTCTTGCCATACAGGTCTGCACCAGAAACTTTTGAGGGAGCTACAAAATGCACAAGCAATGCAAAACAAATAGCTGAAACTATGGTTAAAATTTTGACATTGCATAAACTAAATTCCTTTAACTGAACAGATAGCTATGAGACATAATTTTTTCAAAGAGATAGCTGCTCTGAAAGAATGAGCTATGCTTCTATATATGTACTAATATTAAATAGAGTAGTAAATTTTAATTGACATAAGGCTGGCTAGGGAGATAAATTAGTTTTTTATTCCATATTCCACTCTTGATAAATAAATTTTTTATTCCATACTCCACTCATGATCACAATTTATTATTCTTATGATTGCACAAAACCAAGATTCACAGAAACAAGATACTTATACCACCCAACATTAGCATATATAAATTACTCGTCAGTCCATAATTTAAGCAAAAAATATTAAGTTTTCCTGTTTTGACATTTGGAAATGGGTACAAGAGGAGTGTATTCATAGATATATGGACAAACTGGCACATGATTGGACATCTTGAAAATACTAAGCATCATGTTTCATGTATGATGCCATAGATATCATTCAAAGCTGCATTAATGCATTCAATGACTTCTGATCCACAATAACTTTCTCCATGAGTAGTGACAAATATATTTACAGAATCATTAAGTAACTTGTAACTGTAATGAAAGTATACAACAATCAGGAATTGGTTAGATGACAAGTTTGATGAAATTTCAGCAGCTACAAAGTACTAAAGGAACAAAGTACAAACCCAATCCCTAATCCTTCTTTGGAGCGTGGTCCAAAAGTTCCAGCTGGAATACAAGGTGAGACCAAACGAGAAGAAGACAGTATATTTTGATTGATGATTTCATATCCAGGGTCTAGAAATATTCTTGGCATATTTGAAGTGCTTGATCTTTTTTGAGCAATAGCACGCAATGCAAAAAGATGTTGGTCAAATCCTTGCCCTTAAGTTTTGATGAGATAAAATTATTTGACATTATTAGAATTGAAAGGACAATGTACACACAGAAAAACATGCTTGCCCACCAACATAAACCTAAAATGCTCAACCCAATGCAGCATAATGCCCCATAATGCAAGCTAATGCTCAATGCAGTTGATTAAGTACATTCAGAGGGTATTTGGAATGTTTCCCAAATGAAAATACAAATATGCAATAAAATAATTATGATCATTCATCATGATCAAATATGACCAAACTTCAATGAGCAGTCCTTCCTGAAAAGGATGAACAAGCTCTTTCTCACAGGAAACAATAAAATTGGTGATTAACTTTTACATAGGGGAGAGGTAGGAGCACGCATTCATTAAAAATAATAAAAAAGTATCACTGGTTTACCAATGAAAACACTAATAATCTTAAGGAAGTATTAGAAGATATAGAAAATATTTGAGTCCAATCCGTCTGGAAGAATATACCCAGGATAAAAAAACGTTTATAGCCTACATGGATTAGAAGAGTGAAATTTCATGATAATAATAATTAACTCCAAATTCTTGTACATATTTCTTTTTTAAATACTGAGCCACCTCATGAAATTTCTTTTACCACATGAAAAGAAGTCAAAATTTGCAAGAAATACATGCTAGGAATTTCGTCTCACCTATAGCAGCTTCTGTCATTAGGTTAACGTGAGCTGCAGAACATTTATCTATCATTTGTCTCAATGCTCTAGCACTCGGAGGGCACATTGCTGTCATATTTTCACAAAATTCCTACCAGAAAAGTTTGAGATTAAAAGATATTAGAAACAATGAAAAAAATATTGATGCACTGTCAGGTAAAACTAAGAAGTATTACTAAATTCAATTTGGTTGGACACCTGACAAAGCACAATTTTTTAAGGAGAGGAAAATTTACTTCATGATGATCTCAAGGTTATCTTTAACACCCACTGGAATGAAATTATATTTAATGTACAAGTAAACAGAATATTTTCTGCTCAATGAATAGTTCGAACAACCAATAATTACAAAAACTTGAGATGTAGACTTAGCACAGTTGCCCAAAACATTTTGGTTTCAAGTCATACCACAATTTCAAAAGTAAGAACATGATTTGTCACAGAATTGATCAAAAGTAAAGAGTTGAAAAACATGACATATTAACCCTTTCGCGCCGAGCGTCAGCTATGGTGGTCAGGGATTTTCATACACAAACGAACAGACGACCACTATAGTCGACCAGTATTTTCCTGCACAAAAGAACGAACACCCACCATAGCAGTCATGAGGGGTGGGAAAGTGACCTCCCCCAAGGTGTTCGGCGAGGGTATTCTCTTACCCAACTCAGCATTCGCATCCCAACTCAGCAGGAGGCAAGACCTTTTCCTGGGCAATTCCGCTTGACCCACGAGCCCATTAGTGACCAGTCCCTCAGCTTATGTCCATTGTTGTTAATTTTGTTGGGTAGTGGTTTTTCTAAATAAATAAATGATGAATATTCCAAACTTTTTAACATTTAAATGAACTCCTTGTATTTTGCTAAGCATTGGCAACTTTTAAGCAAAATTCTAGCTCTAATACTAACGGAGTTGTCTTTTTTTTTTGTTGGATCACCAGAATCCATCATGTTTTCTCCATAATTTTATCCTAAAGATTAAATGATTAGTAATAACTTGGTGTAATTTGATTACTTAAGGTGATTAGAGCTGGCTTCTACTTATTGGAAATTCATCTTAAACAATTTAACACCCAATGTATTCATTCACATTTTTTATTTTGACGACTTGAGGAAATTCAGAATATTTTCTGATCACATTATTTAAGTGGATAAATCTCCTAAAATCGTTAATATTACCGCTAGAAATTCGTTCAAAATTTTAAATTTATCGCGAAAACAAGAAGAATTCATTTCAGATGTCCATACTATCAAGTTTGCAATGAGTGATTGTTTAAATAAATCACTTGAATGCATAAAGTTGACTGCAATCACACGCTGTGAAAGGGTCTGCTAATAAGACGGTGGGTTGAGAATGGGTGCTGAGGGAAGGGACAGAAGTCCCACTGAGAAGGGACGGCAGGGTGGGACGACGTGGGTACCCGGGGGAAGTGTACACCTGAGCGATTCGTCGCCACGAGAGAGTTCCATACAGAGGAATACAGAAAGTTCTCATGCTACTCGTATCAGGGGAAGCATTTCTCTTCGAGAGGCTTCGGCGCGAAAGGGTTAAGAAAGAAATCCACAGCTAATTTAGAAAGGGGATGTTGATGAAATAAGAAAGGGAAAGTGGTAGGGATAAAAGCATTGAAATGTTAATTTAGCCAAGAAAATTCTTTCACTAACATTCCCCATTTACAAAATGTTTTGTTCAAATACACCTTGTTATAAAATATGCTTGAACATCAAGTGCCACTTATATCTTATCAATCTATAAATATTCTTTCATATTATGGCTCTTAAATGTGTGTGTGTGTGCACACATTGACATAATTTTGTCACTACTTCAACAAATAAGAAAACTGAGAAGAGCATTTTATATTCAATAAATATTATTTTAAACCCCTTTTTCAAATTTTTAGAACAAATTGAATGAACTGTGACTGTCAGCAGTTCATAACAATGACCATTTTTAATTTTTCATATCAATAATGACCATGCCAACGCAAGATCCATGACAATGCCTCTGATGAATTATCTACCTTGGTTTCCATGGTTGTTGGTCTAACAGCTTCAGTTCTTCCATGCTTGAATAATCCAGTGCTGCATGGCTGATATGATGAAACACACTCTTCTCTGAGATGGAACATTGCCAGCTGCAAGAATGTCACTGATTTAAGTTTTCACAGAATAGCAGCCTGATTCAACAACCTTAAAATTTTTTTATGAATGTAGCCTGCATAAATATTAGCATTAAATTGGATCACCGAAAACCATGGACCAATCCTCTACCAATGAAATGCAAGAAATTCTAGTAAACATTGACAATAATTACAATATATTTTTATTTTAGCATTAAATAAGCACCAACTATTATCATTTGATTATCATTCATAGGAAAGTTGGAGGGATGACACAAAGGACAATCACAGAGTGAATGGATAGTGAGAGAGGAGAGAGTAAGGAGGATGACCTGGGAAGGAGTAGAGAAGGGCTACTCTGAAAATTACCAGCGTAATTTTCATATATTACCGCAGTATTTTAAATAATTTACCACAGCCCCTGAAAATTACCATAAAAATCAGCAATATTCACCTCCGTCTCAGATATTTTTCACACCGATATATTGCAAACATATTATTTTAAGCAACTTAACTAAAACTTTGTATAATCCACTACAGATTTAATAACACGACCCGGGTTTCGACACTTCGTGTCATCTTCAGGTGCAAATACAACATCTGTCACTCTATATATGTATATAGGTTCGTGGTAGGGGAGGGGAAGGAATCTGGGAGAGGAGGGGTGAGAGGGTGTGGGAGGCGGGCGTGGGGGGGGGGGGAATGCTTGGAGGTGGGAAAGGGTTAGGGTCGTGGAGAGGGGAAAAAATCTTAATTTGTGTTTTGGGAAAGTCAACTACAATTTACACTGTGGAAGGTATGGTTTGGGAATATGGTGAGGAGCCATGATCACATTTACAAAGTAAACAAAGTTCATCAGTTCACTTGAGTTATCCGGGTTTTTAGGGGGGTGGAGAATATGGGAGAGTGGAAGTGGAGCACTTGTTCGTTAGCTGGGGGGTAACCATACCTTCCACAGTGTAAATTGTAGTTGACTTTCCCAAAACACAAATTTAGATTTTTTCCCCTCTCCACGACCCTAACCCTTTCCCACTTCCAAGCATTCTCCCCCCCCCCACGCACGCCTCCCACACACCCTCACCCCTCCTCTCCCAGATTCCTTCCCCTCCCCTACCATGTACCTGTATATATAGGGTGACAGATGTTGTATTTGCACCTGAAGATGACACGAAGTGTCGAAACCCAGGTCGTGTTATTAAATCTATAGTGGAGTATACAAAGTTTTAGTTAAGTTACTATGAATTACTTCCACAAAGTCAAGCCTGGAACCATTTCCTTTGTGATATTATTTTAAGCCAAGTCTAATATATTCCATGCAATATCTTGATCATAAAATAAGCCATGTACAACTCATAAGTGGAATATTTAACTTGTGGAATAATTGGGGGCTATCATTCTAACGATTTGAATGAAAATTTCTCATGCCAAACAAAAGAACACCAAATTGCATGGAGCTGCCATATTTGTATTTCAATATTCTCTATTTCAAATACATTAATATAGTAATAGTAATTGTTTAAATGCCATTAACCCCTTGCTATTGCTATTAGCTTCTGTATTATATCCTACTACTACATATCCTAATAGCTACTTATTCTATAAAATTAAAAATTACCGGAAAATTACCATACTTTTCAAATATTACCATAATTTACCACTGTAATTAACCTCAAATGAAAATTACAGTAATTTTCCCATCTATAGGTAGATTCTAGAGAGTGTAGGAGAACAAAGAGGGTGACTGACTCCTATTATTTGCATAAGCTGATGAAAAATAAATTATTAACAGGAGCAAGAAATGAAGTCATTAGAACCTTCCTTCTAACAATGACAAATACATGATTTAAAATATATATAAATCTAATTAAATATGTTCATTGACCTTTACATTAAATTTTACACCGCATGTTTTTACTTGGTGTATTTTGAAGTATTAATATCAGGCACAATCAATGACCAAATGGATTGAAGCAGTTAGCTTTATTGGGGGAAGGTAAATTACAGTGCTAGGGATGAGAGAGCTCTTGGAAGATGGGTCACTTAATATAGATTTTTTCAAAAATGGTCTTGCAATCAACTGATATTTTATTGAATTGTTTGACATGGAATGACCCAAATGCTATAATCTTATCAGTAAAATCAAGCTTACAACCAAATCCTATCCTTTTTTAAATTCTTTAAACACATTTTATAATTGCTCCTCCAACAGAAAAAATAAAGTATAAATGAACTTTACTTTGAGGGCAAAGGTATTTTTGTTAGCTTCTACAAAAGAAAGGATAAGTTCCACAAAAAGAGCAGTAACTAAGATTATTCTTCCACTTCATAACTTTAAGTATAAAAACACTCAATTCTGAGACTTTCCTTCTTTGTATATTTTTTTTAGTAGAAAACCAATTTTTTTAAAGGAAGGATGTCAATTTCAAGTTCTATATATCAACAATGAAGAAATGAGAAACGAAAAAGGAACCATTAAAGGAATTTTTTTCCATTGTTTGAAATAGTATGTTCCGAGTATCTCTCCTAAGTCACAATTAGTTTTTGAGATATTACAGATAAGAGTAAACATCAAACAATCAAAAAATTTGTGTGCACCATCTTGGAAATATGGTTGCTACAGGAAAACGAGGAGGGATAAAATTATAAAAACCATCACCTTTAACTGCCAGCATATGTGGACAGGCACGTGCAAAATATGGATTTTTTAAAACATGGCCATGCAACCAATTTTTTATTGGATCATATGACATGGAAAGACCCCAACACTATTACCTTGTCTGTACAATGAAACTTACAACAAATCCTATCCTTTTTTTGTTCACCTGACCTCTTGGGGGAGGAAATTTTCCCCTAATCCCCTTGTAGATCTGACCCTGTCTCTAGGGAGTGTGAGGAGGTTGGGATGTACAAACAACTACAAGGGATAACTAGATAAGTGCTGGGAAATGTGGTACTTTGGGAAGGGAAAAATGGGAAACAAATTAGAAAGTTTTTAGAAGGGACTAAGAATTTTGGTGATTATGAAAACAATAAGGGAGAAAAAATGTGGCTTTCACACACAAGAAAAGCAGTTAGGAGGGAAAGACATTTTTGTCAGTGAGGGTTTATTATCTATAGGACACTTGTTTTAAAAGAGTGGAACACTAGATGATGACTTCCTTCCCAAGGGCTGAACTCATGAAGGATTCAGTATTGTTTCATATCTTAAATGGCAGGGTGGTGATTCTACAGCCTAACCCTATCTCAATTTTTTAATAGAAAATTATGACATATTGAACATTTGATCTTAAAAATTGTCATCATCATGCATTGATGAAGTCAAATCTTTCCTGAACAACACCATGACTTACAAACCCCTCCGACATTTAATTAACAGTCTTACAAGTTTTACAAAATTTTATATAAAAATTAAAAGGGGTATAGCTTTTGCATACCTGTAAGGCGAGTTGCACAATAGCATCAGTACTTAGATTATGTCTCTCACAGTATTTTTTGTTCAATTCTCTATGGTACACAGAGTTTACTTCAATGCCTTTTATATAATGTTCATACTCACACCTCGTTTCCCTAATTGTTTCAACTATATCGGTTGCCAAACAAAAATCTGTAAGAAAAGATACATGGGAAATTAGAGATACTATGGAAAACTTCAAAGCTTTTTAATATAGTCATATGAGAACACACACAAATGATTTAAACAGGATAAATGTTTGAGTTTGAAACAAACATGGAATTGATGACTACACATGGGATAAATATGAAATGAACTTATGGCAGGGGTAGAAACGTCATGGGCTTGAAACTTCATGAAGACATGCTCCATGGTAAGCAAATCAATTCTAAATGAGGACCCAATCACATTACCAGTAATGCTGGAGGCTAATAACAATACTACCATCTTCATTATGACACAAATGAAGTGTTCACATAGTACTGACATATCTCAGGCTTAAACTCCAAAATTATGAGTGCTAAGCTATGCAGGGAGGAATGAATTACAACCACCACAAATGATAGAAGTGATGATGAATGCTTTCTCATCACAACCAAAATAAACCTTCCTACACCTCTTACACCCATTCAATGGAGTGAGTGATCACATTCAACAGAACTTAGTATTTTTTAAAAAGAGTGAGCTTTTCACCACATGATTTCAAGCAATATTTACCATGTTCCTCTCCCTAATAAAGAACCTTTAAGAGAAAGAAGATAATTATATATTTAAATATCATCCTAACAGTAAATGCTGGTAAATGATATACGAGAATATTGTATCTCAGCACTAATACCACTGAATATTCAATCAACTCATTATTTCTGGAGGCATCTCCAGGTATGAATTTAATACAAGCACCATAATTTTATACATAAAATGTGCCAGCTTTAATAACTTCATCAGGCAGTTTAAGGTCTATCATAAAATACTTAATATTGGTACATCAATTCACTGCATCAGAAGAATAGGAAAAGAATTTTTAGCAAATTAATTGAAATCATGTAAGACGATTTCCAAACTTTCTCCGTTAGTGTTGATTTTTAGTGATAAAACTTTAAAACCAGTCTAGCTACTGATGAGTTAACAATAAGTAGCATCTTTCCACTGTTTGGAGAGTACAAATGTTGTCAATAAACTTTAGTTCTATCTATAGATTCAAATAGTCTGATGTAAATGAAATCAAAGACAAAAAATATTCTGCCAAAAAAAACCCTTGGGTTTCTACATTTCTTTTCTATAAAGGTATGAATCAACTTCCCTCTAAATAAGCAATACATATTTCCTGATGATAAAGTTTACTTCCAAAACAAAATGTTTAGGATTAGCACAAGATAACTGAAACAAACACATGACGTAAGGAATCAAACTGAGAAAAGCTTGCACCCTTGTTATATTGCAGCATTTCATTCACTAAAAACTCTACAACATCATGACAAATTTATGAAATACAGTTCATCAAGCACCTGGTCTTAAATTAAAAAAATAACTGCAGGAAAAAAATCAAACTCTGATAACCAAATAGTGCAAGAGTCAGTAGAGCCCTTAATGGGATCGGTCAGCACAGCTTATGAGATCCCTATTTTAAAACATTGTGGAAATATAGGAGTAAAGGAACTAAGTGCGCAAAGCCATCAAACGACAAGTATATCTGTACATATTATATACATAACATACAGAAAAGCACCAATTATCTGTACAAATGGAGGGGGGAAGCCTGTCCAGATGATGGAAAGCAACAAATAATCTGTTCACATTCAATTGTATGGTACCTGTGGTCATGGTTTCAGCGCAATGCTTTCTCAGCCTTTCATGCATACTGTGATGAAATATGTGTTTACCAATAAAATAGTTTTGTTTATTAGGCATATCAGATATATCAGCCATTTTTTTGATTTACATCCCATTTACTTCTCTGAAACATTCGGCCTACTTAAATTGATATCAGCTGACAATATGCAATAAAATTGCTTCAATTTGTGAGCAATTCCTGGAAGATTCTTATAAGTGCTAGCTAAGGAGGCATTTAACAAAATAAGGGAGCTGATGATGGGGACATTGGGTAAGGATTCGAAGAAGAGGCTGGTGAAGAGCTTGATATCGAGAGTAACATTGAATGAGGCAGAAACGTGGATCCTCAGAAAGGAGGACAAGAATTGACTGGATGTAATTTAGATGTGGGTCTGGAGAAGGATGGAGATAGAGAGGTAGACAGAGAGGAAGACTAACAAGGAAGTGCTTGAGATGGTGGGCGAGGATAGGAAACTTCTGAATGAAATCCAGGACAGGAAGAGTAGATGGCTGAAGAATGTTATAAAGGGTGATGGGTTGCTGAAGAGTGTGATAGAGGGAAGGATGTTGGGCAAGCATGGAAGGGAAGAAAGAGAATAGGTTTCATGGATGGGATGAAGACAGGTAGGTTGTATGCAGAGGCAAAAATAGATATAGTAGAGGGAGATAGACCCCTGAATGTGTAGAAAACTGGGAGAAGATTCTCTGACATTCAACAAAACCTACCTTTACCGGAAGAATAGATTTTGTTTAAACTGAATATAAAGCCTGTTTCTTTTAAGCCTATAAAAGTTTCTTTTAAGCCTGAAAAAATATTTAACATGCAGTCATCAATCCTGAAGGGTAGAATGTTACTGTTTCATTTGACCAAACATACCCAGTCTTCTGACTTTAGCAACAGCATCTCCACAAGCTTCAGTTTCAGGAAAACACTGTGGATTTTTTGTAGAGTCATTGTAAATTTCATTGATGTAACGTATCAAAGCAAGTCCATCTCCCCATGATGGGTCATAATTGATCCCTGCTTCTCCACTCTCATTGACAACCAGATTGAAAGATTTGTCAAACCACCTGAAAAGATGAAAATGATTACCATCAAAGATTGAGATAATTTATTAAATCAATGCTACATAATTCCTTTGACAGTGTTTCCTTCCATCTTCCACCTCTTTTCTTTCATTGATAATGTTTTCATCATGATTCATGGGCATTTATGAAATAAGGTGCGATAATGTTAAATGACAAGGTGGATTAACGCAGCCTGCCATTTCTAAAAAGATATTTTGAAATACCTTTTTTTCTAGTTAAAAATAGTATTAAGGCACGTCAATTCCCAGGTAAAAATATTTGGTTTGTAACTTTTCTGAAAGAATAAATCTAATCCAATCCAATACAACTCTACTATGAGTGTATCCTCAGCTTTTGGCCACTTCTTGAAGTGTTTTTTATGATAATTCCAAAAGATATTTTTGGAAAAAATAAACAGAATGGGGAGCATATTTTCAAGATATCAAAATGATTATAGTTTTCTAAAACAAACAAATAATACCATTACATTTTTTCTCCAAGCTTACCCTAACCTTCCTAGGTAACCCTTAGATAAGTTAATGATGAGCTTTTCTTAATGAAAAATTATGAAGACAAAAATAAGCTGCACTTTTAAAAGTTAGGTACTAACAGTCAACTAGAACAACACAAAATGAAAAAACATGCACCTTAATGCATTTTAAACAAGTTTTGGCACTTTTTGCACATTCTGTGATTATTTTCAAGAAGTAAAGCATTACTCTTAATTTGTTGATTTGATACCAACTTCAATAGCTTCAATTAGTTCAGAAATAAGAAAAATGTGATCAATTTTAGCAATCAATGTCAGAAATGGAGGTACAGATTATGCAAGCAAAGTCGCTTTTTTTTCAAATATTTATATAGAGGCCTTTTTTTGGTTGAATTGATCAGAAAAAATTAATTCACACCAACTTCATGCACACTTACGGACAAGGGAAAAAATTGAACAAATTCTGTGCCATGAGGACACATGGTGCTAGATGAGCTCAATTGGAATGACCTCTATAACACTTGGAGAAGGAGAAAACTTCCTGAAATTCAAAATTGCCCAACACTATTGTAAACGATGAAATAATTAATTATCCGTGGAAAGTGAAAGGTATTACATGACAAAAATAATGAGCATAAAACTGCACAACATTCTTTGGAAATATACCAGTCTAATTGCAGCATTCAATTCTCAAAGATGTGGAAAAATCAAGGCTAAATCTAATTAATAACATAGCATGGCACAGAAATATCAATATAATGGATGAAAGTTCAGTCAAAGAAAAAAAACCTTAATGGGAAAATCATCAAGCTCTGGCATTAGAATCCTTAATCATGTATTCATCAGGATGCAAAATATGTACCTCAATTTCCACCAGTTTTCTATCTTGAAAATAAGGTAGATCACATAAACATATGACTATTGCATTCACAATGGGAGACTTAAATTAGAACATGCAAGCAAACCTTTGGGGCCTATAAATAACAAACAGATAACAGTATATTTTCTTTAGTATCATTCCCCATGGCCTCCACATTATTATTCCACCAGTTCAAAAAATCTTGCCTGATAGAACATAAAACTCAGCCTATCCTAAGTTGATGGCATTATGGAAAATATGCTGAATCACGCCCTATTTTTTGTCAAGGAATCAGTGATTGACTAAAAAATTATTACCTCCCAAGCTTGTACCACACATGGAGGACACCACAAATAACGATAAGTGGGGGATTTATTTTGGAAATGGGCTGAGTTGCTGCTCTTTTTAACAATGATTGAGTGCTGATGAAAGGGCAACTTGAAGTGTGGTCAGTCTGCTACCATTGTTACTCAGTAGATATAATAATAAAAATCCTTATTTTAGAAGCTGATTCAAGTCACTCCTCCCCAATGACCAAATTTTAGCGAAATTATTTACATCAACAATTTATTTTATCACGTTTACGTTTTTACATTCAATTTTAGGCTTTTATATTTATATTTTCTTAACTGTGCAGCAATTTTGCCAACACCATGATTGCAGACCTTAAATCATTTGCATAAGGAGCCTTAATTATTTTACCATCTTTTAAAATTCAAAGATATTCTTTCCGAGTACTTTCACAAGTAATGAAAAAAACTGATTTTAACATATACCTACGCAAAGACTACAAAAGTTTGGGTAAATAAAAAGAAAAACTTCTACATTTATTAAAAGAGTTCGGAAAACTTGAACATATGAAGTATCAATTTTTATGGTCTGACTGACTTCATATTACCATGTTCCTACTGCATTTTTTCATCATCATTTAAAAACATTATTAAATCCATTTGAAGAAGAAAGACACAGTAATACAGTTCATTAAAGTAATAGAAATAATCGATCACACAGGTGTCAAAAAGTAGATAGCTCCATGACTGGTTGTCAGTCTTGACACACTAAACACAGAGATCTCCATGATTGGTTATCAATGTGTTAAAAGATGGATGAGTGGACTTAAATAATACCTTAATTAAAGGAAACAACAGGTAAGCATGGCTAGCTCAGATTTTCTTTGAACTGATTTCACTCTACCTGTTAACACCATTTCCACAAAGAATTGAGTGAAGAAGGCTTCCAACATCACTTTCGCAGCAATCATCCAAGCACAACACCATGATGGCGGAATCAATTGCCCCTATAGACTCAGCATTTGCAGGTGATGTTTCTCTTATTCTTTTTCTGATTCCAGCCCAGGTATTCCGATTTAATGTGGTTAATGCTCCTAATCCAGGAGCACAGGGGTCATCTTCCAAAGATAGAATGTATCTAATGCAGTTGAAAATTTCCCCACGAGGCACTATATCACCTATGAAATTAATGAATAAAATAGGAAAAGAAATAGGTTAGCACATATTGCTCAAAAACGTGAGTCAGTCACATGCATAGTATCATAAAAATTATATGCACAATTTAATTTTACATTACTGCACCAGTCATTTGAAAAGCCCGTCATTAAATGCACCAGTCATTTGAAAAGCCAGTGCTCCCGGGCCTCCACACCACCCCTCCACCATATCTTCCCCCACCTATTGAAAGTAGGCTTAAATTGGTTATGACTTTGGGAGGGGCGTGGCGTGCTCTCATCAATGAGTATTCTTAGGCTGGTTTGACCAAGGATGAGGAGCAAATGCAGTACCTACTCCAAATAGTCTCTAGGCAAAGAAAAGTTATGACAAATATGTTCAAAAAGGCACTCAGTCTTTAATGCAAAGATTTAGTGAGCAAAATGCAATCAAAATTCTCAAAAAGAGTGACATTAGAATTTACTTCTGGACCTGACCATGGAGCTCCTTATTTCCATTATATAAGTAAATTTTCTCAATTCAAGGCTTTGTTCTTTACATGCCAGTCTCACCCCCTCCCAAAGTGGTAACCAATTTAAGCCTGTATATCAGAACCAATGGGTTTTTCAAACAGGCGGCGCGCACTTATGAGAGCGCCCATGTTAAATGAAAAGCTGCATGCGCGACCTCTAAATATAATCTGATTTCAGAAATTTTTTGCACACCTCCTTTTATCATCAAATGTCACAATTGGAAACCCTAAGATCCATGACATTTGGACATCGATGCAAAATGGAACACTGTAGGCCAGACCTACCCTGACAATTTTTTGGGTAGGCCTGGCCTACCCCCTAAGCCATTCCTGAGTAGAGTGGTTCACAAGCACAATAACAAGCGTGAATCGATAATTAAATATGAGAAAGTAAGGAAGTTAAAACAGGGTGGCCACAGATTGAAATTTTGAAATTCCCTGACATTTCCCTTGACATTCGTCTAAATTCCCTGACAAAATATTACCCGCTCCCGCACTTGTCCTATCCATCATGTTGGGGTAAGATGGTTTCGGGAATTCAAATTTTGTATGCAAAGAACGGAGTAGGCAAAAAGAGCCTTGAATATAATACAGGGCATCTCCTACTTCAATAGGCTATGCAATGTTATTAGGGAAAATGATTGTTGTTATGGCCTTAAACCCTCGATTCAACACCAGGAAAATTCTCAAATTATCTCCGATGCCAAAGTTCACACTCCGGTAGGTAGGTAACCCATAATATAGACAATAGAACCGCAAATATTTCTCATACTAAGTACGGCATTGATGTAGTGTTCCTTTCATTGTTGAAAATTACAGAGTATTTGGCTTATGCTGATGAAAAATTGTATGCTCTTGGCACTAAATTGGACACAAGATACAAAGGGAGTTCGGTTTGAGCAAAGAAAACCTTTACCAGCCTGAATTAGCTCAGCCAATGACCATTTCAAATATCAGTATTCTAGCCCATATTATTGATTTGAATTCATAAGAACAAACCCAGATAAAAATTTTTGCTTTCCAACTGCTTTAAGATTGCCTTACATTGGAGCAAATGGAAAGGAATCGGAAAGCAATCAGGTAGAGGAAAAGAAATGGAGAGCAAATGGAAAGCAACCCTCCACAACGCAAAGACAACCGGAAAGCAATGGAAGGCAACCGGTAAGTAAAGTTGCTTTCCGTTTGCTTTCCAATCACTTTGGAAAGGTAATGGAAAGCAAAAATTTTTATCTGGGTTGGTAATCAGAGAGATGGCACTCAAATATCACCGATGGAAAGGCAAGGTACTTCTGGCACGTGCAGATACATTGAGTTTTTCCACTATAAAAGTTTTTATGAGGAGGATTGGAGAGATGTGAGATTCATGGTATATGACAGCCTCTTAGGATTCGGATTTGAGAAAATTTAGGATTCGTCCCACTTCTAGTTATTTCATTACTTTATCTCATAAATAAATAAGTACTAAGGCCCAAATAGCCATGCCACGTTCAAAAATAGCCCTCAGGCATGAAAGCATAGGCAACCCCTGATATACAGTAGAAGATCGATAATCCAGAAATCTAAATAACGGAAGCATCTAAACAATGGAAGATTTTCCAGAATTTTGCAAATTTTTGACATTTACAGTTGCGCCACCGAAAATGCGGCTATGTACGCGGTTAAATTGCCGCTTCGGAGCCTGTTTGGCTTCGTGTCAATCCCATGAGAGCCAGCCAATGAATTCGCGTGCGTGATGACGTGCATCACTCTGGGCAGTACAATATAATAAAAAGAACAATCTAATAAAAGAGAGACACAGACAGTGGAAATAGGTGAAACTCACAGACCTCATGAAGAAGACAGCATCACCAACATCCGAGTGTTCAGGTGTTGCAGCCACGGATGACGTGCGTCACTCTGGGCAGTACAATCTAATAAAAAGAACAATCTAATAAAAGAGAGACGCAGACAGTGGAAACAGGTGCGTCACTCTGCCCAGAGTGACGCACGTCATCTGTGGCAGCAACACCTGAACACACAGATGTTGGTGATGCTGTCTTCTTCATGAGGTCTGTGAGTTTCACCTGTTTCCACTGCCTGCGTCTCTCTTTTATTAGATTGTTCTTTATCCTATATAGCTGAAATATCTCCATATCGTTGGAAGATGTCTTCTGTTTCAAGTACTTTATCAGTTTTTCCGCATATGTAATTGCATCAGAAGTCGTTATTTTTTCCTCTTCTGAGCTGCAATCCCCTACCGTCCCATCTTCATCGATGTTTTCAATTGATGAACCCATTACGGCATCCTCAATATCACCATCGGTGAGGCTTGGATACACAGGTGCATCATTGTCAAGTCATTCCACTCTTTTATCTCTTCATCGCTCATAGCGGCACTCAACTCTTTAACAACATTTACAAAATGGGAAAAATTATCATCTGGCGGCTGGAAACCATGAAGTTTCTGTGGGCCGTCAGTTTCCTCGCAGTGGTTTTGAAAATCCGGCAGCACGTTACTCCAGCACCTTTTCAAAACCGTGGTCGTAACTTTTTCCCACGCTTCAGCAATTCACCATACCGCATTTTTCAGGGTAAATTCTTTTTTTAAATTCTTCGTAGCTGAAGGGACTTTCACGGTGGATAGTTGCTTTCATGTCTTCACTTCGTTAGTGTCACATGAGGCTGTTTATTATCCCTTGATCCAATGGCTGGATGAGGGATGTGCAGTTGGGTGGTAAGAATGACTATTACATTATCCTCTATGAGAGTTTCTGTGGGAGGATGGGCGGGGCAGTTGTCCAACAACAATAACATTTTTTAATTTTCCGGCAGCCTTATACCCTTGAAAATTTTCCGAACCTCAGGCACAAAATGACGATAAAACCATTCTTTACATAATTCCTGCATTTTCCATGCTTGTTTATTTACCCTGTAAATCACAGGAAACTGCTTGATCCCCTTAAACACACATGGTTTGGCACTTTTTCCTATAACCATGAGTTCGCATTTATGGCTTCCGTCAGCATTGGCACAGGCCATGATTGTGAGTCTTGCCATAGGTTCTTTAGCTCTGGTCGCAGTCTTCTCGTCACTGCAAACAAAAGTTTTTCAAGGAAGACAGTGCCAGAACAAACCAGTCTCATCCATGTTATAAATCTGATCTGGTGAAAGATTATGTTCTTCTACCAACTTTGCCAGCTCATTGACGTACTATTTGGCAGCATCACGATCTGCTGACAATTTTTCTCCAATAATTTTTAGACACCGAATGCCATGTCGATATTTAAATTTCTGCAGCCACCCTGTTGCATACTCGCACGGTGAGGTGATATTAAGTTGGTTGTGGAGATATTTAGCTTTTTCCATTATCATTCCGCCAGAAATTGGGATGCCTTCACTTTGTCGCTGACGGAACCACTCATTCACCACCTTGTCCAGTTCATTGTTACTTGGCCCACGTAAATTTCTTCTTTTGGAAATTCCGGCTTATGAGTCAGACTCTGCAACGAATTGCAAAATTTTCTCTCTCCGTCCCTTGATGTCATAAATGGTCGATTGCACGACAGAATACTTCTGATGAAGCTGTGAAACACTGATACCTCGGTCCAATTTTCGCAGTAACTCCATTTTTTGTTGAAGGGAGAGAGTTTTTCTCTTTCTCTTGGAGCCTACTACTGCTTCCATGACCCAAGTGTATTTCTGGAGTTTTCACTTCACAACACAAACCTGCTCAACGCTATCTGAATGCAACCAGCAAAAACTGATGTTGAAATGAACCGAGTTCCACCGAGTTATTTTGTTTCACGAGAACCCTTTTCAAATATTTTGGGGGCAGAGAGGCCAGCATAAAATTTGTGGGGGTGAGGGTCTTTACAGGGTAATATATTGTGAGTAAATTTGAAATGTGTTGCGCACAATGCCTTTGAGAGGCTGGTGGGGTGGAGCTCGGCATCCTCAAGCATGACCACCGAGAATACACCCAAGTATTCTCGGTGGTCATGCCTCAAGTCGTTCACTTAGGAAGTCCGCATGACTCATTCTGAAAAAGGACCTCTAGGCAATGGGCTTCCCCGTGGGAGTCTAGTTTGTGTGTACATATATCAATAAAATTTGTTAATATTAATGCTATTATTTTTTCCAAAATTGTAAAATGCTAAGACTAACGTTAAAAATTCATCTAAAAGTATAAATTTTTGTAGTGAACAGCAACAGACTATTTGAATAAAACCACCGCTAATGCAACAAATTTACAGCGGCCTCCTGCTTCATGAGAAGCTGCTAAGGGTTGGGGTGTCGAGCCAAGTACCCGAGGAAGGGCATGGTGTCCCGCTGAGTGGGGTTCAAAAACAGGCGAAAGGCACACCTGAGCGATTCGTCGCCATGAGAGAGCTCAGTAGAGAAGAGTACAGGAAATTCTCATGCTACTCGTAGAAGGGGAAGCGTTTCCCTTCGAGAGGCTTCGGTGCAAAAGGATTAAGAACATGCAATGCAAAATGTAACACTGGACACTTGATTTGTAGCCTATGCAATGAATTTTTATTTTGCTCCTAGAGAGACAAATTAAAACCAGAAAAGGCAGCACAACTCAGTCATCTGCTCTTTCACAAGGTACTTTCAAGTATACAATTAAATTTTACCTAGATATATACTTACCATTACAATCTAAAACATCAAACACATACTGACTCCCTTTCCTTAAAACTAATACATGTCTGGCCTTTTCATTTTGGTACAAGCGATCTTTGCCTGTATGAGGTACCCTCGTAAAGCCAAATAAACTCCGATACTGAGCCATGTCAACAGGAAATGCCTGAAAAATAGCAGTAATAAGAAGAGTGAAAGGAATGAATAATTATTTTTCTCTTGGCTAAAAATTTTTCACAAAGTTTTTAGCCAAGCAACAGAGTACATCAAGCAACACATTATTACAATTTCAACCACATAAGGACCTTAAATTATTCAGTTTTCAGCTTTAATCCATAATGCTCAAATCTAGATACTGATTTCTAGACCACTTCCACATATCCAATGGACTTGGAACTTAGCATCATGCATTCATAATATCAAGTGGATCAGTTATTAGCAAACAATTTTACTTTTTATAACTGGAACTGAAATTATTTTTACTGTCAGCACTGAAAAAACCCAATAGACAATTTGATTCAGGATTCATTAACCAACAATGAGGTAAACATATGCATACTCTGGATAGAGGTAAATTAAACAAGGCAGGACTAAAAAATATGACCCTTAGATTGGGAGACAATAAAAAAATGTCTTTGTGGCATAACTCGTTTTCATGCTTAGTAAATAAGTTGTATCATTATGTTTCCAGCTCATGTGCCATTGCAGTGCTGTGATGTCTAAGGGCCACAAAACTACATCAGGGAGGCCACATCATTTTGAAATTCTTTCATCAAGGAGTACTCCAGGTATTTTAGATCTCATATGATTTTTTTATCCTACAAGCTGGAAGACACTTTGATGCAGTAAAGAGCAAACATTTCTTGATTGGAGTTATAACATAATGGAATCCCATAAAAATCTATTTTATGTCTTTAGGATGCATGGTGAGAATAAATGGTAAGAATAAAGTTCACAATTGGCAAAAATGTGCTATTAATTCAAAAGAAAAAAAAATAAGCACAAAAACAGGGAAAGAAAGATTTTTAAAATTTATATTAATATGAATAGGAAAGGAGAAATAACATTTATCAACAACAGCAACGTAAAGTAAGTTTCACCCACATGACTAAAGAAAAAGAAAGAAGCCTTTCACTTGTACCCCAAACTCTGAAGCCTCAAAGACTGAATAGTTCAAATGATAATCAAGACAAAATTTGTGACTTCCACAATTTATTGTTAACTCTCGACCGGTTTCGGCTGTCACGCCATCATCCGGATGATGGCGTGACAGCCGAAACCGGTCGAAAGTTATCAATAAATTGTGGAAGTCACAAGCTTTGTCTTGATTATCATGATGTTCTTCCACCATGTGAAAGCTTCGAGTTTTCATTGAATAGTTCAAGTATTACTGTGGGGAAAATGTACTGTATGTTCCACCATCACATGTCTGGCCAACCACGCCCTCTCTTCATAATCAATGACTTGAAAATTCCATAGAGGGATCAACGTTTAACATAATGTTTAAAAAAGGTACAACCAAACTTACAGGCTTAATAGGATTCAGCCTTTCCACACACAATATGGTAGGTATCTATTCTTCAATCGAAGCTAAAGATCCCCAAACCCTTATATTTCCTTTAACTGACAGTGAAGGGAGACAGTTCCACCACGTTCTGGCTAACATTCAGTTGTAATTAGCAGACTGAGGCACTTCAACCACAGGGTACAATCAAAGCATTTTTACTGATTGATCATCAGGCTTGTGATAACCTAATGCACCATGATTTGTTCTCACATCAATTGATTTGTTTGTTACTTTCCAATGAGTTTACAAAAATACATACCTTTCCAGACACACAAAATGAGGAAATATACTCAAAACTTTTTTCTGTCCTACACACATTAAATGTTTTTGCTAAAGGAGAAAACTTAATTTGGCAACTTGACAAGAAATTTTTTATTTAAGTTTATGTGAAAAATAAATATACTTTAACTAAGGAGTTAAGTCAAAACCTGTCAGATTTTCCAAGAATTTAAATGAATATCTACTCTTAACTATAGAGTTATCTGGACTGAAATATTCCTCCAGGACAGAAGCCTTCAAATAAAAAGCTTGAATGATAAGAAAGAAAACTTTATAGTCACAAAACCAGCTAAAAAATATCCTCCAATGAACACTGTTGTCAAGGAGGATGAACACCATTAAGCCAATGAATTATAAGAGTTTTCCAGAGATGCAAATCAGCCCATCAAGAAAACACTCATCTAATATTTAAAAAAAAGTAAAGGTTTCTTAGAATATAGAAATCCAGGCACTCCAGGAATAATAATGACCTCAAAATGAGGAATAAAAATTATAACCTTGAATAGTGTAGCTCCTTTGACACTCTTCTCAGCAGACAAAAGACGATTGACTGTCCTAAACATGAAGCTATCAATCATTTGAGGATCACTATGTAACATATGAGGCCTCAGTTGCTCGTCTTGAAAACTCTTCAAAAACCTTAAAAATAAACATGAAATGATACAAACGTTTTACCAGCAGTCAAGAAATGATAAATAAAAAGGCAGCACGTAGAGTAATTACCGAAGAGAGGAAATCAGTAAGTTGGATGCTCTGACATCTTGGCAGTTTAAACCAGGTGATGAATCTCTTTCAATCAGAAGGGCAGGATTGATGTTGATTGGTAAAGGATCCCTGGCAGCAAGGTACATATCAATCAAAAATTGACAGTAGTAATTGCTGTATGGATGATTACTGTCATGTTCTTCAAGTAGACACTGAAGCGTTTGTCCCTGCCCATCTGAGCTCAGAAAGTGAGACACACATTCTTCGGTGCATTCATATTCATCTGGGCACATTATAGGTTTCAAGGCCCTCAAGTAACGGGCAGCAGTATCTTTCAGGTTTGGTACAGGAAGGCGAGGCAATGCATGTTGAAAGTGCAAAGTGGGAATCTTACTCTGGTGTAAATATTGATAAGCCGCATCTTTTCCAGGTACCTTAGGTCTTCAAAGGAGAAATTTTGCTCACATGTTTTGCTATAATAATGAAACAGACTTAACTTACCAATTATTAAGAAAATACTAGCACAAAAACTTACCCTTTGCCTTCACTCACGTATCTCCGGAGTACTTGGACAAAACATGTTGGCTATATGTGCATGAGAATGAAAAATATACGTAGTCAACAAATATCAACTAAAGATATTTAGGAAGTACATGAATTGAAACTTTTGGTAACAAAATCCCTTAAAATTGAAATACAATCAGAATGGAAATGGAACAGAGAGACGCCATTTGGGCCAAGTAAGGAGCGGAGGTGGTAAAAAGAAATCTAACACTTCGTATAATTTTAACCAAAAGCACAATGATGACATACGTCTTTGGTATTTGCCTTTAATAGGGGAACGTAAATAAATAGCACAAGAGAATCCATCAATTCAAGCATGATAACAACGAAAATATTTCAATTCCAAGGCGTGCAAAATGGTCTGAAGACATTGGACAGCTTAGATAGGGAAGGAAAATATATTGAGTCCCCTCGATTATTAACAAGCATTAACTCAACCAAGTCCATAGGGGATTAGGATATTTATTACTAGGTTCTTATACATGTCATGCAACCTAAAACATTTAATTGAGCATTATGTAAAGCTACAGCTACCCTAGCCTCTGAAGTACTGAATACACCGGAGCGGGATGATCCTCAGCGACGTGGAAGGATGAGGCCATTCACAAATAATTCACTCAGATACATGCCCATTAGTGTTTACCTATGGTTGTTAGGGACGGTTAAATCATAATTACCCAGACTTTTAAAATTATTCATACATTATGCAGCAGCGCATTACAAGTATCATGCTTGAGGCAGCGCTTTATTCATTTATCTTCGGTTACTCGCGTTACAGAGCAAGCCCAATGCGAGAATCTCCGGAACATCGCACTTGCTAAACTTCAATCCTTCCAGTCACAAGTAACACTAAACAACCACAAAACAGCGATTTATATGAATATAAATACCTTCAGAAGTCCTGATCTCAACCGTGTGGCCATTGCATATATACTAAACAAGGGTGACGCACAACAGCCACAACACTATCTATATCTATTGGCTGTGGGTCTGACAGTGTCTTGTCCCTGAAATGTGTTCACTTGAGACGATTTTGAGGGCACACATGCTGGTATTATTTACGATTTCATTGAGGCAACGATCACATAAAATCGGTATCTAAATGATTATTTACCCGGTAACAATACTTGAAAATCGTTCACAAAACAACAGAAGAAACGCGCAACTTTCTTCTGCACAACATGAGAAGGAGCCACAGGATTTACGGACTCGGAGAAGGACACTACTGCGACGCAATTGGCAGAGAATATACGAGAAGTATCTCTGATGGCTCTTGTGGTGGATTATATGTAAAAGATTTGTCGTAACTGCAATCATTGCAGAATATAAAGTGCGGAAAAAACGAAGTCGGAAAGGAAACAAGATTAGAAGAAAATAATATTCGGGAGATAGGATTGGCAGCGTACAAGTCTCACCGGTAAGTCATGTCAGTCGCTCTTGTTGTTCCATCCAAGAAAACTCTTGGAAGGTTTCCGACCACGACAGGACAAAAACTAAGTTTACATTCGAATTCGCTTCGGACTAATGTCGTCAAGCTTTGCGTCATATCGCACAAATGAACTTAATCTTAACTAATTCGAGTTTTTCCATTTTAATTTACCGACGCGTTACTGAAGAGCGCTGGTGATACCGAAATACTGGTCCTCAAAGGAATATAGCCGGAGCATGGTAATCGGTGAGAGTAGCTTGGCTTCAGAGGATCCAGAGAAGAGGGATTTACTGGTATATGCATCGTACCACGTGCCAAACGCTTCCCCTATCATCCGAGGTAAAAATATCTGGTCTGTAACTGCTCTGAAATTAGGCTGTAACTGCTCTGAAACTGATATGTAACTGCTCCGAAAGACTGATATCCGATCTGGAAGTGGTCTGTTATTCTTCTGGATTTGATACATCTTTAAAATCCAGACCAGTTCAGTCTAGTTACAGACCACTTCTAGATGAGATATTAGTCTGTCAGAGCAGTTACAGACCAAATTTTCTCACCAGGGAATGCAGACCAATGTTTCATCATCTCTACTACGCTCCCCGGATTAAGAATTGTGAGCAATGTAGTGTTCTGAACATTTGCGTGGGGGGTTGTTCCGTGATTCTTGCAGCCGGATATATAGAAGGATATTCGGCTCGCTCCCGATCGTGTTTTGTAAGTCGATGGAGCTTACTCAAACTCATAATCGGAAGTACAAAATATCCTCTCACTCGAGCTCAAGGCCGCATTCAGGACGTGAACTCGGGAGGGGCAGATGATGTTAGATTGGGGAGGGGCCTATCACAACGTTTACCAATCTTACTCAGAACTTTTTTGCCCGTTCTGTTCGGTATTGTAAACGTAACGGGCTAGTGTGATCGATGTGTGAAGCGGGCTACCTCGGCCCGCTTTCTCTGCCAGTCTGAGATTTCAAATGGATATCAACCGATTCATAGCAATATTTTAATCGATTTCGCATTGATGAACCAGGCGGTCCGAGTCGGCTGGCTTAGAATGTTCAGATCGGTCCGAGTTCATATTGATCTGAGTTCGATCGGTAAACGTAGTATATGAGTAGTAGCAATATCAAGGTGCTTCTGTTTGGCGTTTCTACTAAGAAAACAAAGCTAGGTAACAATTTTTCCATTTAATGCAACTCTTTTAAACTATTTATTCTTCTAAAATCACTATACATTCTCTTACAGTTTCCAGGTTATATTTTGGAGTTTCTTGGAGGAGGCCTTTGCCCTCTCTCCCTCATACAGCTCCTCTCTGGGCATGCACATTCTCTAGTTCCCTTGAAAATAGTCCCTTAAAACGAGGGCTCTTAAATTGATCTACGTGGTGCTCGTATTGGAGCGCCTCAAAGAGGCCCGACACGGTTGCAGAATAAGGATTTACAGAGCTTAATGGGCTCCAAGGATCTTGGCTCTTTTCCCCCGAACTTCGAGTTGGAGAATACGACCTGGAGCTAGAAGCCGCACGAGTATCATTTTGCTCATAAGCTTCCTGAATTGTGAGTTTAAGTGTGGATATATAATTAGGCGAGGTAACATACGCGTTTCATGATTGAATCTCTCTCAGAATTACTTCCTTGACCGGAACTTTTAGCGCAAAATACGATATCCAGATGAGGTGAATATGGGAAAAAAGAAACGGATCAAGGGACAATTTTGTGCGTGTGGTTAGGAGGAAAGATTAGAATAGGAACTTTAGATGGCACGAGAATGGTGTTAACCTCGATATTAAAGAGATAAACGTCAACCCTCTACTGAAAAGGCAATTTTAACCTTGCAGGGGATCAATCAGGATACGAAAGGTTCCTATTAACTTTCGTTCAATGACTGATATCAACATTATAGTCTCCATGTATTTATGGAAAAATGAAACCAGTTTGTTTCTCCAAATGACCACATCTGTAGCGATACATAGTCAACTGGAATAGTTCTCACAAACGAATAAAAGGAACATAAAACAAAATCCCAAATTATTGAGTTCGTACGATTTGGTAAGCCAGTTTTCCTTTCGATAAATCGGGGAGATCTGGATGTATGATGTAAATAATACGAACCAAACGACCTTCCGGCGAAGGATTAAGGCAAGGCTTTGTAGTACACGGTTAAAGACATAGTTCACTAATCTGCTTGTAGAATGAAGAGACGCTCAAACCTATTGTCAGTACGTAGATAGAAGTAACCTGATTTCAAATCTTAACAACATTTCCCGTGCTTTCCTTACCTTTGAGGTTGAAACAAAATACAACAAAAATGATTAATTTATTTCAGCAGTGGCATCTTAAATAAAGAAATCAAGTCCATGTACCTATATTTAGCTCCTTTTTTCCGTTTTAGGTGGCCGAGTTTTCGTTTATTTTCGAAAAGTTATTCTGCTTCATTTTATCTTACGAAACGATACACAACCTCGAGGAGGAAAAAAAACCAGATTTCCGCGAAAGGCCGTCTCACGAACCTAGCTGAAAAATACTTATTTTTAAAGAAGGGTAGTTGGCCACAGACTTTTTCCCATGTGCCTTCCCCACAAGGCATTTCAACGGTGAAATTCTTGAGACGGGCAGCATTTCTTTGCATATTTCCTGCCCTCGGGTCTCAAACACACACAAACAGCCAATTACCATTACCTCCACCCCGCTGCTATCAACTCCATGTTTCGTGTCGGCTCTTCCTCGCCCCTCTACCGTAACAGCATCTCGGTTGCCTTGAATCTTGATCTTTCCTTAAAGACAGAAAAAATCTTCACAGGGCTGCCGCTTGGATTCGCTTTTTTCCTTCATTTAAGGAAATTTAATCCGACTTGGTTTTATGAATTCATTAACCATTGCTTCAAACCAATAAGGAGTGAAGCCTAAATGAATTGGAATACGAAAAATATTCATTTCTTCGGAGAATAACCGTATTAGAGGTCTCTTTGAATGTAGTGCAATTTAGAAAACACACCCTGACATTGGCGTTACACGACATTCGCATAAATTGTCATTGATAATTATTACATCTGTCATTGGCGTACTTATACACATATGCAAGCCCGTTACTGTAAGGTGTTTACTTCTATATTTTGGATACGCATGAGCCATAAACATTAAACCAAATCCATTTTTAATTCTGAATACACATTTATGGCTGGCTCTCTTTTTCCTAGCTCAAAACCTTGACGCGAAAGGGCAAAACTTTATTATTTATATCAGCGGGTTGCATGAACTCATGGGGTACGGACCAAATTCATTGTATCCGGATAGACTTACCTTTCAGCCAACATTAGATACACAAATCGAATGCGAGCCAACTCGGTATTTTGACAATCATATGAGAGCAGCATTGTAGATTCAGCTGCGAGTCGGATGCCCTTGTTCAAAAAATCCCCGTTGTACGATGGAAGAATCAGAAACATCGTATTTCCATCACTTTTGTGGAAAACATTGAAGGAGAGGGAATCTCTTATAATATGCAGCTCATGGACAGTGTGTCTGTCATGCTTATGGAAAATTAAGGAAAAGGTACCTCTTTAGGGGTCGTGGTATACCTTTGCACTTGTATTTCGGCAAAGAAAAGCAATGAAATACACAAATTGGTGCGATCAGACAGTGGCGGGAAAATTATTTTCACCCGACTACAATAATTTTGGTCGCTCTTGTTCGTATTTTCGTTATAAATGGAGTTTGTACGAGTTGGTTGTGAATTTTAGCCACATTTGACTGCTGAAACTCAGCAAAATGCGTCTGTATTGATGAATGACCATCGTACTTTTCATCGAGAGTGAGCAATATGCACGCACAAGAAAAGCGATAGATCGTGATACGACAAAGTACTTATTAATTTTAAGAGGTAACATGCGATAAATGAAGGAAAAGTTAAATGTTTATGCGGCAGAGATGAAGTTTCTAATTTCTTAAATTGAGAAGTCAAGCTAAAAGTTTACAAATAGAATAAATACATCATAAGCAAGTATCTTAAGGCCGAAGACGTTAGTGTAGGAAAAATTAGAGAAAATTTCTAAGGTTCATTAACTTTCATCAACCATCCAGATTAAACTCGACAGGAATCAACTTAGATAGCATTGCATGAATTAATGAAAATAAATTCCCTATCAACATGATCATTTTCCGATGTGGAGTTGGGGAAACAGATGCTTCCAGATATTCATTCATTGTTAAAGTTACTGGAGCGAAAATCGTGAATCGTTGACTGCACAAGTTAATAATTCGTTCGCCGATAGTCGATAAGGGATTTTTTTTAACCTGAAAATTGAAAAGTTTTAATTAACACAAGTGTACTGTCCTCTTTTCATGTAAGTAGAAAAACAATTCTTGGACCACCATTCACTTGCAGCAGCATCTCGGTTGCCTTGAATCATTATTGAGTTCACATTTCAACTCGATCACGTGTTAATATATAATTCAATTGCCAAGCAACCAAATCGGTAAAATGCAATTTTATCACCTTTATCTATCACTAGGTTTACCAATCGAACTCAGTTCGATTTGGCCAGTTTAGCTCGGTATGGTAAATTCAACGGGCTAGCGAGATCGATCTGAGAAGCGGGCTAACTCGGCCCGCTTTCTCTGCCATAGTCTGAGATTTCAAATCGCTACGAACCGATTCAAGTCGACATTTCAATCGATTTCGCATTGGTAAACCAGGCGATCTGAGTCGGCTGGCTTAGAATGTTCAGATCGGTCCGAGATCATATCGACCTGAGTTTGATTGGTAAACAGAGTGTCTGTATATTACAAATCAGTACACTTATTCGAAATTTCATGCTAATCTGTACATCAACGGAATTCTCTCCCACCACCTTTATAAAATATGCTCACGTGTCCAACTGATTTACGTGTTACCCGCCTGTTAAGATGAACGTGGTCAAATATACCTGTCCAAAATCTACCCCACCTATGAGCTCAAGGTGAAAAGAAAGGAAAAGTTTCTATTGTTGGAAGTGTGAACAAATTCGCATCAAAAGACGTCAATGAGGATGGGAACTCGGTGACAAATTTATATCTCACTCTTCATCGACCACATAATTAACCGGCTTTTTGCGGCGGCCTTCATATAAATGGTTTCCACAATTCTTCCCCAAGAGATTGTGTAGGCAAAAAACCTAAAGCCTCTGGATATATAACCCGTCTTGAGATAGATCGGGAGAGAGTCTCTCAGGGAAGTTCCGCATGCCACGGAGGAGAGCGAGTATCCGCTCACCTTTTCGGTAGAACGCGGAAAGGAATTGGTGAGTCTAATCCTTGTAGCTGTGGCGGATCCCATCTCTTCTTGAGTTATGCTGCCATTGATGAAGAGGGTCTGACCTTTCAGTGCGAATTTTCCTCCAGGCACAACATTCGGGCACACTTCACGAGGAAATGCAACCTTTACAATGGACCAGTATCAACCTTAAGTAAGGACTTAGTTTCACTGTAATAAATTTTACTGACCATTGAATCCATCCGATGCTCACTTACAGATCATGGATCCAATGTTGGCTGGAAGGCTTTATGAAACTGGTTCCAAAACGGCTTACTTGATGCGTAAAGATTCTTTGGAGTGTTAGGAAAAGCAAACGCAAATAAAGAGATGATTCATCGTCGTTGGGTTAAACGGAGATGGTTGAGCCGGTAGCAGTTAAAAAAAATGCAACAACCATATAATTGATGCTCGTTTAGGTTGGTACATTGCTGGAGCTACAAAATTCAATAAGGGATTGAAAATTGAAAAGTGTTAATTAACACCAGTGTACTGTCCTCTTCCTCGCTGGGCGGGACTCACAGAATCATAGACATGATAATCATTTCACTTTACCACTTTATTATTCCATATTGGTACAACCTCATTCTTTGACATTTCGACAGAGACTATTCGTGACTTTTCCCATCGTCCTGATAGTTCCATGTTCATTCCCACAATCGATTACTCGATCAATATGCAATATACTACAACAAGTTTTAAGAAAATTGAATGGGCGTATTTCATTGCAAGAAAGTCTCACACGTCCCACTGCTAACGATTTCATTTTATTTTGAGATACCCTAGTAGAAAGTAGATTTCTTACTTGGAAGACCCACAGAAAGTCAATCATTGAAAATAACCATGCCCAGAAAGTTTCTGCGGCAATTTAAATCACGAGTTCCACGAAATATCCGTAGGCCACGAGATAGAAAGGAGTATTCATTTGGCAATCGTGAAAGGAGTTTGAAGGTGGTACTTTAGCAGTCAGAATAATTAATACGCGCTTTCAATTTGGGTACTAAATGCATTGAAATAAGAGTAAATCCGATATAACAGCGTTTATAACGGATGAAAGCATTTGTCCTACGGGTTTTCACCTTAATTCGTAACGTCAATCAATAATGATCTAGAAGCCATTGAGGAAATAATTTTTGAGGGTAAAAACAGAACGTGGAAGACGAAAAATTAGCCTCTTTTCGAATTTATCTGAAAAAATTGTTTGGGATATTAACTCAGCCATTTTACGTCACCCGTGATGACGTGGAATTTTCGGGCAATTTCCGTAACTATCTGCAGTCACCCAATCCTACAAATGACGACGGAGTCCAGATGATCAGGGTTAAATGTGCAACAAGTAATCTATTAGCAGTAGTGACGCAGATCTTCTAAAAGACATCCAAATGAAAATAGACAAAGACATGGGAAACAATTATTTATAAAGAAAAAACAAACAATTGGTCGCCGTAATAAAAGGAGGTGATAAAAAACTCTGAACAGAAGCCTGGAACAACGGTTGGAATCGGTAAAATTAGAATCAGTGCGCAGAATTTGAACTGGGGAGACGAAAGGCTTGAGGAGAAATAGTGGTGGACTTTCGCGACGAGAAAGATAGGTATCAGCAAAGCCACTTCGAGAAACATTGCGTCCAAAGATACGAAAAATGCTGGCGAAATGCGCCGCATGCCGAGTCGATTTCAGGCAAGCGAAGACAATCTTTCCTTCATTCATAAATACACGGACGGACGTGGTCAATTAAAGCGCTATTCTAGCTCTTCATATAAGCACAAATATCACAACTTAATAGACGAGCTTATTCGTCGACTTAACGAGAGGTTAAAAATGGAAGAACATAAATTAAAAAGGAATAAGAAAACTGAGGACAGAAAAGATTATCCGGGGGCCTTCGACGACAGAATGAAGAGAAAAAAATACCAGCACCGGAAGACGAATAAATGGCCTCAGTGGAAGATTTGAAAACGGAAGAATTTTGCCATCTGGGAAGTAGAAGCACCGCGACCAGCGATGGCCGACCTGGGAAATATGAAGTGGGTAGGGCATCCCAGGCGATGGAGGTAATATTTTGAAGGAATCTACTAAAAGCCGGCAATATAGGCTTGGAAGTAATAAATAACTTCGTTAAATCACATCATGATCACGCATGTATCACGTTTTTGCATGGCAAAGAAGGTTGGACGCTCATAGCAATAGAGTAGAGAAGATCGGAAGCAATGGGGTGAGGTGTAGCAGACGAATGGTGAGGATCAAATTGATGGAAAGAATTTTTCACGAAAAGTTCTGGCAGGGGGAAAAATTATAGGGAGTAGAGGTAACTAAATTACTTGATGTATTTAGATGCACTACGATTTTGAATATGGATGCAAATTTTCACTCAAGTAGAACAATCATGGCATTCGTATAGGAAATTATAGTGGAAATTCATTATTACGAATAATGAGAGAATAGCTGTAAAAATTGCAATGGTTTCGGCCTCGACTCTGTGGAAATCCATGTTAATCCATGGCAAAAACTCTGTTAATATATTCATCAGTGTATGTGTGCACTTTTTCCCCTTTTCACTAACTTGTAGCAAAAATATTCGGAATGATGACACCGCATATAAGAAGATCTATGGTCTTAAGTACTACCAGCAGAGGAAGGAGAGCAACTTAAGACGATCACGCACCACGCTACCGTGAATACAAATGAGAATACCGAAAAAGAGAAGCATATTTAATAAAACTATGTAAAAAGTACCTAGTTATATCTTTATTCTCAAGTCTTTACACCGACTGAAACCTTTGTAAGTTCCGAGGAAAAAAAGTAGCTGAAGAAATGCAAGCGAAACAAGGAATGCATTATTCTCCATGAATATACTGAACCGCGTCGTATGACTTCAAAAGAGAACGAGCAGGGAAAAAGAACAAAAAGCTTTTGGACGATGAAATGATGGAAATTAAGACGGAACCCAAAGTAATCTCACGCAGAATAGTGTTTGCCCCATCGAAGTAAGAAAGAAAACGATATGGTGTAGTATTAAATGTACGCATAGGAAAGGAAACTAAGGAACAAGGAAGGGATGGTGCAAACACACAGAAGAATAAAAGCTTGAGTCGTGAATTTTGAAGAAAACTGAAAGGAAAGCGAAGAAACAAAAACAGCCTATGCCTAGCTTTTTTGGATAATTAGATACAGAAGAGCAGCTCAAAGTAAGGAGTCAAATGGAGGAAATATAAAAAAGTACTTATCAAGTCGATAGGATGAAAAAATTTAACCACTCAGTTCGAAATTATCTAAAGAGTGCTTCCAAATTAGACTGACGCGCTCCTAGAAGAGTATAATAACCTAATCATTGAAAAAAAAACAAATATAAAGTTGGGGAGAAAATTAAATATTGCAGTGTTACGCCACCAATACTAAAGTAGCCGTTGATAACCGATAATAACGAAAATATGCGCTTCCGCTTGGTCGACGATAATTATCGATTATAAACGCTGAGTCAATTTACATCAGCCGCTAAGATCTTGATTTGGGGCGGTATGTAACGTTCAATCGATTATTTTGAAACCCAGACTTAAAATTAAGTTCAATCTCGCAACTTAGTTTAACACCCCGCCCTCCATCCATCATCAGCCAATATCTTGGACGCCCAAACATCTTGATAGGCAAAAGAGATTATACGTTATCAAACGGCGGTAGGTCACAATTTTTCTTATGAGTTCATGAATAGGACATATTTTACGAAAAATAACACATTTAATAATCGCATGACATTGCTCGTAAGGATAAGTTAAGTCTCTTGGGAACTATATTCTATCTATAATGCTTTTTATATTTATAAACGGCCGACTCACTGGTCACGACACCTCTACACACCGTATATCTATTTTGACTTTACTTTTTCCTAACCGTAACAATTTACGTATTTGTCAGAAACTGTGACAAAGAGTTACAAGGGTTGATATTTTTTTTATTTCCTCGAGTGGTATTTATGTACCGTCGTGTAGTTAAATATTTTGAAAATATTAGAGTTATTTTCTCATTAAAAACCTTATTTTCCTAATGAAGTCCTTCCTCGAATATGTTCTTAAAGTCCTTATCGTAATAAAAATTATCCCTGTAATATTTATGGCTAACTCGTGAAATCTTTTTGAGCTCTAATGTGTTATTTTTACCCCAATTTTTGAAAGATATTCACGAATATACTTGAGACTTTTCATGCAACTTTTTTCGTAAATCTGAGGACTTTTTCCGTGCACTAGGTATTAATACTTTATAAATATAATGTTTATGATAATTTTTATTAATTTAATTATTTATGTATAATGATACACAATGCTGTGTTCTCCCCCCTGCAAGGTGCATCCATATTGTGTTCCACTCCTGTCTGCAGTCCCGCGAAGGCCACAAGTTTTTCATTACGCGATCTCTTATCTCATATCCGCGAAGTGCGGAATTTGGTTTAAGTGAGCAATATTAAGATCCACTATTAAGGGTGAAAGGGGCAGATAGTGAGTCAAAAGAGGGTAAAGAAGTACTTTAATATGGTAATAGGTTGACTTATGGCTTGTGTATTTACAATGTTCCTAATTATTTAATAATATCCATTGGCTTATGTCACTAAAATCTTCGCGGGTTAGATTAAAATACGCGGCTGATCGCATGTGGCCTGCAGACCGTACTATGGGCACAATTGCCATATAAAAAGGAAAAAGGAGGGTTCAAAAAGGCAGTAACATGAATACTTGGCTTAAAATGTCTCCCACACCTTGGAGTTGAAGATGGAAGTTCATCCTACTGAAAAGGCAGACAATAAAAGTGGCTGGAGACACTCAAACGGAAAAAATAGCTTTTAAGATAAAGGCAAATGTTTCCAGAAGCCTCTTACGAGAAAGAAAAAAAATTAAGACGATTTTAAATGTAGAAAAAGGTGTAATAACGACAGATATTACCTTATTGACCAATGATACATTTTATCTAGAGTCCCTCAAGTTAGATGCTCGGTCCTTCCTGACTTGGTGGAAACGATTCAGTTCAGGACCTGAAAATGATATCCGATGGCTTGTGAATTTTTGCGACACCTGATGATAGAAGATAATGTTCGATGAATCCTGAATAGAAGGTTTCAGCTGATATCGGAACCAGAGTCGGATTTCTTTATAAAACCTTGAGGGACTACCAATTTTAAGTGTTTTATTTTAAGAGAGCAAAACGGCAATGAGCTAATGCTTGATAGCGAGTTCTGTCATTATGGAATGGTAGCATCGCATCACACCTGGATTCGCATCTTCCACTGAATAGCAAGTTACATGTCGTTACCACTCATTTGCCAAACGTACTCGAATTATGTAGCAATTTTTTATTAAAACAAAATTGAACGTATTGTTCATCAGCCAATATCAAAGATTTGACTATTTGAGACTGATTTTGGAAAAATATCACCTATGGATATCGAGAATTGTCGGCGCCATTATATTTTTTCTACATCATAGGTGGGCTTCTATGCGAAGATTGTTTTGTAGTTACTCTTAACTCCATTTTACTATACGCAAACCGTTTTCTTTTTTCAAAAGTCTTAATAACTATTCATGGAATGCTCGATTACCCCTGACCAATCCGCTCACAGTATCTTTCGGGCTTACTCGCACCACTGGCTTCCCACATAGCAGTTTTTTTCGAAAACTAAAGGACGTGGTAAAAATTTCGCCATCTGGGAAGCCGGATCACCAATAATGGTAGAAGCAAGAAAAATACTCTGAGGATAATAGCCCAAGCAAAGAAGAAGCAACCTTCGCTGAAGAAGAGCCCAAAAACAACTAGCTTAGGACACATCTGTCGTAAGGGGGTCATTACTGTTACTACCACCATTTACCAACGGAGTCAATAAGAATTTTGAGTCAAAACTTTTCGCTAAGTGGAAGTGATTTATTCACTTAGTTTTTCCCATGTCCGTTTTTCAGTGCTTCACGTGGCGTATTTCTTAACCACATTACATAATTCACCTTCTGCCTAATGGCCATGCACTCAGAAAGTTTTGGGTGGGTGGCAAAGTAAGACTGAAACGCTTCATTTTCCAATGACCAAGGTCATCCACAAACTTTTTTCTCGACTCGTTTTTAGCTGAAGATAGAAGCGAGCCAGCGCACAAGTCTTCCGTTATTTTCTCGTAAATTTCACACACTGTGACATGCAAACAAAAATGATTTATTCAAAATGACGACTGTCATGGGAGTCTTCTACGCTTGGCATCCGTAATTACAAAATTTAACCGATGTTCACTATTGAATGAGGGAAAATATGTTTCCAAATATGGCAAGCATACTAAAGTTATTGTCCACTTTAAAAGTCCTTATCTGATAAGAGTCCAAGCGATTCCTTCATTCTTTGCTCTCGAAATTCACCATCATTGGTCGATCAATCGTAAGATTGGTTGACTGCAGCCCTCCATCCTTCCCAATCAAATCCCTATTAGTTCCCTTACTTCCTGGTATCTCTTCCTATATACATTCTTCATTATTCGGCCAATGAATTTATTCCTGGGCCTTCCTTTGGGGATGTTTTCCTTTAATTTACCCTCAATTATGTTTTTCACAAACCTATTGTTTCTCAGTGTGTGTCCAGTCTATCTTGTTCTTCTTTTCTATGCAGTGTTCCATTTGGTCCTTTCTACTTCGACTCTTCTGTAAATTTCATCATTTCTTATTTTGTCCGTCCATGTTATCTTCACCATCCTCCTTCAGCACTGCGTTTCAAAGGCTCAGGGAATCGAGAGAGAATTTGAAACTTCGTCATCCATAATGAACAGGGAACCTGCATCTAAAGTTCATCTGCTCCCGTTATCTAGTGTATGGCTCTATTATTAGACGCAAAAGCGGTTTTCCTTTTCCCAGAGTCCTTTAAACTATTGATAGTTTGAGTATAAAAAACTAAAAATATGCAAAAAGCGTAAAATTCATAAATTGGAAAGGCTATTGTGTGTGTTTTAATCATAATAGTAAGAAGATTATTTTCTTCCTCAGAAAGTTCGGCTATCACTTCCACAACTACAATGTATGGATAATTAGGCTTTATGCTTCAATACTAAAGAGAGTTTATCTATGAAAAGAATATGAAGTAATCAACATAAACTAGAGTGAAAATGCTCTCTCGTTTTTTGTACCGGTTGAAGAGAAAAGCATGATGACTCCGTAAATGCAATATATCTTCAAGTTCCACTCGTTTCACAACCAACACGGTTCCGCAGGTGTGGTTGATCTTATAATCGTGAAAGGTCAACCAGACAAAACAGAACTGTCTCGAATATATATTTCGAAAATACAGATACTTACAGTATGTTACAATTTATGTTTACTATGTGATGATTCACCATTTAAGAGGAAATCGATACAAATCTCAAAATATTTTTATCCGTAAATTCACCCTCTGACGGCCTTGCCACGGGATAAAAAAATTGATTGCAGCTTCGATGGTTTATATTTCGTTATTTAGCGAGGAGGCTATCATAATTTCGGGCCACACCTTTCGGACCTTGTTCAGTAAAAAAATGGACGGTTATCATGCGCACGATAAATGAATTTTCTTGATGATGAAAAATAAATATCGCAGGAGTCGATTCAGCGTTCCTTTTTTTTTAACTCTCTTCACACGCATTGGAACATTAAGCAAGACCTGTCACGCGTTGCCAGCCAATCGAATTGAATCTCAAGCACTACTTCCCAGTTCCTCCTCGGATTGCAAGTGTAGCTAATGTGATATGTAATTATTCTTCTCCTCCAACTTAAAAATGTAAGGGGACAACTAACAGGGGTGACCAGTACTCTGTGATATTAACTCCTACGAAATTGTATTCTTATTTATGAGTGAAATGTAACTCTGACTCTAATTCTGTTCACATTAAGAAAAATATGAATGAATGTTAGGAAGGAAACTAAAATATATGTATGACATATAAATAAATAATGCGAAAAACCAAATTTCTTCTGCGTGATGATATCATCAGGTCAAGATACTTTTCGTCATCCTGCCATTCCTTGAGTGACGAAAGGCATTGGCATTTCCTCTTCGAGAACGATCCCGAGAGTAAAAGAAATAAAATAATAAAAACAGCTCCGATGACAACGACCTTCACCAGTATGGCACCTAATAGTACAATGGCCACTGCCAGGACTCAAGAGGAGGGATTTCCAGGTCAAAATAAAGGTGGAGAATCTTCATGAGAAGTGGTTTTAGTGAGAAGTGAAAGGAAATTTAGATGATTAGACTTAATGGTGATGCCGAAATAGTTTCGAAATTTAGATGACTTCATGGAATAGGACGCATCAAAATAGTCGTTTTATCACATAATTTTGATACACAGTTTAGCTTTGACTCTTCCACTTCGTTAAATGATTACTGGTTTCAATCAAAATACATGTAAACACCCATTAAAAATGTCCCACCAATTTTTTGTAGTAATGATAATTTAAAAGAAATTTCAAAATTATTTTTGAATGGTGGTAAATTTACTACTACAGATTCACCATCTTTGAAAACATACACGATGTCCGGAGTAGGGAAAAATATTTTTGAGCGTGTGGGGAAAAGTCGAAATCAGCAGTCAGTGGGTGATAATAAACATTCCGATAAATTGAAACTTTACAATAAGAGGGTAGAGGATACCTAGATTGCAGTCGTCAGACAGGTCACTCGATTTGAGTGCTTCGCTAAAAGATACTTTCCCTCGGGAGGAAAACTCAGTTTAACTCACACCTAATATCGTGTAATACATATGTGTAGTATTGAGTCGTTTATAAGAGAAAATGTCCACGAAATGTAAGTAAGAGTTTAAAGAAACCTTGAATGTACTCAAAAGCTTTTATTTCAACTATTTTACAAGGTAACTTATCAGTAAGATCATCGGAAGATATCATTGAAGTATGCATTGCGTTCAATGGCTATAGCCATTGAACGCAATACTTCATCAAAGTCTACTAGTGCTTGTAATGACTATTACATAGTAGAAACAGAAAATAAACAGTAGGTATGGGAATTATTTTTTCTAAAGTTCAGGAAGTAATTTATAGAATTCATTATATTTCTATGATTCTGTGAACTTGTATCAGTGCGTTTCCTCCCTTTTTCTCAGTCTTTGTTTCCAGCTCTTCCGCACTTGAGAGAATTATGAAAATACGGAATATGGTCTCGGAGTTCAAGAAAGTGAATTTAAAAAAAAAACATCAAGGGGAATTAAGTGTAAAACTTCCATCTAAGGGCATCACGCTCACAGACTGAGCTTGTTTTTTGATGACTATCATGAAGTTGGATGTTGCGCTCGTTTTTTAAAATTTTTTCTTTATCATGAACAATTTAAATTTTATTTTTGCAATACATCAATTTTACAATGCGTTTGTGGATGATGTTTTAGAGTAAATTAATATAATAACGCTAAAATTCAAAATTCTTAAATATATACAATAGATTCTCAATATAATAACAGGTATACTCCTGCTACGACTATGGCTTGTCAGCAGGTGCTGTTTTTAATTAATAAATAAATTCACAGCATTGATCAGTCAGAAAACATTTTAAAAATTCTTAAAAACCTAAAATTTAATAAATACACAAATATACGCAAAGTCGCAATTAAAACATTAATTCAAATTGCATAAGTACAATAGTTTTTTTTAATGAAATAAATGTATACAAATGTAAACAAAACCCTGCGCTGTCTATCATTAGATACGACCGGAGGATGTGAGACAATTCCCGTCGGAGCTCCAAAAAATGATCTCGCGCTTCAAATTGCTCAGCCTAATATAACTATGAGAGGTCAGGATTTTCAATGAAAGAGATTTTAACTTGTAGAAATAGTTTAAGATTGGAGAATGGTTTAAGCAACCGCTGGCATAGACTCTTATCCATCAGTTTCCACGGCGCGCGTGAACTCGATGTAAGTTTATCTTACGAAACGTGCCGACAAATCTTTACTTTATTGGCTGACTCGGTCTATCATTCCTTGCGGTTTCTCTAAAGGCCGCTTTATACGGTGTATTTTATTGTACAAACGAATGTGTGAACTCTTGCATGAGGAAAATTGTATCATGTACAGCGGCAAATTGTATGATTCTCTGAATGATTGAACAGGAAATAGAACCGGCTCTAATTCCATTCAATTTCTAGTACATTCTATGTAACATACATTTTTGCAATATAATATTCCGTGCGAAGCGGCCTTAATAGATAGCAAGTTCTCGTGATATGCAGTAATAACAGGGATGGTAATAACTGAGGTCTCATCTCACGATAAACTTATTATCGTTATGCTTACATACTCTATCGGTAGGTTTACACTGGAAAGGGGAAAGGTTTACATGACAATAAAAATCCTCTATATTTATACATACCCGCAGTAATACTTAAATACCCGTGACGGCATCCAAACTAGATACCTTTTGGGTTTATAAAGAGGGGTTATCCCACCTGAAATACTCTGTCTACCTAAAAGGTTGACCATAGCATGGATTCTTTATTGTTTCTAAGGCTATGCGATGCAATATCCGAGCGGTTTTCCCTTCTGGCAGATTCCCAGAGTTGATAGAAACAAGAATTTGGAGAAATATACTGCGGAATTGATAGGGGGAAACAAGAGGATAAAATACTTCAGCATCACAACCGAACTTTCTCTTTTCCTTCTTCAGGAGGAATCAGAGCAACTCTCACCTCAATCATTCACTGTGGTCTAAATTATAGGATTATGTTTACCTCACTTTAATGTTTAGCATTCCTCCACAACAATGTCCTCTGGGATTTTCCTGCTTCTCAAATATCGCTCATTTCCCACCAACTACAGCGCTCACAAATACTATTTATATCTCAAAATGACCCATTTAAAATCAAAATAGTCAAAATTTAGATTGTTTAATTTAATAAGAGGTGAAATCTGGTGTCTACTAGAGAGCTCTGGGATACCATGGATAGACACGTGGATGGATAGACGTTTTCCTCTAGCAGAAAGAATTGAGAAAGCATGACACACATATATTCATACGTTCAACGAAATGCTTTTCTCACGACAATGGAAAATCATTTCGGTCACAATAACTCAAAAATGAATTTCGTCCTAAATTGAGATCCGTGGCGATATCTCGCCCATATGATTATATTGTGGACAATAATTTGAGTCTGTTTTAGAAAACAGATAGTTCATATCTATGCTCTTTCGACTCAACAGAAGCTTAAAACCACTGACGGAATATGACCATCTCGGATCACATAGCGCGCTAATCCATCTCAGTAACGAGATGTACTCGCATCTATATGTCTCCCACGACTAAAATGGCTGCCGATCGCTGAGGAGGCGCCAGCGTGGCCGCAATTCTGATATGCTAGCATCGTAGTCGTATCACCGATAGAATGCAATCACAGTAGTTCCTTAATCCTATGTTCAAATAAGACTAGTCACCACGCAATTGTATGAGAATGAATCACCCTGCAAACGTCGCATTATCATTTCCATCCAGGTACACCATTTACAGTCTAAAATGATATCCGTGTTCACGCAGCAAATCAGACACAAGAGTATGAATAAAAGAACCGCTGAGTAATTCGACAGTCAACCTGGTGACCAAAATGATACAATATTCTGTACAAATTGCAGAATAGACTGAAATTTTCTCGATTGTGGTCGTAAAGGTCGATTTCTTATATCAACCTCCGGGATAGATACAATACACGGTAACATTTGCAGAAATTAACTGAAATATTCTCAATTATGGTAGTTCAGATCAATTTCTTATGTATCACACTCGTCTGCTTCCTTGACAACCATAACGCAGGGAAAAATGTTTTCCACAATTTGCCTTATTCCACGCGAGCACGCGGCACATGCATTCACAGTAGGGTAGTTTCCTCGATATAACTTACATCTGACCATTGGGTCGAGGTGTATTTTGTAGTACAGACAGACATGCGGGGGAGTACTTATTGTATGGCACCATGAAAGGTTCGATTACATATAAGGAGTATGATTCCGTTACTAATACAAATGATTCCAAATGGTATAGCACCGAGCCATCAGATGTGTAGCGGCGGGGAAAATTATTTCCATACACAGGGTTAGGAATAATAATTGAAAAAATTGGTTCAATCTGAAATTTTGAAAAATATTTTGATCTCCAAAAATGAAAAATTATAAATAGTTAATGCGCCTAAGGTTAGACACAATGTGAATTATGGAGGTTTCTTTGATCAAATAAAGGACTTCAGTCCAATCAAACGTAATTTAATAAAATAACAGCATGAAGAATGGCCCCAACAAAAAGAGTACATAGTTGATTATTTATATAGCTGGGAAGTTGATGCAAATATTTATTGGCATTTTTAACCGATAAACTGTTTACTTCAAGTATGGTGTTCATTATGGTATCGGTATGATCTCCGACTTTGTCTTTGCTGTCATTCGTAAAAAAATATAAGGTTGACATGATTGGCAAAATTAATCGATCACATGAATTCTTATCTAAAATTAAGAGTAATTTTATACGCACCGCAGCGTAGGTAGAATTATATACTCTTCAATTTGTATAAACGCGTCTTCTTGAGAAATTGCCTCATACCCACCGGGCTGCGCTGTCCTTCTATTCAATGATTTATTTATCACGATTTGGACCCCCATAATTATTGAATACAATACCTTCATATCATCCTTTATTATATTTTTTGAATAGGCTTAAATATTTATGTTTTCTCTTCAATCTTTTGTCATCTCTCTCCCCATAAGTCTCCGATCTGTTCCGGCTAACTCCACCTGCTTTTTTTATCCAACGACTTCGCCTAACGCTTTCTTCCTCGAAGTGGTCGTGTTCACGAGAAGAGATTGGAGGACGAAATCACTTCGGAATGGACACGGAAAAGCACTCGCCAATTCGTCACGAATAATTTTCACTCCTGGAGGTAGCTTCACAATATTTTTCTCCTGAGGCTAATATTAAATTGACGCAAAACTTGCGAAATTCAAATAAAAGACTACTGACTCTGTTTATTTTGTGGGTTAGTTTAAGGATATGATCTTGAAGTTTGATTTAGGAATTATAATTATATTATTCCATTTTAACAGTATCCACGGAGAAATAAAATTGCGTGCTCCTCTTTCGCCCTAGTGCGTTGTCAATTTCACATCATCACAGCGCACTCGCCACCATTTGTTCTCCGCGTCGCGTACCGAGAAGTGCACTTCATAACACGTTAAAAGCGTAGAGCTAATGGACGCTAGCCAATAAAAGAACTTGGACACGATAGAAGTTCCTTGATTTTCATAAGAGGCATGAAACGTGGATAAGGCAAAGTTTGTACTTATTTGCGATGAAAAGCTTACCTTTTTAAACATATAGTTTGATGACATTCGTTAGCTAATTACAAATATACGGCCGCGACCATGGTGTACCAAGAGAATATCTTCTAGCAAATTACCGGCCGAATTGTCTCAGTTCATCGTTCTTTTTATCGTCCTTCTTGTTCACTAAATCGCGCTGATGTGTCACTCGTTTCAACACCTCAAATGGGAGGATCCCATTGATAATGCCATCCTAAATAGTATATGCAGTGCACGATTGGCAAAATAAAAGTTAGCGCACTTAGCTGCTAAAAAATATTACCCGTTCCGCGACATTAACCATTAGCCTGATAAAATTGCTCCAGTCCCTAGCTGCTCGTTTGAGAATACAGCTCTTGGTGCTGGTACTTATCCTTTATTAAATCTCTACCGCCTGATAGTTTCCAAGACCATACGAATTGAAAGTACTTTGTTTTAACCTTTACAGTACTTTATTTACGCGTAAACCCAAAATGACTTCTTGCATTCAACATGACGCAACTATTGACGGAATGCGGAGAAATATTGCTTGTAGAGGTAGTAGTTTTTGTTTCCTTCATCACGATAAACAAGTATTGATTTTGAGATTTTGCCGATTTTGAGGATCTCTGGGCATCTGCGCTTTGCATTTGATCCCGAAGAATTGGCCATTGGCATTGAAAAGGAGGGGCTTCGAACCCACGGGTAAAAGGGAAGGACGAAGGAATTTGGGAAATGTATTAGTTCAAAACCCAGTCGCAATTAGATTGACCACGTATTGAACCGCAAATCCTGGTTATTTCGAAAGGCTTTAGAAACCCGGACTCTGATTTATTGAACAACCAGCCCTAACCCTCTTTCGCCATGTTTTGCCCGTTCGTACGCTGACGGTAACCACTCGCGCAACCGTTGAACAAACAAAGAAAGCCGCGGCCATCCGCTGGTCATCCCCGCAAGAAAGTCGGTCTATTCAGAGGCGATTCGGCGACCTCCGCCATTCGCGGGCAGCTTGAATGATTTCGTTGCCATCCAGCACCACATGGAGTAGGATCGGGTACTCAACCATCAAGGGCTCTCCTTCCTAAAAAATTTAGGCCGATTCCCTTGCAGTCTTCGCTGTATAGCGAAGGCCGCATCAGCGAACATTCCCGCATGCGTGAAACGATTGCTTACCCATCTTACGATCTACGGATCTCTCTCCCTCTCACATAATAATGTCCACTTCAATAACCCCCAATAAAACTCTTTAAAAACTTTATATTTATTAACTACGGCCATTTTTGAAATTTTCTATACACATCTAAAATCGAATTGTAACAAATTTTAACAACTTTTTCTAGCGCGAGTATCCTAGACTTGTGCATGCTGTAGTAGGTAGTAACTCTAAAGCCCTGAATTCATGCACATGTGTGAAATATCTCAGGGCAACTTTGAATCGCCAAAAATATTATTACTGTAAGAGGCCGTCTTAACTAATTCAGGCTAATAACACCAGTCACCCTTGAGATGTATTTTCTGGCTAGCGAAACTTAGTGGACAAGTAAAGAGAATAAATACTAAAGGGATAAATGATTTAATTCGTCATTTCGCATTGCGTCCAAGTACGGTACAGATAATAAGGTAAGGCGTAAAGTGTTGTCTTGCCCATTTTCTTTGTTATCTTGAGGTTTTAGCTCGAAAGCAATCCACTCAGCGGTTTAAATGATATCAGCCTTCTGAGCATATACCATCCAATCAAGCTACGCCCAAACGAAACTAATATGAATCCTATTCACGTCTCGAATGCGTTATCAGAAGCCGTATAGAAAAAAAAACATTGCCGCACGCGTGAACCAATTGCTTTCCCATCCTACGAGAGGAAAGACTTCTGCCGATCATAATTAACCTTTCGTCGATCGCGATAGTCAGCTGATTATTTCGGAACATTCCGCGCTGTGGTGTCCGCCCTTACGGTCAAGGCGAAACGAAACCGGTATGGGCCATTGTTGCATGCCCACCGTCCGTGCCATATCTCTCTCTCCGACGACCGCGGAGGAGCAAGCGACCTTTTGGTCCCGCCTGTAAACTGCCTCGCCCATTTATACACAGCGAACGAATTAAAATAAATCCGACCGTTTGTCTCTCTACTTAATCTGAATTGATCTATCGCACCGCGCATAAATATTTGCAATTTATTACTCAAACCTCGGAAGCTTTCATACACGCCGTCACAGTCTTCGATGACGATGTTCTAGATTCCGGAGACCAACAAACGATTTTTTCATCGGAATGAAGGCATGAACGGATATACTGCTAGAATATCTGAAATAATAATTATTTTTTCCAAACAGAAGGTAGTTCATTGTACATAAAATTAAGGAAAAAATCTCTAATGGCCGGAAACTTATCAAAAGAAAGAAAAAAATATTTTTTGCTGTGAAGGTTTCACGGAAACGTCAGTGACCAACTACAACCTCTCAAACAGATAGCCCCTCTGTGATGGTTTACGGGAATGTTAATTCCTTGCCAGTGATCACTCACATACACACACACTCAACCAAAAATGGGCTCCTGCCCAGGGACAAAGGGACTCCGTTAAGGATGCCTGAGTTATAACCACAAACACAAAATCTGTGAACGTTTATGGGAATTAAATTCCACGCCAGGGACAAACACAAAGCAATCACACTCGCAATCACTCAGGATCACTCACTCACACATTCAAATGGGCCCATCTTCTGGAAGAATCAGATTAAAGATGAAATTGGTCCAAGAAAGACATGACAGGTAAAGACGAGAGTATTTTTCTTTCTTTTGACGAGAGATGCCAATTAATTACGGTCATTGAAGGTTCTTTTCTAAATTCGTTACGCTACGAGGCCGTAGAGCTCAAGTTGCCTTGATTTTAGTTCATCGCTTAGTGATCCAAAGGTAGATCTTATACTAAGGCAAAAAGGATATACTAGAGCAGGATAAGCCCCTGAAAAAGTGGATAAATGGGAGAAGATTCTCTGACATTCAACAAAATCTACCTTTACCGGTAGAATACTTAAATAAATAATAGATCCCAATATTGATACGCCGATTATGTTTGAGTCCGGTACATGAATAACAATATGAGATGATCTCGAAGCCATCTTAAGTTTCATTAATCACACGCTCTCTCCAGAAGGTAACCAAAGTCGATATACGGGAGTTACTTTCTTTACTTTAAATGAAAATTAGTATTGCTGGAAGATGACTGCTCAAGAGCACATGGTAAATTTACGCTCCCCTTGAAAACGTAACTCTTCTGGTTTCATGATAAGAAGATACAAAAAAAGTTTGTTCGAGAGGTGTGGTGATCTCTTTTTTAAGCAGGTAGAAAATTGGCTCGATTACTAATCATTGTAAATTATTTGATTGTCACCTCAAAAGCAGCTCACTTTGCGACATAAAATTTAACCTAGCTGAACATTTTAAGCTGCTATTATTTAATTCAATTTTCAAAGTCGAACAGCTAATAGTAATCGCACAGGAGCTAAAATTTCCGGGAAGAAGCAGTAGAATTAAAGTCATTGAGAAGAAAAGGCGTTCAAGACGGTCTTGAAAACTGAGGGGTTTCCCACAATATTGACTTTTACCGTTATAAGGAGGTGAACATCATTAACGGTACGGTCGCTTGTACCCTTTAAAGCCCATATTGGTTTGTCAATTGCATAATAAATTTTCACTAGAACTATTTCCAATCCATTCCAAATCAACACTTGGTCTCACACTCGATATTAGAGTGAAAATCTTAGAGTTTTATCAAAGTTTAACCAGGTTACCCTTCATCAATTCTTTGAGGATATATAAATATACTGCTCTAATAATAAATTGCTGGTAATATTTTTTCGCGTTAAGTATAATTTCAGGAATCATTAGCAACTTCTACATACAAGGAATTACTTGCATTAATACACGCAGTAAATATACTACTGTCACTACAGAGGAATCTCTTGTGTTGAGTTTTTACCATAGAGTTACGAGCATTACAACAGGCAATAGAAAGAAATTTGTATGGAGGAGAAAAAAGATAATATAGAGCGAATTTTTTTTCATCCTGAAAAAGGTTGAAATTTTTTATAGTTGGGAAAGAAAATAATCTTATTGTGGCAAACTTATTTAAAATATTATTAAGGCCAACTTGACGTATCCCTTGTCAGTAATCAATTTTCTCACAGTTCCCTACATATCTAATTTCCTTTACTACTGCGACCATCAACTCCCTGAACCTCTTCATATTTCAACCTTTCATTTTACCTTATTGTATGTTTCCTCCAGCTACATTCAGAAGGGCCTCCATCATCGTATCGTTTTTCTCCTTTAATCAAGTTTATGCTCCTAAGTGGTGCCCAAAGAATAACATTTTTCTCATTCCCTCGGACCTACACTACGCTACGCTTCATATCTAAGTTTCTGGTGATATTCTACCCGTTTTCACTTAGATTCGTTTCCATCTTTTTTTGTAATCTCTTCTCATGCATTGGCAATTCTTCTCGTTTCACCCTCAGTATGACAGCTACTCTCTTTCCAATTACTGAGAGGATAAAATTGTCCACCAATTATTTATCTCGCCTCGCTTCACGATGAAAATGATTCTTGCCTGCCTCAGGGTATCATTAGGTAATCATTTTTGTTGGTTGGAGACTCATCTAATTGTGCCTCACAGACTAAACGCTGGTGTTCAAGTTGTGGAGTTCGATTTCAGGGCCATCTAGAGTTGAAGCTTTTTCTATGCGACCTTCTGGGATTTAAATCTTCTAATCGAAAGGTAAATATTAAATCCATACTAGAGCGGAATTTGAAGAAGCAATCTGTTGCCGAACAGGCCGGTGAGTGAACAACTATGCGCTCGCACATGGTCCAAAATACCGTCAGATGTCATTGGTATCCAGCACCTAGGTGTTTCCTTTTACGAGAGTTATCTTTTGTTTTAAAACGAGACACCTCAAAAGCATTTCACCCAAAGTTAGGCAGCATAAATGTAAATAGAATGAAAGACCTGAACAAAATCTATATGTGAACGGCGTGTTACTCAACCATTGAATCTAATGTCTCAACATTCTTCACGCCTGGCAGACGCTGCTGAGCAAAATGAAATCCAAGGAGCGCGAAAAATGTTAACGTCCTATAAAATATATTTCCCATAAATCTTTCCTGATTAGGAGATATCTGATAACATTAAAAGAGGAACGAATGGGACACGACTCTTGAAAGCACCTCGCCCAACTTCCGAGGCGTTGAGGCAGTGAAAAGCGATAAAAATTGAGCGTGAAGAATTGAGGCAACTAGATGCACACGTAGATAACAGGCCGAAAGCTAAAACAGGAAGGAAATCACCGCGCCCTCGGTCGCGGCTGGAGTTCATGAGTCACGCCGCCGCATATATCACACGAGGCTTGCCACCTCAGATTCATGGTCAAACTCATCTCATACTGCTTTGCCCTTGGCCAAACAAAACCACGCTTTGGTGGTTTGACAGGCTCGAAGGGGAGGGATATTTTTGTAATTGATATGAACGAAACTGCTCTGGGAAAATGGCAGTTCGGAATGAAATCCCTATATTTAGCTAATTGGTTTAAGTGCAACAGGAGGCAACTCATATATTTCAACCGGCGTGACGGTTAGAGAAATGTTGCCGCGACTGACACGAATGGTTACCATTAATGACGATAATCAGTCAATTGCAACTCCTTTTGGAATAAAACTTGATTACTTCTGCTTCCAATGGATCAATTTTGTTGTATTCGAATTTCAAGATTACGAAGAACATTTGAAGGGGCGAAGGTGAACATATTGAAGGCTATCGCTGCCAATAACTAACCTGCATGGCGTGTGAATATGTTATTCTATAGGATTCTCATGTGTCACCGAGTGCTATAACTCAACTGTCGAGGCCAATTGTCAAAATATTAGCCGAATTTGGACAAATAAAATTATGGTTCAAGGATCCCAGGGGATAAAAGATGTAAAATTCGCCAATGACCACCGATATGCATACCGATGAAGACAACTTTAAGATTACGAATTGAGTTTCACATACTTCATTTTTGAAATTTTCAGGTATTATTCCCCTATTCTAAGATTTCACAAATTTCAACAAATAAATTTGACATACGCTATGTAAATACACTCCGGCATAGTTTCAACCAGATACGGCTATACGATTAATGCAAAGAGGCTTGAAAAACTGTCTTTCGATGTGAATTCTTACGATAAGGGAAGAAGCCTCACATTTTAGGCACTGACGAATCACTTACATGGCCTTCTGTACCCAAGCTGGGATTCAGCCCCACCCATTAGTGACCTCCATCTCTCTCTCTGTCAGCTGCTTCATCCACTGTTTCCCCGGCCGGTTGATATTTGAATTGACTTCATCCCACCATCTTCGTCTCGGTCTTCCAGGTCTTCTTCCCTCTGATCTTCCCAGGCTTTCCTCCTTTTGTAGTGCACCCTGCTCACTCGGCATCACGTGGCCAGCCCATCTCATTCTTTTTGTTCTTATGCATGTTAAGGTCCTTGTAAAGCTCTCTTATTTCCTTGTTGTGCTTGATTCTCCAACTCCCGTTTTCATTTGTGGGGCCAAAGACATTCTTAGGATTGTGTTTACAAATACGATGTTTTCTTTCTTCCTTCTTCTTCTTCATCATCAATGTTTCTGCACCGTGCAAGACACCGCGAGTTATTGAGTGATATATTCTTATTTTTGTGTACTGGGATATTATCTTTGAAACATACATACGAACTATTACTGGCTAAATTTATTCTGTCGGCTATTTCAGATTCTTCGCCATTTTTGTTTGATAACATAACTCTGAGGTATTTGATTTGTTCCACTTTCTCAAAACTGAGCCCATCTACGCCTATTGCATCTGCTTGTCGATGTTCTTTTCTTGGAAAGTCTATACATTTCGTCCATTCATCATTTATTTTCAATCTCACGAGTTTCGCCTCGGGATGGAAAATTATTTCCAGTTCTTCTAGGTCCTTAGTTTTCTGGCAGGAGAGTCACAACATCCACGAATGCGATTATGTTATTTCTAGATCCTACTGATACTTCTTAGTTGGTCTCTCTCACATTTTGAAACATCATCACATGTTCATGCTAAACAACAAAGCCGAAATCCTATCACTTTTCCTTACTCGCGTTACAATTTCAAATTCAATTTTAGACATTTCTCAATATATCCTGACTTTACATTTTGAACATTCCACTGAAATTGTGTGAAATTCACAGTGGAAAAAAGCATTTGCCTGGAGTGGGAATCGAGCCCAGATCCCTCGATTTCGGTTATTTGAAAATTACACTGAAAGCTTACCAAAATTTGTCACCTTTCTATGAATACCAGACTTTTTTTATCTTTTATCATCTTCGCTACCTTTTGCGACTCATATTCTTTTGTAAAATCTATGAAATTCGATGAAATGCTTTATTTTATTCCTAGTATTTGCCGGAGGCTTCCTTAAAAATAAAAATCCGAACTGTGGTGGATTGGACTTTGAATTGGATTGAACAACTCCAGCTTGATAATCCTCTATTATGGTACATGTGAATCGTTCTTCCAGACTTTGAATTATTTTCGATAGGACTTTATATGCATTGCTAAGCAAACATATCTCTTTAGTTCTCACATTACTCTTTTTCGCCTTCCTCGTAAATGGGTAGTATAATCACTACCTGTCGCTCTTTTGGCATTTTTTCTGCTTTCCACAATCTTGAAATTAGGTAATGAAGTTCTTCAATGACAAGTTTTCCTTCTTTTTTTTAACAGTTCTGGTGGTATTCCGTCTTCCCCAGTGTTTTAATGTTTTTTAAAAACTTTTTACTTCTTCTTTTGGAGTCTCCTCCACATGAACCTGTTAATTCTCATATTGGAATGATCTTCATTTTGCGAGGGTTACTCGTAAGTCAGGTCATGATGTGATGTTTCTAACCACCACTCAATTTCTTGCTTCTTTTGAGTCAGCATCTCGCCTCCTTTATTCTTGATTCCATGTGTGCGTGCTTGGAATGTACCCTTTTCCAAAATGATTAGTGCACTGATAGAATTCTTTAGCATTATTTGCTCTACGATCACTTTCGGTTTTTCAAGCAGGTTTTTAATATATACTATTTTTTCTTCTCAGCAGTCTTGTGGTTGACTTAACAGTTTCATTAAATTCAGCCCCGTCTGTGTTGTATCTGCTTTTAAGCCACTTTTTTTCTCTCGTATCTCCTCTCTTGATGAGCTTGCTCTCAATTTTCATCGAACAAGGGGTTCTTTTTGTTTTTCTTTGATTTCTTCGCACATCACCGTTGCCATTTCTAACAAGGTTTCCGTAAAGGCGTTCCAATTTTTATTCAATTCATAGTTTTCTTCGTTTTATTCATTCTCTTCATCCCCTTTTCCGTCCTCTTGCTCAGCAGTTTGAATCGGTTCTCTAGCTAAATTTTGAGTTCTTTGTTGCTGTTTTCTCGTCTTTTAGCCTTTTTATTGCCACATTTTGTCTTATTTTTCTCCTTTTCCCTTGGCTAATTTATATCGGGTGAATAACAACAATAACATAAAAACACAAATACCCATGTCCTGAATGGTGATCATTACACCCAGACGGGATTAGAACCCTCTACTCTCCGTTTAGCAAGCTAGGACTTGACCCCGTCGCCACCGGGGCCGGCAACAAATAATGTTTAATTAATTTAATTCAGTTTAAGTTAATTCACATCCCGCGGGATCCAAACAAATAAATTACCATTCATTTGGAAGTAAATTTTTAACCTGACAGACGCCCTTACGTAGTTTTTTTCATTTATACCACTTGCACATGAAAATTTATCTTCTCGTAGAGCGGAAGATTTCATCACGGACATCGGCTACATCGAATAGGGAGATGGACAAGAATGACAATCAGGACCAACTTTGGATTCATTTCTAGAAATTTGTAAATTAACGCCCTAAAATTAATCTTTTTTTAGAGCGGAGAACGATTTTTTCAAATCAGCGGTATCTAACACTTTTTATTGTACATGGCCTTGATTATTCGTTCATATATGTATGTACATCCGCCGCAATAGTCATCCTCATTGGTTGTTCAATCCTAAGATTGGTTGATTGCAGCCCTCCACCCTTCCCTATTTAATGCTGGTCCCCTTACATCCTGGTATCTCATCCTATGTTTTTTCCTCTTTATTAGATCCTTGAACTTTTTCCTGGGTCTTCCCCTGGGGACTTTTCCCTCAATTTTGCCTTCAATTATGTTCTTCATAAACCCATTGTGTCTCAGGGTGTGTAACATCCATCATGTTCTTCTTTTCTCTAACGTATTCCATATGGTCCATTCGCCGCGATAGTAATTCGATCAATTGCACCCCTTGCGTATGGAAATACGTAAGCCACATTTCTGCCGTCTTTTGCTTTCTTTTCTCGTACCCTTCAACTGAGATTACCCCGAGCCAAACAATTCCAGAAATGGAGCCGCTCTCTTGAATGATACATACACGGATAAAACCCAGAGCAGTCACTCAATCCGTAAACCACGGGATATTCTTGATGGATTTATTACATGACCTTGATTGGGCCTTGATAATCATTCCCGTTGGCATCCGTTGTTTTTTTCCCAAATTCTCCCGGAAATTCGACTCACGAAGTGGGAACCGACGCGAGAATAACAGTAATTCATAAGACACGCCGAGATTCTCCCGATGACGACGCTCTCACGCCTGTGGCGACTAATAGTGGGTGTGACCACCAATCCTCGCCACCGGAAGAAGGCTCGCCGCCTTCTCCTCAATGGGGATGCTACGCAGCCTACGGAGCGAACCCCAGTCAATCTGCCTCCGGGCGGACAGAGGGGGACGTGGGGTATCCGCGTCGGCCGGCGTACAAATCGGGGCGAGCCGCAAAACCGTGGGGTTTGGTGATTACACGGACTCGAAGACATGTGGGATAACTCGGTATGGAAGAGAGATAAAAAAAAGGAACGGAAGGTTCCGTCCGATACTCGCCTGGAGTTGGGGAAGGGGTTAAGAAGGCGGGAGCAGAGAGAAGAGAATCCGGTTATTGTAGTGCGCCTGAGAGGACATAAAGATGAAGGTGGGGTTGGAATGGGAGGGGGGTTGGTTAGGTGGGAAGTGGGGGAAGAAGACGCGGCCGCCCTCCCTTTGGAAGCGATTGGGTGTGGTCGGGTGGGAGTCCTGCGCGTCGATGAAGATCGGGGGGGGGTGGCGACGGGTATTCGGGGAGGCGGTTACGTGGAGGACGGCCGGGATTAGTGGGAGGGGAAAGGGTATCAGTGGGGGATGGGAAGAAAAAGGGGTAGCCGGAGGGAGAAAGAAATGAGTGAGATCGAGTCGGAGCAGTGGGTAGAGTAATGGCTTCCCATGCGGCGGTGCCGTGTTCGAAGCCAGACAATGACGGATTTTTTTCAATACACTGATAAGTATATCGTGACATCGAGGTAGATGTTACATTTAGCCTCTAAGAGTAAAAGAGTAAACCATTCATTACAATGATCCCTATTAGGCAACCAATTGGGTATTGGAGCACTACTCTCTCAAGATTATCCTCAACAGGTGGGAGAGAGGACGTCAGGAAATAATGAGGTTATTAAATCTTCCGTTGTCGTCATCCCGGGTCCGAATTCTGCCAAACAGATCCAATTTTTCTTTTAGTGAATTGAGGGATATATCGCAGATTGAGAGACAGTGACATATATACGTAAAACCATTAAAACTCATCGGAAGAATTTATGATGATTGCTCGCATAATGAATTTAAATTATGCAAAGAAATGTGACCTCAGGGATTTCAAGTTGCTACAAAAAAGTTTCACGTCTTTACTACCCTAATTTAATGATAACCAACGCTTAATAAAATATTATACTTAGTAATCCTAAACACTACTTCAGGGTGTGTATATAAGCTGCCAAAAAGAGTATCCCTGAAAGTTCAAAATTCATACCGTAAAAGTCCGAAATTGAAGTTCCCCGCCACGGTATGTATTTTGATTAGGGGAGACTTAAGACGATGTGGTGCATTCAACAACATTACACCAAGTTTTGCATAAGAAGCATAATTAATGGGGAATCAGGTCGCAAAAGTGACAATCGGAAGCATAATTAATAGAAAATTGGGTCGTAGCAGTGATGGAATGGAGTGAGGTATCGGGTCGTAATAGTGACAAGAGAACTTCTTGCGATAACAAGGTTTCGGGTTCGATTCTCTGCAATGGAAGAGATTTTTTTCACCGGCGCCCCTATGACTGATTGGCTGCCGAGTAGGGATCATTTTAAAGGCAAGGCTTCGGCTAACTGATGGAATAATTGAGCTGTGAACCCCTTGGCGCCATTTGAGGAGGGTAGGCAAATGCCGGAACCGTGTTTCTCTCCCTGCTCTTGTGCCATTTCCAAAATGACATTTCCTCTACGCACCTCTCCCTAATTGTTCAAATGGCCTCAGTTGTCGGTCGCCTCTCCTAGTAGCTACAGTTACTAAAATAGGGAGGAGGTGGCAAGGAAGTGTTGGTGTGAGGAATAGAAGAGAGAGGGAGGTTTAATTTTAGAGATGGGGGTTACTATTATCCTGCCCAAATGACTCCATCTTCGGTCCAAAATTCAGTCCGATACTCTTCTCTCTACTCTTGCTCCTTGGAATTCGTGGGCAATCCAACGACGGAGGAGACAGAAACGGAAGGAGGTGCGAAATGGAGGGTGGCTACGAGAGAGGAGGCATTAGAGGAAGGTCAAAGAGCTGCGAGTCTGCAATTATCGTGCCAAAACGGCATCCACGGCACCAAATCCAGTCCATTCCGCTCCTCTCGATTCTCCCCGCCTGCCGAAAATCGGGAGGTAATCTCCCTCGTCCTTCTTGCAAAAGCTTCCAACTCATTTTTGCCAACGGGAGATGGTCCGTTGGACAACGCATGCGCAGAAGTTTGGTCTCCGAAAACACACACACACATGCACACACTCGAGGGCAAGTATCAGACACGTGCGTCCCGGACCGCATCCCCCCAATCCTACGGCGTCTTCGCCTCCTTCTCCCGCTCCCCTTCCACATCCAATCCGCCCTCCACCCCTCCTCCCTCTCTCTCTGTCCTTCTAATTTTCTCTCCCACTCCAAAACCCCAACTTCATCCATTGCATCCCCACCTACCTACAATTTTTACCCCCTCCGACCAATTTTTCTCCCCCACCCCCCATCAGGAAACTTCTTCACCCCCTCCCCACGCATTCTCCCGTCACCGTGTTTCCTAACATCTCCCATCTCACGTCCCTCTAGATTTGGCTCCATAACCAAAAATCGCAATACTGAGCGGGGATTATCCTGACCTCCTCCGGATAATCCACAGGGTTACGAGTTCGAATCCTCGACTCGGTTTGACCGGACTAACTTCTGATACATCGTGGGGAACACATAAACAAAACAAAAGCGGCACAGCATTAAAGAAACTAAGTTTTGTTAAGCGTATAATAGGAAGGTCTTCTGATAAAAAGTCAAAGAGAGATGCTTGCTGTTTCGCTCTGGTTAGGCCACCTCGTATATGTCGCGGGCATTTGGGACCCTGGTCGTAAAGTTTTAAACAAAAAATTAGTAAAATTCAAAGAAAAGCTGCATGCTTCGTTATGAACTGCTACGAGCGAAAATACAGTGTCTCACAACTTTTAGAGGGATCAAGATGGGAGACCCTAGAGACTCGGAGGCTACACGCTAGGCTTAGCTTACTTGAGAAATTCAGAACTGGTGTATTTCAGAGCGGCACAGAGAATATTATCATGATACCTCACTACATCTCTAAGTTTGATAGAAGCGATAAAATAAAGGAGATACATTGCCGAACAGATAGGTACAAAAACTCGTTCTTTCCGCGCACAATAAGCGACCACAATAAATACTAAGCTCTACTAAATATACTCCCATAATACATGTCACCATTTCACCTCCCAAAACCTTACATCTTTACGCGGCCGGTGACCTAACGTCACCTGCCACACGGCCATGCGGAGGCTCGCAGGGTAGTATGTAGATGTATATTTACACCCGAAGAGTCGTAGCACCTCAAATCTTCATAATGGCCAGAAAGTTACGCAAAGAAGTACATATGTACGTCGGTGGTGAGAGAGACAATAGTTTTACGGGCCAAAAACCTTCCAAACTCTAAGTGGCGTGTCGTTTTTGAAATGTTACGGAAATTCTGGAATAAAAAATACGTAGGAAGGAACCTATTGGAGGAATAGCTAATGGGCTAGAGAAGTGCAGCAAAGCAATCTTCGGATTGATGACCGCTGAATATACAGCTATTAAGTTCTTGGTTGGCCACGGAAATAAGCCAGAGCTCCCGAAATTCGGATGGAGCCTTAATAAGAATGCATTTTTGTGCTGAGGAGGTGTTTTGACAAGATGATTCTCGTCGGAATGCTGAAAATTTCAGTTTGAGGCGTTCATTGCCCCATGAACATGGAGTCATCACGATAATCACCGGTCCCCGATGGGCCATCAGATGGGTGCCACTCTCCCAGAACTAGTCATAATAAACACATTTTTCCAACCCCAGGCGGGTATGTGTAACCTGCTTATCGAAACAAACCACGGGTTATCTGAAAGCTAGGGGCTCGTGAGATTTCAACGACTGATTCCTAGAAATAAGAGCGAAACTAATAACATACAGCTCTGCCGGGTGTTTGATGCCCTTAAGTTCCGACAAAACAATGCTAAGCCACGTATGAACCAATGGGAATTGATACCAAGGGAACAAGCAAAGGTTAAAAAAAAACGCATGGGAATTTTCTTCTCGGGAGAAGATTCTAAGCTTCGCCCAATCCCTCTGTCGCAATAAACCACAATTTCATTGCGTGGAAACTCATGAATATGAGGCACAAATATGTGTCTAGAAATGAAGAGGCAAGCATAAATATTACAGCTATCTTATTATATTTCAAACCGTTTTCCCAATGGTGGATTGATAAAGTGGAAGCGCGTTGTTCTGCATTTAAATCAATGGAATAAGAAAAGGAATACATTTTCACGTCGGTAATGAGAGCGTTAATAGTTTTACGCGCAAAAAAGCTTCCAAACTGTAAGTGGCATGTCGTCTTTGAAATGTTACGGGAATCCTGGAATTTAAAAAAATTACGTAGGAAGAAAGTTATGAGAAGAAAAGCGCGCAGTCTCCTGAGTGCGCAATCAACACTCACCAGTACAACTAATTCAACTCCAACTTTGATACGTATAAGTTCCTTGGGAGCTGAAAAATACTACGAAAAATACTGGAAAACATTTGCTTGCACTGTCAGCACACTAGTTTTAAAGAATTTTACTTTTAAATTATGTGCAATAAAGAAATTGTGAATAATTTCTTCCAACGTTTTTTCTAATCGTGAAAAATTGGACCGGAGGTAATTCGTACAAGAATAGCCTTTGCTATAGAAATTTAACCGTAGTAATTAATTCTTTCCCTCTCTCTCCCTCCGCCGCTGTTCACCACGCGTAAGTCCGCGCTCTCTCCGTCACTTGTCCCGCTCAAACTCTCGACACTCCAGCACCTCACCTACCGCGGCCTCCGTCCCTCTCTTCTCTCGTTCGTCTTCCTTTTTCTCTCTCTCCCTCCGTTCGTCCTCCATCACCCTCCATCTCCTCACCCCCGCATCCCCTTCCCTCCCTCTATCCGTTCTGAAAAGCCTCAACGAAATACTCCACACCACCTCTCTCCCTACCTGCACCCATCCTCCTCGTCTAATTCCTCGCCTCATTTTTTTCCTCCTTTCTCATTCTCCTCCCACCTCACCTCCAGCCACTCCCTCTCCCTCCTCTTCTATTCTCATTCCCATCCCCGCCAGACCTCCAAATCAACCCCACTCCACTCGCCGCCCCTTTGGGCTCAGGCATTATACCCTGGACCATCCTCGTAGCCCGGTGGAAATCGCCAGCACCATCGCCGACCCGAACATTACGAGAGTAGCCTTCTGGCCCCTAACTGATACGCGCCGTTCAATCCGTACCGCCCGCTCCCCCGAGTCCTCCGCGGCTTCCACGCCTGACCAGCGCCGTGCGCAACCCATACTTACCAGCACAACGGGTGCAACCTTTGCGCCCCGAACTTCTTCGCACCGTTTTACCCGTCCGAATTGCATCCTCCTTGGGTCTTTAATGTCTCATCTACCGATCAGCCAGATCTAACATTTCTACACCGGGCACAACGCCTATATCCGAACATAAAAAAGGGCAACCTACTCACTCCTAACCATTCCTTTCAGTTTTATACATTCAAACGACTCGCTCTGTGTCCCTCAAGGTTCCATTATATCGCCAGAGCAGTGCGCAACCCTCATTACCTCACGCAACACCCTTCTTCTTAGAATTTATCTCTCTCTGCCTTCTCTATCCTCCCAACTAATTGCTTCACATTTCAATTAAGCAGGAGGTTCCCATCCTCTTGGGACAGTGACTAGATCTCCTCCTCCCGCTCACTCCCCTCTACTTAAGCCCCCTCCGGACAATCGGGTCACACATCCCGCGCGCGGGCGACAAACAACTAAATCCCCGGCGACGCCTGCTCAGCGGGCCCATTCCGTATTCAGCGCACCCGCCCAACGTTCGACCCTTTTTCCCTTCCACAGTACGCACTCCTCTCTTTCTCTCTCCTCGACTCATCTCTCCTCCCTTCACTCCTCCACTTCTTTCTCCTTGCTTCCCCCGCACGCACAGACAAAACAGACGAAGCACGAGCACGCGCGAAGAGTCCAGCCAAGCCAGAGGCACGAACTAACTCCCCGCACCTCCACACCGCCGCCACCCCTTACGTCCCCACCCGACGGGCAAGGAACACACATAGGCGGAGGCAGAAGAAGAAGAAGACGAAGCGGTGGCACATCCGGTGCAGAAACACGGGCGCTGTCGCGCCGACACCACGTCCACCGTCAGACGTCCTCATCGTCCTCGTGCCGAGTGGCGAAGGAGTAGTTCCCTCCCACTTGAAATACTCCTCCAGACCCCTTTCTCTCTCTCTCTCTCCCCGCCCGCACCTCTCGCGGCAACTCTTTCGGAGAGGGACCCGATCGGGAGAAGTTGAATTTAAAAAAAATCCGAAGGAAAAAAACAAGACCCGATTCGCGCGCATATAATCAAAACCCAGAGCGGATTCCCCGCGTAAACCGCGTGAGGAGACCGGAACGGGACTACCTCATCGCCGCAGCCTCTGGATTCTTCCCCGCACAACCATTCAAGATTGTGGTGTATTCTTTTCCCTCCTCTCTTTCCGTCTGTACATCCCATATTGGGCGTGCCTTCCTTGTTTTACGCCGAGGAAAGAAAAGGAAATCGACTCATCTTCCTCCGCAGCGGTCCGGAAGACGGCGCAGGAGGAGCGGAAGACGACGGAAGGGATAAATTCACCCCGTCGACGGAAGAGAGCCGAGCGGACTGCATAGTCGGACGCGCCGGAGGTAAGGAGGGATACAAGGGTTGATTTGTTGACGCGCGAGTGAATTGACGGGCGGCGGGAGAGGGAGTGACGGGCTCTCCCGCGGGGGAGACCGCGCCCGCCCCGGCGGTGATGTGCCCTCTCGCGGTGGGGAAAACAGCGACGCCTTTTCCTTCCCATGCGCCCCTTCTCCCCATCGCCCTTCGCTCTGCCGCGGGCACGAAAGCAACGCAAGTCCGTCTAATGGATTAATCGAAAGAGCAGAGGTGTGTCCGAGGTGGATCTTTCGGACGGAATTCAAATTGAAAAGGTGGTGAGGATGGTTTTGAGTGACGGGTTGACTCGCTAGAATGAGAACGCAGATGGGGTAGGTCGTAAGAAAAAGGATTTACCGGCTAACAGAGGATTTTAACCACCCGTGGTGACTTTGATTGGGGTGTAATTTCTCATCGGTGTTCATTTTATCTTGTTCGTGGAATTAGCCAAGGTCCGCACGTGAAATGGTAATTACGATTACGGTTGAGCGGGAACAGTTTTGCGAAATAAGGTTCTGCATTTATTGGTAGAGTGAAGTTCAAGTCTGTTGCAGTAAAATAAAGCTATCATGAAAGGATGAAGTGTTTAATACCGGTTATAGTCAATTTACCGATAGAAATAAATAGGATACGGCTGAGTGTCTTGGATACAGCATTATTCTAAAACGAATTTTTCCTATACCGGTAGCAAAACTATTTATTTCAATCGGTGAAAGTGATAAGACCAATTGGAATACAGCATTAGCTGTCTCTAATTTCTGAAAGGCATATAAATAGACTGACGTACCAGTAAATTTCAGATTCGTCAAAAAACGTCCTGTGTACTCTCGAATTTGATGTCAATTAAAAAATTGAATTTAAGTAATTTTTTAACCTAGAATCATTGGTCATTTGAATACTGTTGCGCAGTGTATGCTCAATCCTATGGCTGAACTTCATTTTCAAATCTTAAAATTATGTACCTTACCCTTAATTTCAGATAGCCATTAGCATTAGATACATCTATGAAATACTCATCGTCTCTGCATAGCCCAATAGAACAAAATCGTTCTCAGTAATTTTTTCTCCACGGAAGAATTTTTCCTCAAAACACCTAAGGAGTGCTAAAATTTAAGATTGTTTACTTAAAAGCCAAAAACTTGTGTAATCATTTGACTTTAAAAAGGAAAAAATGTTTTGTATACCGAAAGTTACTCAAGTGCGACCTGGACATCGACAGTAAAAGTCTGGAGGCGAACGGCTTTGAGCAACCCACAAGAAATTTGGACCGGGGACCTGCACATGCCGGCCGCGACACTGGCTTAAGTTCTTTCCAAGCTACTCCGCGGTTGCATTATTTATTCAACCAAAATAACCTGTGGCAAATCCAGGAAACCAATTGCATAACATTCTCTTGAAAGAGAGCTCAAGTAAGAATGAGCACAGATAACTTCGTGGAGTGTTGCTTGCCAAATAAAACCCCGTATGCAATTCTCATTATCAAGGTCAGTCACGATGATTGCCATGGAGCCGAAAAATTTCAGGGAAAATTTTTCACTGCCAACGGTATTTGAGTTTCACTGAACTTAACGGTTTGAATCATAAACTAGCCTGGCAAACAAACGGCCTAAGGTCGTGGATACCTACAAAACTAACAAACAAGGCTGTTGGTTGCAGCGATCAATTCTTTTCAAGGTCATCACTGAACCTGTTACAGAAAGACGAGACCATTTCGAGTCCACCGTGGAGGTAGGCCGCACGCGTTCCGAGCCTATAACCTCGATCCCGTATGTATGCAAGGATTCACTTGCGATTTCACGTGAATACCTGCTTAACAGGCGTTGCAGTGAATTTTTCATCAGCTCCACGGACGTCACATGTTATTCCAGGCTTATTCTCGAGTGAATTAACGCGAAAGGATGCGTGTGTTGAAATCATGTTTTTATTACAAAGGCAATTTTCCATTTAAAATTAAATGTCATCCAAAATTCGGAATGGAATGACTAACGAAAACCATTTTCTCCTGCAAAAAATTATCATATTCACATAGATTGAATTTTACTGGATTACTCTGGTTTTCCGCTCGGCCGTAGGCTATAACAGGCTGGAAGAAGATTTTCATGAGGTTAATAGATTGAACTTTGATGATATAATATGTATTTTATCAGCGAGATATCATGAAATATTTAATACATCTCCTTAAGAAAAAACTTTTTCATTTCATTTCCTAGAAAATAATGTTCCCTTTAAAGCAACGAGGATTTGACCTCCAATTTCTATTTTAAAAAGTCCAGTACTATCAGTTATGACTCTTTTTAAAAAGTAGCAAAATACTACCCTCTTCGACTTTTGTCTGGCCAGCTTTTCCTTTAAATAGAGAGATTGCACTTTTTAAGATATCTTTCTTGAAGAAAAATTTGAGGGAGAAACCACTTAGGAACATAATTTTTATTTCCTTTTTTTGGCTGCTGTAATACGTTTTAAGATCGATTTTCCCTCTACTATTCCAATGAAAACAATGGATACTTTTAAATAAGCTAAAATGACTCAACCCAATTGTTAGAATTAAATAATTACGGGCATATATTTTTTTATTATGAACTTTTTTCTTCACCAATTTTTTCTCATTAAAATGATGGAAAAATATAGCACTCACAACACTTCAAACACAATAATCAATTTTACCGATTTTTCGGATCAAATAGAATCGTAATACACTCTCTAGAGGGGAAAATTTATATGTTTTCAGCCAACAAGTTATAATTTCCATGATTGAAATTAAACACTCTTATAATTTCCGCACTTTTATTTTCGTCTCCTACTACGATTTCAGCACATTACGCCATCGTCAGGGTAATAATGTGGTGAAAAAATGGTCGGTGACGAATATAAAAGTGTGGACATTGTACAAGTGATTATTTTCAAACATGGAAATCCATAGGCTCCAAAAATTTGGTACCAATACGCTCTTTTAAATTTTAATTCGTGGATGAATAATTGTGGTCAAATAAATATATCACAGGAACCGTAATTAATTTAAGCATTCTTTTTTCATTTTTCCCTTAATTGGTGGTTCTTAACAGCAATTTGAGAAAGAATATATTTTTCTTTTTCCTCATGGAATGTAAAAAATGCATTTCCAAAAAAATCTAATCATTTGGCTGTTAAATTCATTAATTACGCCGGTTGTGGTTTAAGAATTCTCCTTGTTCCTTTATTATTTCACTCGGAGATGAGGCTGTCCAGAAATCGGGTCGGAATATGAGCACTCATTCGTGAATCAAATCGAAAAAATAAAGACACAGGCATCGAAAAAAATACACTTGCGTGATCAACGTTTCCCTGTGGTCCCCTCGAGTATGCGGAGAAGCTAACGAGGCCAGGTACGGTTTATTTTTCCGTCCAGCACACTTTTTGAAGGCCGATGAGATCCTTCAGGCTAGGGAAACAATGGCAGACGAAGGTCCCCGAAACTCGATACCCTCCCCCTGAGGGAGCATTTCTTGTCTCCGGGTTTAAGCGAGATGGACCCGTGGGGGGGAGCTTTGCCGTGCGAAGTCGTCGACCCGAAGGAATCTTTAAGAGCTGCTGACCTTGTCAGGCGAGCGAAAAGGACTTTCTTGTATCTCTTTCTTTCTCTCATCTTTCCCACTCTCCTTCTCTCTTCTTCCCTAACTTGCCCAACCCGATTCTCCTCCTCCCACCTCACACTGCCCCACCCCTCCGCCTCCCCCTCTTCACCTCTTCCTCCGCCCCCTCCTCCCGACTTGGGAGAACTCCCGGACTACTCTGAAACCATTCCCCACCCACTCCCTTGTCAAGTCCCCCCCATCACCGCACTCACTTCCAGGTGTTCCTAGGTCTCTCCTATTCCTCCACGATCCATCTCCTCCTCCCATTAAACCTCAAATGATCCTGCGGACGCTCGCCCTTGACCAAAGCCGTCCTTCTCGCAACGTTCGGAGCGCAGTGGTAGAGATCTCGGGGAGGAGGGATCGCGGTTCCTTCTTTCGGGTTTTTGTAATCCTTATAAAAATGCGCAAAAATCGCAATTTCTCTCGGCTCGGCTGAATATTGGCAATTAATTTCTGAGCGAAACGTAATTAAAGGGAAGACTAACCACCGCACGAACGGAAAGAGACATACAACTCGGATTCTGGGCTCCAATGAGATTTACATTACTTGGAATGGTGCTCGGTTACGTTAAAAATGACAATTAAGCACGGTAATTAATTATTATGAGATTTATTTTCCCTGAACAAATCAAAGACTGGAGGATGATGCATCTTAAGGGGATGCAAGAAAAGTGTTTTGAAATGCTGATTAACAAGGAGAGAACAATTAACTCAGGTGTTCATCATTTCTCCAATAATATTTAAAAACCACTGTCACACGGAAATTTATGTCTGACAAGTAAAAGACGCGAGAATCCTTGTGACAAGTCATAGACGCGAGAATTCTTTGAGGAATACTTAAAAAGTAATTTGAATGGGGTAACAATAATGCGCAAAACAAATTGAGGGGGGTAACAATCATGCGCAAAAGAGCAATGCTTACAGTTAGTGTCCTTGTAACGCTCCCAATCAATCGAAATTAGTGATTTAAGGCACCTAACAAATTTTGAAGAGTGACGATAACGTTTCTTCGCTCCCATGTGCGCAATGAGAAAATATAGATAACACAAACGCATGCGTTATCGAGGACCATAACCGTTCCCTAGTTGTGGTGGCTGCAATCCTGGCTTCCCATCCCGGAGATCCGGGCAAGATTGCTATCATTGGATTGATGTATTCATTGCAATTAGATTCCATATTGGATGATTGGTGTTGGGCACAGAAAGTGCAGCGCTTACTTCGCCGGATGAGACTTAACAATAGGGGTTTGCCGTTAGTAGTAGTTTAATAAATAGTAATAAAATAATAATTTTAGTCAACATTGACTAAATACAAAAGTACCTGCAGTTAGTTCAAAGTCATCCATTTTAAGGGGAATATTGGTACCCCAGAAGATAATTTGTGTTGGGACAACATAATCTAATGTTAGAAAGCAGCGGCTGGCGCTAGTACATATTAAGTTTGTACCTAATCGTTGAGGAGCAACTTTCATTGTCATCATATTGTTCTAAACAAGTAAAAATGTAACTGTACTAACATCAGTAACATGTAACAGTACAAATATAAAAGAAAGCACAGATTCAAAATCACAAAGTTCATACAACTTTTAATACTTTTTCCTCTTCAACACTGTCCATGGATATGAGCCATTGTTTTGATTTGCGGAGAAATATAGCCAGGGAATGTTGCTTAAACAGTTCAACCCGGAGGGAGCAGGACAACTTTGGCGCAAGGTAAGCTTATGTTTGTTTAAAGAATTCGTTAATGGAATTAGGTATTTCAATGCCTAAGCCTAAAAAAGAAATTCCGTCGTGGATTTTCTCTACACTATTACCCCTGATAATCTTGAACCCACATCAGTTCTCAATGGTTCGGTTAATTTATGTTACCGGTCGCCTCCCAAAATAACGAACCAAGCCATTAGCAGATCAGCGACAGTGAGATTCTCTTCCATCACCTCCCGTCAATTTTTCACACTTATTAATTGCGCTGCCCAAAAAAAGTTCCAAAGTTTTCGCAAGAAGAAAGTTTCCTCTCCTATTGTCTTTTTTAATTCATTTCCAGCACCGTTGAAACCGGTTACTCTCCATTTCTGCAGCGTTAAAACAGGTAGCTTCGGACTTTACTTTTTTCAAGCGATAGAATTCCAACGCCGTGATCGTCCTGTTCGGTAATTTTTTCCCGCGCATACTTTTAATTCAAGACCTGTGGCACCCATCCACATTCCACCATGTCGGTACAAGGGATGTGTGACACACACAGCCACTCCGATGATTCCAATATAAGGTGTTGGTTGATGAATATTGCAATCTTCTGAGGATGGATTCTAAGCAAGGAAGGCGAATATCCATATAGATATTTACAATCCAATATTTTCGCAAGGTATAGAGGGAAATCCAGTTTTCTCTCATGCCGGGTTCTATTCCGCTCCTTGGATACCCCTTTAAAGGAGAAATTAAAGGACGATTTGCGTAAAAATCATCGCACACACCCACTAATAGAGGATAAATGTTCCAAGTATTATCCAGTAGAGATATTATGTATCGCTCATGTACGGGCGTTCGGCAATGCACAGGCATTATTGTGGTCTCCATACAACCGTACTTGTCCAATGCCCATATTCACCAGTGTATGGTGATTAAATTCTTTAAATACAATATAAAAAGAGTAGAAAGAAAACGTATAAACGCCCGTTTTGGATGAAAGCCCAGCTTAGCCCAGCAATAAAACTCTATTGGAAGATTTATTGCTGTAAAATATTTACAATAACTGCTGATCATAAAACTGCAGACAGGCTAAAGGATTATGATGAAAACGATTTATTCTTTTCCTTTCCATAGACTTCCAAAAAAATATTTTATCTAAACTAGTTAACGTTATGATTCTATAGGCAACTGATTGAGGAAATGTTGCTTGGGCTTCGTAGTTTACGTCAACCACATGGAGAATATAAAATGTTTGTTCGGGAGCTCGTCGTGGTTCATTTATTCCCACCCCTTCCTTTTCCTCTTTTTCCTTCTCACCCTTTGAGCATATTTTCTTTTCGATAGTCTGGGTATTGCAATTTTGAGCTCATGTTTTTCCCAGTTTTTTCGGATTGGTTTTACTTTCGCTCAGGATGGGGACGCTAGCATTTGACATTCTGATTGTGTCCAGAGCTGAGGAGGAATGTCAATTGAAAAATCGTCCAAAGCTACAAGGGGCTCTGTATCGATGCGTATCGGATATGAACTAAGTCACTGGTATCGCATCACCCTTAAGTTATTATAATATTAAACGTCTATATAACGTTTAAGTTATGACAGTTCTCTCTGTAGTGGTCGCTTTTCCTTGGATTCACAACTTTTACCAAAACAATTATCTCATTTTGGGTCAAATTAAATAGTTTCAAATACGTACATTAGCATGTTGTGATATAAAACCCTGTCCCGATCTTCAAATCCGTATGTTCTTTGGCTGTGACTCCATCTTATTTTTATAATCTTGCTCTCTGAGCAACCAGTTCAACTCAAAATTTTCCATGAGCATAATGAACTTCCCAGTAAATCGTCCATTTCTCTTTCTCTGCCTCATTCAAACTCACGTTACAGCCTTGCTGGCTGAATTGAATCTCTTCTGGTACTCGGAGAGCAAGCTAACCCGACCTAAAGAGGCAGCGGGCGGAGAGATGGAACAGCTACAAAAAATAGAAAAATGGGAGCGACAAGGCGTGCCTGGGGCTAATACTTCAAGGCCGTGCAGACTACCGCGAAATTCAAGGGGGGATTGGTAGGAGGTAATCTTCGTGAGTGATTGGGACGATATGGACGCCATTCCCGGTCGAAACTTAAAAGAGATTTACGCCACCGTTTAGACTCAGTATTAATTTCCTTTTGAAAAATTCCATTAAAATGTGGAAATTGTTCTAAATACGAAGGAAAATGGATCGTTCCGCTACATTTCGCTGTAAGAAATGCTACACCTATTACATGCAGAAATCCATCAAATCGGAAGAAACTTAGAATTCATTTTCAAAGAAAGAGTTCATTGGCTGTAATATATTTATTCACATGATCTACGAAAAAATCATTTTGGAATTCACAGATACTTTAGCGAAAAACAACCGATTTTGTCGGATATTCAAGTCATCAGGACAGAGCTGAGTTACGAGACTTGTGTTTGTGCAGTCTAAAACTTCAGTTCTATCAAGATTATGTCCACCGGTCAAGGAAGCTGGTCGTTAACTCGCATAAGGATCTGTGCAACTTAGGAAATTACTTTTATTCTATGCAAGAAATAAAGTGTGAACACCACGTTTAAATTACTGTTTTTTCTAATCATTCATTCTCTATTTTAATCTTCTTGAAACAAAAGCCAAAAATAAGGCAGCCTTCATGATGTTCACGCAAGTTGCTCTCAGTTCTATGAATGTCTTCTTTAAATGAAGAAAAGATAAAGTTCACTCAAATCCAGGCGACGGCTTCCTGACTACCTTAAGTTCTATAAAATCTTACTAACTATGATCTTTAACACGTAGAGCACCAATATAAGTTTGCAAATTTAAAAAATAATTATGATTTAAGAATCTTCTCTAACAAATAAATAAGAACAGATTTTTCAAAAATAGTATCTTCCCCGGAATCCTCTGCTTTCTATTTTTGTTCCCTAAAACTCTGATAACGAGTTTTTTCCATACTATCAGAGTTATTCAAGGTTGTAACGGGAGGAGGATCAATACAGGGCCAAAAGCGGCTTGCACGCGGTGCGCTGAGTGAATCGCAACTAAATTACGGTGTCGTGAACCGTTACGTTTATCTCCTTACTTCACCGCTGTCCCTTTCACAGGCAGATCATTTCGAAATTATCCAGGGCCAGTGTTTTTCCTAATTTGCATCCCACAGTTTTTTTCTCCAAAAGCATTTTGTGAAGAGAAGAATTATCTTACTCGTACCTTTTGTATTTTCAGTCGTTCTTGGCGAATGTCCCAATGGTTCCCGAGAAATAAAACACTCAGGGTCAAATCTTTCCGTTTTAAAATGCTCTGTGAGGTTGTATAATTTTAGCTGGGTTTCTCTACAAACAAACCTTAATTAATAACATAGTGTTAAACAGCAGAAGGATGACATGAGTACTGTAGCAAAATTCCAGCAGCTATTCCAGCTACCGAAAAGTCTTTATTATATTCATGTTAAGGTTGAAGCAGGGGTACGATTTGGATACTTAATAAAAATACTGAAAAGTGCCACTAAAAATTATAAGTCGGAAGACTTTCTTTGCTCTCCCTCCTACACTACACTAGGTAGTGCGTTGTGATTGTGAGGGATATGCATCCGAACCGGTCGGAAATAAATTGAGCAAGCTATTCAAGTATTCATGCTCTGAGGCATTGAGCTCTCGCCTGAAATGCCGTGCCAATTTGTCTTAGGAGTCTCAAATGAAATTCCGCCCATTTATGCGGTAAAAATGCGATAATGACATATTGAGGAAGTAAACGATGGAAAACAAAAGGTGAATGAGAGAGTAATCGGTCAAAAGAGGGCGCGAGTAAGTGTGTATAATCCATTCTTCACGGTCAGGATTCTTGAACAGTGAATCTTGTTTGCTCGGCTGAGTATTGGAAATTATTTCTGAGCGAAACGTAATTAAAGCGAAGACTAACTACCGCACGAACGGAAAGAGACATACAACTCGGATTCTGGGCTCCAATGAGATGTTCATTACTTGGAAGGGTGCTCGGTTACGTCAAAAATGACAATTAAGCACGGTAATTAATTGTGAGATTTATTTTCCCTGCACAAATAAAAGACTGGAGGATGATGCATCTCGTGGGGATGCAACAAGTGGGTTTTGAAAAGCTGATTAACAAGAAGAGAACAGCTAAAGTGTTCATCATTCCTCAAATAATATTTTAAAATCACTGTCACACGAGAATTTAAGCCTGACAAGTAATATAAAAGAAGAACAAGATGGATTGGACACACCCTGACACACAATGGGTTTGTGAAGAACATAATTGAAGGCAAAGTAGAGGGAAAAGTCCCCACAGGAAGGCCTAAGAACAAGTTAATGGACCAAATAAAGAGGAGTAGAAGGTATATAGGAAGACATACCAGAAGATAGGATAACAAGCATTGGATAGGCAAGGGTGGAGGGCTGCAGTCAATAAAACTTAGTGTTGAACAACCAATAAATGGAGTAATAGACGCAAGAATCCTTCTGAGGAACACACGAACGAATTAAGGGGGGTAACAAGCATTAAGACTTAAACAAAATCAAAATACTTATCCTCAGGCGTAACATTCATTTTATGTTTATGGAATGTTGTTTTCGTTTGATATCTAAAGCCACGGAGCTCACCGTTCAAGTTCACGAACTTTGGCAAAAATGTATTCAAAAATCTGTGGCTCGATTTTTGGATTTTCCCCCATGGAGTCCGAGACAAACTAGAATGTTGACCATATGCTGCGTCTACACTGACCAATTAAGAGAGCACTTAATTACACCTATCACTTAAGTGCACCGTGTAGACGCCCTATTATCACTTAAGTGACGGGTCCACTTAAGTGAACGTGGGACCCCTAATTAAGTGGATTTGGTTGATATTGTTAGTGTTCCTTCGGGGTGATCGAGGTCTTGTCTTCGTTAGGTTGAGGAGTTTCGATAGTTATTCGCATCATCCTCATGTTTACATTATTTATAAGAGGATTAGAGTTTTGGTGCGCCTTTTATTCTTCTTATTCATTAGTATTATGCTGTTATGCTTGTTTAGAATGTTCCCTCCATGAACACTGGCTGAGGCTAAGGTAGATTTAATATCTGCGTGTAGACGCTCGCCTGCATTTAAGTACTGCTATTAAGTAAACCCTGAATAAGCTCACGCGCAGTGTAGACGAGGGAATAGCGGAACTTCGGCGATGGTGATAAGGATCTCTCATAGAGAGTGCTCGTTTTCCAATCGATGAACCACACGTTGTCGTCCACTAATATTCCGAATCATTTTATCCTGCGCATCGGGAAATAACAGGCTTAATGCTATATCATGTGCGGAGAACGCGGGCAATGCCCAAATTTTGACTCTGAAAATCATGTTTACGTGGAAGAAACACCAAATCGATTACAGAAAAACAGAGAGGCAGAGAGGTATTGGGGGAGGGAGGAAAGAGGAGCCTGGAGGTGTTCGGTGAGGCGTTAGACGGCGAGGAGGAGGTGGTGTAATAGCAGTCGGTCTCGGCGAGCGAGCGGGCAATGGCCTGACTGTTGTGGGGGGCTCTTCTTTCGGAAGCGCATGCTCTTCCGGGAGCGAAAGGAGGAGTCGGAGGCGCAGGAGGAGAGGAGGCGGGGTATGGAGAGGGGCTGGGAGGGCGAAAACTCACTTGGTGTCACGGGAAGGAGGAGGCATGCGGAAGGACGACCAAGCGGACGTGGCGAAAATAAACGGGCTTGAAGGGAAGATGGGAAGGCAGGAAGAGAGCAAGGGGTTTCGGGTCTATTCGGCGAGATCGTGGCCATCAAATTTAATGATTTCCCATTATGGAGAAGAAAAATGTAGAGACGCCCTCCCGCTGAGTCGGCCAGGGAGGGAGGAACCTATCCAAAACGAATTTGCATGCAAATGTTTCGAAGGTGAAAGATTTCGGAACGGTAGTAGCGAAACGGACGGGTGCCGCAAAATTAAAGGAAACCGCCGACTAATTGCTTTCCAAAAAGGGGAATGGTTTCACAAGATATTTCAGAGGTTGAATCATAAATTCCTACCGCAGCCTGCGTCATAACAAGGGTCTAATGAATGGGTGAGTGAATTAACTCGGCGGGATTCTCACATGCTAAGGCTGCACTCATCTTGGAGGGAATTTGGTCAGATTCGCATCGATCATAACTTTAATAGGATCAATATTTATTGCTTGAAGAAAGAAACTTGATGCAACGGAATGGTGAATGAAAGAAAAGAAAAATGAACATGCGTACATGCAGTCTGAATGAATAACCCTGCGTTAAATGTGAAAATGGTATTCGAGATTAAATATTCTTTCCAGATAAATGCTTCCGCGATGTTACAATGAAGAGTTTTTGTCACTTTCTTAGATAATTTGTATCAAAGTAAAAAAATAGAACGACGGGAATATATTTAGTTTCAGCCATCTCATTGAAATTTATGCAGTTGAATTATAAAGTTAAGCATCTTCTTTAGAAATGAAAAACTCATCGTATTAAATTACAAACGGGAAAAATATTGGCATGCCAAAAGAATTGGATACCAAGGAAAAACCTCCATTTTAGAGATTTGATGTCACCAATTAATAAATGAATGAAACATTTTGGAGACAATACGGTGGTCAAGGTTACATTCTATGAATGATATTCCATTCTATACACATAAAATCGTCACAGCATTCTCATGATTAGAATTCTCGAAATAAGAAATATGGGACAGGAGTAAAGAGCCTTAAAATGGATCTAAGAAGCAAGAAGAGTAGCAAATACGACATTTCAAAGATAGTAGTTTTAACGAATAACATGAATGAGCTTAGAAGCAAGGTCAGTAATGTAAGACACTGGAGAAGATTATGAGCAAATGCATATTTTACGATGAAAATATTAATCCAAATAAAGAACTACTCCACCTCTCTTACACTCATTTTATTCACCGCTAGGATTAACTTGTGAAAGGGTTCAGATGAAGCGTTTAAGATAAACGATGAATTTATAACTTGAATAAAAAACAAGGAGGAGAAAAATCCACGAACATGTCGGACTGCGTTTCCTTATCAGATTCAATGATCAAATTCTCATAAAATCTCTGGTGACATAAATGTCCCCTCCATTTTTTCAAATGCCAGATACGTTCCCAGGAACTGAGCTTTAGCGGGAAAGGCCGGGGATTAACTGGAATCTTTAGATATGCAGGTGAGGAGGAGAATGGAGACGAAGAAGCTGGGCTACATGTAAGAATTAGTGATGGTAGGGGGAAAAGGAAGTTGATGGTGGAGCTTCGGGGAAGGCAAGAGGGCTCGTTAAAACGGAAAGGGGGAATGGAGGGGAGACGACATCGCAAAGAAGCAGGTAGGTGAACGAACAACGTAAGAGGAGGCAAAAAATATTAGGAGAATGAGGGAGATTTACTGCAAGATAAATATATTTTTTACAAAACTTGAAGATGACCCTGAAGCCAATTAAGTTCAGGAAAGGACAGTCAAAAAATCTCTCAATTAATAGGTAGACTAAATTGTGATAAACATACCCTGACTTCATCATGACAGGAGATCAATACCAAAATTAAAGTTAATTAATTTACTTGCAAGTTGCCGAAATCATAAAAAAATTGGTATGGCTTCTTGAAAATTTATTTCCTTGAGTCTATATTTCTTGGCCTTGTTCAAATGTGAAAATTACCGAGGAATATTTTTCAAATGCGTTGTTCCCGCGCAGCATGCACACGATATACGAAGCATAGAGCTTCTCCACAAAGAAAGGTAAATATTCAGGGAAGGACACCAAAGAGCCATTGGCTACCGATAACTTTGTGCGCTACAAATAAACAAGCAGTTGTTACAAACATGTGCAATCTATATAATCAGCCACAAGTCGACAGGAAAAAAAACTTGCTAACAATCGCAACCCTCATCGTCCCCATTCATTTTTGCCATACCTTTGGGAAAAAATCACGAGCGCACAGTAAATATAACACAGCTACGCGGATATTGAAAAAAAACAGCTGCTCAAACAGAGAATCGTTGGAATGCAGACCTGAAATCATTTCAAGGCTCGCGACCCATGCGCATTAACATATTGAAACTACTGATACACACCCGTGAGGAATTGGCGACAGAGAAAAAGGCGTGAGTTGGACCCATGTGTCCCGCCAGGAGAGACTTCAACGCTTGGGCAATGGGTTCCGATTTAACCTCGGCCTTTATGCGACGTCGACGCGTGCGGTTTCGATACTCCCCTCCCTTCGATTGACGACGGCGGGAACACAAAGGAAAAAAGAAGATATTGGTCACGCCTTGCTTTAAAGAGGCGCGGGTGGATATGGCCTCCCCGCCCACGGCGCAGAACCAATCCCGCATAACTCTCTTTCACTTACTCACTGAGGTATCGCAATAAAACGATATTTATGCCTTCTTTTAAACCTATGAGTTACTTACGGAAAAACGTGTGTCCTAACAGATATAATCAAATTTTACCTTTTCAAATAATTCTTCCTCTTTTTAAATTTACTTTATACTGCTACTCTATGTATTGCTCATACAGCAGGACGAGGTGAAGTATGTAGAAGTATAATGTTTCTACCTTATAAACGAGTAATTTTTTGCGAAAAAATGACAATAGAAGCGATTTTTAAGGGCATTATTGAATCCTCCATTATCTGGTTTTTGGAGTTTTAAGCTAATAACTCCGATTATTAAAAGGAAAATTTGTTTTTTTTAAATCGTGCCGCAGTCAACTCCATGGGCTGTGGAATGTATCAACAAAGAGTATATAATCGTCAATAAATCTTGATTCATGATAGCAAGACGTAATGCATACATGGGTTTGTTCTAGACTAAAATTAATATAACAGTATATACTAAACTATTTCACTCTTGTACTTATAGGGTACACTTGTGGCATAATTGTGTCATTTTAGATTTAATATATAATATTATTTCAAGGATAGGTCACGATATTAATTGATTATCAACGATAAAATTTTAATAGAAATGTCATTTTCAGATTCAAATGAAAATTATATTATTACTATATAAGCAGTCACAATTCGACAGGAAAAATACATTGCAAACTATCAACCTTATTACGTATAGCAAGTCGTAATGCTAATGGATTGTTCTAGACTAAAATTAATATTTTAGTACTCATTTGTTGCTTTCTTGTACTTATAGGGTACAATTGTGGCATAATGGTGTGCATTTTTGTGCCCTATGCCTGCCCTCTGTGCCATATTCCGCAAAACACTCGATGTAGTAATTTTAAAAAACACTAACTGAATGTTACAACTTTCTCCTTTGTCTTGACTCACGTGGTTACAAGCGGACCTCCTTAGCATTCTCCTCTTTTTTTCTCCACTTAGGTTCAGCGCGTCTCTTTCGATATCCACGCTCGTTTTCGTTCTACCGGAGTTCCATGATTGCGTGTCGCCTCTTTCTCTCCCCGCCCCGCTCCCCCTTTCGGCCCCGTCCTTCGATACACGTCCCACTTGGAAGGAATCTCGAGGCGACACGTAGCTGTCGCGTTCCCCCCGTCCATTACCGCCTCCCACGCCCGTTCATCCTTCACCACCAGGACCGTCCTCACGCACTCTCAACGGGTCTCGCCAGAGCGGACCAACCCACCCTTCCATCTCCCTCCATGTGCATGCCGCAAAACCACAAAACCGCCCCGACGAATTCTTCCTCGCCGAAAACTACCCTCCGAGTAGTTCCGTACTTAAACCAGTGACCCACTGCCACCGTAAACATTCAAGCCTCTTCGTCCAAGGGACGGGAATGGATGAGCAAGAGAACAGGAAATACAACGAATGATACCGGTGAGCACGGACGAAAAAGGAGTGTTTTTTCTCAACCTCTTTTCATCTCAAAAAAAGAAGAGTTCTCGAAAAAGGAGCATTTTTTAGTCTCCTTTCCTGAATAGGGAAGAGAGCTCGGGATATCCTTATTCATCTTTTAGAGAGGATGAGTCGAAGGAATTTCCATTAGGACGAGGAAGGAGGAATCACTTCCAAGGAGTTATGTCGCCGGCTCTTTCTTCAATCCGTTGCCTGTCTTTCTGGAAATTGTATTTCGTGCTCTCCCGGCTATAGTGACCTGCCTTGCTGAACTAAATCCACACTATTACTAATGCCTTACCTTTTCTTTCTTCTCCAAACAACAGTAGCTAGATGCGATTCCTTTTTGCAAAATTTCATAAGGGCTGAGTTCAAACCGAAGATTTTTGCCAAGGTGTAGAACATCACAATATCCAGGATTGCTAAATCTTTGACATGAAAGAAATTAAAAAATAAAAACCAGGGAAGAGAACAGATTATTAAAAAGAAATTCTGAGGAGCGATATAGCCAGACCATTGAACTGGCAGGTATCTGGTTAATTGTTCTATTTCAAATTCAGGTGACCTGTGGTAATTCAGGGGCAATTCTTATACAGCCTTTGTCATAGTTTCCGATAAAACCAATAGTTTAGATAATATATCAAAAAGTCGCCAAAGGCTCAGCTTCATCTCATTATCCATTTACCTACTCGTTATTTCTCGGTCCCAATTGAGCGTGGAGAAATTACATCACAGAATATTCAAATGTAACTGGAATTATTGACTCATTGTTCTTGTGGAATCATTTCAAAGTGGCTGAGTATGTCAAACGATTCGCTACTTTTCACTCTGTTCCCTTTTGCTTAATTCTTTTACTATGCAAACCGCATTGTCATCTTGCATTCAAGAACAGGTGTCGAAACCATGATAGACCAATGGGATAAAAAATCCAGGCCATTGAGGAAGGAACAATGCTGATGCTTGGTCATTTGTCTTACTACTATTTCCTAATCAAGTTTCAAAATAGCCATCGCAATTGTACTGAGATGAAATACAAAGAGAGGTCATGATTTCACTCTGGTTGAAGTGAAATGAGTTGAATGGGTGGCATTTATTGGATTAGTTTTAGGGGTATATCGCATAAAAATCAATTATGTATCAGCAATTATTTCTCTTCTTGCCATTAATGTTCTCTTTGCAAGACTTCGACCAAGCAGTTTGAAAGATTTAACCAAAATAATTAATCAAATACAAAGAAAAGCTGCGCGCTTCGTTAAAAACTGCTACGAGCGAACATGTAGTGTCTCACAAGTCTTTGAAGATTGTTCGGGATTTCCACCGGGTCAGGTTCTCCATTTCTGCCGACGTTTCGATGGACGAGTCGTTCATCATTCTCAGGGCATGAGGATGATGGACGACTCGAAACTCCATCGAAACGTCGGCAGAAATAGATAACCTGACCCGGTGGAAATCCCGAAAAATCTTCAACGACATAGTTCGCCGGGAAAACCTTTGATCATTCTTAGTGTTTCACAACTTTTAGAGGGGTTAGGGTGGGAGACGGGTTAGGGTTAAGACTCGGAGGCTACTCGCTAGGCTTAGCTTACTTGAAAAATTCAGAACTGGTGTGTCGACACCTCTAGGTCTGACAGAAGCGATAAAATAAGAGAGATACGGAGAGCCGAACTGATAGGTACAGAAACTCGTTTTTTCCGCGCACAATAAGCGACCACGATAAAAACTGAGCTCCACTAAATACACTCCCATAATACACGTCACCATTTCACCTCCCAATACCTTATCATTTACATGACTGTTGTCCTAACACCCCCTACCACACGCCCATGCGGCAGCTCACAGGGTTACATGAAGATGAAGATGTAGACCTTTAGCATTTACATTATTCTGTGATTGAAACTAAAGTTCAGGTATATAAAATAGATTTGTCGCAATTCTGTTACACAGAGCATTACCTGAGATATTATTTTTTTAAACCTCTATTTCCTTACGATTGAATTGCTTGGTTCAGCCTACTTGTCAAATTTTATTTGCTTTATGAGTGAATTTTGACTAATATCAACTCTTGACTCAATAGTGCACAGTCAGGAAAAAATATATAATTTTTCATTCGACGATCGGAGGCCCTGAACTAACTCTTGTGAAGGATTAACTATCTCTCTCTTGCAATGGTGAAAAAGGGAGTCTGTAACTTATGATGCATCAAACTAATTTTTCATTTCTTAAATAGATAGTGATTTAACTGCCTCAAGTATTTAGATGAAATAAACTATTCTTGATAAATTAACCTCATTTCAAGACAGGGAAAGCTGTGCATAAATCAGAGAAGAATTTCATTGCACATTGCCGTTGACTCATACTTTCCCAACTAAGAAGCTTTCGGTAAGCGTTTCTACGTGAATGAAGTGCAAATCAAGACAGCTCTCCATGCACTCTTGACAAATATCCAAGATTCTCGACTCAAGAGATTCTACAAAAATATTTCAGTTACTTGCATATCCTTTGCCACAATTTCTCAGTTGAAGCTTTACACGAAATTTATGGAAACTTATTTTCTTATCATGTACCATTGCATTAGTTTATTAGTTATGATTAACGAATCGCAACATAGCTTTAAAATGAGTAAATATGACGTAAACATCACCACACAATCATGTTTGCTGATTGGAAGGTTTTGGAAGCCTATATAAAAACTTCCAAGTTAACAATGTTATTCAATCGCATATAAATCCATGAACATGTTCATGATAAACAATAAAACTTATACCATTTTCACACTATTTTATTATTCACCAACCACGTTTCAACAGTGTCATTATCAAGGTCATTGAAATATCTATTTTCTTGTGAAAATTACGCAAAATGTTCGGGTTACATTTAAATCAAGCAAATTTAAAGATGAAGGAAGGTTAAACAATAGGAGAAATGCTCTCATGATAATCAATTTTCCTCATTAACATATTAAAGCCAAAATTCAACTTTTTTCTTAATATGATACGTTACCTTGATAATGACACTCTTTGTTGAAACCTGGTTGTTGCATTAAAAAATGTGAAAATAATAAAAGTTATATTGCTCATCATGAACATTACAAATTTTCAGAAAGTGACGCCTGATGTTACCTCTGAAACAAGAAAACAAATCAAACATGAAGTGACACATTTACCTTTACAGATATTTGCATGGAACTATAACTTACAGCGAAGGTAATCCGAAAATATAAGAGCTAATACTTTCAAAACCACCATCTGTTTTGACCACTGTCATATTAGTGAAGACAAAAAAAATAGAGCAAGTGATGCAGTTGTGATTTTCTGATATTATTGTAAAAAAGCACAGATACAGACTCAAAGTAACTGGATTTATGTAGTTCATTTGTCGTTCAAGAATTCCACCCATAAAATATTTGCTCTACGGCATGTCATGGAGGACTGAAACAATAAACGCCATCGCCCTGAGTCACTCATTCTTTCAACACTCCCACCTTCGATGGGACATTATTCATCACCTTTTATTCCTCTCTTCCTCGTACCCTTTTTTCCTTGTCATTCCATTAGCTTTACAAACGTGGTATTCCGGCTTACATTTCAGAACATCAGTCGCGAAGATTCCATCTCTTGTTTTCTGTTTGTTTGCTTGACCTTTTGCTACGCACACATCTCATTTAACTTAATTTCCATGATGATCCCCGACTATAACATTGCTTGAAGTTCTCCCAAGGTAGTTTCATGTTTGATTGCTTACATCGCGTCTCAATAAAATTTTAGGGAATTTTTCGTCGAATGTTCCATAATTATTGAGTGAATTTTTCAAATGGTAGTCAATATAAATAGGAAAGTGATAGTTGTTCTTCGTGGAACTAGTTTACTTGTTGTAGTAACAGATTTTTTCATAACCTGCAAAAACGCAGTACCATTGCACAATAAGCGCCATGCAAGTAAATCCAACGTGCAACCGTACTACGTTGATTGAGGAGTAGGTATTTGAGCACGCGAGCTGCGGGTAAGCTCATAACTGCTAAATTCATTGGACTGGACAGTCAGGTCACGAAGTCAGACTACCGCATCGTTATCATCCTTACCTATTGAAATGTGCATCTATTTTCTTGTGAAAATTTCGCAAAATATTCGTGCTACATGCAAATAAAGCAAATTTAAAAATTAAGGAAAGCTAAACAACAGAAAAAATGCTCTCGTGATGATCAATTTTCCTCATTAACATATTGAAACCATAATTCAACTCTTTCCTTGTTTTTTTTAATTTCATTACAATGTCGCATGAGATAGAAATCGCAATTTCATCTCATTTTTCACTTAAATTCAGAGACACGTCCAATACACCACAGCTAAGATGTGGAAGACTACGCCCCTGGAGCTGGTGGCCCACCAGTGCCATCTGCAGATGGGTGCGAGGAATTTCAATGCCGCTCTACCAAAACTCGACCCTTGGATCGCGAGCATTATTCATGAGAGCAAATCTCGCGTTGGGGAGGGGGTGGGTGGGCGACCGTTCTTCGCGTGGGATTGGAATCGGTGGCATCTCTCGCGGGAGCCGTATGGGCGTGAGCGAAGAAGCTCGACTGGCTGTTACAGCTGCCTTAATCAGACTTCTCCACCTCTCAAGCCTCGGTTTGTCTCTTCGAAGTGGATTAAACGAATTTGCGTTCGTTATCCAGCTCGATCGCTGATAAATTTAACCCTCGAACACCCGAATTGATTTTTCTACATTTTTCATTTTAATGTAACGTCTTTTTGCACATCAAGTACTAGTACTGTTTGAAGAAAATGTAGACAAAGCATGATCACCAATAATATGCTTATAACTTAGAACAAAAGAAGACATTAACAGAATATTGAAACTAATTAATGATGAAAGATCAGAGGCATTCCCAGTGCACACTATAAGTGAAAATCGCTCGGGTTCTCCACCGGATCATTCATATTTCTGCCTACACTTTAATGTACGTGTCATCTACTGACTACAATCTTCCGGGCAGGGCTCATTCAGCCCTGATGACGATGGATGACCCCTACACCGAACGTCAGCAGAGATGCAGAGTTTGACCCGGTGTGCAACGCGAAAACTTTTGTTCATAAAATTCTCTTGGGTTTATTTCATTATATGTAAACATAGTGGATTTGAATTTTAGCTTCATTACCGAATCAGCCCTGAGGATGTAAAGAGAAGTTAAATAACGTTGACGACAAATTGATACTGTTTCGGAAAACATTCTCTTACGAAAGTGATGCATTAAAAAATTTTCCAGAAACCTTATTTGAACGGAAACAAGTCAATTGAAGACAAGAATGCTACAGCTCTATAGGTCTGAAAAAAGTAGCAATATAAGGTGAGTGAAGCCTGACGACGCGAGATGACTAGTATCTTGAAAAATTTAGGAGACTACTTGCTTTGGAAACAAAGATTTGTACCGAAAATATAATGCACGAGCAAACAGACATAAAAAATGAATAATCAGGAAAACTTCGAGAGAATATTCACTTGGAGCACCTTATTATATGTTTATATAAGATGGACATTAGGAAGGAAGATATGTTATAACGAATTACAGATTAGCCCGAGTAACGACCAGTATCGCTATTCTTTGTCTCGTTGAAATGGCATACCTGCGACTTTAGTCGCCTGTCACTATAATTATCATATCATTATTTTATCGTCAGCCGATAGACAACCGAAATTAGAGGCTTTAATCATAGTCAGATTTTAGAAATCTGCTAGCTACTGCTTTTTCGAATATTCAGGTAAAGTTATAAACAAATACCAGCATAAAATTTACTGAAAATAGTTTGCTGCCAAGGAAATATTAACTTCAAGATATTTTTTCCTCTAACAATTGTAAGATATTTCGAATTTCCTAAGCAATTTACATGGATATGATTTTTCAAATATTCTTTTTTCCGCAATCTCTTCAATTCTTGATTTGGCTATAGATTAGTCTCAACGCAGATATATCTGCTGTGACTTATTCTTCGAGGACACTGCGTTGTCATAAGGTCTTTGCTCCCGCTAGAATAATTTCTCTCACTGTGAAAACAATTTGTGAAGGCCATATCTGTTTTCCTACCTTGTTTTGACTTCTCCACCGACGAAAATACGAAGAGCTTGGCTGCGTATCGGACCGAAGTGAAACGCAGCAATAGGCTATAATTATGTCGAATGCTCTAATGTCTGCTTGTCGCTCCCGAGAGGAGGGAATCAAATATGTAAATGGAAAATGTATTGAGCTCTTTATACATTTTCCAGTCAATATATTAATAAGTTAGGTATATGTTTTTCACTTAATAAGTTATAGTTGAATACGTCTGATAAGAAGTTTTTCTCTTCGACTGCGAGTACGCATCAACGGATTTTTTCGTACAATATTTTGCTGTCGATTCGTACAAAGCAAGAAATATATTGCAATTTTCTTGGCAGGTAATTTCTCTCATCCTTATTAGATTTGAACGCTGGCCCGCAGAGAAATCATTAAATATGCTCACATAAATTTAAGTTCGAGGTTTAACTATTGTGATAATTTTAATATTACATTATGTCAGAACATAAAAGAACATTTCATGTTATTCTTGGAAAAAGGCGTCAATATTGGATGTCAAGCTATTGCTTCATTGTAGTCCCCCACAAGTAAAACTACAGCGCTGTCTAACTGCACTCCCCGACTGATAAAACTCTCTGAGTTTGTTTTCTGAGAAATTGATACTGGCGTAACTTCTGACGGAATCTTCTCATGTTAGAATGAACAACTGTAACTTAGTGATTCTACATTACTTTATTTAATTACGACCCAGGTTTTGACGTTCAACATTATCTTCAGGTTTTTCATCATAAATCCGAGACGAAAATAAAATCAGAATATGTGGTCCATGATGAGGACCTCTAAAGTACTCGATTTGGGGGCGGGGGGGAGATGTATGGGAATAATTGTCAAAAAAACGCAAATAAAATTCGAACCTACGCCTTCAGACTTTAAATAAAAATCGATCGGAGGAAATGGAGCATTCTTGTACTTGATAGAAAATATGAGAATATCAGTAAACAACAAATTAGAGAGGAAAACTTACAAGTAGAAGAGCTTCCTTTTTCCAAGTACCGCTTTTGGCCTCAAGAGACGCAGAGCGAGACACCGAACCATAAAAACTGGCCTCCCTTTTTCTCCCTCATACGTCCCAAAACATTTTTCTTTCATTTTTATCTTGTTCATAACTGACTTTCAAACATCTCCTGCAACATTCCCTTTCTGTTCGCTTCAAGGTATTCTCATGCTTCTAGAAATAATAACAATCTATATGTATATATTTCTTGATCATCGGCGATATCGTACCTGATGATGTCGTCGAAGCGACGAGAGAGGTTGTGCTTTGAATATTGTGAAATTATGTGTAGTTACTTCATCCAGTGGCCAAGAAATTTTGAAAAGTCGAGCTTGAAAAAAATTGAGACTCACTCTACTTTACTGAGGTAGCAAAGTTCCGTGGCAGTCCGAAATTAATGCAAAATAATTAATTAATTAATAACATAAAATAAAATAATTAAAGTTAATCAATCGAGAGAATAAATGTATCGATCCGACCCAGCCCGAGCCTATGCGTTGTGTTTCGTACTCTGCTGGTATGCAGAAGAAAGTCTTGAGCGATGGAAGACGAGGCAAGGAAATATTTATTCATCCATTGACTCAGGTGAACCCCGGGGCAAATGAACTTGGGTCCAATGATGACGCTACCGCATTAACGCATGTTCAATGGCAGTGACTCGTATTAATGTCCGCGGAATGGTCCGGCATAGCAAGAGCAACAAGAAGAGAAGGACGGGACGTCCCCACCACCACTTGAGGTTTGTTCAAGCGCGGACGTGTCGGAGGAAGCACTTTGGGGTCTTCGATCCTTTGTGGGAGACCAGCGCGGGTGCAGCAGTCTGCAAATAGGCACGTGAACTCTTCTTCCCTCCACTGAGAGAGTGACCGCTCCCCTCCCACTCCCCCAACCCCTCGACCACATGACATCGCCAGTGACTTCTCTTCCTTTCGACGAATTCCGGAGTGGTCATCAAGCACCTCACGTAGAGACCCCCAGATCGGCCCGGGGTATCGCGGCGTGTGCGTCGGCGGGAGGACGTGACACCCTCGTGAGGAATCGGCACTTTATTTTACCACCTCACGAAACCGCGTGTGCACTGACCGCGTGTCGGAGATCAGGGCTATCGGATAACGTGCATATCCCCAAAAAACAATGCAATCCCAGCATTTATAAAGATCGGGAAGACTGTTTGAGTTGACAGTGCCTGGCGTGCCCAGGGGCACGATCACGGTTCTCAAGCGTAATCGTTATTTTTCGATTTTACTCATGATAGCGAATGCGTGATTGTCGCTAATCACATGCAGTGCGATGTGGTATATGTCACTTGTTTTAACTGTTGGCCTTCGTTCTTAGGCCAGTGACTGTCAGCATTTCCCCTATTAATCGTTTTGTGTTTTGGGTAACGTTAACGACAACGAAAGAAGGATGCGTGATCCCATTTCTGATGACAATGGGAGACAAATACATCGAAGTGCCGGCAAATATGGAGAGTAAGACCTAGTGAAGAATTGGATGGGATTGTTTTGGGAGGCGACAGATAGCTAAGGTCATTTGCGCCATAGAGGATAAGTGAGGGAGGAAGGGTGGGTAGAAACCCGGCGTCGGCGTTGGACTGCTCTTAAGAAAAGACGCCAATGGGATCACGGCCCAACGTCTCATCCGACAGACGGAGTACTGTACTTGAAGTGCCCTCCACAAGACATTCAAGTAGGGATCGATTTCCTCTGAAAAATTTCCTCTTCTAGGATTTGAACCCTGGCCACTCGTATTATTAGCAGTACTCTAGCCACCACAACAACTCAATCCCCTTGGTGGAGAAACTCAATAGGCTTCACGGACATAATACGCCACGAGAGCATCAGAGCTTTCTTCATTCCTGAAGGCCGTTTGCATGAAGCATCTTATTACGCAGTTTGATGCACAACAATTGCCATAATGTGGCCAAGTTGGACCAAGACTATTTTCCCGTTCCTTGCTCATGCATTCGCAAAGTCATCACTGCAAGTACCCGCTTTATGAGACGCATTTTTCGCGGCCCATTAATCTATATATCAAGCTGTGCAGCAAAGACCCTCGTGTGAGACGGTCTTAAGACTGAACGGATATTTACAAAACGTAATACCTCATACTGGAAAGAAAAGCACTTGAAAATGTTTCAAGGGTTCTTAATATATTCTTTCGGATTAGTGTGATACAATTTCGAAGCTCGCAGCTCAAATATTCACTGGACGATACGTTCAGTTTATCTTGACAGGTTCAATCGACAAACACTCTCTGAGACTGAAGGAGTAGTATCGACCGCAGTCAACCACTCAGCGTTGTACAGCACTCTCGAAAATCCTCCAACGCAAATACAAAGGCTCTATCAAAGAAATACAATTGAGGAACATAGGCTAGGGAATTTATCGCAAGTAGCGCAAAGTGAAGTCCAAGGTTGAGGCTAGTTCGATGAGCTTTCATTCTTGGTTGGTAGGGGAGAATGAACAATAACGTATTACACATGAAATACTGTGCATACCAATCAAATAATAGTATCATTAAATTCTCCAGCGCCAATAAAAACACTATTCTGAGTTATTCTGCGTCCAGTGGAGCTCACAGATCGAACATTGGCCAGGTATCGTATGTAATTTAGCCAGGAATTAATGAGGTTATTATCATTATTCAATAGGAAACAAAATGATCGGCAATTTGGCTGATTATCAAATACAATTTTAGTAGGTATATTTTTTAAGATGCCAATGAGCAGGAAATGAGAAAAAAAAGAGACGGAGTGTAGCAAATAAAACACTTGGTCTGGACGAGATAGATTATTTTCGTCTGGAACAATTCCATTTACATTGAAGAAAGGGTATGATGTAGGAGACTGCATTTTCAGTCTTAATTACTTCTTGATACGGCGCATCTTCAATATTTTGAGAAATTTGGTATCGTGAACTTGAGATACATGCGACATACTTATACATCTTTATATTTTAAGCATCTCTTTGCACTACTTTTATTTCATTAACACATCTTGTCAGCTTTAAAATGAAGCTCCATTCAACTCAGAGAAAACTAGCCGGCAGCCAATCAACTTCAACGGCAAATCATCTTTATATGGGAGGCCAAATCGATTGTAATAAACGTAATTATACCTTGAAAATGACGCAGTGAAAGCAATTGAGACCGACGGGTTGTTAACAAATGAATATTTCCATTACAAGCTATGTGCGTCGCACGGACTCACAAAGAAACAGGAGAGCCAATCAAGCATATTTAAAACAAAACTATAAAACTTCAAGGTCACCGGGCCGTTTCGGCGCAACTGCATCGTTCATGTTCCGAAGGGAGGGTATTAGATTGGTATTCCACGCAGCGCCGCGCCGCGGACGAGTCATTCGTGAGCGGAAAGGGCATTGGCGCCGGCCGCCAGGTCCATAGGATTGAAGACGGGGAGGGGTACTCCAGGGGGGAGTGAACCAAAAACAGGGGGTGGAGGTTAAAAGACCCATGGGATGGAGCAGGGACCTTGCGCTGGGATTATTTGTATTCATCCGCACCAAATATGCAAAGGACACACGCTACTCCGCGTAATTCCGACCCAACAGGGAGCCAGTGGAATTCTGTGGAAAGAAATAGGGAATGGGACTATTCGGCGCAGCCGTCTCGGCGCGCGGACGTTTCGGCGCAGGCCGTCTCGGCGTAGAGCCGTCTCGGCGCATAGGGCTTTGGCCCTGCGCCAATACGGCTTGAGTCTAGGTGACCTAGACCCAAGGAAATAGGATTGTAGGTCCCGGGATTTTGAGCTGCCGTGCCTAGTGGGTCAGATAAGTCCCCCACCAAGAGAGATTGGTTACAAGTTTGATATGATATTTGCGCGCTATATTTTGAACACGCTAGATGTTAGTCTTTGTTTTTTCATAGCAATATAGACTCAATTTTAAGCGTCATAATAATCCATTTCCTTACCATCAAATACTTCATTGTGCAGAACTTTATGAAAAGTTAACCACGAACTATATTGCAAAAGAAGTCCAACGATAATTTTTGCCCTTTTAACAATTTATGCATGTGGACCAATATATATCAAATTAAATTTCAATTTTGCCCGCACATTCGAGAGAAATATCTATAATTCCATGCATTATTTTCCAGTATAGCACTTGCAAATTAGAGATGCGAATCGCATTCAAACAATAGATCGTTAACTTTGGGTTAAGGATCATCTCAAATGGGAATTCGATTCATAAAAGATCAACGACGTTTAATCTTGAAGACTGAACTCTTTCGCTGGTATGAGGGCGGAATTACTGAGCGTTGAATTTGAAGGCATCAAAATATAGTCAACACATTTGAATCTCCAGCCGTGTCATTAATTTTCTTTTGATAACCTATAATTTATCCCTTCATGGGTCATTATAGTATCAAGCTTAATGCGAGGCCACCGAGCAAAAATAAAAATAAAATTCATTTCACAAAGGGAAGCATTAAACTTGTGGCAAGGAAGATTACAGTGGAAAACCAAATATAAGGACGGCAAGAGGAATACGCTGAATCGTGAGGGGCCTGTGGTCGGAAACGCAACACCACAATAAATCATAATATGATGCGCACGTGATTCAGGTCATTGTATTATTAAGGCTTCTGATGACGATTTATTTGCATGAACGAGTCACTCATCCCTTCCATCATAGCCGTCGAATACTGCTCTTCACTTATCCATGAATAAGTGTAGAGCAGTTTAGTACTTAGTATACAATATCTGTTCTCATCGGAGGACGCCGCATAGAAGAATTCTTCATTAGAAAATGATAACGTAATACCGAAGAGTTTCGTCCCCGTGATATCCTTTCTGGTCCCTTCATTTATTTTTCAAAAATACTGGCCCTCCAAATAATAATTCTTCTAAAAATTCTGAAGTCCGCCAAATTATGCTTAGTTTTATTTGAGTTTTCTTGAATCTCATAAGGCTAAGAGCAGAGATAAAATGTTTATGAATGTCACTTCAAGAGCCCTATTTATTTGAATAAACGAGTGATGTGGAGTTCAATTTTCCACCAATCCGAGCGTTAAAATTTCCCTAAATGCCTAAGCCAAATTTACAAAATAAATTTCAGTTTCAGATTTCAAGGTTAACTTCCACATTACTTGTTATCTTCTCAAGCTTAGATTGTATCAAGGCAATAAATTGTAATAAAAATTACACCATTTCAAATTAATGAAGTTTGAGAATTGATGGTGTTTAGTGGACCAAATAAGTCTTAAAGAACAAGAATAAAGGCGATGGAAGGAAAGCATTCACAATCATTTTATTGCGTCATTATATTGGCAAGCATTTGATTCACTTTGCTGCAGAAATAACTCAGGACTTAAGAGATCAACTATTGGCAGTAAAATTCATGCTAACATCAGTTTAGTCCTTCACTTGTTACTTTGCTGGCAATTCATCCAGTGTTCCTTTTAGTCCTTACTTTTGTAAACTATTCCATGCCTCATACTTGACGATTGTATTGTATTTTTATAATATATTTGATACATTCCCGTTTAATTGAAAAAAGAAGTTCCTGATTTACTTTGAAATCCCTTCACTTTTATCACGTCGAGCGTTTGATCTCTAAGCTTGTTCTAATCGTATAAACGGCTGATGGAAGTAAAACTCTTGAATATTTCAAAATTTTATCATTGCGTATCAACTCCTCACAGCCTTTTGCAGAAGATTTGAAGCTTAGATCGAGAAGTTGAGCGATTCCATGGATTTCTCCAATTTGATTTGACCTAATAGTGAATATAAAGAAAAAGCTGAAATGTAGAAAATTCATTTGAGGAAAAGTATGCATGCAACGCAAAACGACACAGAAGACGCTAGTACCCCAAAAAATTAATTATTCGATCATAAAGGATACTTAAGTGATGTTTGAAGAATAAAACTACGCATTGTAAATAGTTAATGTCTTAAGTTTCGTCTTCTAACCTCTGACCGTTTACACACTTAACATAATAATTGATTATCCAAGTTCAAAGTACAAACAGAGTGGTCATCTTCTTAAAAATTATATAAACTGGTTTAAAAAAAATAGATTATTGGAGGAAAGGTTTACTACTTTCACACTAGGTACGCTGTTGGAGATTTTAATTTTCTATCATCGCGAGATTATCAATTGTCTCATTTGCGATAGAAGCTCTCGAACTCAATCTCACCACTGAAATAAATGTTCAAAGTTCCTTGCCTTCTCCCATTACCGCATTCACTGCAACGATGACCCATTTATCTCAATCTCATTCGTTCAATTAAATCGGACAAGTGATAAAGCTCTTTGTTTTCTTCAAATTTCACAATATGTGAGATTTCCGATCAACAAATCCATTATCGAGGATCATCTTTTTCTTAATCAAGCCATGCAAGTGATGAAAGTCGTTTCCTTTAAGCTTCAGGCTGTTTATCAACATAAAAGATGAAGTAGCTGTTCTCACCATAGCAGTCTTTGTTTACCTTTTGTAGGAATTTCATTCGGCTCTTTCTATAAATATGTATATCTTGCTTTCTTGTTCAAATTTGTTTGCTCATGAAGAAGTTATTCTGCACCACTCGCTACTTTTGTAAGAAAGTAGATTCAATAATGAGGGAACTACGGTCTAATATTCAATTTGAGACGCCATTAATCTATTTCAGCTCCACAGTGGAATCTATCCCCCGGGGATATGAACGAACTGTCTTTCCTCATGCCTACGAGAACCTCCAAAGCCCTTTTTTTCATCTCAAGCCACCTCTCAAGGAGTCGCTAACCCCTCGCTGACCAACGCCTGGTTCGCTGCCACCGAGATATTTTTATTTTATTTTGCAAACTCACACGCATACTTATTCAGCATAAGCTACCCTCCTTCCCCGCCTTTATAACTCCTCTCCATCCCCAGCTTTGGGTCGTCTTTTTCTTATTTCCTCATCGGGAGTCGTTCACCCTTCGTTTGGCCGATTCTGGCCTCGCCATCCCGTCTCAAAGACCATTAATCCATTACTATCGCAACCTCCTTTTTTTATTTATTTTTTCCTTCGCCCTCGTGCCACTCCCACTCCTCCCACAGAAGAAATTTCTTCCCGTCTCCCGCTCTCGGTCTTTTCTGGATCTCCTTTTATTTTGTGCTCCTCTCTTATACCCATCCTCAAATTTTTCCCTCCTCCAATCCTCGAGGTCCTCCACCCCAAGACACCGTCTCCATCGGACAACGTCACATTTTTTCTTTTGATTTACACCCTCTCTCTGTCTTTCTTTTGAAACGTTTCACCCATCTAGCGAGAAAACCTTTACACTGCTTTTCTTCTCCGCGAACCTGTGTCCACACGGCAGTAAGTCGTGAGCAAATAGCATTAGTCTCTCTGTCCGGTGATGCCCAACCTGTTTGTCGAGTCGGAAACAAAATTAACTTCGATGGGACGTTTTCTTGCTTTGACGAATGAAATGAGGTCATTGTCGAGAATAACGCATGGTGAATTTTTGTCAGGAACCTCTCTTTTGAGAGTCAACCATGGAGTGAGCTCAAAGCATTCACATCGGAAGGCATATAAATTCGCTGGTGACACTTTTCTGCTTGCAATGAGAAGCATGTGTGAAATTATTAACAGCCGTAGACTCAACAGTTCAAAGTAACAGATGGGTTGTAAGTAAACAAAACATGTAGGTATGCCAAATGGACATTAAAAAATTCCAGGGGGCAGCGCAGCGTCATTTCCTCTACATTTTTAATGTATGAAAATCAAGAGACTCTCATTGTATAAATTTGGATTATATGCTCGTAATATTATTCTCATATATACCCATCGCGCGAAGTACTAAACTAAAGCCTATTACATTTAAACCCGAGAACATTGTTTCTCTTTTTACTTCTATATTTCCCTGCCCCTGCGCACATCCTTCGATTTTGTTTCATCCCTGAGCTCTTTTTTTTGCTGTTGATCTACATTTTTTATCCAAAAAAATCTCTCCCAACACATTTATCCATGAATTCCTGAGTCGGCCACGAGATCTTACACTATTATCTGTACTTTGTTTTATTGTTTAGCTTTCATTCATTCTCGCAGAATAATTAAATCAATCAATGTCCACCCTATCATATCTGCCTGCTTGCATTACATGTTATCCACATTCTTTCATAACCATGCCATTTCTCACTCTGTCTCAACCTACATAATCACAGTACTCCCTACCTATCGCTCTAATACGACAACGAGCCTTATCCCGGAACATTCAAGTTCCACCTTCAGTGTGTGATGTTCAATAAACAAAATAAAATCCCCAATAATGAGATTACAAAACATAAGCAGTAAAAATTAACGTATTTGTAAACAAAATTTATCATGCTATGGTCCATATTTGAAGCAATTACAACTTTAAATATTTTAATGTGATCATAATGGTATCCTCAAATATAAAAATTAACACAAGTTACAGTTTCAGGCTTCACTTTGCGGAACAGCGACACATGAAAAGAAAACTCGCTTTGTACTTTCCACACTGTTTCATTCTCTCCGACCATGGTTTCGACAAAGTTATGTACAGTACAAAGCGAGTTATCTTTTCATATCAAAATTAACATTGGAGTTCGGTAGCAGTAGCACTTTCGCATGCATCTCACATTGGTTCCCCAATAATTATGATTAGAACCTAGAGCATATCCCAAAGATGATTTATGTGACTTAAAATGACTCATATTAAATGTTTATCTCCACACATTTCAGTTTTGATTAAAAATAGTTTAAGCCTGACTTTATGAGTGACTCGTGCATGAATATTGACTAAAGGCGGTTGTCACGAGTAAATTTTCTATGAGAGATAATAAAACTGGGTCTGAGCGAAACCAACCTTTCGTTAACTTCCCCTGATTGTTCTGGAATTCTCCCAAAAAGTCGTCAGACACAAGTTTTGTTTCAAGGTAGCTATAAATTTTATAACATCAAATCAAAAATGTGATATTATGTGAGAATATTCATGCATATTTCAACGAGTAAATTGTGTTGGGAATTAAAGACGACGGCTAAAAAGATTCGTTTGATACGATATCGTTTATTTCAACCCCGGACCACTTGATCGACCGAGGCCGTTCAGGGCTCTGAGGGAGTTTGCCAAAATGGAAATCAGGGAGGAGGACACCTTTGGTTATTGTCCTCTTTAATGTCAAGGTCGATTCCAGGCCTAAAGAAATGAAACAAGAAACGCTTTCGTGTTCCTTTTTCGTGCCAGGTCCGTGTGGGCAATTTACACAACTCATTTATCTTACGTGACTCTTTGAGAGTGGACCCGGATAATCTGTCTCCACTCTCGACAACGGTCGTCTTCATCTCGGGAGCAAAATAAATTTTGACGCTGGAACCTGGGTTTCAATTTATGAATTCGTGATTTTAGCCTTAAACGACAAGCAGCTATGAGACCAAAGCTCCATAATTTGTCTAGATGAGGTGTAAGCAATGATAGATAACTGGTCTGAGCAGCGGCGTGGACGGCGAGCAATGGACGCTCGAGGAATCAGAGAGGAAAAGGTTGAAGGCGTTAGAAATGTGGTGCTACCGTTGAATACTGAAGACACCTTTACACGAGACAAGATTCCCTGAGTAGAGTCACCAAGAGTGAAGTGATAAGAAGGATAGGGTAGGTACCATGTTTGATCGAGACAAAAGAAGGAAAGCTGCATGTATCGACCATATTCTCTGACGTTCAGGGTATATCGCTTATATACTGGAGGGCACAGTAGAAGGGAGGAACTCTAGGGACAGGCCCTGACGGAAACACACTCGACATATTTTGGACGAGCCTGAATGTACCTCATACCACCTAATGAAGGAGTTGGCCCAGGACAGAGAAGAATGGAGGAGAATTGCAGCTGCAAACTAACGCTAGGGTTATAACCAAAAGAAAAAGATATCTCAATGAAATCACTTCTATACCAAAATTCCTAGACCAATAATCAGAGCTTAATATTCACTACGGACGAATTGTTGCGACTCTGTATTCTCTATTTAAAAAAGGTTCATATGAATCACATGACCCATGTTAAAGCTCGGATTTTTTTCTGAGGATGAATATATTAACTGGATTTTGCTCTTTGACCAATTTCGCAAGTTCTCATCTTATTTTACTTATTATCATTAGATTCGATGTCTTGAATTGATGATACATCCTAATTTAGTTGCATTCACAGATTGTTTAAAACAATCTCAATCAGTTGTTAAATATTTTGAGATATTATAAATTTTCAAAGTTCTATTATTGAGTACTTAAAATAGAATATATATATTCTGAATACGATTAGTAGACATTCCCAGTGGTTTCTTTGCCTTTTATCGAGTAGAAGTCCTTCGTTTTTGTTCTCCTTGGTTTATACATATTACATTGTAATTTTCTTCCATGTGTCCCTGTATCATGCTCATTTGCTTATCAGGCCTTCCTTATGCCGTTATAATTTGTATGAGATACTATCTAGAAAATTTCTCAATGTGATTTGATCCTATTCCTTCATCTGGAGACTCTTGCAAAATCTTAAAAACTCATCCATGAAGTAACAATCCAGTTACATCTTCACTAAAACTCTTCTAGGCCGAAGTTCCTAGGCCACTGATCAGAGTTCGATATTGAGTTCGGATCATAGTTCTTCCCCAGGGCCTTTTAGCTCAGCGAGTAAAATGAAGGTTTATCTGTCGGCTTGTTTGTGAAATGATGGATGTATGGGTTTTGGTTAATATTGTGAACACCTCCAGCAAAAATTTGAGAATTAAACTCTACAACATCACAAAGCTAATCAAAGAAAAACAGGAAAGGATTTGATACCATTGAACAGACGGGTCAGAAAAGTTCTAGTGCTGGATGTTTCAAGACTACGGTAGCTATACATTCTTCTACCAAAACTCATCTTTTTGAAGTATTAGAGAGATGAGAGGTGAGAAAAAAATAAAATTCAGAAAAGCAATGTACTTATCAGGACATCCGAAGCGGTAAACACATCCCAAACCAGGAGAAACTTAAGACTTTACACCATCAAATTAAGATCTATTCGAAAAAGGCGCTTTATCACATATTCAAGTAAATGTAATGTGATTATTATAAATATATACATGATTTATTTGGCATACATATTTTAAAATCTCATTTTAAGGAAGCTCAATGTACATAATAAGTAGAAATATGTGGGCGGGGCTGGGAAAAGCGAGCTTTCCCGGGTGAAAAATACACTGGAGCCAAACCCATACCGAAGAACTACTGTTATTAAGGAAAGGGTTTATGGTCACACAAATGAATATTTATAACAAATCCGAATTCGGGTAAAAATTTCACCATAAATGTTTGCAGTGCTTTGAAAAACTTGAATTTTAAAATTTTTATACTTGACTCAAATTTTCGACTCTGGCTGAACTTAACATTACATTGGAAATTGTTAGATATAAAAAACGGCTTTAGGGTATCCAGTGTCGGCCACGCTTTCCCACGGTGAAAAGTACAAATTGGTAAGGCCAGAGGTCCTTATAAAGCCTAAAAGCTTACGTCACCTCGGGCGACGTTGGGCCTTCGATGCCGTGTTATTTGCAGCCATTAATTTACCTCTTGACCAAACGTCCAAACACCACTATTTCTTTGCTGTCTTCATCCGCATCCTCCTAAATCTCGCTGCAACTGGACCTCACTTTAATCCCTTTCGGCCACACCCCCTATCCCTTGGATTCTCCATCCGCACGTATGCACAGAATTCGCAATCGGCGAGGAAAATCCTGCAATTTCTCCACATAATCCTCGACTTCCCCATGGTTCGCCCTTTGCTATATCCAATATTCCCATAAGGGCACGCCCAAAAACCATCCATCCACCCATCCTCCTACTTCTCCTCCCTGGTCCAACCAACGAGACGAAATCTTAACGCCTCGTTTCTTTATTTTTATCCATTTCTCTTTTTTTTTGTTAACGGCCGCCGTATTTCGGCTGGGTGCGAGGAGGGTGAGGACTTGACGGCCTTGGTTCGGCGGGTGGGATGGGTCTCGGTGTGGAGGAGGTGGCCGGAGTTGAGCTCTGCTACACCTCCCAGAGATTCCGCTGACGGTTGCCGGGGGCCCAGAGAAGGGCCCGCGTGTGCGAGGGAGCACTCGTGGAAAAAAATGAAGGCTCCTCAAACATACAGGAGAACCCGGCACGGGTTGAGGACGAAAAATTTTCGTCTGAGGAGAGAGAGAAACTGTTCCGCTCTGTCCGTCCTCTTCCTCTCCCTCTTTTCCGAAATGCACGCGTCACGTCGAAAGCCCATTAAGTGCCACCGAGCTGCAACGCTTTTCTTGGTCGAACCCTGAACTTCAATTAAATGGCGTGACAAATTGTTTATCGACTTGAGCAGTGGTAGGATAACAAAGACGCCGGCTAAGTTGGAGGTCATGGCTTTTAATCACTACCGGAGCAACAGCGCTCAGGTCGCGGATTTGTAGCCCAACGGTCGCGGCTCTAAGGTAGACATTGCGTCTGCTGGAGCGCTTAAGAACTCAGTTCCATTTGTACCCACTTATATCCACTTTCAATGGTTTTTTCAAACGTGGGGCGCTGGTTCTTGAAGTTATTAATACAACTTTTAATACGCCAAGATATATATTTAAACTCGAGTAAAGATTTCTCTGGCTTCACACCTAGTAATGTCGTCAAACTATACCAACGTTTCGACAGTAGACTCATCCATTGTCATCGGTATAATGAGATAAATCTCATTGTAAGTCTCAATATCCTAGTGACGACGGCTGAGTCTACCGTCGAAATGTTGGCAGTATTCAACAACATTAACTGATGTGACATCCGAGAAGTTTTTACTCAAGTAATTCCCCGGGAAAACCTTAAATCTTTTATCTTCAAATTACATTTGGTCAGTATGTATGATTGACGTTTATAATCAACGGTTATCTGTGTAAATAATGAGATGAACAACGGAAGTTCAAAGTTCAAAATGGAAAAAAGTGCATGAGATCTCTTTCTTTTTCTAGGCAACGTATTTAAAGAAAATAGGGTATGCATCTACAAATTAGTGTATAAGGATACATTACTTTGAAAGCTCACGCTCAAAAGTTGCCATGAACAAACTCAATGACAAGGGATTCCTAATTCTCGAGGAAGCCTATATCTCGAGAGGGATGGGTTTGATAGTTCTTTTTGGTGACGAAATGTCCTATATTGGCCAATCTTAGTTCGCTCGTATATGCTTGGCAAGTGAGAAGAAGAGGCAATATGAGGAACGAAAATCTATCCCTCGCAAATTTGGAATTGTTCGCTATTTAAACCATATATTTAAGGAGAAAATCGCTAACTTTGCCAGTTGAAACACTCATTAATTGTTACTTTCGTAGAAAATGTGAATAATCAGAGGAAAGCGTTGGGATTCTGGATGAGTACATAGATTTAAACTTAAGCTTTCTCTCCACGAGATCGATGTTCCTCCCAATAGTTTTTTCCAGGCATTCATGGAATGTTCCAGATGATTAGCAAAAACATGATGCAGGTGCTCAAGTCAAATTGATAAGTATAAAAAATCAATGTGCATGAGTGACTTAGGGCTTATTTTTTTTCTTTTATACCACCACAAGGGCAGTTTTTCGTCCTATAGCTATCCAGGTTTCTCAGCTAAAATTTCCAGAAAGCAGGACTGGTAACAACACATGAATAATTGTATACTTGAATTTTTTAGTCTCAATATACAAATACCCGCAAAATTAACGTATTCACGCTAGAATGCTTGGGTTGTTAATATCAATGAAGACTTGAAAAGCAATTCATTTTACCAGCTCCAAATTATTTGCAGCTGCTGATTACTCATTTAGGTCTTGATAATATGTTAGAGGCTACACTTATATCACCGTATTAATCTGCTTACATCCAGTTCTAGACGAGGAAAGGCCCGTATCTCAAATAAAGTTAACTAATCAAAATTACCATTCACGCCTAGGCCGGAGATCAAGCAACAAGAATATCTTAAAATGAACATGATGCTCGAGATAAACCATCCATTTCTATAAAAGTCGTGAACAACCAAGGTAAGTAGTAAGTATGGATGTAAGTATTTCTATTAAATATTTCGAGTCTTCTTAAAGTGGAAAATAATATCTGCACCCTATCTTTTCTTAAGGGAGACTCGAAGCAACATACGTATGCACAGAAACCAAAATATATCGCCATAATTTTGGGAGTTCACAGTATTACAAAACGAATTATAGGTAGTATAAGATAATGGAATAAGGTACAAAATAACTAATAAGCATTTATATTAGATATGTCGAGTCTTCTTAAAACAAAAAATATCTATGCCCTACCTTTCTTAAGGAGGACTTGAAGCAGCATACGTATCCACAGAAAGCAAAATATATCGCCATAAACATGGGAGTTCACAATATTACACAACCAATTATAGGTAGTTTAAGATAAAACATTACTAAGCATGGCCGCTAATAATACATGCGACGATATAAAGAGATACTTATGACTCAGTGGAGTAAAAACTTTAAATGGTGTAGTGAAATTTCAATCGCATCGCATGCATTTAAATATTGGGAAAAGAATCTCTGTTAATTTAACTCCTCCACAAAAGAGTCGCCCGTAAATTAGAATCACGTATAGTTACCTCATACAACCCCCGCGCGTGTTGGACGCAGACCACACCAACGGCCTGTCTCCATTGGAAAGCCATTTGTCTTATTACTCGCCCGTCCTCAAAACAGTATTTATTGACGCGTTCCTTTTTCTCCATTTTCTTTGATTCCGCCTCCTCTCTCTCTTCCCGCGCCTCTCATCTTTTTCTTTTCATTTTCTCCCCATCATTCTCCCCTTTTATTTTCCTTACGTCACCGCCAATTTGGCGAGGATGATTAAAAAGTAAAATAGGTGTACATAATCACCTCTGCCTGAAGAGGATCCACAGAACGGAGAGAATCCACAGGATGAATTCGAGAGTCCATCTTTGGTCCTCAAAGACAGCTATAAAAATATTTGAAGAGATTCCAGGAGTGGCACAGCGTAGTGTCCGACGACAATGGATACGCTTGTATTCGCCGAAGTATATAATTTTTACATATAGAGGAACTTCGGGTATTATGAAATAGTCGGGCAATATGGAACACCGTGATTTCTCATTCGTCAATTGGCGAAAACTAGCGGGAGAAGCATGAACTACTTCAACATGTTCCCATAATGCTCTGTAGCGAGTCCAGTTCGTCTCGAGGCAACGTATGAGTTACGGCGCAGAAAAATTGTTTTCGTAGTTTCACAACATTTTTGCCGGTAAGTTTTCGAAAATATGTAATAATTATTGAAAATGTACTCTAGTGATTAAAACTAAGCAATTTATTAAGTTAAAGAGTAGTAGATTGTTATGTATTGCTCGGTTTTTGGCTATGGCTACAATTGGTTCCGTTGTGATGTTTTGAAATCCGAGATGGTGTGTCGGGCATTTTGGAATACTAGGTATTCCATATTGCCCGCAAAAAACCGGTAAGCAACAGCACATAAATAAAAAAGGAAAGAAGAAAAGCAACAACAGTGGTCCTGGTAACTCAGATGAAAGGCAAAAACAAGAGAGCTTCAAGCCACGGAAAAAAAACTTTGCCAGAAATTAGAGTTTGTTTCGAAGGACTCTTCCAGTGGCAGTGACGAACCTTTTCACTCAGACGTTTCATCACAATTGGACTTTTTACAACCATCTGCTCTACCAACAGATGATTATGCAGAATGTTTGTTCTGTGAAGGGAAGTTTTCAGACGATAGAAGAGGAGAAGTTTGGGTTAGATGCGTTGTTTGTAAAATGTGGGCCCACCATGACTGTGCAGGTGCTGAGAAGGAGGATTATATTTGTGACTTGTGCAAATAGATAAATGTACTATTCTGTTACTAAAAAGTAATTCTTTTGAGATTTAAAGTTGAAAGCAATCCTATAAATGCGTTTTGTATGCAAATTTTTTTTTCAAACTTACATGATTATCTACATTTTTACAACCCTATTCCATATTTCCCGACTATCCCATATTACCCTCCTAGTGCAACTTTTTATTAAAACTTTTTCTCAGCGGCAAATGTTTTAAATTTTACTGAGATAAACACAAATACTCAATAATAAATAGTTGAAGCTTATGATAAAATGTAAAAGAGCTAAGAATAAGTTAAATTTGGATATACAGCTACAAAAATCAACGGTATTCCATAATACCCGAAGTTCCTCTAAGGCAATATCATAGATCACACTTGACCTTCTTTTTTAGCAATTAATTGTTTTTGGTAATTATTTGTGAAATTAATATTTAATTTAATATAAAATAATTAATTTTAATAATTTTTAACAATAAAAAAATAAATAAAAAAATAATAATAGCAAATCAATTAGGAGCAGACTTCGATGAAAAACAAATAAAAATAAAACTACAAAATATCTAGCTCACATTGATTATCCCCAAATGCGAGAGCCTGTATATTTACAATGGTAAATAAATGTTATAATATGACTAGATCCCATTTACACTCTTTTCGTGAAGTTTTTCACTACTCATGCTTACATGTAAAAATAATGATTAGTGTACTTAAGCATGAAGACACTCTATATGAGGAAGACACAATTGATACTTAGCAATGCGAGCTTGGGAGTAAAGAAATACTACATTAAAACAAAAGCTTTGAGCATGTACTCTACTAGTTGTAACATCAGTGTAGCAAATATGAAAGGAAACAGTGGAAATTTTAGTTACAGAAGAATGGAGAAAATAAGATGTCAAGAGAGAATCACCACTGAATAAGTTTCACGGAGAGTTTGAGAAAATACTTACGAACCGAAAATTTTGAGATTGATGATAAAACTTAATGGGCACATTCTGCGATATGAAAGCCTTTAAATATAATGAAGGAGGAAGAAATGATTCGGTAAAATTATCGAGGTCGACCAAAGGTGAAAAAAATTCTATGAAATGGAGGAATAACATAATGAAGACTTAGGAAGGAATAAAGAGAGCTTTTCGAAGAGTAGAATGGAGTGAGGAGAAAAAGAGTGCCAATCTTTCTATTGTAGACTGCCAGTGATGATTCTTACGTTGTTTTAGGCCAAAACGTGACTTAATTTGAAAAGGAACCAGACCATTTTGCAAATAGTGCTTCCTTAAATTCTAATTTGAGAAAAGTAAGCTCCATGAGAAATTAGTGTTAGGTCCGAAGAGGAATGAGAGTTTAACTTCAACTTGTACGCAAATGGAAACTACTTGATCAATGAAACCAAACATTTACCCCCAGCGAAGATTTGCCATGGAATCATTAAGTTTTTCTATGAAGAAATTATCTTTAAGTTCGATCTTAAGTAATGTTTTTCACTTAACATTTCACTTCCTAATTATCACTTAAAATTATTATAAGAGGTAACATTTTAAGTAGAAAAAGTTTCTTAAGATCGACCTAAAAGACTCAACATCGTTAGTTAACAGATGTCCTTCATGACGTTCAAGGATGACGAATTGTGAAGTAGATCCTCCACAAGGTGCTGCTGAAAGACCTAATAGATTTTCAATGATGAGGAACTTGCACTAAGATGCTTGATTATGGAAAAATAGCGACATATTTATAAGTGCCTAGAGTCATTTCCACTGAGGGAAATTACTTCTTCTTAAAATGCTATTGTCTCAATGTCGAGACCCAAGTGTTAACGTATCTGTCATCCGTACCGTCAAAAGTTGTTGTAGTCATCCGATGACATGTGACAGGTCGCGCTTTGTGAATGACAAGAGTGACTATAGGCTTAAAACTCATAGAAATTCGGCATTATCTGGCGGAAAATATATTATCATAGCCGTACCCACAATTTTTCGACCACCGCATCCAGAAAACGAGCACTTATTGTACACAGCCGCGATCCGTTTGTTCCAAGCTTGCCTTAACCCTCTCTGGACAGAATGATGAAACATCAGCGTGAATAAGTACTTCTGCTACTATATTAGTTTTTAAAAAAAGCTATTTAAACATTTTGAAAAAAATTGCTCTCTATTTGATAATTACATTTATTTTTTAATTTGACGTATTTGTATTGTATTTATTTAATTTAAAATAATGCTTTTCATAATAATATTTACACAAGATATACTTCCACATTACCTTCATTACGTATCTTTTTTAAACTTTCCCAATTTTTTCCTCACATGACAGCTTAAACTATTAATTTTAGAGCTCCACCAGGCACGTCATCGTTAGTGAATAGCGCCACACATTCATCTATTCAATTTGTTTGACAAACCGCCGAAACAGACGCAACTTTCCACACACTTAGTCCGAGGCGTTACAATTCTATCTAGTGCAGCAGCTAACTGGAAAAAGCCTCTTAGAAAGCAGAGCTTACAACGAATGTGAAACCTAACAAATTTGACTCACTCGTCCATAAAGAGTTAACGGTCCTCTTCCGGAATCATCCTCTTCACATGTCTCCCCACCTCTTTGATAAGTGGCGACTCAACCCAGTGGCCTCTCCACTCCTCGCCTCTCGATCGGCAACAAAAAAGCAAGTCCCTCCTTCAAATATTTCCCTCTTCTTTCCGAGCACTCTTCATTTCAATAATTGAATATAAACTGCGTAGTCTACCATAGCGCCGATGTCAGCGGTGAGGTGCTGGTCCCCGCATGCAAAACTTTTTCATTCAAACATTTTGTTTCCATCTCATCAGAAGCCAGAAATTATGAATCATGAATAAAAAGGAGCCAATTGTTACGAATCATGAATAAAAAGAAGCTATTTTCAGTTAAATAAGGGACAGCACATCTGATTCCCGTTTTACTTTTCGAAATTATTACCCAGAGGGCTTTGACTGCCCAACAGGCGGCGCTGCTCAAACATGCTCTCTACGATATCTGTTATTCATGCATCAACCATACATTGATTGTGCCACATCCAGTTATTACTCCAGTCATCTGAATGATGAGCCAATCGCTGTCGTGGAGTCTTTAAATAGTACATTTACTTAACCCTGGTAGTCATCACTCCCTTCAACTTCTGAACGCCGAAATCAAAGTATGTACCATGAACCTCTTTTTTCATGTGGAGATGTTGATTCTTTTAAATATTATACCCTAAAAAATTTTATCGATGGCACAGTTATGAAAACAAATGGTTTTCTTTCCCAGTTCTGTTAATGCATTATGCAGTTATATTTATCATTACGTTCCCACTTTTTCATGTGTACGTAACCTCGTTTGACGGAACAAGTATATTAACTCTTCTTCTATATTCCAGACATAAAATCTTTGAATATTTTCAGTCCCACTTCATCTCAGTTTTATGCTATATGGTAATGATGTAGGTAATGAGCTTCATAGAAAACCGTAAGACCTGGGTTCAAATGCAGAGGAAGCACAATCTAACACAGACTTAAACTTCGGGAAGGTTCTGAGCACCAGATGGTTCCGGGGTAGTTAAAGGTAGCCCTGGGATAGGGATTGGCCCCGTCTTTTCTTGAGAGTCGAAAAAAATTTATTGAAAGGCTTGACCTTTTTGAGGAGTTATTACCGGCTATGAAACTAGTTGTAAACTCCTCAATAAACGACACACATAGAATGAGTGAGTGGATGACAATTGGATCACAATCGTACATAGGTTCCGCATCCGTACATGGAAAGAGTCATCCATTGTTCTTCCGATACTTACTTTATTGCTTCTCAATATGGTCTTTGTCGGCAGCCTCAAATATTACCACCCTCAATACTACCACAATCTTCTTCGCAAAAATAGTGAAATACACAATGCAAAATTTCCGTAATTTGTCCACAGACGACGTACTAACTTAACTCTCCATTTGTAGTCTCTCCCCTTACAGAATGAAATCCGACTTAAAACTCATTTACAATACTCTTCATTCTCGCATTGACAGTCCCGAACTTACCTCATTCATCAATATCAGAGTGCCTTCGCGTCCCACCAGATATAACTCAGTACTCCACATCACAAGTAAATTATTATCACTAATTAAATTTTCGCCATTCTTCCGTCTCTTCTGCCTGATAATTTCACTTCCTACTGATATCTATCCCTTTTTCTATCGTCAAGAAACTTCACCAACTTGGTCTCAACATATCTTTCCTTGAATAAACCGCGAACCTGGACAGTAATGAACTTAAACGCCATAACCAGATCGTCTAAGTTAATTTTTTTGTTTGTCTTTTTGTGTTTGTTATAAGTACACTTCAAATTGGCAATTTTGCTGTATGTGGACTATTTTCTTTTAATAAAATAAATAAAATAAAAATACGGAAATGTAAGTTCTGACGAATTTAAAAATAGAGGTTTGGGAACCGCCTATTTTGTAAGTTTCTGGTCCACCATTTTCTTCGCCATATTTTCGTTTCGTTGACTTCTAAAGTATGCATCTAGCTGTAGCCATTAATGTTGTTGAATTATAAAATGTACCAGAAAAATCTAATATGAGAGTTCATTAATTTACTAATTAGAAACATGTATATTCACGAAGCCTCTTCCTCGGTCTGTGGAAAATATGTATAATGCATTGTCCAAGTCTGGTCTTACGCCAAAAAATTGGCTAAACGGGGTGGTAAGTACACAAATGGATGATGCGGTGGGTTTTGATTCGCCGGATTCGTTGATGAGATTTTCAGAATAAAAAATAATAACGACTAGTTATTTCACATGTTCTGGCGAGGATAAAATACTATGAATGGCACATATCAAGCCACTTCATTGAACATGGGTGGAAACATCAACATTTTCTGTTCAATCCTAAGATTGGTTAACTATAGCCCTCCACCCTTCCCTATCCAATGCTAGTTCCCTGACCTCCCGGTGTCTCTTCCTATGTACTCTCCTCTTTATTTGGTACATGAGCTTATTCCTGGGTCTTTCTCTGGGGACTTTTCCCTCTATTTTACCTTCAATTGTGCCCTTCACAAACCCATTGAGTCTCAGTGTGTGTCCAATTGGACGGAAACATAAAAATGAAAATGTAAGGAGGGATAGAGAAGCGGGTAAAAAGTAGGATGAGTGGAGTCCGTCCAAAATAATAACTGATTGAGTTAGGTGTCAATTTGTGGCAATTAATAAATGAATCGGTTCATTCATAAAGTGTGGAATTGTGCACAGTATTTCATTGATAATTCTTGACTGTTATGTACAGATTTGGATTAAAAAGAAATGAGAGGTAAACAATTTTTTTCGCGATCGAATGAATTAAGCTAAGGATCATCATGGATTCTTGGGTCACACGATTCCCGTCCACAAACGGCATCGGACGTGCTTACTAATTGGCTGTACTTCTGTCAACGATGCTAGTATCTTTGCGAACTTTCAAAGAGCAGCACCGATGGCTGTTAAATATGGAAAATGGAAAAATACTGCGGAGATTAATGGCATTCAATTCAATTTTTTTTAATTCCAAAAAAACTACTTTTCTCCAGAGGCTAATGAATTAGCTATCGGCCTTGGGAGTAATTTCACGGATAGCAGTGTGATGGAATTCCGACACGCGGTAGCACATACACTGCCGCCACTCAACATCGTTAATTAACAGATGTCCCTCATGAGATTCAAGGATGACGAATTGTGAAGTAGATCCTCCACAAGGTGCTGCTGAAAACTCTTTCGACTCCTATTTAAAAACCTCGCATTTACCTCCACCAAGACTTGACGCAAAATTTTTAAATGCCCGTGTGCCCTTTTCTGTTTTTCATTGAAAAATTGTAACAATAAATACGAAGTTGTAAATTATAAGGATTTCAATGAGAAGACAGGGAATGTTAACCGATATTACAGGATTCAATAGACGAATAGGAAAAATCAGCAGTTTTGAAAAGTGTTCGTTGAATTTTTTTAAAATCCAGGATCTTTATCGTATAAATCATTATAAAAACTACCAAAATTAAAAGGTAAGAGTCCATCTCTATAAAATTTCCTTCCTTGCGTGTACCAGTTCACAGTGAATGCGGATACATGGAGCGTCGATAGGTCATAAGCGAGGGAACGGAGTTCCGATTTCATAGCTAGGGTGGCCTGTTTATGAAAAGGATCAATAAAAAAACTGTTCATAAACTAGCAGTAGTAATAAATTTCCGTATTATACTACACACATTGAAATTGTATTTTGTGTTTCCTACTCCAGTACTTTGCAAATTCAAAAGGCTCAAGAGATTTTAGATCAATATGGCCCACTTAGCGATGAATGCATGGTCTGAATTAAATCAATTACGTCCACTTATCCTCACCGAGCACAATGAATGAAATTGCGATGAAAATTAGCCGAAGCAAGTTTCTTCTTTAAAAATGAAAGAAAACTCCAACTAAACAGCCATAAACCTCCCATGATTATAATAATAATCCGTAACATATTTCTGCGCGCGCAGAATTTTTCTTGGTTACGGTGGTAAATTTCCGAATGCAGAAATGTTACGGGTCCATATTCTACATCCATGGCGTCATACTTTTCAAAGCTGTGCCTTAGTTCATGGGTTTCAGAACTTTTAATAAATTCCCGCGCAAAAGGCTTAATGAAATAGAGCTCGGGAACCTTGACCTATTACAATTTTCGGGTACACACGTTTCATAGCCAACATACATGGATTTTTAAGAATCTAGTCTTCTAGTGGATGGAAGAAAAGCTGTGGTTGATAGACGCAATGGTTGCTGCATAAAGAAACAGATAACTCGGATTAGTTTGTGGTAAAAATAAAATCTCTGGAATAAAATGCGTGAAAATGATTTACCACAACTTGTTTTCCTTAATTAAGGTGATGAGTGATGACTTCAGCAATGAATGAACTACCACGGGAAATCGCGATGCCAGAAGAAAGAGTCGCGATTTATGAGTCGTCTCCTCATAGCAGGTGGTCGGCAAATGAATAAGGACGTGCGAAATGAGAGGAATAAAGAGACCTCTCCGCGATGCTTTTTGACGGGCTTCATTATTAAAAAGGCATGATCCAACAATTTTATTCCGTATGCACAGCATTTTGATTCAGTACTCCAGGGGAGGAAATTTTGCATGTCTTTATGTCACTCTTAATATGACTTAACGAGCAATCGTCGTCTTCTCAACACGCTTTAAAGTTTGAAAATTTTCTGGCGTAAATTTGTGGAAATATTATATACCCATTATGATTAGAATAAAATAGAAATAGTAATTTTCACACTGTTTTTAATGAAAATCGGCCATGGTTTCGACACTTAATGTCACTATTAAGGTACAATGGTTCAAATTCCGATTGTATGTATACCCCTTAGCCAAATAAAGGACAGGTGGAGAGGTTATAAGGGATGAGGGAGGGGGGAGGGTAAGGGAGGACACTTCAAAGGATAAGTTATGAGCAAGCGACTTGTGAATTCTTACAGTATTTACTAGTTCCTTTTCTAAAATCTCACGTGAAGCTATCCCCTTAACTTGATTAAAAAATAATTATTTCAGATTTATTCAAGTTGACGGGAGGGAAGGGTGGATTGAAATGATTTATTTTCGGGATGTTTGATAGTCACTGAATGCCTGATAAGGAGCCACCCCCTGCCACACGTGGCTTACAAGTCAATGCGTTGATGTAGAATCACCGAGTGTGAAAAGCTTTTGGTAAAACGAAACTTCAAAGGGCTTTCGAAGCAGTCGGATATTGTACCGCAGAAATATTCCCGGGAGATCCAGCGCATCCGCTTCACCCAAAAACAAAACAATGCCGATGTGAGTCACTGGCAGCGATGCGGAAAGATCAACTGTTGGAGGCATCGCACCTTGGCCCAGACAGAGAGGATACACTTTCTCTAACGTAGCTTTCTTTTTTTTTAGCCTTAATTACGCCGGCTTCTTCCATCAGTCTTCAAGCATATTATTTTCTTCTTCCGGTGAATTGGTTTACTTTTAATCGGGCGTGGCCCAAGCACGCGATTCTATTCATCTTGAGAAACGCTCTGTCTTGCCTTTCCGTCACTACTCCCCGACCGAAAGGCCGTCCCAAGACTCCCACGCAACCATTCAGAGTGTATAGGAACACAGTAACCGTTACTTACGGTGACGAGCGTCGTAAAAAATATTCATCTGCATTCGAATGCTATTGTTTCCTCGTATGGCAGAAGGCATTTATTACCTCTGACTGATCGCTCCTTTTAGGTGGGCGTAACTCAAGCCGAGGATTATAAACAGGAGAAAAAACCTCATTCACTGGAAAATAAATGTGTAAATTGTATGTGGATGAGGGAAACATAACATAAAAAGCATTATCAAAAGGTTAAAATCAGTCGCTCAAAAAAATTTGAAACAGTTTTGGAGATTTTCGATGGATTTTGTTTTCGTTCTTTTCACAGTCAGAGAGAATTACGTTGCATCTTTTTTCGTTGTATACGGCGTCATCTTCAGGTGCCTTCAAGTACCTAGTAGTTTTAGATACCTAAAATAGTTTTACCTTGAGCCTACATCGTCAAATATAATTGTAAGATAACAATTTTACTCTATCACTCCGAAAATGAATTCCTACTAAGATAAGTCTGAAACCTTCTAAATAATATAAGAATTTAATTATATCGACGCATAAAAATATTATTTATGTAACGGAGCTATTACTTGGGAATCATGTATACATCTACATCTACTTATCACCCTGCAAGCCACCACAAGGGTGTTTGGTAGGGGGTGACTTATCACCAACATGAACTATAGTGAAGAAATTTACTTACACCAACAAACACCACACTATTGTTATACTACGAATGCTACAGAAACTACTAAAAAAATTTCTAATGTAACTACGTAAACATGACACAAGAGTCATGCAGGTAACATGAAAATCATGGTACTAGCACTACTCGGCAGATTTAGAAACATGCATTAGGGTGCATGTGAATTAATCAGCTACACTAACAGTCAACTAACCTAATGCAAAGTCTTAACGCAGCCATAATGATCTCTTATAGATCGCAGGAAAAACGACATTTTAAACCTTTCTGTTCTACAATCTATTTATTTTATTTTATTCTCGTGATCTGATCTACCGTAGTATGTTGGGGTACTGTAGTATGTATATGAGGAACTACGACAAGCGCAGCTCCTTCAGCAATGAAGACTAAAAAATCTCAGATTATTTATTTTCCGGCAGCTAATCTTCAATTTACGCATCGAAATAAACTTATTGCAAATAGTTTCCTCCGAGAATCACGAGGGAAATTCCCCCGTGGACCTCGATTATCCGTCTTCACAGTAGTATGACTCGCTCGCATCACTCCTCTTAGTTCAAATTGGTATCATCAACGCAGGCCACAACAATGAGTCAGGGATCCAGAAAGAGTCTTCAGCCATGCCAAACTTTGACCTCTCACCCGGACGGAAATTCTGAGCCTTACTAGGATGTCCATATATTTGAGTGGCCGATTTTTTTTAACGCGACCTCACCTTAAATAACGTCCAGAGAGCCAGTCATCGGCATGTAGGGCGTAAGGAGGGGCTGCATCGGATCGGAAGTTCATTCGTCACCTCGAAGCAGACGGTACTTCTTCCAACAGGAAAAGCTATCCGTTTTGAGGAATTTGAGGGCAGGTTTATCGAGTTAGAAGACCTTCCGAAAAAAACGCACAAGTGAACTTTTTCCCATCGGGTGGACAGAGTAATTTGAAAGAAAATTATTAGAATCTGTGACTCAGAAACTCGCATACAATTACTCACAATTGTCATAAGACTGAAGTTGTATAGGTCTTATAATACCTTGTCCTTTGGTTAGTCTCACATATTTGTTACACTAAAATTATAGTGACCATCGTCAGTGCCAGACGGGAATACTACCAGTCCGAACAATTCTGCCAGCTTAATGCCTACTGGTTTATGATACTCTTATCCTACACTTATCCAGCGCCATTAATCAGCATACGACTTTTAATTAAGTTCTGGAAGAGTGACATTATGCATTTTTCCGTTCAATTAGTAGTTAATAATCATATCTTTATCTCTTACATCAGGTGAAATTCATCCCATCGGTTCATTCATGAATAATTACCTATAGTGAAATAATTCAAAATGGGCATTTATAAACATAAACAATGGACACTTCGGTGGGAAAGAACTTCAGTTATGAGTCTTAAAACACGATTTGGTGTTTACATGACAGAACTACAAGATAGGATTTAAAGTTTTTTTTCGTTGTCCCACACTTAAAGATGTTAAGATCATTAAGTTGTAAGACGAAATTATGACCAAAAAAATTGGAACAACAATATTCAAAATGAGTAATTATGTTGTCATGGTTTGGCGTCATTTATATTTTTCTATTATCGAAAACATACCTCAGAAAGCCACAATAGCCCAATCGCATGTAGTTTGCTGGTCATTTGAAAATATGCCTAATGACTCGCGAAACTCGCCTCCCAGAGTGGGGGGACAGTTATTCCATGAGTTTCCAATTATTATCCTATGAAAAGATTCCCTTAAGACTAGCCTACAAGTGTTTTCCTCTCAGAATTATCAAAATCGACCGGTAAATTGCAGTTTCAATGCTCATATAATCGAGAGTTCAGCTAATTCACTGCGCAATGAAAATTTCGGATAGACCCCAAATATTAGGAACGATTTTGAAACCAAAATATCGACCAGCACACGTTTTAAACCAGGGAAACGAAGCAGATTCTAAATTACTAGGGCAAATAAAATTCATATCCTTACGATTTCCATTCAGTACACGAAAGATAGCTCACGACTTGTAAAATATATAAACACTCGTGCGTAGAAGAAGCACGTCACTTCATTATGACATGATGGCAAACAGTCTGTTTTTGTGGCGCTGTATTCGCTGACGATACTTTCCATATGCTAGGTCTTCCTTTAAGTCTCTTTAGTAACTGGTTTTCTCCGACGGAATTCACAGAAAGCGCGGAGAGTGTCGAGTAAAAAAGTCTAACTTCTTTTTCGCCTCGTAACTTCAAGCATTTACTGCATGAAATGAGTTAGTGATAATTAGTGTGTCAAAAATTCTTCCTTTCCTCGATAGCACTTAACACCAACTAATGAACAAGCATGTGCCCATTAAAATGAATACACTGACTCCGTCATCAGTCAATGCGTCTCAAGGTGGCTGGAGCAGTAATTGTAGCTCATTGAGTGCACGCATTAATGGTTTTTCAGTAAGCCGGGAAAAAATTAGTTCCAGGTTCGTGAACCTTTGTACCTGACGATGCCGTAAAATGGTGAAACGCGTCATACAATGTAAATTGAGTTGTAAATAACTAAGAATTTCACTTCGCTGTGGTTACTAATGTTAAATACTTCTACGAAGCGATGCCTGACGGGGTCAATTATTCAGGATAAAAATATTGGACTACATAAAATGTAAGTGCATCAGTTTATGTTTTGGAGCTCGTGAAACAGGCAGTAATGGAAATGAAACGAGAATTGCATTTTGTTTTTTTCTATACTTACAGCGCGTTTTGACTTGGAATTTCGGTACTGTATTCTATATGAAGACGAAACTATCCTGAAATTTTCTTTGAGTATTAAACTCGGCGTGACACCTTATTACTAGAGCGTTGAAAATGTCCTTCATTTACGAAGAAAGTCGCCTGAAAAGTCTCAAAAGGTCCCAGCAATTTTCAAGAATATATCCCAAAGTTGAAGTAAAAATTACAAATGAGCGCTCAAAAATAGTTTCATGAACTGTTTTTTAATATAACAGAGATTATTTTTATAAAAATAACGGAATCGAAAAGGGAAGCTTACTCTTGGTAGAAGGACGTCATAGTGATCAAGATAAAGTTTGTGATTTCCACAATTTTTTTAATAGTTACCGACCGGTTTCGGCTATCAAGCCATCTTCAGGATCTAAAGTCGGTTTGACAGCCGAAACCTGTTGGCAACTTTTACACAAGTTGTGGAAGTCGCATACTTTATCTTGATCGTTAAAAAGAAGAGCTTTTATAAATTTCTTGAATGAAGAAGTAATACGGAAAATAATGATTTTAATGAAAAATAGTACTTTCAAAAATATGCAATCCTATTTTTAATCATACTACAGCTCATAATTACCACTATAGGTAAGTAAATTTAAAAAAATTATCAACCCCTCTATTTTTTAACACAGCTACAGGCAAATCCGTAAAGTTGCTAGGGTTGAGGAAAAGTATAGTAAAAATAGTAATTTAAAAAAATAGAAGTTCAAAATCTTTCATGATTGGAAATCACATGAAAATATTGTCAAATTTTCACAAATTCTTATTAATTTTAAGCTGAATTTCTCCGATAGGAACGTGCCATTATGAAACGGTCAACAAGATGCATCTCAATTTTTTCCATAGTGAAGGATATGCCACGATCGATCAATAAACGTTCATACATAAAACGCTTTACGCACGCTGCTATAAGGGCATAATTATAAGCAGCTAATCACTAACAAAAATTTTCAGTAAATTTTTAATACCTTCAGTCATAGTTTACAACAAAAATTTGAGATTCGTCACTCTTTAAATTGAGGTCTTCATCGTTACTCAATGCGTTAAGTAATTCCCGATGAACACTCGCCTCTCTTTGCATCCGCAAGCTAACACCCAAGTTAACACGCAAACTTGTCGACACGAATAACTTAGGCTAAATTCTAATAAAATTGATGGCAGTTGGAAAGCTTTTTGTGCCAACTAATGTAAAAAAATTGTAACACCTATTGTAATTTTTTTAATATATTAAAACTATTTTTATATTTAAATTGCTACTTGATAACTATTTTAATTATAACGGCAAGTTCCTCATCATGAAAACATCGGTGCAGTATTCAGCAGCGTCAAAACCATTGCCCGGTAGGAATCCTGAGAACTCTTCATATCCGGACAATATATCGTTTTAAGGCCAACAACAAATTTAAACCATCAATGAACACCATGTTAATCAAGTATTTTTAGTCGCCGACACATACTAACTGATATATTAGCATGGTAGAATCCAATATCAATATTATTTCAATATCATGATATTAAATTTATATTCCACAATTCATGGAGAGGAATGAGCGTGACTGATCTTAAATAATTTTTGGGTGGCCATTATTCTCTTTGTACCGGCGACTATTTACAATGGGGTTCTCTTTGATTAGTCGGGTTTGAACGTAAAAATATATAAAAATTCACTTTCTTCGGGCATTTTCAGAGGAAAATACGAGATTAAGTAGGAATTTTAAAGACTTACCTATCAAAATTGACAATTACCCTGGCTACAAAATAGATTAACTAATATCAAATGTCTTTTTCATTGAGCACAATAAAGTAAATATTACGGAATCATGCATTACAGATGGTGAGAAGCCAGAGTTATTTGAATTAGATAGTCACCACAAGTCAATCACTCAGTGTACTATTTAACTAAGACTGACAAAACTCAATAGTAACCGTAATTCTGATAAATTTTTGCTAAATAATCAAATTCAATCACTTAAAGTTATCCAGGCGAATATAAATAATTTAGGAGATACAGATAATTACAAAAATCGGACAGGAAAGTATCGTGAACATAAACTTTTAACACTGAGAAATTGAATAGAATATAAACTTTCCGTGATCTATCATTTCAAAGTTTCAGACAAAGGCTGTTCAAAGGTGTATTTATTAATTTTTCCTAAGATAATTGTGAAGTCTCCATTCTCAGCAATAACAGACGTTTCTCCAGTCAATTCTCATTCAGGGGACAATGGTACCAATGACTTCTCACAGTTTTAATCTACATTCGTTTTTACGGACGATTTCCTACTTGGATTAGTTCCAAAACCGATGCCCACTCGGTCGACACATCATCATGAAGTTGACAAAATTCAGTTGAACCAAAGATTTTATGACTGTCGTTTTATCACTGATGCAAATGTGTATTCAAAACCATGACTATTGATGATTGAAGGCTTCAGAACCTGGTGTGAATGAACATTTCCACGAAAGTCTGTTCAAAAAAGTCTTGAAGGGTCGAAAAAGTCCGAGAAAGTAATTAAAAATTCCTTTGCCTAAAGAAATTCGCTAAGATATTCGTTTCAACCACTAAATTCCCAATTTAAAAAAAGTCGAAAGATATTTTTTCCAATCTTCACTTATAACATGATGGCGACCATTAGGGTGATAAAGAAAATGACTTATTTCGCGTTTATAAGAAAATGTGTAACGGAATTCTACTAAATATATGCCATATACCATAAAACTGCATATCCTAATAGCCCTGCGTTACTAATAAAGTCGGTATTTTTCCACTTATATCTACAGAAATCACCAAAGAGAATGCGCAAAGTTGCAAATGCAAAGTTTTGCGGTAATCTCACGCAAACACAAATTGCTCCGGCCACATTAAAATTGAAGCCATCGTGTTCATCGATACGACTAGGGAGTCTATTCCGCGAAGAATTCTAAAGCAAACTTTTATATGTCCCCCAGCTGTCAACGGGGAGACGCCCGAACGTTGCTCCGACCGCGACCCTGCAACTTCTCAAGGCCGCAGGCGTCACCCACTTGCCGCCTCTACACCTACTCATTCCAGAGCCTCCTCTTTTAATATCCGCTTGAGACCTTCTGACACAAAGGCCTACCACTAAATCAATCCTTATGCCGCGGCGGACAAGGTTTCAGTGGGGTAGGGAGAGAGGGAGCTTAAGATTTCTGGAAGCTCACGAGCTAACTTTTGCACTAATACTTGGCTGTGATCGATAATTATGATAACCACGAACTTCACCTCTAAATTTAGGTTGAGGGAGTTACCGCTATCGTCATTTATCACCCAACTATTAATAATTCAAATATTTCCTATGCTCTTCTACCTCCAACAAAGATATATGTATGCTTATACGAATGAAATTACGAATGCGCATTGTTGATAGCCAGCATGAGGAAATAAACTTGCCATTGGTTAGATAATAACTCATAAGTATTTTAATCTCCTAACGGTTTATTGCGCCTCTACTTGATGGTTCGCGAAGCTCATAAGCTTTAAACTCTATCCCGCCAAACTAAATTAGTTAAGACACCGTTCATGAAGCAAATACATTTATCCACTTTTTCTGCAACATATTGCATATTAAACGACTCTCTTTGACTTACAGATTTTTAACTCTTTTGGATACAAATGTCGGCAAGCAGCCATTAAATTTTAGCAACAATTATCATAATCGCTGTTTCATTTCTAATAATGGCCTTCATCTTTATTTTTACCGACAGTTCAACCAGTCTTTTATCCTTCCCAATCTAGTGCTAATCCCATCGATTCCCGCTCTCTCTTCCTTTCAACATCCCTCATCACCCGAATATCGCACTTATCCTTTAGCTAAATCTTTCATTCAATCTCTCCTTCAATTTCGATATCTCTGACACTTTAAGTTATGTATATTTATGAAACATTTATGCTAAGATGTAAAAACCGCCGAATGAAGAGATGAATTCGAACCCGAGAGGAAGGCGGTCGGCTTATCGATAAGAACATTTCATCTTCAATTCAATTTCATTTACTTTTAATACTATTTGTTCATTTAATATCAGATGTACTGCACCCAAATCCAACTATATTTTTATAAATTTCTATTAATCCTGGTTAAATAAATGAAACTGGCCCCAAAAGATATTATTTAAGAAGGTAATATTTCATTTTTCAAGCATCACAATATCCCGTAAGTTAGAATAGAAGAATGGGCACAGCGAAAGTTAACGTTCATCACCTGTTTCCCCCCAAATTACCCCTTGAACATTTTCCGACCGTGAGATTGGTAACTGACACCTCATCTTCCGAGAAGTCAAGATGCGGATCCATTCTACATCCTTGGCCCTTGGCACCCTAAAGTCATGGCCATGTTCTTTCCACCTTCCGTTCCTGGGACATACCGCCATCGCAGAGTTCGAGTAGCAAGTAATTTAGTCCCTAAAATTCCCACAGCAACCGTGTTTATTTTTCCTCTCGCGAAGGAAAAGAATCAATCCTAAATCAAAATCATTACTATGTGGCGAGGTTGAATAATAATATTAATAATAAGTTCATTTCACCGTAGTAAAATTCATACAGGGTTACGTCAATAAGAAAAGGTACACTTCATTTATATAACATCACATAATATTATGCATGGCATTTAAAAGCTATTTATATGAACATAACAAAATACGATTTCTTTCTGAGATATAAAACCAAAATATGAAATTCATTATTGGGTAAAAATGTCTATAATATGTCAATGTGCATCTTTAAAGTATTCTCTCACATCGTATAAACATTTTCTAGATAGAAATTTTTTCACTTTCCTTTTAAATAAAGTTAGTGATGGAATAGCTTTTAGGTTATGAGGTTATTCATTATATAAGGTAGAGGCAGAATGATAAGGGCCTTTGAGACAGAGGGAATAGGAGTGAAAAGATAATTTAAATATATATCATTATAGAGGGAGTATGAATACATTTTAGGGCCTAGTGAAGTGTTACATGAACAGCACAGAGTGGCAAAAACCCGATATTATTCGCAAAGATTCGTGCAGTGGAGAGCAAGTATTATGCATGTCAAAAATTAAGCTTGGTTGAAAGTGAGACACCATGTAATATAAGGACAATTTTAATTAAAATATTGTTCTTTGAAACGGATGGGCACTGAAGAGGAGACAAACACCACTCGAGTTTAAAACAGAATATAGGTAGAGGAACGCTTCCGCTCCAAAATGAAAATATAGCATAAGAACTAACTTACATAATTATTGTCAAACTATTAAAACTTTTGCGGTCCATGTATGTCAAGCACGGTAGTTCGTCTACAACCCACGTCTGGATTTGTAGCGCTAACGCACAGTGGGCCGGGTCGCGAAAAACCTTGCCAAATCTTAAAAAACGTTTTTTCCCCGAAATTGCTCAACGGATTTACATTTTAAAAGCATTATAAAATCTTGAGATGTAAGTTACTTACTGTTCTTCCATGACCCTCTTAACTATTGTTCTAACCAAAAGCAGAAAATCGGAGAAAAAATTGGGTACGCCATGTTTCTCGTTAAAAGACCAAATATCCCTACACGGCATTAATAGTTACGACATGTCAAATACAAAGGTTTTCTCCTTGAAGTTATTTAACTTATTATTCCATTCAGCTAATACAAAAGCTTCTGCAAACTCTTAAGTTCGTAGATTTTCATCAACAACTGAATTCCTGCTTTTTTGTATATTTTGTTCAATTTTATCATCTTATTTTACATAGTTTATCTTCTTATACATGTTAAGACGAGACTATACGTCGTCTAAGCACGTATTAATCTGAATTATGCCTCTCTCCGTATCACGCATAGGGAACTTCCGTCTTCTAAGGCCAACCCCCACCTCATCTCTAGTACCTCTATCCATACTGCATCAAGGCTATAAAGTTGCATATATAACCCAAAATGTAAAAACTTGAGAAGTTAAACAAATTTTTTGATAACGATCGGATTGATTTGGCATTCATCACAACTTCAGATTTTGTCCACCGTTGGATAAAACCGTTCTTTATTGAAAACTGAAATTTTACAAAGCTTTAATCTTTTGTGTGACGATGAGATTTCCTCAAGTTGTGCCTGACACTACGGCATCTCAAAAGTTGTCCTGTTTTTCAAATGCCTTCGTGGGAATTCTAAATGTTTTCGCGGTGACAACGTTGAGAGTGCTCACTCTATTAAGCAACTGCTCCAAATTGCAGGATTACCTCCACCTTCCCAGTGGGTGGAACGAGAGACGAGAGTAGAGAGGCCACAATTGTTTGGCAGATTCTTTGTCTTCATTGCTCTTGTCGTAACCCCCCCGTTGCGCGGAGTGAAACTCAGTTCTCGGATGGTCTACGGGATTACTTGATGTTTCAAAATACCATGTTTATCGTGAATACGAATTGCGTCGTGACTGTAATCAGCTTTCCCCCGAGGACTTCGAGGAGAATAACATTCGAGGACTGAGAATGCACTTAAGGTGGCCACGTATGGCTCCAGTTATTCGCCTTTTACGCTATTTGACGAAGGAAACAGCGCATATTTCCAGAAGTATTTGTGCGCATATTTCCAGAAGACTGGCGCCGGAATTATAAATATGGAATAGAATCACGCTCGGAAATCACCGGCATATTCTACCCCGCAGGATTCAGTCTCGCGTTTGGATAAGTTTAGCATGAAAGTGATATGTATTTGACAGCTTACAATAAGAGGCATAATTATGGTATGACCCAAAGCAGAAGTATAATAAAATATAAAAATTATAAGTGTTTATAACCGGTTAGATCGAACCTAATACCCACAAAACTTTTGGTAACTTCTGATACTGCGTCAATTCTTTATGCAAACATAAAAGCTGGCGGCTGGTTAGTGGGAAGTCGGAGAACTTCTTATAGGAATAAGGAAAAGGATACGTTGAGTCAGCTTACCAAGAGAAACTCGTATGTTCCCTAACTCCTTCAAAGGAAAGACTCATTCGCTACGTAGGACCAAACTATCTCCCATTGGTTTACTGGTCTTCTCCTGCACATTACCAAACTTCTTCCCAAGTCTATATCCATACTTAGTAGAGTTGCATTGTATTGTATTATTCTAACACTCCATTAATTGGCTATGTTTCCGGATGTTTTCTAGTGTGATCGGTTAACCAACATTTACTTATTATCCTGCAAGGCACCACAAGGGTATTTGGCAGTATTTGTTCATGGGGGAAGAAAATAAATATTAATCGGAAGAGGTGCGCAACAGTTGCAAAAATATAAGCAATAAACGGTCAAGCAATATAAAATGTATTTCATAAAACAAATTTAGAAGGGTCAATTGAATTTTTACTCCAATTTTGAATGAAAAATGGTGATATTTAAGTTTCTATATTACCTTCAAGAAGAAAGGCTATTCTACTACTTTTTTCCTCCTTATTTTCAAAAGAGAATGTTCTGTGGTAGATAAAAGGTAGAAATAAAATATTACAGCAAGGAAAAATGAGAGCTCAACAGAATGAACGCTATAGAATTCTTAAGGATCAGAAAATTCCATGAAAAATTTACCTCTTTCCCAATCGCTGCTTGATTGTGTTAGAAGGGCGGCGCGATCCGGCCGATAACTGCTCATTGAGATGTTAATAATCATATTTTAAACACAATTCTTAAGCTTTTTAATAAAAACAATACTTTATATGTATATGAAGACTTAGAAAAATACAAATTATACATTATAGGTAACGATGAGTTATAGAAAAAGGAGATCGACATTAAATAGTCTTTAAAATAATGTATATCCCAATTTTACGTAAAGGATGGCGGTCCAAAACTGTTTTTCGGCATTTTTAACCATCCTTACACAAAATTAAAGTAAAAACTGCATTGAAAAACTGAGCAATTTTTCATACGTCACCCAATAACAATGAACACTGAATTCTATGATAAGCCTTTCCACGAGAGCCGAGGCACCACCAGATACTCGTCGAGTCCGGAATGATTCGACGGTTGCCCGAGATTCTAGATGCCTTGCCAACCCGTTCCATTTCAGCGGGCAAAGGAAGTGGAAAGTGATCTTTTAGAAAGCCAACTCACAAAAGGCCTCGAGATAGCCGTGATCGTATAGTGGTTAGTACTTTGCGTTGTGGCCGCAACAACCCAGGTTCGAATCCTGGTCACGGCAGTGTTTCAGACACTGAAACGGCAAGAGGCTTTTTTTTAGCGAATCAATTTAAGATTTTTGAAAGCTATGGTCCAATACAACATTCAGTTTTCTCCGTATAAGAATTTTTTTACCAACCTTCAACAAATAAATATCCATTCTATTCTAATTACAGAAAAATTTTGACTGCTTATGCTTCAATAATTAACCTGCAAGCATTTTATTCCGGTGCTTTTCCAAGTCAGAATTTGTATAGCAGATGAAAATACTTCAATGATTAGATTAGAATGCAGCGGCCACAATGCGATGATATAATTTCAAAATGTATACTTAGGATTTTTGAGTGAGCTCGGGAACAAAAATTCGTTACTTTATTGAAAATCATGTTAATCAAATTGTAACATTGTAATGTCGGAAATTTGTAAAAAGAATTCCCAGAATCTTAACGGGAACAGAAAATGTAATCCGAAAAAATCACTATTTGTGTATCAATTTAATGCTATATACAAAAGATTCCAAAGGAAACTCATCAGGTCAAATTTCTACTATCATCAGAATGGTATAAGAATGAAAAACCCATGACATTTAGCCTAGAAAGTAGTTAAAAATTCGCTTGCTATAGTTTTGTGGCCAATATTACCATGTAGTTTTCTTCCATGCTTCAGTTTCATAAAAGTTTGAAACAATACAACTATTTAAGGGTTCAGAGAGCCTCTCACGGTAAGTGCTTGTGGAGGCTGGATTGACCGAGTTTCCAGATTAGGACCAATTGGACACCAGCGTCGGTTGACGCTAGATAGCAATAGGTTACCGTCTGTATATCCCCATAAAATCGGCGGTTACATGAAAAAATCACGTTCAATTTCATAAAAATATGATGTGACAAGGCAAGTGGAAAAAGGAACCAGGAAAGAGGCTGGACGCAATACATAATTCGGGTTAAGTCGTATCAGCATAAAAATACGTTGCAATAAATACAAAAGCTTCCAATCGAAAGAATAAAGCCTCGTTCACAACTTAACTTGGGTTAAGGTGTTCCCGAGTGCCAATCGGGTCCTGAAATTTCCAACCAATTACAGCACGCCACTTTCAAAGTTGATATTACAATCGATTGATGGGCCTTATCGATATCGTAATACCCTTTTCCAAAGATTACTACCCTTCCCTTTTCCCTAGCCTTTTCGATTGTAAACCAGGCCTTGCTATTGGCTAGAATTAAGAGAAAGTTGAGAAATGCTCAACTCCAAGACTACGCCAAGTCGAGTTAAGCCACTGTAAGTTGTTGTGAACCAGTGTGTTGCTTTCTCACGGAATCAACTCCTAAGTCGCGCCAAGTTAAGCCAAGTTAAGTCAAGTCAACGGGGCTTAATTCCCCGTTCACAACAACATAATGAATACTGAAAGGTTAAGCCAAGTTAAGTTAAGTTGTTGTGAACGGGGCTTAACACTTGTATGTAAATTAAATCATGCCCATTTTTATTTCCATTGACAAGCGACGGAAGATAATCAATGACATATACTTCTTCAATAAATTTATATCCCTTGGTTTCTCAGGCAGGGTGCAATAGTTTCTCATTTGCTCAGATCTGATTAAATTTAAAGATTTATCTTTTGAAATAAACATTTCCTATTCTTATTCATGTTTTCGTGAGGTTTCATGAAACAGAAGACATACTGAGGCATTCATTTCCACCATTGTAGATCATATTCTCGAATCATGATCTTTCATCACTCACGCCTACACTTCGGCCTGCTAGAATATATTTGCCTCCCACCAAGACAAGCATGTCCGTACACATGTAGAACGGGTAACAGACTATTTTGAAGACGATAACCGTATAAAACTCATCGGGGATAAAAGTGACGTTTCAACGCTAAAAGCAACTTGTAAAACAAGATTTTCAAGACCCATCCTAGGGCAAGAGAAAAGGATAAAAAGTACAAAACCGGGGATGTGAATGTGTATGAGTCGTTCTTGCATCGATAACTCGTTGGCCTACGAGCAAAGGAATGAGTTTCTTATTCTCTATGCGTAGACTTATATGCTATGGTAATTTAGAGATAAGGGTGACACGAATGAAACATCTCTTCTATTGACAGAACTATCTACAGGAAAAGACCACCCCGGTGAGAAGGTGGTGATAAAATGTCGATTTTGATAGTTTTCATAAGAAAAAAACAAACAAACGATGGCTCAAAATGAAGCTTTTATAGTGACAAGATCCAACTTTATTTATGGAGTGTTGATATATTACGGCTGCCCAAAACAACAGGTACCTAATTCTTTAGTAACAAGGTGCGACTGGCCTGGAAATATTTTTAAAACGGAAATTAAAGTTTTTTATACGAGATTATAGTCATGTTACTCATAATTTCATTTGACAGCTTATTTTAAGATCGAGACTGGCGTGAGGACTACTTATATATGATATTTCAACAACAGATATATTTACGAGCTATATCCAAAAACCTCAGCATCCATCGAAGAAAATTATCATATGGACGTATTGAGTTGTCCACGTTAGAGCTAGGAACATTTGCAATGAGACCACCTCTTAAGGAAGTGTAAATACTCCTTCAATAGGCGAATTTAGATGAGTTGAGCAATCATAGCATATTAAGGAACCACTTTAATTTACTCGACGAGACATTTACGAAAGAGAATAAAATGCACGAGCAGCTTATATAGCATTAGATTCGAGACAAATATGTTGTAAATGAAGTTAATTTGTTATTCCACATTAACTTTATTAAAAACGACCCGTGTTAACAATTTATATTATATTCTATGAAGTCATGCCTGAGACAACTGAGTATATCAAGACTAAGATGTTGCATATGGGCCCTAAATTGCTCGTATAAAATTATTTAGGGCAATCGATAGACAAAAAGACTAAGATTGCTCGTATTCTGCCGAAAGACAAATTTGCCTCTCCTTTGATCCTTGAGGAATCTGTAGCACTTGGTTCCCCGGCATGACGGCAAGCCTGTTGGCCTTGGTCGAGGCGTGGGTGGACTATCCGCATCAAAACGCTCAGAGGTCGAGCAGTTAAACTCGCCCAGAGGATTGATACAGTATTTGCCGACCACGAGATAATGTCGCTGTAAAATATCTCAAGGTAAAATTTTCCTTCAATGAACATATCGCTCCAAAGACATAAGTTGGAAAATAAGGTGGACCATCGTCGCCTGATGCTTCGTAAAGTCCTTGGCGCAACTTAGTGAGATGGCTTAAACATCCATAAAAGGTATAAATCAGTACATCTACAGACGAGAAGAAAAGAAAAAAATGAATAAGAACTAAGAAATAGAATCTATCGAGTAGGCGCGAAAAGAGTCAATGGAGGGCACATACAGCTAACAGCGCGTTAGTTATATTATAACCGTTGGTTACACAACACTCAATAAAAGTATCAATGTTATATAAAATAACAGGCAAAGTATATCTGGTAAGTTAGTGGCACTCGATAGCCAATTTTTTTTCATTTTTCAATATCTTTTCATTCATTTTGTTTCGTTCATTTCATTTTTCAATGTTTTCATTTTTCAATATCAGTCAGTGGCTAATAAATTAAAATCTTTCTAGTTAAATCATTCGTCAACAAAGTGCCTCGGTATAGATTAGGATTTCCGTAAATGAAAATATGTAACTTCTACAGCCACTAAATACATGATGGAATGTTACTGAAATTGAATATTTGCTTTTATCCTTCATAATTTTTGTTCACGCTTGTTTATGATACCAAAAGAAAAATACATCCTAATGAAAAATATTTAAATATCTAATTTCCATTTCCATCTCCATTGGCTTCAGAACACATTTCCGAACTAAAGGATATTGTATATAATTAGGAAGAAAAATGAGAATGAAGTGAGAAACCAAATCATATCGGAACCCAACTACACAAGCTATAAAATAAGAGATACGAGGGAAACAATGAACGCAGAAGATCAAGGAATGAATACTGGACTCGAAATATGAGGGGTGGAGAATTACGGAGAGATAAAAAGGAGAAATGAGAGAAGAATGCATTTGACAGTTAAAAATAATGCAATCGTCGGATTGATGACTGCAGACGATGATGAGAATGAGGAAAAATTATACTTCACATGCCGGTATTGTGAATCAGATAGGTTTCACGAAAAATATTCCCACCAAACAGCGGAGATCTCCGAGTCAGACGATCTTTCTGGGATCGATTTGGATTCAAAAACTGTTTCGGCTTACGCTCCGCGGCTTGCGTCCGTGCGATTTGGCTCAAACGAGGGAGAAATCCGATTCCGAAACGAAACTTGACTCAGATCGATGCTTGGCACCGACGACGATGTCCCTCCTCAGTACCAGAGGGGTTCCAAATTTTACCATGCACGAGGAAGGGCAAAGCTTTGAGCCAAGTTCTCTTTGAATTCGTAACTAACCCGTCGAATTTGGAACACCTGAATGGGAGAGCAGGGTGGCAAAGCTTAGAAGAGTGTTTATTTTCATTGAAGCCCCTGAAAAATTCCAAATTAATGGACGACTAAACAAAATATTGGTTTTACTTGAGAAACACAAGTGGAACTTCCTAATTCTAAATATGGAAAAATTACCTTCATATAGTCAGAAACATTTATTATAACCGACCTAGGTTTTGATAGCTAAGATTCAATTCATGACAATTAGTTATCGAAGCCTATATCATTTATGTTAGACTTAGCGCACAATAGTTTTTTTTCATTTTTCAATATCATATTTTTCATTTACACTGACGTCATCTTCTACATGATAGGTCTCTTATATAAGTGTGAAACAACGATCATGCTCTATGATTCAATTTTCTTCTTCTTCTGCATACATTACTTTTTTAAGGAAATTGTGACTACGCCACCTATTATTGGCACACAAGTTTGCATTTTCACCAGAACTTAGCATTCTTAGAAGCTTAGTGCCCCTAAGAAGCTAGTTGAAAAGATAACAGCCGAAAAGAAATCATAACGTTATATTACATCGCGAATAAATCTGAAGTAGATGGCAAATATGGCTTTAAATTATGTCATGACCGTTTCAAAAGAGTCACTAAGTAAACAATCTAGAATATTAAAAGGTCTAATAAAATTAACAGATTCAGATGGATTTTCGTCATATTAAAAAACGAAAAACACACCTTTACACCGATTTTACATGTGATTTTTGGACAGAAATTGATGGGACAGTGGGTAAAACTATTCTGTATAAATAGAAGTATCTAAGTTAAATTTGGGATGAATTTACCGCATGGTTGGCGAGGTATTGCGAAGTGAAATGCCGTTTTCAGCTACATTAATCGACAAACAAAGAAAAACAACTAGTAAAGTTCTTAAAACTAAGGAGTTTTAATCAAGATACATAATATACCCATACTAAAAGAGGTTAGACATCTTTAAATCAGCCCTCGCAATTTGTGGACGTTTGAACGCACTTCTTTATTCTGAACGAGCGGATATAAAATGAAACGTAAGCTTAAAAATACGTAGCCAAGTTCAAAATACGTTTTTACTGCATGAGTCAATCGAAATATTATTGTTCTTAAGCTTTAATTAATCGACATAGTTCATTAAGATCCAGGGTGTATTAAAATCTGATATAAGAAAACTTTATTTATAGTTTAATGGAACTAAAGGAATACGTTGCTCACGCGGTGCTCATTGGTAGTGGGAGTTGTGAAGCGTAACATTTCAGCCATTCCTCTTCAAGGTCTTTCGCGGTTGAATCCCGGAAAAAAACGTCATCAACGATATTCGGAGATGAAAGATATCTTTTTGGAATTCCATTACATCTCAAGCATTAACAGAAATCTCCATCCGCAGGTATCAAGAGCGACGGAAAAAAGAGAACAGTTTTGGCTGGCACATTAATTTGGACCTCGCGAGTGTGATTTTGGCGCTAACAAAGCACTCATCTCCTTCTCCCCTTTAGATGAGCAGCGAGAAGCCTGCTTGTTAAATAGTTTGCAAGATATTTTAAAGGATTTTCTATATTCTATGCACTTGGCATTATTTCAACTAACTCCACTATTCCCATAAATATGATTGAGAGAAAAAATTGCCAGTGAACCTAAAATACTAGTTTGCTTATTTGTCTCAGCAATGCGGAACCATCGTTAGCATCCAGGTCGGAAAGATTCGAAACTCAACCTCCTAGATCGACTCAGCAGAAAAATTATGTAGTTCTGGATCATTGATCATGATTGAATACTGAGATAGGAGGCAAAAAACTTGAGATGAAAATAGGTGTGACTCGCAAAATGAACACAAAGAATGGAGAGCAAGGGAGGAGACGAGTTTAGGATAGCAGGTTGGAGAGGTGTGGCCCGATGTTGTTGGCACCCTGGACCGAAAGGAATGCGATCTACGGAGATGAATTGGAAAAATCACAAAAGGAAAACCGCAGAGCAGAAAGGTGATGCGGAAAAACGAAGAGAGGAATCGGCTGGGAGCTAGGTCAGGTCAGAATGTGCACAGTGTGACTCATTCATTCAACGACGATTAATTGAAACACCAAAAGATTTCACGTAAACAATTCAATCACCCTGTCCTTGCCCCTCCCACTACTCCTCAACAGCCTCCAATATCGTTCCATAACCCTCCCTCATTTAAGAAGAGTATAAATGTTTGAAAATATTCTATACTTTCACCTGATGATAACACAAAGCATTGATATAAAATACAAAGATTTTTGCGATATTGCGTGGAATTTATGCATGATGCAGAAATAAAAAATTTACTAATATCCGCAGAAATAAATGTCACATCGACATAGGTTTCGATGTTTTTACATCATCATCAGGTGGTGTACATAGAATATCATTATCATAGCTGATAGTGATGTAAAAACTCGAAACCTAGGTCGTAGTAAAATTTATTTTCGTGGATAATTGCAATTTTTTATTTCTGCAGCAAAGCATTTTGCTTTTTTTTTTGCTTTCCGGGTGTTTCTGTAGGCCCGCATGTCCCTGGAATCCCAATAGGCTGCTAAGCCTGTCATCAGGTTTCCCTAAAGAATCATTATGATGTTTAATCAATAGATCTGAGCTGGTATATATCTTAGTTGATTTGTCTGAGAAATGGTGAATCCAGGTTGTAATTAAATCTTGTGCAAGGAATTTCTGTATTTTTCAATTAATCAGGAATCTATTCCAGTAAGTCACGCTGGAGAATACTACAATGCAATTAGCCTTCAAGTAAAAATGGAACCACATTACGACTATTAGGGTCCTTCAGTGTACGGCGTGGCACCAATGATCAAACCAAACTAAGGGAGTGGCAAAAGAATAATATGCTCTGCCATCGGCTGGTGACAGGAGTTTCCACGTGAGGTGACGCAATGCCGAATGTTCATTGACGGGGTTCTTCCTCCACTTATAGAGGTGTATTGCCATTGTTGTCTCCAAGTTTTGCAGTCCACCGTATCGCATCAAGCATTGGAGCTTCACTTCGAGATTAGCGCTGGAAAAATATAAAATTATTAATCGGAAAATATATCACCAATATTAACAGTCAGCACCTCGAATATCGACGCAAAATATTTGGCCCTTACCACTAACTTCGAACCTTAAACGAACCACCTTAATGTAGTTTGAGTGAGATAGTTGATCATAATGGAGAATGAAACACTAAAATATATAGCACTTCTTCCACAGGTTTAATTTAATAATTAGTGTTTCATTATGATATCCTCCCACTACGTCTCGCCGGACACAGTTACGTTCATAATGGAGAACTTATTCAACTATTTTTATTCGATATTTTTTTAAATTTAAGCAGCTGTAGGAAGCATGAATAAAATAGTGTATTATTTATTGTGCAATAACATACTTTTATAACTCTGAAAGTCAATTTCATCATAATAAATATTTACATAAGAATTTGATTTGACTATTTTTTTCATGCGATTCGTTCAAAACTCTTTCCAAACGGAAGTTTTTACGATTCAGAAAATAATACTGCAGTGAAAAAATGATTTATTTTCAAAAATTGTCGAGGAAACATGCAAACTACACACTGTTATTTATTTGGCGAGATCTAGATGTTAGAAATGCCCCATATTTTAAATATGGTCTCTCTTGAGTGCATACCCCTTCCATTTCCCGTGTAAAAGGGCTGGTATTATTTGTCAATAATTTTGAAAAGTTATTCGGTATGGGGATGATATTTTGTTTTATTTTGAAAGTGTACCATATTATTCTTAAAAATTAGACCAAATTCATTGATTTCCAGGTAAAACGATATTTCGCTCAAATCATACACTGTCGCTCGCTCAAAGGCATATGCCGTCTTAGTTTTACGCAACAGTACCTCCAGTAGGATATTCCGTGTTTATCGGCAAGAAAATCCCTGCCGAAGGGTTCATCTATTTGCCCAAGAATATGATGTAAAGTGTCTCCACCTTAGATGATTCACCTCAACTCCACTCTAAGCTATTCACTCATGTTATGCGTATTCAAAGTAAGATATCACAATCAAAAGATTTCTGAAGTATGTATCGACCGTGCGATATTATCGAAATCAGATTTCAATCTAATATCTCAAGAATTGAAATCTTGTCCTCAAGTCTACCATGAGCATGAATTAATTTGAGATAAATCGATACAATAGCCGATATATTGAAGATTGAAAGATTAGGGCAGTATACGGGTGATGTTAAGACTAAGGATGAGTCGAATCCAAATGTCGATTCTCGATTCCACCGATTCTCAGGGTTAGAATCGGTATCGAGAATCGATCGCCTAAAGTCAATTCCGATTCCAGATAGATAAATATTCAAATCAAATTTCATTTATCACATCATATTTATCTCAGTAATTTTGGGTGTAGGCTATCAATTTTTTTATCTACCTCAATAAGCTGAGAATATATTTAGGTACTATTTGTTTATAAAATCGACTCATCCCTGGCTAAGACTGAAAGTTTTTCAAGTGGCGTCGGGTACAACAGAGGTCGTCGAATCAATTGAAAAATACCAGTTACAAATCAAGTTGATTACATCATCGCTGATGGAAATTGACCACGAAAGTACCAGAGGTAATAATTAACCCAGTTATGAATAGTATATCAGGTGCTTATCTTGCATGACGTGTTTAGAGGATATTTATGGTACAACAAGCAATATATCGATGACTTCCCCTTATATAGAGCATATGTTAGCGCCGATTGTCGACAAGGTGTCGTCATATTGCACAGGTCTCAACCGGATAGTGTAAAAAGGATAATATGAGCATATGGGGACGAAATAATAGATAGCAAACCAATTATCCTCAAAATGACGACGAATAAATATCTTCTTCGTTAAAAATACTTGCAAATGAAGACGAACGGTGGCGAAGCAGAAATTGATTGTTCGATGCTTTCCATAATAAGAACAACAGAGGTATGACTTTTCAGAGATATCTGCTTGGTTTTCTCGACTGTTAATTTTTCTCTCTATTAACATACCTATGGTATTTAGGAAACAAATTACTGCCGAAGGGCTGCAGTAAAACATTACCTTTTTCAAAACATTTTTCAAATTCTTAACTTATTAATAAGGCAAGAATTAATGTAAGTACTAAAAATTTTTAATGATCAATAAAACAAACTACTCCTTATCGTCAACTCTGATTTAAAACACTAAAAAATGGCGTTAGTGTCGTGTAGGCTGGAATAAAAAAATTGCATAATAAGGAACCAACGTAGTTATAAAGAAAACAATAGTAGTTGGCAGAAAAAATCGACCAATAAAATTGCTCTATATTAAGATTACGAAAGAGCGGGTGATCTGAAGATAATTTTGAAATGATTCAGTTTGCTTTATGAAAACCATGAAAACTAACAAAATAATCGTGGATCGATAAGAAAGCGAGGAGAATAGAGAACCAGGGATCGCTGACTTTAGTCAATGGCTCCTAAACGATTATGGCAGCTGGCGATTCACAGATTGAACGATATCTATTCACACAAATCGACAGATTTAGATTCAAAAGGCATGTCATTTTTGTGGGAGGGAGTCGTGGGAACGTGATAAAATATTAGTTGGAGGGATTGCGTGGGCAGCCAGACGACCTTAGACTGGAGGTATCGGACCGCACCCACTCGTTCGTTAACATTTTCGCGGTCCAACAAGTAGAGATACGGGACCCACCCTTCTCGTGAGGATTTCAGCGTCTTCGTCTCTCACCCGAGAGTGAGCCAAAGAGGAAATGCGGGTACCATGAGGGAGTTTCCATCGCCCTCCTCGTGTCATCATTTTGAAGTTCGAGTGATTGATTGATAAGTTATGTGAACAGTTTCTACCTCAAGAACTCTAAGTTGGGACCAAGGATCTAAATGGCGGAAACAGGGTTCGTATCGGTTTTGCTCCGCCAAATCGGGGTCCAGATACGGGGCAATATATTTCCATGGGTGACCTAAATCTCGGGCACTTGCGGCGACAGGTGTGGAAAAGAGGATGTGTAGTTATTAATTGGTATCGTGACGACCGACGATGAGTGAGTCAAATAAATCCCCTCCTACTGTTCCATATCTAGAGCTTGCTTGTTATTGTACTCAATCAGCCATTTATCAATAAGAAATTAAGGAAAACTCCGCAAATGGTAATCATAAATTGCTTATTCAATTCTAAGATTGGTTGACTGCAGCCCTCCACCCTTCCCTATCAAATGCTAGTTCCCTTGCCTCATAGTATCTCTCCCAATGTACCTTCATCTTCATTTGATTCAAGAACTTGGTCTTCCTCTGGGAACTTTTCTATCTATTTTGCCTTCAATTATGTTCTTCACAAGCACGTTGTGTCTCAGGGTGTGTCGTATCCAAGGTGTCCAGGGAGTGTGCAAATATAATAGTTCATGCCTATTCCACCGATATAAGACTGCTCGATATAGCGGCCTGATGAACGATACATCAGGCGATACGACCGTAAACGATGAGCTAAACCGCAACGCATTGTCGGTTGCATTAGTAGGTGGAAACGGCACCCATACCGATCGCTATATCGCCCGCGACAGCGATGTAGAAGCGTGGTTGGACATGTTCTAACGCTCCAACTCACATCCATTGACCCCGCCATTACACTCCTATTGAAATCCTCATATTTTCTGGTGTTCTAAAGGCCATTCATCAGGCCCTTTCATCTATTTTCATCACGGCGTGCACCCCGCATTCACCCCTCTATCTCCTATTCCAACGTTCCGTTTCCATTCTATGCGTCACGAGGCTACTTATCCCTCGCCAACAGTCTCCTTATTCTTATCACAGCAAACACTTCCTGGTTAAACTTCCGTGCTGCGCAGCAAAACCTTTTCGTTTTACTCCCAGCACACGAACACGCAAATTTCAGAGGGCCTTCAGCTTAGGTATCCGCAATTACTAAGTAAATACGAATGAGGAATCCAGCTCTTGGTGCCGTTTAAAACATACTGCTTTAGCTAATGACTTTTCTTAGCTACTGGAATGAAATCAGGGGACGAATCATGCTTTTAATGAATACTTTTCCTAGGTCAAGGAGCCAACTTGCATTTAACTAGAGCATTTTAACTTTAATAACAGTAGTTATTAGCTTTAATCGCAAAAAAATCAGATGAGTTGATGCCTTCATATATTACTTCTGAGGTCCCTGGAAATATTCCCATTTCATACAAGTTTTCTTACTGTCGTTTACAAAAGGTGGACAAAAATTCTATTTTCCCCTCTCCCTCATATTTTCTAAACATTTAAGCCCATTCCATATCGATTTATATTGGTAATAAAAATTGAAGAGAAAAAATATCATTTTATTAAAATCATCAGATAGAGGACAAGATTTCTTATGGGAAATTAGCGCCATGTTAAAAGATAGGCATAAAATTCACCTTCCCTCCTCTTGTACTACCTACATGCTTGACGTGGATGAAGGGCTAGCGCTCTCTAATGAATCTTACAGCTGGATTGACGGGAGCAATAATGATTACTCTTAATTTTAATTATAATTACGCTTTACATGGTACATTGTACAAACGAATGTATGAACTCTTTCATGAGGAAAATTGTACTGTGCAAAGCAGAAAGTTCTGTGATCGTCTGAACGATTGAACGGGAAATAGAACCTGCTCTAATTCCATTCATTTTCTTGTACAATTTATGATACATGTACCGTGTATGTATAAAATGTATAAAAAGCGTATAAAAGCGTAGAAAATATATATAAAGCGGCCTTTAGTAGGGTCGTCCATGCCAGATTGGTCGAAGGGTCGAAGGCAGACGAAATTTAGCGCACAATTTGGCGCCACGTTTAAAATACTGTTGGAAAAGGCAACGAGAAAGCCCATTCCACGATCTATCTCCCGTGAACAAAAGATATTCAATTATATAAAGTATTGAATCCTGGCGAGTAGAGGACTCAACCCAGAAGAGCAGATATCTAATCCGGAAGTTAGGTAAACAAGGTCCCCATGGTCACAGGAAATCCAAGCGTAACGAGGGCCATGATACGAGGCGATATAAGGCGATGATACGAGGACCATAGCAAAAGATAAGACCGGAAGAAAAGTGGTAAAAATATCAACTCGTAATGCCAGAAAATCAATGAGGACAGGGAAACTTGAGAATATAAAACAGAAGATGGAAGTTGAGATAGATGTGTTGGGGTAAGTGAAGAGTGAGACTGGCTAGAAGAATCAGGGTGGGCAACTATAGGTTAAGGGCTAAGATAAGTTTCGCCTTAGTTGCCTTTGCTTCTTAAAGCGGCTCTGGCTTGACTATGTGGGTCAAGACAAATACTGAGTAACACATATTTATTTATTCAGTTAAAAAAATCCTGCCATCGCAGATTACAATGGTTATCTTTTGAAAACCAAAAAGAAGGTACAAAATATGCATATTATTCCACGAATGTATTTTTAATAGCCACATTTGTCCAGCCATTGGAGCTGACTGCAGAGCCATTTGCATGGAATTTCCGCGTTTTGACTTCAATTTCGGCAGTAATTCGCAAAAACTTAGAAAAAAACATGAGGTACAAGGCGTATATTTTACTTTTATTTAATTTCTCAGGACTCTTCGCTTCTTATAAACAGCTTTAATTCAAAGCTTAAATATGCTTTCTCGTTAAAATTGACATTACTCTACTGCAATCTGAGCAATCTTCATAAGAGACTATGATGAAATCGCCACTATCAGTGTAGTAAATCAAACTTTGTGACTTCCACACTTTTATATTGTGAGTACAACCGGTTTCGGCAGTTACGCCATCATCCGGTACACTGAATTTTAGTGTACCAGTATATTATTCGGTTTACCTGATGATGGATTAACTGCCGAAACCGGTTGTACTTATAACAATAAAACTGTAAAAGTAACAAAGTTTGATTTACTACTACGTCGCTCTTTCATCAAATGAAACCTTCAACTTTTGAATCTCCACGACCAGGCTGAAAAGCAGTAGAACTAGCCTAGAAACCCTATTTTATTTTCATCTCAGTTTATATAATGCACTTCAATGATGCTACAGTTTAGTTTTCAGAAAATCTTAAATAAGTTCCCCAGAGACCAGGGCTGAGGAACAGAAGTTTTATGCCGAGGAACAGACGTCATAGGCATTTTCAAAGAACCCCAGAACTAGCCACGCAGTTACTTCTACGGAGTCACTCGCTAGTGATCACACAACTGTGTGATATTCACAGTGGAAAAATCATTCGCCTAGACTGGGAATCGAACCCAGATCCTTCGATTTCGCGCCGAGTGCTCCAACCAGTTAAACTACCCAGAATCTCTTGGCGGCTTTAAGGAGCAGAGGATTTGATATTCCGAATAGATCTAGTAAATTGGATACAAGGCGTGGGTACGATTGCTATGAGAAGTCTCATGGATTAAATGCATCAAGCATTGCAGCAAGCATTTTCAATGATTAAAAGGGTGAAAAATTCGCTAAAGATTGAACAAACTACATCGATGTTTATTACTCCAGACTTTCCATGAATAAGCGTCAGGTAAAATGGTCATTTAAAGATGTAAAAAATCATATTGACTATTTCAAAGGCATTCTAAACGCGTCACACGCTTTTGTTTTTGGTATTTATCTAGATAACATAAACCTCTTTATTTATTTTATCATATAGCTCTGAACGAAGGTGGAGATTAAGGCAAAAGGAAAGCCAAACGGATAAATTCTTCTGGTCGTCCGAATGCACTCTCGTCTCTCCAGCTTTTTCTCCCCTCTTAAGCTCTCTCTCCGCCGCCCTTCGCGGATGCATTTCATCCCATCCACGGTGGTCGTATTCATATCGATCTTTAATCTAGAGCATGCCCAAGTATACATTATACCCACTTGTCGTCATGGATTTCTGTGATGTTTTTATTTCATCCCTCGATGCGATATCAACCAAAGAGAAACAGCTATGCCTAAAATCGCATGCAGTTCTTCAGTCTTCTTATCTTTTAGGCATACGTGAGAAAAAAACAAATATTAGCTCATAAATGTTGTTTTAATTTATTTCAAAAAAACAAATACAAGCAGGCGTAATTATTTATGGACTAAAAGTGTATATAACCGTAAACCCTCAGCGATATGTATTAACTGAATAAAAGTGGATATTGTACATCAGTATTCAAGTAATTAAAGGAAAAGGGCAAAAGCATACGTTCATTGGCATTGAAAGGGAGATTTTTACAATGAACTTCTAGAGTTTTTTAGCAGCATGAACCAGCCGAGGTGCCGATGAGAGGCATTGAGTGTATAACGAAGTATTTCGCCATCAGTAAGATATTTCACCGGTATGACGATGAATAACTGCAGAAGAATAATCCTGAAATGGAGAAGTGTTGAAATATTACAACTCAAAAGTTCTCCATTAAAAATAGTTAGCTGGTACTCGTCTTCCTCGAAGTAAAGAAAAAAACAGAAGTAAGATAGAAAACGTACAATGCAACTTTCGCACTTCATCCAAAAATTCAAGTACACAAATGTCATGCGATATCAAAAACGCTGACCATAGCGAAATGTTTTCTGAAATTACCATATAATTGGCACAAAAAGTTCCTTGTGAACCTTTCATTCAAGTATCACTTCTGCAACTCAAAAACTCCATGTTATACTCCCTTCATTCCATAAATCATTCAAATTTTTACAACACAAGAGAGAGTTAACCTTATATTTATTTAAATTTAAGCAAAAATTCCAGATTTAAAAAATAGAATTTGAAAACAAGCCTCTCATAATGCTATAGTGCGCGTGAGAAAATTTAAAAAATAATTACTCTCGAAAAAAATCCTCGTACCGTTTCAGTGCCTGAAACACTGCCGTGACCAGGATTCGAACTGTACGCTCTAATTCCAGAAAAAAAAGAATTTGATGAATTAACTCCTAGAAAGCCTAGAACTAATTATTTTATCCCTGACAACGAAGCCAATTGTGATGAAGAGTGAGGACTGGAAAATACTTGAGGTAACTGGAAGAAATGAGAAAACAAACTTTTCATAACGCTATACTGCGCGTGGGAAAATTTTAAAAATAATTACTCTCGAAAAAAATAACCTCTTGCCGTTTCAGTGTCTGAAACACTGCCGTGACCAGGATTCGAACCTGGGTTGTTGCGGCCACAACGCAAAGTACTAACCACTATACGATCACGGCTATCTCGAGGCCTGTTGTGAGTTGGCTTTCTAAAAGATAACTTTCCACTTCCTTTGCCCGCTGAAGTGTAACGGGCTGGGAAGGTCTTCCAGATCACGGTCGACCGCGAAAACACATTTACTGCGGGCGGGTCCTCTCATGGGCTTTCCGCTCTCTTGGACATCGCAAATGGTAACTTTACAATTGGATTTTGGACTCTCGCAAATTTTGATTTCACTAAAAAAATCAAACGCAGCGCAACAATAACTCATCACACGTTCCAAAGCCGTTATCAGCCAGAGCGTAGAATGAGTTTACGGATAAGCGCTTATTACCTCTATATTCTCTCTTGGAATGGGCTATCAGGGTCTTGGAATTATAAACTGCATTCAGGCGATATACCAAATGCATCTAATTTGATGAAATTTTCACGACTCCAAGTGATTTTTATCGATCGATCAATATATTGATAGTTTATATCAATTATTTGATAGAGTGGTGATGAAGGTGCTCTAATACCATAGTCAACAGATCGCTAAAATGTCAAAATAAATAATGCTTCCAAAACACCCTTAACCTAAAAGAATTGACCCATATTATTGGAGGAAATGATTTTAATTAGCGATAGTTGCGGCCTTTACGGTTCCATGGCACATAAGTTGTGTTTAATTAATCATTACTGGGATAAACAAATGAGAGCTGTTAGATTCATATATCCATAAATCACTCGAAATATTTTATTGAAAGATGTCCTTCACAGATAGTTGCCATTTTATGGAATGATAAAACTTGTCATGTATTACACTGTCACTGAAAACATTGGCAGAATACGCTGTGTAATTGCAGGATATTTTTTTATTCTTGGTCAGCATAATGAATGCGGTATTTGCAAAAATATGCAAAAATAGAGCAGATCTCAAACTCGGATATCTCTCCGCAACCGTTAGAAATTGAGGACTATATTACAAGGTAGAGTAAATAGATACATGAGGCGGGCTTTGGAACTCATTCCTCATTTATTTGTCGAAAGACTTTTACTTTCACCGTTCCAAGCTAAGTTTACGTCCCACATTCAGATTGCGAATCAAAAGATTTCTGCCGCTTTGCCCTCGCCACAAAGTGATTTCGCGCCACACCCAAGGATGAATTTGACCCGCCCATCTTCACGATCTGCTCCATTCGAGCGAGCAGAGTGCAGATGAACGCACCGTAAATGCTTCTCGTGAGAGACGTGACCACACCACCTGCCTGAGGGAATCCGTGGTGGTGTGGTGCGTGCTTTGCGTTTCGCTCCAGCAACCCTCTATGAAACCATGCTCACTGCAACACTTCAGCAGTTGAAACCACAAATGTAATTTCTTTTTACCTGGGTATGCATCCCTTCAAGTGATTTTGACATCCACCTTCAAGAGCTACAATTGTCTCCTTTTAAGCATTACGTTACTTTTTATTAACATGTACACCAAAAAATTTCTTTTACCAGTCGGTGGTATTAAAATATTGCTCTCTAATAACACCACGCGTAACTAATTTCCAGGTAGAACAGATCTTGGTGGTAGTGATAAATTACCTTATCTAGGCCCACTTATAATGAGTAGGTCGTGTAATGAGTGGCACAATTGGTATGAGTAGGCCTTGGAAACTACTTACGTTTTTCCCACAAATGTATACATCTTTCTTCACTCTTATTTCATGAATTTTTCTGACGAGGGGTTAGATAGAAGATGGGACTGCCTTATTCTCGATTGTGCCCCAATAAAGACGCATGATTATTATTAATATAACATAAACACAGTCGTAGATATATTGATTTGTTTGTCATAATAGACTTTCTCCGTGTCCGAATTCAGCAAACCGCTCGAAAGAATTAGACATGAGTAATAAACTGTCACACTGCCTTCCAATCGCTTCATTAAACACAATATCACAATGCTAAAATTATCTTAATGTTAATTACTATTTGAAATCAGTTAAAGACACTATGGCAGACATCATTAAACATGAGATATTAGATCGGGTACTTTCTATAAGCTAATTAAATACTCTTCTCATCGGAAATGCTAGCGGAAACGAAGTTTCTACAGCCTCTACTCCTCCCTTAGCGTAATGATTTTTGGTATGCAACAGCCCTATCTTACACTCAACAGCGGTAAGTCCATCATTCTGACAACGAGAATAGCGATATGAATGGAGAAGATTAAGGGGAAATAAGGGAATGGATTTATTCGGATGAATCCATTTGTAGGGCTATGGACAACTTGGTGATATTTTAAACATAAATGGAATTCTGATAGCTTGGAACAAAACTCAATCGCCTAAATTATATATTTCAACAGGATTGAAATTGGATTTCAATTTCAACAGGATTGAAAGAATTGTATAAATATGTGTTAATTTGTGACAACTTCTTTGACAGCAAATTAATAAAGCAACGTGTGATTAATACTGACATGCAACTGCGTCGAATAAATAGGTTGTCTGTACCTAAGTATTTTAACCTCCATGGCAAGAGGTCTTTAGCACATGTAGTCCCAGGGTTGTTAAACAAATTACCTATGTCAATGCATGATATTAATAGCATATCTGTTCTTAAAAAATCACTAAAAGAGTGGCTCATAGGCTAACATTGTTAAGCTCTTAATTGTCCAAAACGCTACACAGCAAAAAAAAAATTTTAAACTAAAGGCACCTGCTGACAAGCCGCTTTGGCTTAGCAGGACCTCAACGGCACTATTATTATTTTTTTCTTCTTTTCATTATTGATAGAAAATAATTTTCTTTGTGATTGCACCAAAACATTGTAAACTTGGAACCTGCTGATAAGCATAAGCTTAGCAGGACCATGCTGGATAAAATCAACCATAATGACCAGAAAAAAGAAAGTATACTTGTAACTGTGTAAGTTGTAATATTTTTTGTAACCCATCCAAAGGGAAACTACAGCATGTAAGCTATTTGTAAAATAAAGTTATTATTATTTTAAAAAAATACTGAAATAGCTGGATAGGCGCATGTAAATTATGAGCTGACACAGCAATATGTCATGATTAAGCATGCTTAATTAGTGAGAATAAGGCATTGGCGCCAGAAGAATGGCGTTCCTTACGTGAGCCTCGGGTTCGGTTGGACTTGCGTGTTATTGTCATATCCAAGGGTATGACAACTGCACACAAAAAATATTCACTCGTTATAATAGTCAGAAAATAAACTTCGAGAAATTCCAGTCACCATTAAAAATCTCAGATGTTTAATGTTTACAGTTATATTCCCACAGAAATAAAGGTTGTCATATAACTTAATTTATGTGTTCATAATTTTAGGAATAATGGCAATAGTTAAAAAAAAACTAATAACTTGATGCTACATTATGATTGCAACGGTGACAATGCATACATGAAGGCAACATTTGGGATTGCCCGAGGCACCTACAGTAAATGAGTCTGAAGCTTAATTCCCTAATTTTCGTCCATCATTCGGAAAGCAACTACCTCCACAATGATTTCCTCATGTATTTTTGCCAGCAGCAATTTATTCCCTCCACTCTGCATTAATTGCACTGCTCATTGTAGTCCCTCAATGCCTCTCCGTCCAAGGTAAGAAAACAAAATCTAAGAAATGCACTAATGCTCTGGATGCAATTCACGATACGGAACTCCGCAATCATTAATTTATCATCAGCACGCACCGCCACACCAACTATGGGACGCAATATCTGCAGATGCATTCTCATTACACATTTTTCCTTATGATGATTTATTCCATTAAATCTTATATTCATCATTTGAACTCAAGCTGGAAGGACTTTCCCTACCGATGATGTGCAAGAAAATCACATACGATGAAAAGGAAACGCATTTTGATGCAAGTAACTAACCTTAACGAGTCAGAGTGATTTTTTTATGGAAATACTCGATGTCATGGATAAATGAAGGCAGTAAGGTGTTCATGGGAAAAAGACAACTGCTGTGCTCTAAGAAGATAGGACTACAAACCAGGAAACAGTATGTGAAAACATTTGTGTGGAGCGAGGCACTCTATGGATCGGAAGCGTGGACCATTGGAAGAGCTGACCAGAAAAGACTAGAAGACTTCGAAACCTAATGCTGGAGGAGGATGCTGAAGATAAAAGGGACGGAAAAAAACAAGAAATGATGAAGGTTACAGAAGAGTAGACGAGGAAAGGACTATATGGAACACCTTGCTGAAAAGAAGAACAAGATGGATTGGACACACCCTGAGGCACAATGGGTATGTGACGAATATAACTGAAGGCAAAGTAGAGGGAAGAGTTCTCAGAGGAAGACCCAGGAAAAAGTTCATGGACCAAATGAAGAGGAAAATTCATACGAAGAGCTACCAGAAAGTAAGGAACCTAGCAGTAGATAGGGAAGAATGGATGGCTGCAGTCAACCAATCTTTGGATTGAGCGACCAGTGATAATGGATTAATATTTTTAAGCATTTCAATCTTGTATTACACTCAATATATACATGGCCTTGGGAAAGAAAAAGCTAAATACAGGACGTAGAGAAATAAATAAAACGAGGCTTGTGACCAAATCCGGTTTCAAAAGCTACGCGATGATTAATCATCAGAGAGATTCTTAGAATTTTGAATTTAACTAGAATGCTCCACTTTATAGGGATCAACTTGTCCAATTAGATAAAAGATTAATGCCGTAGGCAAATATACATGATTATGGATTTAAATCTAGATATTCTTCCCGACAGCGTGATTATTTTGTAATTCTCGCCGATCACCTTCACGTTATTCGGTTAAAGTTATTATTCTTGGTCACAGCTAGACCCTGGGCTTGGTAATCCTCCGGCCTCCACCAACACGGTGATCATGAACTGGAGGCATTAATGCTCTCTCATCATTCATCTTAGTATGCACTCCAAAAGGATAACTTATTGGCGGCTTTGAGAGTCAGCATGGCGAACAGAGTCGCGAGACGACAGGAGGGACAAACTGCGCAGCGTCTTTCTAGAGGCGATAAAAAGAGGAGGGAGACGGAGAGGAGGGTCAAGGCTTCGGAGGGCTGGTGGACCGCGCGCGGGGAACGATGGAATCCAACGTCTCCCGACGCCGCCTGCCTCGGATTCTTTGGGTGTGGTCGAGAAAGTAGATCTTGGGGCGGCCGACGCTGAAAGAAGAAGCGAGAATGTGCCTCCGGGCGATATCCGCCGAGACTCGAAAGAGTTTGATAACCCCGAATCCCGGTGTGCCACCCTCTGATTAAAGAAACCGTTTCGAGTCGACTTCCGCACAGCAATGATGAGTGAGTTCGTGGGCGTGGCATCGTTACATCACGATCTTTTGAGTGAGGTTTTTGGTAGTCGTAATAGAGGCCACATGTGACTTTATTCCACAATTCCAGGAGTTGTAAGGTACATGAAGTAATAATAGTAATAACAGTTACCCTTAAACTTGTTTTTTTTAATTATTTGAATTATCGGTAATCAACTACTCTTACATACATACTGGAGGCAATTGCTTTTAGTCACACACCGTGCGCTGAAACAGCCTTCAGAACCGTAAGTTTTTTGCAAGATTTGTTCTGAATTTTTACGGGGGTAATAATTTTTTTAATTAACCGAGAAAACATATAAACTATCATATTTCCCACACGCTCAATATGTCAGAACTTCCTCATGTTTTTCAAAACGTCTCTCTGGAGCTCACGATCGTACGGAATCACACGGTAAACGGCTTCTACCCTTTGGAAAATGTCTCAATGGCTGATATTTTGGTAAGGTGAGAAAAATGATATATTTTCTTTACAGTCAGGTCAAATCAGATTGAACGTTAAATGAAGGCTCCCTTAAATCGACGACCAGCCATAGTTGGGAAGAATTGATTGAGAAAGAATTTGAACCAATTTCTACCCCAGTTTATGGACGTCAAACTTAGGCATATGCTAGAACGCATGCAGGTGTTAAGCAGACATAAAATTGCGCCCATGTGGAATGTTACCAAGGAAAATAAATGGAAAAGTTCAGTGTCAATAGACCTGAATAAGGTTTCATCATGTACTTTGAGGGCAGATTTTAAAATTCCAGGCACCCGATACAACACTTCTATTTTACCTTCAAAATGCCCCGTTTTGTAAATCATTGTTTTAAATATTTATCCGATTAGTAATCTAAGCACTAATTTTTGAATCCGCTTCAGGTAACTACCGTAAAAGCACAGTGAGGATTATGGTCATAAGTTACGAATTTAAAACAACTAATTTCTTACTTCTTACGCCAGAGTTAAGTGATGACAACTAATGACCACTGTCACATTACATAATTCACGACGAAAAGACGCCAATTTATCAAGAACACCCACTAAAATAACTTACTTTAATAATAACTTTATTCTCCATAGCTGATAAAAAACCCAACAAGTTGCTTTGGTAAAAATGACCCTGAATGTATAAGCATTGCACCTGAGTACTGGAGAAACTATGGAAAAGAATCACCATATATTTCTTCACCACTCTTCACAACAGTGATAATCGACTGTATTACGAGTGACTAGTGTTTTTTTTGCTTTTAGTGCTGACGATCGGCCACTACGGCATAACATTTACCCTCAAGGTAATGTAGGTAGACAAAGTAAGACATTGCCTGATACAAACTCGTAGTATTCCAGCAAGAAATTATTGATTACTAGAGGTAAGGAATAGATACCATCCACTGATGTTACTTAGATAAATATCCCTCCCAGGAGTCCAATTGTATGATTGTTATGAAGCAAAATCATATCGGCCATTTCTACATTTTCATTGACTTTTACGCTATTAGCAATAGATCGAAATTACAGTCATTTTTTTTAAATACGATGAAAATCATGAGTAATGGTAGAAAAACCTATCGCAAGGAATAATAACTATGACATGTATTTGGAATCATATTGCTCCAATTTATTGTGAGCCATTAATCCACATTTTTCTCAACTCCAAGCCAGGGATACTGCAATTGAAGCATTTTGCCAAGTAATCGCCGCCGACTAACTTAGGAATGATTTTCATTAAAATATATCCGTAGGTGGACAGTGACTCCTTCATCGATAATTTTGCTCTTGAATTAGTAAATTCGAAAAATACCATATTATAATGTATACGTTTACATTTCAAATTCGTAGTGAAGAGAATAATTGAGATTTTTATATTTGCCCAAATTTAAAAATTTTAACAGGTAATTCAAGCTTTTTAACAACAATAAATGTAATTTTTAAGGAAATCTACAGTTTTTTGTTGAAATTGATTACATGCCGGAACCGGGTACTGCTTCGTTAGAAGAAACCATTAAAGTGTTGCAATTTATCGCGACTCAAAATATCTGCTATGAGTTGCGGTATTCTTAGGATCATTCTATCGCCAAATTTAAAAAAATTGATCGTTCACGACAATTATTTACCTAATTTATACACACTATTTAAAGTTAGTACCTCAGTGATCCAGATTTAATACCAAAAGTATATGGCAATGGTAAGGCAAATTGCGAGGTAATACAGAACTAACAAATCGCCAAAAACTTCAGCAATAATTAAACGTACGCCTTCATTCTGTATTAGGTACGGATCTAAAATCGAACTATCCTGCCCAATGTCGTTGACCACCCGAGTCCCACTTTAATTAATTACATCACGTATTAAACGTTTAATTACCATAAAATTGCTGTTCTTCCACAATATTATTATTATACATCCTAGCAATTGACCTCAGATGGAAATTAATATAATTTCCACATCTCCATCAAGGACCAAAGTCGTCTCAATTGATCTTAAAAATAATTGATTTTTTCCCGTGTTGCCAAGTTTCCTGTATCTCTTTTTTTTCTCTCTCTCTCCCCAACACTACGACGGAAACCCAAGAAAAGTTTATTCTCGAGACTCTCCTCGATGTAATTCCTAATGAAAAACACTTTGGGCGGTATTTAAACAAGAACAGGGAATAGTTGTTATGTGGTAATGCAGGGGCAAATATCGTATAAGTGCTATTTTTCCAGGGGCTGTTTAATATTGAGTTCGATTTGCAATTTCATAAGCTTCAGATAGTTAATGGTTCTGCAGATGTTAATCATAAATAATCAATCACAGCCCGGTGAACTGAATAAGATAAATATCTTTCATTCATTTTCGTAAATCAATCCCGTTCATCGCATAAGTCGCGGTAAAAACTATTCGTATTGGATTGTAATTTATGACAATTTGTCAAATAAATGGCAATAGAAATCAAATAAAATTGATTAACTCTTATTCTTGGGCGGTGATTTTTTCATTAAAGCCACTACTGCTTGGAGTCACAAAGTATATTTATAACAACATGAATAATAGGTAGTCGAAAAATAAACAATAGCACTTGCTGTACCTCAAGTAACAATACTACCCACATGTTTCACCACGTTGAAATTCCTTCCTCATCCACCATGCAGTTAACCAAAAATGATAGTATTCCTAAAAAAAAATTCAAAATGGCTTGGTACTTTTTCTTAGTGTGTTATTCTTAGTCGTCCTGTATCATCGCACAGGCGACATTATCAGGTGTGATGATGTCGTTCATGCGACAAAACCGGTCGATTAAGAATAAAACACAGAAAAATTATCATGCATTGTTGACATTTATTCAGAATTGATTTTCACAAAATGAAGTCTGTCGCCATCGAATTTATTGCGTGCCTAGATTAAACTAAAGACCGGATACGATGTTCCCTCTATCATGAAGACGGGTTTGACTACACTTCATGAACTTTGTGGTTATGTAAGCGGCATAAAACGAGAATGCTCTTCCGTGTGGGAAACAGCGTTACGTCTATCGTGTTGATGTCACATTATCTAGTCGATGGACGGGCACGGACTCTCTCGGCGTGACGTCGAAGGTAGTCGACGGTTCATTCATGCGGTTTCGCTCCTGTCAGGCAAACGTCAGGAGTGCGGTCAGGAGAATGCCGACTCATTCCCCGTTCGCATCCTCACGCATCCGAGCAATTATTGCCTTCACTTGAGATGAGGGATGGGAAGGAGATTGCAATCGAACCAGCATCCCAGGTCCTTACGGATGGCAATAAAACTGGGCAGAAGTTGCCCTTTCGCGCAAGCGGCGTATCTCGAGGCGATTCGCGGCAAACGGCAAAACAAACAAGGACGAGTAACGGCCGACGGTTATTTTCCTATCTCGCAGAACGTATGAAGTTGCGACCTATAGACACACGAAAAAGACCTCCACTCAGCGGGAAAACAAAAAAGTTTTACCAGCACTTTGCTTCTGCACGTCCTTCCTACGCATTCGTTCGGAGCAAAGAGTCCCCAAGTCTTTTTTATCTTGAATACTCATCCAAGAGTCGAAATATAATTTATCTAGGACACGTCCATGCCCAGGAATGCGGGAATTAAGGTCTCACGTATAGATTTAGAGACATTCCCTTCATTCAAAAATTCATCACCAGCCGTGGGCACCCAAATCATGAACACGTACCTAACCGTTCAGATATAAACGTCTCAAAGCCTTTTTTTTGTCTCGTAAGAATCATCCAAGACTCAACCTAGATGTTGTCTAACATGCCCCTGAAGAAATGCGAAAGCCATATAAAGAAGTTCCAAGCCATCGGATAAATTAATCTCATGGGTAGAAAATCATTGGCCATGGCTCGATCTCAGCATCCCATCGTACCAGCAGGACGACTTAGCATCGGAATATATATGTGGTAGTAAAAGGCTCTCCCAATCCATTCGTGAATTTAGTACCAACTGAGTATCGCGATGGGTAAAAATACTAGCAGTAAAAAGTGTCGAGTTTCCCAGTGCTCAAAATTTAACATCTCCGCAAATGAGCGGTGAAAAAAGCTGTGATGGAGGAAAAAATTTCCCTTAAATAAATGATATTCCACAAGAACGCAACCATCATCGTGACGTGAGGAAAAAAGTAGAAAGTATGAGCTGGTCGTCAGGTGTCGTCGTACACGGACTTGTTCCGCAGAAACGATGCAGATTCCTTATTTCAAATTGGTTTATATACAATTTATACATCCTATCATTGGATGGAGAAAATATAACACCACAAAAAATACCGAGCGTAAAAATAGCAAAGGTGGATAAGGCGATAATACCATAAACAAGAAAGGGCAAATTGCTTACGGTTTGCATCCAACCGAGTATATCAAGGAATTGTGGACATCATATGATGGTGTATTTTGCCAGAGTTATAATATAAATAAATTTAAAACAGCAAAAACGATGCAAACAAAATTTAGTTAGCAGATTTTTTCCCTAGTTGAACTGAGTTTCAATTCTACAATACTTAAGTACTTCCTAAAATTCTACAATTTCTATTATATGTTTTACAATGCTATAAAATTTACTGCATGATAAAAATTCGTCAAAAAGTTGAGTATTTATAGAGTTATAGCCATATAACTAAATTGCATTTTACTTTTTCCACTTTTCTTCCCTATTCCACTCCTCAAAAGATAATGTAGCTCACAAGAATGTAGGGAACTACTATAGATTGTTTAAAAGGCCTATTGGATGCAACATTGGTCGGCATATTGCAAATGACCGTAAGCTACTCGCTTCCAACTATAGCAACTTTAAATGTTCAGGTTATGGGACGAATTTGAAACAGCGCAGAAATTGAACTCCCACTACCCGTCAATGACCACGGGGATAGCCATCGTAAAATCAAATAGGGGGGCTTTGAGAGGAATAATTCTCTGATGACGCATAAGAGGAAATTCAATGCGGGAGATGATAAGATCCAGCGGCACGAGAGGGAAAAGTTAAAATACGCCAGGCCGTCTAAAATAAATAATCTATTCCGAGATATTTCCACCTCTTTACTTCAGAACGCTCAAAGACGCTTAGAGATATAGCAAGAAGAACTATCAACATTTCCAGCAGCAAAAAATAGGCCAATTAAATAAAATACACGCAGGTTTAGGGGAAGCATTCCAATGTCCAGCTAGTTCATCCAAGCGTTCTCGACTCGTAACCTATTACATCTGCTATCGAACTGTCTTTTATTGGGAAAACGATCCCATTTTGTGCTCCTTTCACATAAAACATTCGTTACATAGAAACATTAGATTGGAAATTATACTTTTGCCTCCACCTTCAACAGCAATCAAAATACTTAGGTTACTTATAAACGCTGCGCTTCTCCGCAACTCCACTGCCGCTTTTTCTAACCTGTTAAATCTCTTTTGCAGAAATGCGAATTCAAACGAGTGGTGTTCATTGAGCCAGTGTAGCGCCTCAAGAGTTGAGCAGACACTTATGATGAGTAACAAATTATTTCGAGGAATAAGACCATACGTTTACTTGTCATTCCATTTTTCCCTCGGTTTTTGCCTAGCTGCCATTCGAAAAATACTAACCTGCCTGAAAATATTACAGAAAAAATAACCGTTGGGGCTTCAAATTCCCATTTATATTCCAAAAGTCACTGTCGTCGAAGTTCAAGGTTTAAAATGTTGAGAGAGATATCTAAGCAAAACTTTATTTCGCATCGGAGAGATGTGGAAGATGAATTTGAAGAATAGAGATGATGGCTTGTCAAAACTTCTGAGAAATACTATGATGCTACGGTACGATTTCCCATGTCACGACATTATGTAACGAGCGATAATGCTAATAACCATTATTAAACAGCGTCTTCATCATTGAAACTGACTGTTTAATACGTAACTGCACTGTTCTTTCTCATTACTCTCGCTATGCTTCAAGGAAAAGATTTCTTCCTCCGGACATATTTCCCGCCCATACTTAAGTCGATCAATGGCTTTACAAAAATTTTTTTCCACCCAAATCCCTTGCCTTTCAATCCGAGGGTCGCGGGTTCGAGTGTCATCTTGGTGGATTTTTGGTAGGTGTATGTCCATTGCTGAGACACTCGATGTAAAATGCCAAATTTACAGTTTTCGGGGAAGTGAAAATAAATAATGAAATATGCTTGGACTTCGAAAAGCGCTGGTTAACAAGCCTTGAGACCATCGTAATTCGTCTCTTCCTCGCTCTTCCATACATTAAACAAAACAAACACAGAGGTGGCGTGGCGTTTTCATATTTTTGCATATGCCTCCCTTTTCGTTTTTAAACTCGCCCAGCCGTTACCTCGGGTGACCCGACCATTTCAACCCTCGCATTTGACCCATTGGAGCTTTAAAAGTCATGTAACAACTTCCCTGCTATCATTACAATCTCGCCATGTTCCTCCATCCTCTTTTTCCCAAAGCCACCACCGAGAGATGGCTATAAAGACCTAACCTTGGCAACTGGCTAAATGATTCAACAAACGTGGACTGCAGAACGGGTGGCGTTGAGACCCCCTTTTCGCATTCTCCATCAGTCTCTCTTTCCCTCCGTTCCTTCCATTCCCTCTCACTCCCCGCCAGTCTCGGTCGGCTTCTGAGAGCATAAAAGAGCGGAATGATGGCCCACCTGCTGGCAGGATTTTGGCGAGCTCCAACCTCCGGCAAAGGTTTTCATCAGCAGGAGCCAATGAACCCCAAAAGCGAAGAAAGTCACCTTCATGGCCAGATTGGCGAGACTTATTAAACTTTGACCGCAGAGAGCACCGAGAGGCGAACGTTCGCTCTCCGTACGCGATTCCTCCCGGCTAATTAGCTGCTTTAAGGTAGTTTGAACGAGATAGTTCCCTAGTCATAATTGAAACCGTAGTTGAATAATACGTTATATTTTATCAGCTGTAGGAATATGAATAAAATTTTGCATTTTCAGTGGTGCAATAATATTCTTTTAAACGACTGTCTAAAAAAAACAATTAAGCTAAAATATCTTCATATGTCTTTCATTTTTTTAAGCACGGTACATTTAATACCCCTTCACAACGGACGTTTTTTTGTGATCCTGAAAAAAATACTGCGGTGACAGCATGATTTATTTTCAAAAATCAATGATAAAACATACATACTACATATTGGTAATTGTTTGACGAGATATAGGTGTTGGAAATTCCTCATTTTTTGATAATGCCTCCCTAGCTAATATACACGTACCATTTCCAATGTAAAAGGGCTGGTATTTGTGGACGAAAATCTCGGAAAGTAGTTTGGTAAGGGGCTTATATTTTGGTATCTTTGGAAGAGAGATATTTTTCGTTAAAACGTGACCAAATTCATTGATTTCAAGGTGAAATTATATTTCCCTCAACTATCTTAAGGCGGCCGGAGCGAATTTTGTTTATGCATAAATTTGCGTGCAACTTTGCATACGAGAACTTATTAGTAATTTGCATTTAGAACTGTGAAAATATTGCACGTTACCGATTTGATTTTCTGTCAATTCAATGATATTTTAACGCGTACCCTTAAGGAGCTTTACACATATTTCAAAATAATTCGATTACACAAATAGATTTTTTCTTAAACGTGAAATGTTTTCTGTGATTGTAATGGCGGCTAACAAATATCATGCAGAGTAAATAACACCTTTTCACTAAATTTTTTCGCTTAAATGTCAAACTACGAGACGAAAACCCAAGTCATAATAATGCTTAAAAATCAAGGTGAAATTAAAAAATTATAATTCGCGCATCACTTTTACTGCCACATGTAACGTGATTTTCATCGTATAACCAGATTTAAGCGAAAAGCGGTCTATGGATTTTTTCGACTTGCTTCAAAATTAATTAAAATGTGCACTCAATGTTCCAAGATGTAACCGCTCCATCCACCAAAATTCCGGTCCACTTTTTCCGCACGTGCGAATTATGTCGAGAAAACTGTTAAGAAGCCATATAATGGCACGAATTATGCGAGCTGCCTGACCGGATTTTTATAACGCAGAATGTCGGATCATTAAAAAACTATTGTTCATTGATATTACAAAGACTTAAAGCGGCTAGCAAATTCTTCTCAGAGTATGCAAGATGAAACGCGAATGAATCAAAGAAGTCTCACGAATAAACTCACTATAAGTGGAAAAATTTGGTACAGGTGCACTAACATCTCACGTTCGATCAACATTAAGGGCCTCAATTCAAACGAGATAGTAGAAGAAGTTAGTGAAATGTTCAGTTACAATTAGAAACAGCAACAACTTTTAAATACATGTTCTGAGGATAATCAGGAATCGCTTTCCTGTGAGAACATCCTAGAGGAGAGCAATGGCTTTTCTCTCTAGTTGCTACTACTAGTCTACTAGCATACTAGTCTACTTGTTCAAACAGAATGTGCAACACGAACATGCATATGAAAGGCAAAAAATTATATTAACGATTAATCATAAAATTTTTCCCCTATCCGGGTACTAAGTAAGTCTCTAAGGTCCCAGCAGTTAGAGACATGAAGGAAATATTCGTGCTAATTTTGACCATTCAGCAGGTATGATGTTTACAAGACAACTGAGTTTTTCTAACTAAAGGAAGTTACGAATAACATATTGATGTAATGATGGGTAAAGAAAATTGCACTGATAACTATGTATCTCATACATTTAAAAAAATGTAAAAATGTTCTAGTATTACGACTCTATTTTCTAAGAAAGATCTACCGAGCACAAACTGGGACAGAGAGAGAACTTGCACTCTAGTGACCCTTAGCGGAGAAAAATCACCTCAAATGTGTTTCCCTCTCCTACGGAAGGAAAGATATAACGTCCTCGGAGAAAACCTTTTACACCCATGAACATGCTTTGATTACATAACACTTTTTTCTTGAGAGAACGGAAGAAAAATCCAGGCATTCTTTAGAATACTTGTTTCCAATCCGTCACGGGAAATCATTCTTGGCTTTCTCATCGGTGACGCCCATCATTATAACTTTGGGGAGAATGAGCCAAAGCAAAGCATTAACATGAGGCGTGAAAACCGCCTCCAACATCTTCTGTTCACACTCATCTTCTTTCTCCCAACTCCTCCTTACCATTGCCGCATTTCAACTCCCCCAGCTGTACCCGCTACGCTAGTCGACAGAAAATTCATCAAGAAGCGAGTCGGCAAACCTCGAGCGGAAAGGTGGCGGGCGGCGAAAGAAAACTTTTAAAAAATAAGCACGCAAAAATAAGGGAAGGCGGTCTTTTCAGTTGTTTATTTCCATGGCTCCAGGGCAGGCGGGTAGAAAATGGAAACGAAATCCCAACGAGGAGGCCCAGCCGGTGCAAGGGAGGGTCCTGAAACTATCACTCAACAATGATGTAGCGCCCTCAAGAGACGGAGAGTGTGTTTTAAGTAGCTCGCCAACACCATAGGTGTGTAAAATTAGCGTCAGATGTGAAAGACGAGGAACATAAAAACCCACTCGGCGAATGAATTCGAAATATTTCGCTTGATCTCCGTTTGTACAGGGAAAGCGTGATACGAAACTTGAATTCTCGTGATATTGATTTTCGTTTCATTTCATGAACGAGGAAGAAGTTCATTGTGGAAGTGGAAGAAACCGTGCGAGAATCAGTTTATTCCAATAGTAGATCTCGAATTACGAAAACGTCCGCGCTTAAAATTCAGCAATGGATGAAAATGCGGTGGGTTACGACTAGGATACAAATGCCATCGTTTAATAGACCGGTGTTTACGCACACATTTTCATTGAATACGCGTCTACGTAAAACGATAGCATGTTACCCCTGGGAACTAAAATAACGTAGACTCAGACGTGATGTCATGGAAGTTGGACGAATTCATAATAATCAATATCCCACTTTTTATGTATCATTTTTACATAATGCTATTGCCATAAATTGAAACATATATAAAAACATATACAATATACGTTTGATACAGAGTAAAAATGTAACCATTTATGTTTCGATGTTACTACTATTTAGATGTGCTCACTAAAATACAATTCAATGTACTTTAAAAGAAGACTCGGCACACTAAACATCAAATGGAAATATAAATAGTCCGTGACCCTTGGATTTAAAAAAATAGTATTCTACCGGTTAAGGCAGGTTTCGTTGAATATCTCTTCCCGGTTTTTTACACTTTCAGGGGCCTATCTCGCTCTAGTTTATCCTTATTCGCCTCAGCATACGATCTACCCTTCTTCTTCCTATCCATGAAACCTTTACTTCCTCTTCCCCGCTTTCCCTACATCCTTCCCTCTATCACATTCATGAGTAACCCCTTGCCCTTTATTACATCCTCCAGCCACCTACTCTGCTGATCTCGAATTTTATTCAGAAACTTCCTTTACTCGCCAACCACCTCAGGCACTTCCTCGTTAGTCTTCCGACCCTTGGATAAGAAACGAAATACAGTGTAATAACGATATATCGGAGACAGACGCGTGAAATGCAAACAATTAAACTACAATTTCTCTCAACGGTCTTATAGAATACGGCTGGATGCAAAGAACATATTATAAACCATGCGAATAAAAATCACACTTAGTTTTTTCAAGCGTTGAAATGCACAATAAATTATCTCTCACCAAGATTCAAGAATAATTTTAAGCCCTTTCTCGTCCGTGGTCCAACCATTCAGTATGCAACGGTCATTACCCGTGTCCTTGACCTTTACTCCAAGATCTCAGCCGACCGCTGGCGACAAAAACTCGATTGGCCTCGCCTCCCTCTCTTGTGCCCGACCCCCCCCCCCCTCCTCCTATCTCCCCCTTCCGCACTATGCCACCCACAAATTCGCGTTCTCTTCACCAAAGGCCCGAGACCAGATAACCGAGATAAATGGACAGAGCGATTTTTTTTATGGATTGACCTTTGGTCAGGTATCCCGCAAGGGGGCAACCGACCATCTTCCACACACCTGTTGCAACAGAGGGTTATTGAGATTGCCAGTGGGTTTTCTCGAGAGACCCTTTCCATCTCACATAAGGTGTATCAGCGGCGAAAAACTTTGGGTAAGAACATGCTGTGCTGAAGATATCCATTTCCGTCGGACACCAGGAATTCCCACTCTGCGGAATAGTCCGCAAACCTCGCGAACGACGTGAAGGTTTGAACAAAGAGTTTACAGTCATGTTGCTCAATAGGGTTCGAGTGAGCATGAATCATAACGCTTATACAGTGGTAATTCTACAAAGATATATGGGGTGTTATAAAATTTAAATAACGTTTTATAGAGTTTTTCCGAATATCCCCCTAATCGTCCTGTTTTCACATGGGAATGCCACGACACAGTTCGAGATTAAAATATATACATATAATCATGAATGGCTTACTCTTCGCATCGCCAAATTTTCTCGTCATAATTACGTTAGGATTATTAAAGGCGCCAATTTATAATAAAAGTACAGATGAACCCAGAAGTAATCCAATTAGGACTAATGTAATTCGTTTTATTCTCATAATCAGGAACTAAAGACGATAAATGAGGGATTTTTAACATACTGTACGCCTAAAATACACCCAAATTCCATCCATTGCAATATACGTTGAGTTTCTGAGCATAACAGGTCCCACATGAATCCAAATATACTCTGTTGAGGCTCCTTCCGAGATAAACTTTCTTGCACACTCGACCCTTTATTCAATGAACTTAAAATATAGTGTTTTTCAGCAAGCACAGATATATTGTATTCCATGAGAAATTATTTTTCGAAATAGAAAGTAAAAACATGGTAAGCCCAGGTTTTCTTAAAATAGAAATGTAACTACGCCGATAAGCGACACAATTCCTGGACAAATTCATCACAGATAGCATAGCTTTAGAGAGGAACGTTTCGTACAGATTTCAGGAAAGAAGTTGAGGAGTTATGCTACACTAAATTAAATCCAATTTCTCACTGATAGCTACAATCAGCAGCTGAATAACCAAAGACATTTTCAACCAATGACTGCCTCATTAGGTGGCCAAAGTGCAAAAATGCTTATACTTTAAACTCCTGTCATACCGTCATCTAAAGAAATCACAGTTCGAGTCGAGCAAAATGTCATTAAATACGTAAAATAGCAAGAATACACAAATTCAGAAATGGGAAAACTGAAAAACACGCAAGTGCGCTAGCAGCAAAATTTATATTATCTTTTTTATTAATTCAAACCAAAAGTTACCTGCTTTGGGATACGGATCAAAGCCAACACGGTTCACTACCAGGGTGCCAGAAAGACTCTTGGATTGGATTTCTTCATTTATATCGTTCAACGACCACCCATTTATTCAAGAAACGAAGAGGCTCCTAGCAATGACCTGATTCGGCTTTGAACTTCCGTCATGATTGCGCAAGGTCCTGGCAAAGGGAATCTACTCCCACTTATCTTTCATTTGCTTTCAGACGCAATAGGCGAAATGCCTCATCGAATCACTATCCACCTGCTGCGAGGGGACCAGTCGCCTTCTCTCAATGATCAACCTTAATGAGGATTGGCCCCTGTAGGTGGTCGCCACATTGTTTAGGAGTAGAAAAAAATCTGCTGTATCAAGTTGAAAAATTTTTTAACTACCAAAGAAAAATAGAGGCATAAAAAAGTCTCATTTTATTGGATTCACATTTACGCAGGCTAAAAATATGCAATTACCTAAAAACCTTCTTTATTTGTTGAAAGGAGAATCAATTGCATATTTACGCAAACAGGACAGCCACCGGGTTTTAAATTTCACTCTCGAGCCGAGAAAAAATTCTTCGGAATTCTTCGGGACTTCAATTTTAAATTATGGCGAAAAGAAGCGGAGACAGAGGGTTTTGAGGATTAACTTCGCATTCAACGCAAATATTAATGGCAATACTTAATCAGATACATTATTTTAGCTATAACAGAGAGAATTTGAATAGAAAGTTTGGTATTAAATACCACCCAAAAGTTCCTGGGTAATTTACCCATCTCCTTTACTCTCTTTACTATATACAAAGACCAAATGCCACCAAGTTTCAATTATACGAGGATAAACGAGACATAGTGGACGCAAGGCCCTGAGGAATCACCCGACTCCTTTAACGACGAGTACAACAGGATAATAAAACATCGAAAGCCCTTATTTATGAGCAAAACAAAAACACCAGAGTGGTCACGATTTTTATCCGGATAGAGCTTCCACTTCCGCTGCGTTCCTCAGTAAGGTAATCCATCCAGACACCCCGCAATCACCAACACCAGCAGTCATCAATCCCAATTTGGCGTCAGCTCTCAACTTCACTGCCTTATCATCTAATCATTCGTAATTTTTCACTCTGGCATTCTTCGTGGTTTCTCTAGCATATTTCATCCAACGTTACCTCGCATAACATTCTTCCCAATCATGCCTTTCAGGACATCGTTGATAAGAAATGCACCCTGCAGCGACACGAAAACGGACACCTCGTCGGAGTTTAGCGAATGCGATGAAAAACTGTATGGTAATAAACAAAACTTCCATTCATTGAGCTAATTCTTAATTGCGATGGCACCAGTCATAAGCTAGAGGCAACCACTCCGAGGTAACAACTGACCAACTATATTCATAGCCTTCAAAAAAGAATCTTCGCAACGCTTGGACGTTTTGACATATATCTTGAAAATTACAGCGGCCTATTTCATTTTTCAAAACAATTATATAGTTCCTCGGTTTATTAGCATCATGACTTTTTTTGCAAGACCAATCATACCATATAATTTTAAGGAATCTAAGAGGTACACCTAAAGCAAAATCTGAGTTGAAATCAGCGGAAGATCTTGGAATAGGAAAAGCAAAGATAAATTAATTATCAGCAAACTTCTGCGTTGGAAAATTGTATTCACTTACGAGACCCTTTAGTATCCTAATCGGTAGCTGGAGCACTCGGCGCGATGTTGAGGGATCCGCGTTCGAGTCCCGGCGAAGGCGACTGATTTTTCCTCGGTGGCATTTCGCACTTAATGAATATTTGAAAATTTTCTACTCAACAACGAAATTTATACGTACAATAAACTCCGGCACTACCTTGGTCGGCGCGCAATGCTGATGTACCATTGAGCGACAATCGCCGCCATACATTTTACTCCGGATGCAGCTGCGTGCGATTATTTTGATTTATCGCAAGTCACAGCACAACCGCTATTAAAAATATATTGTACTAAATAAATATCACTGCCATGTTGCCTCTAATTCGACACGATTGGCCGTGAAGACATGATAGAGTAGGAAAACAATTACCCATTTGTCCACCATCAATTGCCACGAAGACGACAACTCGCATATGAAGCAACTATCTGCGAAGTCCGCAAAGATCGCTCAGGCGATGGCGCATTTTTCCACGCTATTTGCCACACAAGGTGCAATTTTTTATTACCAACATACCAACCACTTAATCACGCAATTTGTTTTCTCGGCCGCGACGACGTCCCTCGCAATATTGAGGACGATCCGAGTGTCGTCCAAGTCATCCCCCAGTCCTCGTACGTCCTTCCCCTCACCTTCCTCATCTCATTTCCATCTTCCTTATAACAATCCCAAGACCACCCTTTACTCCAGGCCTTTTTACTCTCGGGTCGTCCTTGGCGGGATTAAGAGAGCCCCGCGGATCAACAAACCGAATGCCTACCTAACTACCGAAGTGTTTTTTTTTTCGCCGAACCCGTTGGCGTTCAAATGATTTTTTTGGCTCCTCGTCCGGAGTATCGACTTCTCTTTTTGCTCAACTTTGTTCTGTCGATCCAATAAATTACGTGGAACGAATGAAACGTGATAGTTATTGCACCTCTGACGCACCGCTCTCGCCAAACAGCACCATACATTTGACGACGGGGACGCAAGTGTTCTAGAAGAATGGCATTTTCTCACTAGGCATTATCAAGCTTCAAAATTTAAGCCTCGGCGGAACGGTCAACTTTCCTGGGGTAATTAAACTTTCAGCACTCTTCGCACATGAAATGTTTATGGATCGAGTCAATGCATTTACTTAAATGCTGCCACAGAGGAATTTATATCAGTACGTTGAGTAAGAGAATTTCGAGAGTTCAAACCTTTATCAGAGCTGCTATCTAGACAGCAAAATAAAACTGAAGTCCGAAAAATTAAAAAAAAAATTATTACGAGCTCTACCTACCTGGCGATCGCGGCAGAAATGGGCGTTCCGATCTTGAGGTAAAAAAAATAAATGACCCTCAGCAAATTATACTAAGGGACATCCCTTAGTATAATTTTGAAATAATATAATATTTCAATAATGCAAGTCGCATATGCGACATGAAAAGCTACCAAATAGCCCAGGGCTACTCATCCTTTGGACTCCTTTGAATTTCGTTCAGAGGAGCGGTAGGGGCTGTGGTCGTGCAATTTTTGTTTAAATTCGAACATTTTATTTACCCAATTTGATTGACAGAGTGAAATAAATTCTCCTTTTCCTTAAAAGCCTCCATTCAAGTCACAGATTTACCTCATTACAAATCCAATTCTTAATTGTCACCCCTTAAACCTGAAATAATTGAGCAAACATATAATAAACAGATGTACAGGTAATGTACCTGTAAGATAGCTTGATAACATGGAAATTTCAAAAAAAAATAGAGACATTTTGAACATTTCATTTTAAATAAAAAATAAGAGGGCTAAAAATGTATTCATCAATTAAAACATTCATCGACATCAAATTGACTGATTGGTGACAATATCCTTGGTTGTTAACTGAATCAATGCCCTTAAAGATGGCACATATACACTCAGTAATTATAGCATTATACCTACAAATTATGGTAAATGTAAGTGCAAAAAAATTACAAATCTTTCCTTCTACACAGGCGCTGTCATTTTGTGAAACTGAGAAAGCCATGGCTGCTATCTCATCAGGAATAAACCCAGTGGGACAAAGGCAATGGCAACAATTAGTACAGGTATGTCATCAATTTAGGAAATTTTCTGCTTTTCTTAAAATGTTATGCATTCCGTAACCATGCTATCCACTCTAAATGCATCATTCTGATGAATCAATTAAGCTTTCAAGCTTCTGCAAAGCAAAAAAAGCCCAATACATGTTCATTTGATATTAATGCTTCATGCCTCCGAAATACCTCCCTTTCATTCATTCCCATGACTTTTGAAAAATAAACAATGGATGAAAACAGGCAGAGATGCTTGACAAAACTGTGAAGATCATATTATGCTTAAGAGCTTGCCAATGCAAATAAATAAAATAATTCACTCCAATAATGGGAGGCAGTTCCTACCCCTAAACCATCTGCCATCACCCACAATGTTTAGAAACCTAGAAAATCACAACACAAGGATTGAAGGTGATCATGACATAAAGGTTTCACCAAGTAACATCCCCTTAGTGGCCATCCCTTCTACTGAATTCCCTTTCAAGCAATCCTATAGTATTATTGATACACGATTTAATGAAAGAAAACCTTCTCTTGGATTGGACTATATTGATATAATGTGGTTGGAGAAAACTGAAATAATAAATCTCGTGTCTGTTCCTCAGATGACTAGGAAGTTGCAATAAAGGCTACAAAAGTGATGGTGTTATATTCAAATCACCACTCAGGAAGCAAAGATTCTTCATAAGCATTGAATCAAATAGCAGGAAAGTTCTCTGATAAAAAAATAAAGAGAGATGCTACTTCAGGGCGGATAGGGCATATGTCAAATATGCAAAATGCACTTGGGACCCAATACAGAAGGATTTAATCCTTGAAATAATTAACATACAAAAGAAAGCACTGGCTTTGTTAAAATCTGCCTCAAGCAAACAGAAAATATCACACAGTTGAGGGAAGGACTAAGTTGGGAGTGGCTATAGAGTCATGAGGCTACACATTAGGCTTAGATCTATTGGAAAATTCATTGCAGGTGAGTTTAAGCAAGATATAGAGGATATTAAAGTCACCACATGCCATGTACTCTTCTAGGACTGATGAAGGTGAGAAAATAAGAGATTCAATGCTGAACCAGTAGGTTCAAAAATTCCTTCTTCCAACACTCCATTTGTGATTAATGACACTGCCATATGGCATCTCCTTAACCACCAGCATGACACTGGCATATGACATCTCCTTCACATACAATTTACTTCTGTCCTATCATCCTCCTTGTCACTATGACCTCTCCTCCCATTGCTGGATTTCTAACACCCCCAGCCAAACGCCTCTGCAGTGCTACCATAGGATAGTATGTAGATGTAGATAAAAAGTATAATAATGGATACAACTAGCAGCATAATGATTCATGACAACCACATCACTCAGCCTGATGACCACAGCAGTTTATATAGAGATATCAGCAGAGTAGTCTGAAAATACAAAGGTGAATATAAATAGTGAGATGATAAGTAAAAAGACCAGAATCCATCACTATGGAGCACAAATAAACTTAATGGTTGAAGGCTTAACTTTGTGGAATGTATCTGCTGACATCACTAGAAAGAGAGAACTCTTAGTATTTTCCACACTGAAGACTTTAATTTCCGACCCAGGTTTCGACTGCCTTGCAATCATTTTCAAACCTTGAAAATGATTGCAAGGCAGTCGAAACCTGGGTCGGAAATTAAAGTCTTAAGTGTGGAAAATACTAAGAGTTCTCTCTTTCTAGTGATGACTATGGAGCACATTAAAGTGGATGCAAAGCAATCTAGGGGATAAACCTAATTATCAATGGTGTTAAGCAAAATGACCATAAACTAGAAAAAAAAATTCTCACAACAGTGTGGCAAAAGCATCCTTAAAATTATGAAATATTTTTTTTCTCAGCTATTGCATTCCTGAAGAATGAACTTCAATCATATCAATAATCCCTAAAGGACACGTTCCTCATTCTAATCAGAGCCATGAGCTAAAACAAACTCTTGTATCCTACCAACAGACAAAATGTATATCAAAACCAATGCTACATGGCAATTAATGTTGCTTCATTCCTGATACATTACAGACAGTTTATTCCTCAAAAATACCCAGGCTTAAGGTAATCATCACCATTATAACTTGGCAGTGAGCACATTAGAACTCCAGGAGATATAGTTTTTTTTACCAATTCTTCCTATCATTCAAATTCCCTCAATCAGTTTCTACACAAATCCTCTTATAAATGATGCATTTGTGCTAAGATTTGGTTTCTCCCAGGTTGGTCTTTTCCCTTCAAGCAAAAAGCACTCACCCAGGGTGAAACTTTCCTAGCTTTAACTCAGTACTGAGCATTGCATTGAAATGAGTAATGGCTTTTGACATGATAAAAAGGAGTGTTCCTAACTGAAGTTTAGCCTAAGACTATTAACAGTTAAAACTGGAAAAAAATTGGTTAAGGCTACCCAGTACAGTGACTTTCCAGAAAATGGATTTTGATTCCATTGAGAATGAACTTTCTAGCATGTCTCAAGTTCTTAGATTGTTATGAATAACTCATTATCTTTAACCAAAATACCTGTCACATGGCAAGCTCAAGATGATCAGCAAACATGCAGTTTCAGAATTAGCTCGTAGGCTTCCGCGGATGCAGTGTTGACTGTTACTTTTTACGGGATTCATTCTGTGGTGTATGTTTTTTTAAACAACAATATTTCGCTGGTCCTCCTGCCAGCTTCATCAGGTTAACTGAACTGCTTTATTTGTCTCGCTCGTCTTTATATATAAGTCTGGACTCCCATTGTTGCCGGAATATGAATTTGAAAAAATTCGTTTTAGACTGTTACTCAACTTGTAACCGTCTTCTCGGTTGGCGTTCTCCGGTCTCTTCGCAATTTCTACAGCCTCCCTTATTAATCTTGGGTAATAGCGTATTTCCCTAGATATTAATCTTGTCTCCTCAAAGTTGAAATTATGAGTGGGGCCACTGAGATGGTGTTCGGCTATTGCAGAAATGCGGTAATTATTATTTTTAATTGCCCGTTGATGTTCTTGGAGGCGTATTTTTAGGGCTCTGCATGTCTGGCCTACATATGATTGCTGTGGTCAAGTTCTTAGATTGTTATGAATAACTCATTATCTTTAACCAAAATACCTGTCACATGGCAAGCTCAAGATGATCAGCAAACATGGACAATCATAGCTGTGGACAATCATATGTAGGCCAGACATGCAGAGCCCTAAAAATACGCCTCCAAGAACATCAACAGGCAATTAAAAATAATAATTACCGCATTTCTGCAATAGCCGAACTCCATCTCAGCGGCCCCACTCATAATTTCAACTTTGAGGAGACAAGATTAATATCTAGGGAAATACGCTATTACCCAAGATTAATAAGGGAGGCTGTAGAAATTACGAAGAGACCGGAGAACGTCAACCGAGAAGACGGTTACAAGTTGAGTAACAGTCTAAAACGAATTTTTTCAAATTCATATTCCGGCAACAATGGGAGTCCAGACTTATATATAAAGACGAGCGAGACAAATAAAGCAGTTCAATTAACCTGATGAAGCTGGCAGGAGGACCAGCGAAATATTGTTGTTTAAAAAAACATACATCGCGGAATGAATCCCGTAAAAAGTAACAGTCATGCAGTTTCAGACTTCGTGAGATGAAACCTCAAAATTATGACACGAGCTTCAGAGCTTATAATAAAATACTTAAGGAAAGTATACAGACATTTCTTTAATAATGCACATCAGTTGCTCCCACAAGATCAACCTGACAATAATAAGTTAAAACATTAGTTACATTCAACGATATTTCCATTGCAAAATTCATTGACGGTTGATTTGAACATGAAAATACCCAAAAACTAGCAAGTTATGACACTCACCAAAAATCGATCTATCTGCCGAATATATGCTTTGTACATCACAATTAGTTGAATAAAATACATCTTAAAATTGAGACTCAACAACACACTATTCATCTATTTGTACAAATAAATATTAAAAAATTAAATCACTCATATTTGTCCCCATTAGGCAGTTGCTGGATTACTTGTCCTTCTATCAGCCCGAGGAGGAGAAGGGCATGGAAGGCTAATGGATCCTCCAGCAAGAAACAGTATGTGGCGCTTTGGATTCCCAAATCCAGTCAATTACAATGACAATGAACTATTTTGTGGAGGATATGCAGGTAAGTGACTTGTCCAAACATTCCTGGAAGGAGACAAATGAATTTTGACATAAGTGGTAAATGAACTCTGAAAATGTTGAATACTGATATGAAAACTGTAGAGCATTGAACAGTAAAATACACCTCAAGTATTAATGCATATATGTACCCAAAAAAGGAACACAAACTCAAAATTACATTCATGACTCCTGGTGAAATTGATGGAACACAAAATTTATCCATTTCACAAAATCAAATTTCACTGATAAGAATACGATACACAGATATCCTTTTTCATACTATCTGAAAAATGGCCCTAAAATGAATGAGGCTCAAACTTTCACAGTAATCATTAATTTAAACTGATGAATGTAGAAGCTTCACAATATTTTTTAACAGATGGAGTCATTTTCTTCACACATTCCTTTTTGAATCAGTTTTTTTTTTCATTACTATCAATCACACACACACCAATCATCCTTTAAGGCAACCACAATTCTAAAATAATTTTGTAAAAATTGCCATCAGTGATTTATACTTCCTCTTGTATCATGACTATCCTTCTCATTGCACTACAGTGAAATTTCAATAAATCACATTTCACTATAAAGAGACTTTACAATGAGTCCATTGCTGCATGTGTTGCTCAAATTCACAAACAAGGACTCAGTCTAATAAAAGTAACCCAAGTTTTTAAATCAGAAAACATTTGGAAATAATGGAAAAACCAGATTTCAATACGATTTTCTAAACTATCCACCATCCAGCATCTCTCCTCCTCTCTTTTCCCTCCATCCGTAGTGCAGTGGGAGCAGAACCAGGGTCGATGTGGGCTATGTGGAGACCCTTGGCACCTTACAGACCCCAAGCCACATGAAGCAGGTGGACAGTATGCTAAAGGTATTATTGGACGTCACTACAGTGCTGGGCAAGTAAGTTGACCATTATTTATAAAGTGTTATCAGGCACACACAACTTCTTTTTATTCATATTAGTCAATTTTTCAGGAATGCTTAACAACTGCCCAACCAAAATGGAAGGTACATAATTCAATAAATGAGAATGAGCCTCAACCATTTTCTTAATATGAGTAACTCCTCATGATTCACCTACCAAGACATTTCTGGTTACCTTCCACAGTTGAATATACTCCTTTAAAAAATTAGAGGGCCAATCATTTTCTACCCTAAATAAACACAATGTAGTCAGTTTCCTTGTCTTTACATAATAAGGAGATGAAAAATAAGTTCATTTTCTCTCAAATTCAATTAAAACCTATGGTCTATGAAAAGAATAAGTTAAATGAGCAGATAAATGTAACTGTTGGAGATTGTTGGATTTAAAATACAATTCTGGTAATTTTGTTCATCAACTACTGCACATGATTTCAATGCCTGTTGCATGATTTTTAGGAAACTAAAATATGTATGAACTAAACTGTTCTCTTCAGTGACCATAGCATACATTTTCACGATAACTGAAATAATTATCCAAGTAAGGGTGAAATATTTTCATACAATATTTTGGAATTAAAAGAGAATTGTTTAGCACTACAATTTTACAAATCTATGGGAACAAATGATGAAGATCTTTCAAAGATGAAGAACACCCAAGTATTTTAACAGTTTCACCAGATTATGTTTTGAGGTCTGCTGAATACTAAGTATTATCTTCTTCCCAACAGGAAATTCACGTAGAAGTAGAGCTAACTGCAAATCACTGGGGTAGATTTGAAATGTACCTTTGTCCTAATAATGACCCAGAGGTGGAAGCTACAGATGCATGCTTCAAAAGGTAGGGGTCTTCTTCACATTTTATAGCCCCATAGCTAAAGATCATTCATCATTAATAGACAGGAGTTCATTATGCACTTAGGAAACAAATATAGTCTGAAGAGAGAGTACTAAATATCTCTATTAATTTCATGATACCATGCATGCACTGTTGAGATGGAATGAATAAAGGTTTTAAAAGGAGAGTTTCACATTTACTGTAATGGTAAAGATATTAACAATGTTTTCACAATTTCAAGTCATTATACAGGACTTCCAACATAAAAAAATTAAAAAAAGTATCATAATGCATTAGCTCTGACATAAACATAAATTGAATTCAATACTTTCATGCATTCCCATTTGTTGCTCTCCAAGTATGTAGTCAAGAATAAATCATTGTTTCTTCACCCTTAATTACACTTCTCAAAATAATATTCCCTAAAATTACATCTTAAGACATCAGAAAATAGTCCAGTGACATCATTTCAAGATCAAGAAGAAAACCAGACTTAATCACCATTGTCTTAATGCATGCAACATCCATTAAAATTAAATTCATCTATCAGAGAACTTAATAATAACATTTACAATACCACATGCTTAAAAACACACAACCCAGGCTTCAACGCTTAAGCATCAACCCAAGCTTCAATGCTTAAGCATCATCTTCAGGTCCAGACCTGAAGATGATGCTTCAGCGTTGACGCCTGGGTCGTGTGTTTTTAAGTCTGTGGTATTGTAAATGTTATCCTTAAATTCTCTGAAATATGGAATAACACAAAGTTACTAAGGAACTTGTATTATTTAAATTCATCGAATTTTTATTGATTTTCATCACCCATTTGCCAATTAATATAACAGGAAATCACGAAAATACCTAATTTCCTTTTCAGGTATCCTCTCTTTGTTACTGGCACACAGCGAGAAGTAGGGTTCCACATACCTTTGGATACAAAGAAGAAGGAAACGTTTCGATACTCAGTTCATTTACCACGTTTTGTAACCTGCACACAATGTGTTATTCAATGGACTTACTATACAGGTAAACATCATGAAGAGGTTGAAAATTTCGACATTTTTAGATAACTAATAGGTCTTAGAAATCCTATAACCTGCATCACTTCTTTCGTTCATAATATTTGTGAGGCTGGTACTTTTTATACCCCTTACTCCTAACACTAACTATAATAATAGGTAATTTCATATTTCTTTACAATTCAAATATAATTTCACCATTATCTGGCTTACAGCAGAGAGACAATCAAAAATAAGCTATAAAAAACTGAGAAATTGTTATTTTTTTGCTGAATAAGAGTTCCCTTATCTTACAAAATCAAAGGTTTATGTGTGAGGATCAATCGAGTATTTCTGCCTGCTTCACTGCCATTACTCAATCACCAACAATATTAGTATATCCTTGGTCATATAGTTTGTAAATATCCATTGAAAAAAGGGTGCATGGGACAAATCCCTTGAAATTTAGGAGTGCAAGGGTGGTAATAGTAAAAGAAACGTCGTAACTTTCCACACTTTTTATTAAAATACCTAACCAGTTTCAAAGTTACATCATCTTCAAAGGTGGTGTGTTAAGTACAGGAAGGGTATGGGGAGAGAAGGATCATTGGTAGGGGGGGAGAGGAATAGGTTGGTTAACACAGCAAGGACACTACCACAGAAAAGCGAAAAAACAACAGCGTGAAATATTCAAGATACGGGGAGAGGCACAACTTTATTCCTGAAAAATTGTCCTCCCTTTTCACTGTGCCTCTTCAGCTATCTTGAATATTTGATGTTGTTGTATTTTACCCTTTCCTGTGGTAGTGTTCTCACTTTATTAACTAACCTAATCCTTCCCTTCCTCTCCCCCAACCCTTCCACCATATCCTCCCCGTACATACATAAAGCCATCACACCTGTACTTAACACATGACCTCTGAAAATGTTGTAACATTGAAGCCAGCTAGGTATTTGAATGAAAAGTAATGAAAATTACTAAGTCATTTTTCTTTTACTATGTCTAAAGTCCACAAAGTAGAATTATCTACAATCATGCATAGTGCAAGGATGGCTGGGGCAGGGAAGTAATAAGGTAATGGGAAATCTAAATCAACAACAAATATAAACTAAGGATTCCTCCAAGTACACACACAGATAGTAAATAATTTTGGGGCAAATGGTGGGCTAGTTTCTCCTAAAATTGCCTCTCCCACAGATATACCATCCAAATACCAAGAGGAATTACTAGTAGCACAATATTAAAGCTATTACTTTAACCTACAAAATCTTTTCAGGGAACATGTGGGGTACCTGTGCAAATGGAACAGAAGCAGTGGGTTGCGGACGGCCTGAGACCTTCCGGAATTGCGCAGATGTATCCATAGTGACAAGCAGTGGCACTTTCCCTCCACTACCACCAGCCTTTTTTGCTCCATCTCTTTTCTTACAGAGGATTCAGCCTCTGACTGACATTGAATCTCTGTCTTTCCCGACACCATACTCCCAGGCTAATGCATTAGTTCCCTTTACTAGGAATGACAACCCATTCCTACTCTTTTACCGCCATGCCAAACGACCAAATATTATTCTTCCTTTAATTATCAGGTAAGAATTTTATGTACATTACACTAGCAAATGCAATCAATATTACATACCTACATGGGTGACATTATTTCAACAAAATAAAGGTTTTAAATTTTCAGTAAACATTTTATCAAACTAGCTTTTATGAAATTGATGACATATTTTTCTTCTTTCAGATCTCAGGTGTGTATTGGGAAAAATATATATGCTCGGATTCCTGGAATGAATGAATGGTGCCAAACCAACTGTCTAAGATATCCTCCTAATTGCCCATCTGACATTTGTGCCTGCCCGTGAGTAACATGACCTCTTCCTTACAATAAAGTCTTCATTAGTAATAATAGTTCAAATGTATGATGAACAAAAATATTTGTAAAAATATTGCACTCATACAACCCATGTACATGTTCATATATCAATAGAAGAATAAATGTTATCATGCAGTCCGCAACAACTAGATTTTGATAGGGGATAAAGCTTCTGATTTATCTTTCAAAAAAGTTAACTCGATCTTACAGAGAAAATGTACAGCACCATGTTCCAATGAAGAGGAAGTTTATGGAAAATAAGGAATCACAGACTGAAGCCAAAACATATAAAAATATTAAGCACTTCTACACATTTCATATTGTTTCTAACTACGTAGACCCTTTCAAATCAGGACAGACCTCCAGCTTGTAGTGACAGTGGTTAATTAAACGGTGGCAAATTAGCATCACTACTCCATCATATTAAGTTAATTCCTGAACCAGTTTTTGGTTAAATATAAATACAGTTGATTAGTCACTAAAATTGAATGCCAACAAATTGAATTTCCTATACAAGTTTTTCATTTTCCTAAAAGTTAGAAAACACTGATGAGAGAAGCGAAAGTTGAGGGTGAGAGCAAAATTCATTTGGAATACCACCAGTACTCTTTCCAATCACACATGTCAGAGAGGGATAAGATCCCAAAAGTAGCACGATATGACTTGTATTCTTAGCCCTCATAGTGCTGCCTCCTGCCAGCAGGACTAGCGAGAAATGCATAGGGTAAATTAATGAAATGTATCATCTCAGGAATAAAAACATTATGAAGTTTTCGTTAAAGATATCTATATGCAGTTTTTTTATAGCATATAAGTTGAAATAGCTAATAATTATAAAAGACTTCTACATTTTCTAAAAAATAATTGTAATTATATTAGTGAACTAAGTTGTACAATATTTGTGCATAAGCTGATATATCGGCCTGCCACACTTTTCGCCCGACATGCAAAAGCCGATATATTGGCCCTCCACATTAAGGGGGTTAAGTAAAAATGAAGTTTACGGAGGAAAGCTCCTGACTTTAAATCTAAGACAGGGATTATATTGAAAAGGGAAGATTTCACTTGGTGGAAGGACATCATAATGAACAAGATAAAATTTGTCACTTCCACAATTCATTTAAAAGTTACAACCAGTTTCGACTGTCAAACTGAAATAGGACTCACCCGAAGATGGCTTGATGATATGGGCATACTAGAAGATGGCATGACAGCCACAACTGCTCATAACTTTTAAATAAATTGTGAAGTCACAAATTTTATCTTGTTCACAATGACAGGGACCCAAATAGATCTCTGTTGATGGTAGACGGCATCGATGTGAATAATGTAGGATTTCAAATGGCACTGTAACATCATCCTTCTCCACAAATAAAGGCAAACTAAAACTACTCATTAAAATGATTTTTACTTATCCCTGAGTAAACTGGCACCTAAAAATTTATATTATATTTCAGGGAGACCTGTGATGCTGTAGGAGATATAGCTGGTCAAGAAGGAGCAGATGTGTACTGCCAAGATAAGTGCATTGTATATCCATCAAATTGCCCAAAAAATCGCTGTCGCTGTACATGATGGATAAAAATATAGTTACCAGATGAACTCATCAGCATGATGAAGAAAAAAATACAAATTTTGCAATCTGATGAGTTGAAGGGATTTAATCTTCCAGGATACTTTGCAAAAAAAAGTTGGCAACCTTTTGGCGAGTATTTCAGCCTGAAGATGAAAGAAATTACAGCTACTTCAAATTTGTAACCTTTTTTCTGACCTCATAAAGGATTGACAGATCCATCACAGGCTATCTGTAAAATATTTTAATAAAATATCATTTCTCTTAAAAGCTATCATTCAATACCATCCAAACCCTCCAAAGACACATTACAAATCAATAAAACTATGTTAACAGCTTAAACTGATGGGCAATTAGCTGGTGGACAGCTTTTAAATGCAGCCTGCACAATACCAGGAGTGTTCTTGGGAGTCTATCAAGGGAGGAAAACCTTTGAAGCAATAAAAAGTCATATGGATAACAGTTTATCATATTAAATTCACTATTTGTATAACCTGTAAGCTTGGCATATAGAAATCGCAGCTATAAAAAGTGAATAACGTACTACAGGTATGAGAGTCATTGCTACATACAGTAGTTATATGGGCTCACTAAATTTCATTGTCATTATCCCTACTCAGCTAATTTGTAGAAAAAGCAAATACAAATAATATTTGCAAGCCATTGCTGCGTTGCTTCTCCATTGTGAAATTATGACAATTAGAGCCAGGTACCTTGAAAATGCATACATTTTACTCATATTCATTTCTCCTGGTAGAATTGAATTTTGAAACTCCTTGAATCGATTAAAAATGCTCTGAGCACCTACCAGTGGTTTCAATTAATTTTGTATTACAACAAATTATTCTGATATCATGAAAACTCTGAAATTTGATTTAAAAATTGAACTTCATCTCATATGCTCAGCAGAAAAGCTCAAAAAACATGGAATACCTTCAATGAGGCCATGGGCAAAGTCAGGGATGATCCAATGCAATGATAGGAAAACATTACTTACAGCATTACAAGAAAGAAATATTCCTCCTTTCTATAGTTTTTTTGTCATTCCAACCGCTCAGCACCCCAATCAGTTAATGTATAAGCAGGATAGTAGTATGAACCTCTTCTTGCTCCAAGAGAATACATCAGATCACCAGACACCAGTTTTGGATTAGGAGATACATCATCATTGCTCCCCAAAGAAGTGTACCTGGTGAATAATTATTTTATTATTAGATTTATTATACATAACCTAATTCAAAATATGAAAATTACTTTTTTTAGAACATGAGAGAAAAGACTTCTTACCCAACATCATAAAGGCTGCAGTAAGGCAAATTGAGATGACGTAAAAACTTCCAAATATCACCATAGTTCCACTTAAAAATAGGACACATCTTCTCTGGGCCAGTTTCTACCAAGTTAGTTTTCATCACATCATTTTGCCAACCTAAAAGCCAAAAGACATAATTGTGTAATAGTTTAATTACCAGACAGATAAATCAGTACCTTGGCTGCCAGTGGTATTCCATCGTTAACACCTCATGGATAAGCAGTCAACAACTGACCTACCAGTATTTGACTACTGGGAATCAAACAGTTGATTATTCAAGCAGCAGTCCCTGCTTGGAGTGAACTAACAAAAATTGAGAAGTTGACGGGAAGTTTCAATGGCATTGGTGAGGGAGATTCAACTCAAATGCAAGTAAATATACCAGGGACCCTTTTTTATTCCCATTTTTAGGTGATTTTATTGCAGTGATATTCAGTTCCTCAGAGTATAGAGCAAAGGGGAAGAACGAAAGAAGGCAACTTTTAGAACTTATTTGTAGGATTTATGAAGATGCCATGTGACTAGAGCAATTTGTGAAGTTAATGCTCATTCCTATACCAAGGAAGATCTAGGCAAAAGCATACAAAGACTATAACTTTAACATCTCATGTGACAACAGAAGTTCTTATATACATATATGTAATGGGCTTAGAGGCTAGACAGTATGACTAATGAATAATTGGGTGACGACCAGTTTGGGTTCAGGAGAGGTTAGGAAACACAGGATGCCATAGAAGTAATGAGGACACTAGTTTGAAGAAGCCTATAAAATAACCAGGACATTTATGCTTACTTCATTGATTTTGAGAAAGCATGTGATGATTTTTTTATTCTCAATTGCTAGAGAAATTGTTATGTATTTGGTGGTTTATGGAAAACTTGCTAATGTTACAAGAGTTCTACATGTTTCTACTGGTAATGGCACAGCAAATTCCATCAGTGGTGGTTGAACTTTGGGCATATCAGTGCTCATTTTCATTGGTAGAAAGCACCAGAAGTGCCAGTAAGTTCATTCATGAACAAAAACCGAATGACACCACTTCCACCTGGACTGTAATGCAAAGCAATCAAGCTGTAGTAAACGTAACACTATTTGGAATTCAGAAGTATGGGAAGTTGAAATGGTTTAAGGTCTTCACTTTCCATCCACTGAAGGTAACACTGGATACTCTGAGCACTGGGGTTTGCCTAGAGCCCTAATTACAGGGTACTATGAATTCAAGGGGGATGAGAATTCACAAGAGAAGAATACTTAGCATCTATTTCATGTGTTCATTCCAAACTTACCTTTGTCACTATCACAATTCCTTTCACCAGCTATTACCGCCTTAATGTAAGGTCGGGCAGTGAGATAGTCCTGTAGATTTTCTTTCATTGAGCCTTCCATCGTCACTAAATCAAGTCTGTACCTGCTCAAAAAAATATGGAAAAATGATAAGCAATATATAAGTACATACATAATATAAGACTAACCTTGTCCAAAATATTTTTTCAAATACATGGCTTTCAATAACATACCTATCTGATGTCTCCTGAATGTACACATTCAGTTCCTCTTTGCTGAGGCCATCTTTAAATCTTACAGCCTGAATTGGAGTCGCAGAGGTCAAATTATTCTGTGATAGGACTGCATACCACAGATGAAGTAAAACTGAACTTCCTTTCCCTCCAGAGAAGCACAGAGCCACCTCACTGGGCCTAAACAGCAGATCATCAAACAATTTGCATGTAATAATCTTAGTCATTACACAAACTTAATTTTCAACATCATAGATTAATGAGGAGACTTATTAGATGAAATGTTCGATTGATTGGTCATTAACCAGGGTGGCTACTGATATCCAATTTTCAAATTCCCTAACCTATCCCTGACTTTTCCCTACTTTATTTACCAATGATAGATTTACCAATTTCCCAGACTGATCGCCAAAAGGTCACCTATTATTGGAATATTTTTTTCTGCTGAATTAAATTTTCTCCAGCAGCTTTAAATTTTCTAATCATCGTCTCGTATTTTTAGAACTGCAAGCATGTATTTACTATAAGCTAGTGTGCTCCAGCTACTTCTCAACCTGAGTTTCAGAAGTTAAAAAAATGTGAGGTAAAATTTTCCGAACAACATAGCCTTGGATTCCTTGTGATAAGCATAATACATTGTGATCATGAATTTTAACACAACTAGGCAAATATCAAAAAAAGGATTTACAAAAAGGATACATTGTACGTCTGATCCACAACTAGATAACTGAGATTCACTACTGAATACTCCACGAATAGATGGTACTTATTCCATGCACGTCAGCGACGGACGTTAGTTATAGTTGGTGAAATAGATGGCGGGAAAGACTGGGCAATGAACGTAATGGTAAAAAAATAAAGAGGATTCCTATTCCAGTTTCTCCCTGACTGCTACGAGAATTCCCCGACTTTTCCATGAATTCAAAATTCTCTGACAATTCCAGGTTTTCCTGGTTTTCCCTGACAATTGCCACCCTGTTAACACACATTAGATTTTTGCATTCTAGCGTTATCATGTACATTTTCTAAAAAATAAAAGTATATAAAATCCATAAGAAATTCACACACAAGTAATGAAGTGGGATGTCCACAAAATAACAAGAGACAATTATATATTAAATAAAGAGTTCACAGCGTACAGTACAGGTATACTACACTTAACATGGATAGAAGAATATGATTTCCACAACTACATGAAATACCAATAGAGGATGTACTCTCATAGCACGACCAAATTTCCCTATTTTAACACAATTTCTGAGGCTTAAGTGAGTTCCAAATACCTTTCTCTGAACTTTTGAGAGCTGTAAAAATACAATTTCTGAAGGAAAACCATCCAAATTTTTATATTTATCGATTTAAATGCATTGAACCTTAAAAGTCCCTCCCTAAATGAAAAATATACAGGGTAGTAGCAAAGGAAGCTACAGTTGCAAACCCTTCATTCTGAAAACAACTCTGTAATATAATGTTCAGCAATGGCATGGTCCATTCCTGGTATTTCTCATATGTAGCCCTAACCATTTTCATACATACATACATCCAACCTGTTTCAAATGCTTGCATAACTCGATTTCATTTAACACGACACGATTTTTGAGATGCAATAATACTGTAAGCACAGTATACCAGGACATAACACAAAAAATATTAGGTTAGTCCAAAATAGATATCTCATAGCACCATTAAAAATAGAACTTTTTGCAGAGTTATTTGCATTAATACAGAGAAGATTAAGTCGCTTAATAGTGTCAGTAACAATAAGATTATTTTGGAATGGGTGAGAAAGAAGAAATATAGTTTTTCAGAGTTCCAAAGAGAAAGGTCAGCTTTTTGTGATTGAAAAATAATGTGACATTGATTTAACGAGTATTGGATAAACATTCAAAATTTTTACCATTTGGGTGGATCTATAACAAATCAGCAGGTGAAAAATCTTACATCCAGTGCTGGAACTGGAACCTAAAATCATCGTAGAGTCAGTAAACTATTTTACCCCTAGCCCATTTCCTCATTTCATTACATGCTCAATTCTATTAATATACTTAGAATGTAAAAATATTCATCCTCATCATTTGTTTTAAATATTTAGTAAATAACTGCAGAAGAGGGGAGATTAATAAATTACTCTTCCATCACTACCTGTTGTCCCTTATCCTATAAGATAACTTTAAAAGAAATAAACTTCTAATTCACATGGAAAGAAATGTATCTCAACCTTGATGTGTTAAATGCAACAAGGCATGTCTAGAGCACCAGTATTTTACATAATTTAAATTTTTTACCTATTTTTAAAGGACTTTTAGCATTGAGATGCCAGCGAAAGTCAAGAGTTCATCCTCGATTACAAGTATATGTATTCCTAATAGTGTTGAAAGAGCTCCCTCTATTCATCCCACTGCTAATTTGGCTGGTTCCAAAAAGACTTAATCACTGCAAAGACATCCTTAGAAGGAGACCATTAATATTCGATAGAGAAGACAATCAATGTGGCCATATACTCACTAAAACTACACACTTATTCATGATTTACTTAACATACCTGAACTTTTTGGCACATTCTTCAAGGGTGCTCAAACTGTCCTTGACCGAACCTTGGAATTTATTTTCTTTGTGAGGAAGTGAATCATCATTCACAATTCTTTGAATTTTCTTGTAAGCACCATCGAGAGGATCTGCATCATAGTCTACTATCAAATCTAACAAAATAATACCATAAAAATCAATGCATTATGTTGAGGAACAAGTTGAAAAGATCACTAAATTTTCAAATTCTACTTAAGTACCACAAGATTAGCCACAATAGAGATTTCAATGTGAGTCATCTCCTGTGTACCATTTCATTTCCATAGTCACCTTTAAAATTTATGATCATAACAGGAGGCCATAGACTTTTTACTCGCCACTATTTTTAAGGAGTTCTGCTGCAATGCCATCCATCCAAGTCACATTTATTTCTTTTTATTTTTCAATTTACTTAATATAATTCAGCTCTCATGAAAGGCAGCACTTTGCTATTAGTGTTAATTAAATTTTCCTCCTGAATATGTTCTTCTATCTCCCAAATATCCTCACCATCATACAAGTCTCAATGCCAAGAGAGATTTCAAACTAAAGGAACAGGAATTTCCAACTGCACCTCCTTCTTTTGGTTCTTAAGAGATTTGCTATACAAGGGAATCCTGTGATTGACACAGTGGCACAATTTCTCAAGAATAAGAACTCATTTACATTGGTATCATTTAAGATAATTAAATGGTAACTTTGATTAGTGAAGGAAAAGAAGAATATAACATATATATTTTATATAGAAGAAGATAACACACATATCCATCATCAATAATGAGAGTAAATTATATTCTACCACACAATATTATTTGGATATAACAGAAATTGAACAGAAAATCAATATATGTAAATGAAAACCTTTCAGTAATGGGGGAAGAAGGAATGGAGATGACAATGAAAAGCAGTCTAGGGACAATCATGTACCATTAAAATATGTCATAAAATATTTACAAATATCAATTTTGTGCTCATGTCACACAATATGAATATTGAAAAGGTACATGTTTAGCGATTATTTTAAGCAGGCATTAAACCATTATAAAACCTTTGAGTACCAGTGGTAGTATTAAAGCAGGATTGGAACCAATAACCAAGAAAAACTTCATAGAACTAGAACAGAGAAGGAAAGGAACCATCCCTTCCCTAGATATTACACACCATATTTCCAAGCCTGTGAGGATTTGCTGGCGCATAAGATGCACTATTATTTTTAGGATTCAATTCTTGAAGAAAAAAATTAAAATCAACTAACAGTTTATTGGAAGAAAATGGGATTTTTAGATTTCCTACAATAGCAATTGTGTCAAAGTCATCTGATGTGGAATTCCAGATTCAAATGTATTACAGAGAGCACATCTTTCACTCATTGCTGCAAAGTAGCCTACAAGATAGCCAAGAGATGGAAACCTCTAATGGCAGCACCAAAACGTAGCTCTACCCTAGGCTAATAAAAAACAGGCCAACTTTGGAATACATTTACAAGAAAAAAATTACATCTTATAGGGTTGGTAACATAGTATATTAGTGGTTCCCAATCAAGACACCATCTCATGTTCTGATTCTATACAGAAGGCCAACTCTTAAATGGTGAGTTAGTAATAATGATATCCAGAAAAAATATTTAAAAAATGTCACTCCTACAACTTACTCTCCACAGACTTCATCCATTTCTCATGAAGATATTTAGTATAATGAATACTTTTGCTCATATTGCACAATAAGAGCAAAATCATATCATACTACTGGGTGCGGCAGCAAAATTTGCTTTAGAAAAGTAAGCCTCTGTGGCAAACTCTCTGCCTCTCGGCCTCTGTTGCTTTATCCAATGCATTCTTGGAACTAAAGTAGAAAGGAGAAAAAACTTCCTGACCTACTTGTTTGAATAAGACCATCCACACCCTCAAATGGTCAAACCTCGCTTACTGGCAGCAAATTCAAATCAGCAAATGATGCTGCCACACCCTGCATGTAGGTAAATGAATTACTTCCAATTGTTACCTGCTGGAAATAGTGATTTCAGTCTTTGGTAAGCCTCTTCTGTATTTTTCTCATCCCTTGATTCCACAGTCAGCTTGACTCCATAATAGCTAAAATGAATTAGCCAGAAAACACAATATGTTGCATCAGTAACCTTAAAAATCCAATCATATAGAGAGCCAAACACCTGCAATTTACGTCAATAACTGCTTCCAGCAAGTAGCTGGGCAATAAACTTGCCAGTATAAACTCACCATAAGAAAAAATGAGTCAACCTCAAGTAAAAGCCAAAAATCCATTTCCATGCCATGAGATACAGGCATAAATTTGCTACTAACCTGTTAAATAAATTAGGATATGATCCAAAGCTGACAAGTGGATATTCATCAACCACTTTATTTAAAATATGGGCAATTTCAGTCTCTCGTGTCGTTAAAAATATTTCCTTCAAGTAAAATCTCCTGTTCCCCTTCCCAAATAATTCCTAAAATTCAAAATAAGCCAACATGACTGTCATTGAAAGGAAATCACGACAACATTTATGCACTAAAATTTGTTATGGTAATCTCAGAAGGTATGAAAACCGAGATACTTAGTGTTGAAAGGTTATGAATGATAAGCAAAGAGGCATTTGAAGTGATTGATGGCCCTTGAGGAAACTTGTAACTACTAATTCAAATGGCATACTACCTATGTACTTCAACATTGCCTAAGTTTTTGCTGAGGAAGCATTATAAAGTTGTGGGAAGTGGACACAGTCAAGTTACTTCTCTAAGTTTCTTCAGCAAGAGCTTGTGGAGGATTTTACTCAGACGAAAAAGATTTCATGCGTTAACACTGAGCCAGATTGGTACCTAGCTGTTTACAATGCCAACAATATACTTTTACAAGTGACAAGCTGAAAGTTCTACATGGAGAACTTGAAAGTTCTAGATGGAGACTTAGAAAGCCAAACACCAGCAATTTACGTCAATAACTGCTTCCAGCAAGTAGCTGGGCAATAAACTAGCCAGTATAAACTCACCATAGGAAAAGTTTCTTTTATTTCTGATACAGAAATTTCATATGCACAAATATTCTGCTGTCTCAACTTTTCTGCCCTTGATTTGAAAAAAAAAGAATGGAGATAACCCGCTGGAGTGCAAACCATATTTCTCATTAAAATTGGTGACTTCCAAGGACAAACATAAAACTCTTTACCAAAGTGAAACATAAAATTGTCCAAACATTTGCCTGAAATAGCAAGAACGGCTAGCACTACTCAAGTCAAAACTGTTATCAACTCATGGTTGATGTCCACCCCACTGTATTCGGAGGAAGAATATATTTTCCTCATGAAGATAGGAATCTTGATTATTGATACATGTATGATATACATATTGCACAATGTAATGGTTATGCCTATTGTGGTGTACACCACCAAATGGCAAATAAAGAATTGAAATGAATACTACACACACATGGACTTGTACCATCATTAAATCTCAGTTCCACTACTTAGCAGCATTTATAATCAGCCAAGAAACACAAAAACTACAAGTACAACTACTGTTTAATACCAATGTTGGTACTGCATTTATAAAGTTTAAAAATATGCAATTACTCTGACATAAACAGTGTTGGAAATTTCATTCATTTGTAAGTGACTGAATAAATAACAGAAGAATTTAAAGTAATGATAACAACTCACATTACTGAGGAGAGTAAAGGAATTCTTCATCAGCCGTGACACACCGGGAAAAATATAAACATTGTGAACTGACACAATAGGATAGAGAGTCCTAATACCTTTCTTCTTATCATAACCATAGTTTAGCATTCCAGATTTAGGAATCTAAAAATAAAACAAAAAAAGGGACAAATGCCAGATTAAGCATGAACCCAAATAGTTGCTACAATAAGACAAGGACAAGCATGGATATAGCAAACAATTTATCAACAAGTTTTCTCAGTGAAAAGCACATTTATAACAGAAATCACCGTCCACCAAATTTTTAACTGCACTCATATACTTAATTGACATGAGATAAAAAACGCTAGTTAGGGTAAAATAAAATGATAGTCTATACTCACTAAAGCTAACTTCAATGCAGGAGCATCTAGGTCAGAAGTTTTGAAGAAATCTTGGCATATTTTTACAAGCTCAGGATGAGGAGACAGGGTCTCACCGAATGCATGAGCTACAGCTGAACATCGAAATAAAAAGAACACTGCCATTAGTAGATTTAGCACAAATCTTAAATATAAAAGAGTGAACAAACAAATATTACATCAAGCAGTTACTATTTTAGCTTTTTTGAACAGAAATTATGCACAACTATTTCATTCTGACTTCTCCGGCAAGATTATAACAACTAAAAAGTGTTTTAAAGTGATTGTTTTGACATCTATGTCACGTCATCAGCAAATGCTAAAATAACTTCCTAAAGACTTTTGTGCTAAAGTGAACAAAATATTTTGAAGCATTCACTACTAGTTCATGAAGGAATCATTTCATGGGTTAAGACTAGAGATGGGACGTTCGAATAGTCTAATTCTTGAATACCACGAATAATGAGCTATTTGCACTATTCGACATTCGAAAACACAAATTAATAATTTCACCCTCTCGAATATATTACAAGAATCGGCTGTAATGTTTTTTAAATTCGCGGTCATCGGTTGGGTCTTACATGTTACAAAGCGTTTGGTCAACCAGAGTTGGCTGGTACAAATTCATTATTTAATATTTCAAACATAACTTCATCTTTCAAATTAAGTAAGTATAAATATATGTAATCCATAATAACTTCGGGGGGAATAACATGAAAAAGCAAATGAATGAATTTTCAAACGCTCACGAGGTTAGTTGGTCCTTTTTTTGATTCCTCATTGCATAATGACACATTTTACAAATTCAATTTTTAAAATAATTGTGATTTCTTTACTTAATTAAAGGTTTGTGACTAACATAGTAAAATACAAATAATAATTAAATCTTTAAATCTTCCACAGTCTTATAATCTTCTTAAAAAAAACGACCATGTAGTATTCAATATTCGAAAAAATATTAGATATTCGAAATTGATATTTGAATTCGAAAAAAATGCTATTCGACCCATCTCTAGTTAAGACGTTTAAGTAGGGCCCAATAATTCTGGTACATAATGACAGAAAATAGCAAAACACTTCATAACACAAATAATGATGGGAAGAATGATCTACTTTTTCATGGGCACAGATTACAAGGGCTGTAAAACATTGGTACACGATTAAAACCCCCATTTTAAGAACTAAAACACAAAACTCAGAATAAATACCTTCATAAGTTACATCATCATGCGTAGGTCCAATTCCACCAGTTGTGATGACAAATGTGAAAGAATTTGAGAAGTTCTTCACCTCATTACTTATGTCTTCAATATTATCACCAACAACTGACACCTGGATACATAGACAGAGGTTTAAATATCTTTCATGAGTTTATCACCAAAAGAGAGTAATCTGATACCCTTGCTTCGTAACCCTGCTATCACAAACTTTAGCCAAGCATGATATTTCTTAAAGTAGACTGCATGAATCACAACAACATTTGGGCATTAACGACCATGTCAGAATTAACTGTCTGCATTATATTTTATTAAGGTATAGCCCACTTGAACTACAAGATACAACAATTCACAGGGTCCTTATCATTATTTCCCTCCCACAGTGTTATCCGATTTCACTTCGAGACCGAAGTATGAACCAATTGGATCCCATAGCTTCAGGTACAGCTGCTAGTCTCACTTTCAGTTGACAACATTTCTCCTCATCTTCAACCTGAGGATGGAGCACCTCCAAGGAGGCATCTTCAACCTGAGAAGCCTCTAATAATGGAGGAGAAGTGTGAACTAAAAGTGACACACAGTCTCTGGTAACGTTAACTAAAAAAAAAACCTAAAACTAAACTAAAGTCAACTAAAAGTGACACATGTAGCTGTACCACACATAGTCCCCAGTAACAGAGGAGAAACACTACCAACGAACGAAGTGACATATGTAGCTGTATCTGAAGCCATGGGATCATGTGATTCAAACCACTGTAAAAGCCTTAGTCCTAATTTTGCACCAATTTTTGAACATGGAATAATGGAAAAATCATTAAATGTGGATAAAATATGGCTGTTTAAATAAACAAATGTCACTGCCAGATGAAAGCTTAGAGAGGTGCAGAATACTGAGAGAGATACTCACTACATTTACCAATCGAACTCAGATTGATTTAGCCTGTTCAGATCAGTATGGTAAACGCAACCGGCTAGTGAGATCGATATAAGCGGGCTACCTCGGCCCACTTTGTCCGCCAGACTGAGATTTCAAATCAATATGAACTGATTCAAATTAATATTTCAATCGACTTCATATTGATAAACCAGGCGATTTGAGTCAGCTGGCTTAGAATGTTCAGATTAGTCCACGTTCACATCGATCTGAGTTCGATTAGTAAACGTAGTGACTGACTTTTATGGGTCAGTAACTAACATGGGACTGGGCTAGGTGCCTAGCATGATAGAGACGAGAACAATCAAATGAAACTTCATCATTAAAATGGATCACTAAGGTATGTAACTATAAATTTGATGATTACGGCACCTCATTACTACACACATAGCCATATTTTTTAATTTCAAATATCACCTGCCCTTCCAGTACATTCATCTTTGCATATCACCAACCTCAATTTCAAATATCTTAGTGTTTGATCAGTAGATATGCTCCCAAAATCTCCACTCCCTGAGAGTGGGGTGAAAACAGGAGGGGAGGAAGCTCCACTTGTGAAGTTCCAAAAAGCACAGTGACATGGAGAGGGGAAAGGGATTGAAAGGGACCTGTTCACAGTCGATTCAAGCTCAAAGGACTATACTAACATAACAATCAGAATGAGCAGCTTTTTGACAATTTAATATTTTTTCAATGTACAATTTATTCACACCAGGCTTAAATCAGGAATACTTGTCACTCTCAAGAAATGAATGAACCAAGTCAAATGTAATTTGATCAAGCCTTTTCCATTTCTTGGTTCTGTTACAACTCTGACACCTATCTTTTTCAGTATTGCTCTCGCTTTATGGATAGCATATTTGCCCATGCAGAATTTATCAGTCTTTTTTTTCTTTCACTCCAAAAAGTAGGCACAAGTTTCTGATGCTGCATTTTTTTCTCTCAGTGTAATTGGGTTGTCTCATTTTTCTTTGACTTAACTGAAAAACATACCCATGCCATTAGCCTTTTCTTACATTTCTTTTTATATTCTTTTCAATATCCTTCTCTGTAGGAAAATCTTTTTCAAAGACTTTACAAACTTTATATTATTGAAAACAGAACATAATGAATTGATATTGCTTACAGCATAAGCACAAGCGGATTTACCAGGTGATTCTAAGAAGTTTGAAAGATGATTCTCCCATGCCTTTGAGGGAGCTATTGAGTTCCTCTAAAGCCTTTTCTATGGATGATTTTTTTTCCAAGTTGCTGCTTTCATATTGGAGATCCTTCATGTATGTGTTTCACAGTGTTCAACATAACAGACAGCACACACATGCAGAACCTACGAAGTTCAATGTTCCAAACCTGCCTCTATTCACCCCTCTCCACCGTAGTTGCCCTCACCTACTGCATCAAGATCTTGAATTTTATCATTTTCTAATTCATAGCGTTGGTATTTATCACCTTTTTTCAATATGCAATGAAATGATTAGGTGAGACAACAAATCATGTTTGGATAAGTATTCATCAATTTTCTAACTTCCATGATATATTACATTAACTACAACGACGTATAAACCTCAATCCAATCATATGAGGATCTCTGGGATTCATTGAAGAGGAATAAAATCGAATTCCCAAATTACAGATGTACAAGAAATCTAACAGACCTATAAAGTAATTTAAGTTTCATCAAAAACCAACTTAAGAAGTGCTGAAAGTGCAAGTGCATCGCATGAGAACAAAGACCAACCACCCCACGAACGCCCTTCGCTTTAAACAAATACACCTACCTTCACTAGCTTAACACCCTGTCCATACAGTCCTTTGGCTACAAAATTTGTATTTTCATCAACAACTTGACCCTTAAGTATCTCATCCCCAATGACTAGAAGAAAGTGAAAAATGTTTAATATACTTCAAAAATGTAAACATTCCTCACTTAATGCTAGAAAGACACGAACCTATCAACCCCGCCGTTTGATTATCAATCTTAGAGCAGTATCTCCTGGTTTGATTAAGGAGTTTGAAAATAGAATTCTGCCGACACTCATGTCGATAATATGTAGCACTGTGAGCGATAAGCTCTATTAGCATAATGGCACGCATTCAAATTAGTAAACACTGCCAGAAGCAGAAGAAATTTGAGTACCTTCGAGTTTCCCCCAAATCCAAATTTTCATTAACAATTGCGATACGAAAATAAAATTTATTTTTTCCCTCCTCTCTAACAGTTAATAGTAAAAAATTAATTTATAGGGCATTCCAAGGTTTCAGGAAACGACAAATTTCTTCATTTTGAGTTTCAACATTTATTAAAGTTAGAACGGCTACAGTTAAACAGTGACGAGACCCAAATTTGATACAAAACTTCAAAACATAAAAACATATGAGCGCCGATATATTCAACTTACTGGTATTTTTGTTTGAATTTTGCCGCACTAATGGTGCGAAGTGAACGTAAAATGTCAGGAATACCTGATGATATTTTCAGCAGCTATACCAAAGCTACTTCATCGTTGTTTCAATCAAGTGATGTGGCTCGCGTATTGAATTCATTAGATAACTTGCTTTTGATTCATGGAGACTTGAGAGGGGAGGAACCTGGTGTGTATATTTAATGTCAAATATAATGCCATAATTTTCTACCCTCTTATCTTACCGGGGGCCTTTACATTGTTTTCAGAATTAAAGCTGGCACTGGAGTTGGAGAAGGATGAAATCCTGAGGGAACTACAAATGACGGAGAAATTAACTTCAGAAATTGTTAGTATAAAACTCCCTCTTGGGGTTTCTACCTCACTCGATTAACAAATGATGTATTTCTCTCTGTCCCCCTAGAAAAAGCTGGATTCTGAAAATCAGAACTTGGCGAAGGAAATACGTGCCACTGAAGTTAATGCCGAAGAAAAACGTTTGGAGAAGATTCCTTGTAAAGAAGACGAAGAGACCTTGAGAAATATTCGGTAAGAAACATTTTTTATGAACATTATATTCTGACACTCCATTTCCTGAATCCCCGTTCATATTAGTTGATTTCATGGCAGTTTATGACTTGGTTTTTGAATATATCAAAGACTTAACTATATCGACCTCCTCGAGAGAATATTTTTGTAGTTACAGTTTTATTGGGATCATTGACTTACACAGTAACCAAGCATAAAAACAACAAAACAAGTAGCCAGGGGACTGCTGCTTCAACTGTTCTCAACACCCTCCCTCAGTTGAAGCTTCTAGGGTATTTTTTAGGTCCAGACCATCGCGGCACCTCTGGAAAGAAGTTTTCTTTAATGGCTTGGTCAGAATGTCTGCAATCTGGTTTTCTGACTCGATGTACTTCACCTCGACGATTCCATCATTGATCTTCTCTCTAATGAAATGGTATCTTATTTCAACATGTTTCATCCTCCTGTGGCTAGCTGGATTTTTCGCCACTAATATTGCCGATTGGTTGTCCTCCATGAGGGCAATTGGTTCTCCGCATGGCACATGTAGGTCCTCTAGCAATTGCTTTAGCCAGCATGCTTCACTTGTTGCAAGACTAAGACCAATATATTCGGCCTCAGTAGATGATAGGGCAATGCTATTTTGCTTTTTGGAGGCCCATATGACGGTTGATTCAAATACCTTAAAGACATATCCCACAGTCGACTTTCTGTCAATGATATCACCCGCCCAATCTGCATCAACATATCCAATTACTTTATCTTCTTTGCTTCTTTTGAATTCAAGACCAAAGTCCAATGTTCCCTTTATGTACCTAAGGACTCTCTTTAGAGCGGCCCACAGGTTTTCACCTCCCTGGGATTGGAAACGGCTCAAGTAACTGACAGCAAATCCTAAATCTGGTCTTGATCCAATAACTGCATACATTAGGCTTCCTATTAATTCTTTACATTGCTTTTTCAGTTGCTCATTTTCTGATTTTTCGTCAATCTGAAATGAATCCATTGGAGTAGCTACTGGTTTGCACTCCTCCATGTTAAATCTTTTCCAAACTCCCCTTAGATACTCTGATTGGTCTATCGTAAGCAACCCTTTCTTTTCATTTTGCCTAATCTTTAAACCCAAATATGTACCAGCCCGTCCCATATCCTTCATCTTGAAGTTTCTTGCTATGTCTTCTTTAAGGCTTGTAATTTCTTCTTTACAGGTTCCTAATATTAGCAGATCATCGACATATAGTAGAATAAATAGTTTCCTACTCCCCTTGATTTTTGTGTACAGGCAGTAGTCGTTTTTAGAACGTGTAAATCCTTGGTTCTCCATGTATTCATTGAACGTTTCATTCCAATACCTTGGGGACTTTTTCAACCCATAAATTGATTTGTTAAGCTTCCCTACTTTCCCATTTCCATCTGGTATTTCAATATATACACTATCTTGAATCTCAGCATACAAGAAGGCGTTGCAGACATCCATTTGATATGCTGTCATCCCATACTGATTTCCCACAGCTAGAAGAATTCTCAGTGTAGCTAGTTTGGCAACTGGTGCATAAGTCTCTGAGTAGTCCAGCCCCGAAGCCTCCTTTTGCTTGAAGCCTCTCGCCACCATACGTGCTTTGTATTTCACTTTTCCTTCTTCATCTATCTTCTTACGAAAAACCCATTTACAATCAATCACGTTTGTATCATTTGGCCTGTTTACTTCTGTCCATGTCTTGTTCTCCTTCAATGCTTTTAATTCCTCATCGACTGCAGTCTTCCACTCCTTCATTGAGATAGCCTCTTCGTAAGTCATTTCTTCACTTTCAGCAAACATCGCTGCAAAACCTGTTTCATAGTCATCTAGCCACTCTGGTTTCTTGATTTTCCTTTTATTTCTTCTTTTATCTGTATAATTTTCCATATTTTTGTTGAATGTAGTAATATTTGTTGTAGCAGTCGATTTCTCTGCATTATCAGTGGCCTCCTCTTCAGAAAACTCCTGTTGAATAGATATTTCTCTTTCTGGCTCGACAAGGTCATCATGAATATTGCCTTCTAGTCCATTGTCATGAATAGTGCCTTCTAGTCCATTATTTGCTTCTCCTGTCTTTCTTAAACTTCTGACTTCTTCCTGATCTCCATTTTCATCTATCTTATCTTCTTCCCTATGACCCAATGTCGTGTATGGGCTGAAGGTTACATCCCGGATGGTGTCAACTTCGTTTTCTTTCTGATAGAAGACTCTGTATCCTTTTGAAACAACACTGTAACCCACAAATATGCCCTTTCTGCTCTTATAGTCCCATTTCTTTCGTTTTTCTTTAGGTATATGGGTGTACACTATGGAACCAAAGGTCTTCAGTTGCTTAAGGTCAGGTTTCTTTCCAAAGATAACTTCATATGGCGATTTTCCATCCTTTCCAGATGAACCGCTTCTGTTGAGCAGATAAACTGCAGTGTTGACTGCCTCTGCCCATAGTCTTTTATGAAGGCATTTTGCCGCAAGCATTGTTCTAGCTGCCTCCACTACAGTTCTATTTTCTCGCTCAATTTTTCCATTCTGCTGTGGGGTGTATTTTACTGTGAGCTGATGCTTAATCCCCCTCCCCTCAAACAATGCTTTCATATTACCATTAACAAACTCAGTCCCATTGTCGGTGCGAAAAGCTTTAATTTTCTTTCCAGTTTCATTTTCAAATCTGTTGATCAATTTATGCACTTCAAACTTATTTTTCATAAAATAAACAGTTTTGTATCTTGAGGCATGATCTTTCAGCAGAAGAAAGTATCGTGAACCCCCAACTGACTCCTCCTCCATAGGCCCACAAACATCTGCATGTATAAGTTCACCAATTTCTTCTATCTTTGTTGTGCTGTTTCCAAAACTATCTTTGTGCATCTTTCCTTTAATGCACGCCTCACAGAAGAACTCTTGGTCTTCGTAATCAATCTTCTCCTTTCTAAGTAATATTTTTACCTGTGCTATATTCAGGTGTCCCAGCCTTTCATGCCACTCCATCAAACTAATTTTCTTCTCTCTGGCTATCAGAACAGTTCCATGCTTAAACTTCATCTTCATCCTGTACATATTTCCATTTCTCTCTGCAATGGCACAGATATCATTCCTTTTATTCAATACAGAACAGCCAGCTTCATTAACTTGAATATTGTATCCCAATTTTGTAACAGCAGCCATTGAAAACAAGTTGGCCTCTAACTCTGGGATGTAAAGAACTTCATTTATTTCGGAGAGATGCCAATTTTTCCCATCAAACATATGACATTCGATTTTTCCTATTCCTTCAGCTGACATTATTTGTCCATTGGCTGCTTTGACTTTATTATGAGCTTCCCTTAGTTCTGTAAACCATACTCTATTTCGACACATATGTTGACTTGCTGCACTATCCAAATACCATTCTGATTCTGTTAGTTCTTCGAAAGAAATAAACGCACGTTTTGCATGCCAGTTACTTTCCTCCTTTTTATTTGAATCTTTTCTACCCGACCCATTTCTGAACCAACAATCCTTCATTACATGCCCCCTTTTCTTGCAATGGTGGCAAACTTTGTTCTTGCAATCCCTTTTTAAATGTCCCGCTTTGCCACACTCAAAACATTTAGTTTCTTTTCTCGCAGTACAGCGCCGTCCGGAGTACAATGCGGAACTTGGTTCACTTGGGTTCGCCGCCGATTTCATTCGCCTTTCCGAGTACAACGCGGAACTCGGTTCATTTGGGTTCTCCGCTGAGTTAATTCTTTCTTCCTCCGTAATTAGCCGGCTCATTAGGTTATTTAATTTCTGTTGTTCAGCAGGAACGCTTTGCCACGCCGCAATAAAATGCTTAAATTCCTCTGGAAGTGCCATAATAATTTTTGTTTGAATCATAAGTTCTGATATATTTTCTCCTGCCTGCTTTAATTTATTTACGATTCCTTCAATTCTTGTGATGAATGATGCCATATTATCTTGAACCTCAAATTTCGAGTTAAAAAACTGTTGCTGTAGCAGATGCACGCTGACTTCTGACGTCCTTTCATATACTGCTTTCAATTTCGCCCACATTTCTCCCGCTGTGTTGCAGCTCAATAGATGCGTCATTGGACCTTCTTCAAGACGCGTAACCAATATTTCTTGGGCCTTTACGTCGACTCCTTCCCACTTTCCTTTATCCCTTTCGTCTGCTGGGCAGGCTGCATTTTCATTTACGTGCTTAAAAAGTCCCTTAGACTTAAGTAAAATTGTCACCTGGAATTTCCATAGCTCCCAATTTTCTCCACCTTTTAGTTTTAATGCAAACTCGGCCATTTTTTTTTCAGTTCTACTTCTTCAAAATATTTTTCTTCCCGCTTCAACGATCAATTCTTAATTCCTATAATTATTATCTGGGAATCTGGGCCCATAACCTTTTGTAGTTACAGTTTTATTGGGATCATTGACTTACACAGTAACCAAGCATAAAAACAACAAAACAAGTAGCCAGGGGACTGCTGCTTCAACTGTTCTCAACAAATATCCTATATATCAAAGACCCCTTCTCCCCGTCAAAACACCCTTGACGTGGTTTACAGGGTAATATGTAGATATACTACTTCAGGTAAGCGTAATTTGACGATTTTTAAAACTAACTTTTGTTCGTACTTGATGTAACCTGGACACTGGGTCTGTGTGGAAATTACTCTCATCTCTAATATTTGCGAATGTTGCATGGTTACCAGATTTTGTACGTGGCATACTTTCCCTGCAAAACATGGCATATGGATTTGTTTTCTTCTGTTCATTATACCCATTGCCTTTGTTATCTTTCATGCATTGCATTGACTGACTTTCATTGTTTATCCTCCTGTATCACTTCTATTTTTTTCACATAAAAGCTCATCAAAATGTTTCCATAGCACACTTTCTCAACTCAAAGTGACTTCTAAGTTTTGGATTTGTCTCTGCTACTCTTACCTCAGTGTTTTTTTTTATTTTAGTCTTTAATTGCCCTGTTTTGATATAATTAGGAATTCAGACTCAATTTCTAATTTTGTGCTAGTTAAACTCTTTGATTGGTCCCATCCTGCATGGGAATTACTAAAGGCTATACATAAATTTGGATGTAAAACAACTAAGTTCGCTCATGTGCACCCACTTATCTCTTTATTAAAGACGACGATGCAAGTGTAAATCCATCCTGATAAAAGCATTGCTCCATACTTTATTCTCTGAAAAAGCTAGAGTGAACTAATTTAACTGATAATAAACAGTGAATAATGTTTTAGAAGTTTACTACTTCTTTAGTTGAGGTTTTATAACAACTGAATCTTACATATTCCCATAAAATGATTTACTTTTCAGGAAAACACTGAGACTCTACAAGGACATTACCAATATTCGGTGGGATTATTCAGCCCCTGAGAATGAAATCAAAGGCTGTATCCTTTACTATAGCATGCCTCTAAACTTTAAGAATTATTTCAACTATATGAAGGCTTTTGGTGGTAGGAATGTTTTGATAAAGCCCTAACTCACAGTAGTCTCTGTACCATGGGGATGTTTTACATTTCACACAGGGAGTGTAGTAAAATTCGAACAAAGAAACCCTAAGCTCACAGTATACAGAGAAGACCAAAGGAGCTGAAACGTTATCCAAAAATGCTGTTTCTGCTATGTTCTTAGCACTTAATAGTTGAGTAGAGCAAGTGTCCTAATGTGGTGATGAATACTTTTCCGAGAATATTTTTTTTCTGGTAAAGTACTCCGTTGTCTTGAACTTTTTATGAATTCATTGTTTTGATAGAAACACTCCTTGGCTTTAAATCAGATTGGAGATGAATTTGTGCTATTTTGTAATTATCTGAAAGGTCATGGGAGGTAAGCTTAGTTATTGGTGGGAAATTAATAATTTCCAGTTAGGCCCAATGTTTTTATCCCTGTACACTGAATAAATGCAAAAAGCTTTCAACTTCCTCATACTCTGGTATGCTTCAGATGAACACAATGGGATAACCACTGACAAGTAGCCCAGTGCAGGGGAGAAAAGGTATGACCAAGGCGGCAATTTTTGGGACAGAATCTTTGGCGTTATACTAACAATGGAAAATCGGTCGACTAACCCAAGAGCCACCCATTGAACAGCAAATAGGGAATCTTTCTGTATTAGTGGTAAGAATTTGGGATTTATCAAACGAAATATATTCTGTTAGTATCGTAAATGATTTGATATGAAAAACCAAAAAACTCATTTTCAATTTTGTTTACATTAATACATATAAGAGAACTTTCCTTCAACTTAACTGTCAAATTGCTTGTCAGTAGGTTTTCTGTGTATTGTGTATTTTGGAAATTATGGCCAGTGAGGTGAAGAAGATGAAAGAGGAGAGGTTTGTGAGATTTATTGAGTCTAGGCAGAGAGAAGGTCTGGAAGATGTAATTGTGGGATAATTCAAGATCCTTAAGTTGGAGAGGAGGACGGGGAAGGGAAGTAAGCAAACCCACCTTAAATGTCCTATTGGAAGTGGAGTTGTGGTAGGAAAAATAGGTGGCAACTGGGAGGGAAACAGAGGTGCTCCTCCCACAACTACACTTTCTACTTACAGCAGAAGGCCATTATTACGAGGTCGGCTGATAGCAAGGAGACCATTATAGCTGGTGATTATTTGGCCATTGTTGGTCACAATGTTAAATGTATGCGGAGTTCGTTGGTTATTACAAGTGGCCATTTCTGATGGACTGCCATAACGAGTCTGTTTCACGGTGATTGTTGTATGCGATGCATAACCTATGGGGGTTATTTGTCGCGTGTGAGACTTGGACAGGTATACAAAGTTTCAGTAATTTGTGATAACCTATCACTCAGAATGGAAAAGCTAACTTGAACGGAAGAATTCCTAAGTTTTTTGTATGGGCTCGCACGGTACATCATAGTGACTCCCTGATCTTCAAGGGGGAGAAGTAGGAGAGCAGGGAGTAGTAGGAGGTAGAATAGGGAAGAAAAGGAGTTTTGTTGCATGCCATTTCAACGTAAAATGCAGCCAGAAGTGCTTGGCAACAGTTATTTAGGTGCACTTGATCCTGATCTACTTTCTGAAGTTCGCTGCTTTTTATTTCAAGTGTTACAAAGGAACAGAAATATAGTGTCATTGGATTTGGCGAAAAAATTCAAAATCATTCAGGAATGAGATAGAAAAAATGCCAATAAAACGGAAATCGGCTGTTAACATAGTTTAACTTTTTCCACTTTATAATTCTAGAAAAAAAGGTAAAATTACTGCTGACTTTAATCTTGGTAATGCCATGGGGAGTAGTAATAAAGTGCAACCGGAAGAAAATGTTCTATTATAATCATTGTTAATTGAATGGCTTGCCCTGCAAAAAATATTGGAGATCCCATCAGCGGCACAATTTTAAAAGCAGAATCTAAAGAATTTGCTCAATAGATGAACGTAGAGATTTTATCACTACTGATGATGACTGTTAATCAATTTAAAAGAAGAGGAATTTCTCTTCACCGCATTAGTGGTGAAAGTACTCAAGTGAGTGTGGAGAAATGGATACCCATTCTAAATTCGATAGCATCATATGAGCCAAAGGAAGAAATTTAGTTAAGCACTGGTTTAAAATTCCCTCATTTAAAAAAATATTATTTTGGAACATGTATAATAATTTTTTCCACCTATTTAGGATGTGTGCAATGCAGACAAAACAGCTCTATTCCATAATTTTTCTTCCAGAAAACATTGGCCGTTAAGGGCGACTAGTGCAACAAAATCTCTCATTTGTAATCTGATAGTCAGTGCATCCTCGATCATTTTGCAGACAGCGAACTATTCCCTGCACCTTAGACTCTTTGTCTTGGGTTCCCCTCGAGTGACTGATGGTGCTAAATAATTTCAAGATAAGCCGAGGCTGACATTTTTTTCCCTCTCTCTCTGCTCGTATTTTTCTTTGGGTGATTCCTTGACACCACCCGGGATCATCTGTAGCCAGTGACTATGATACTAACAGGCTTAAAATGGCATTGTGAACGGGGCTATTTGGATGATGTTGGTAATTCGAAACCTTTGAGTCATGTTTAAAAAAGTGCCGAAAATTCCTCACAATTAGTGATTTATTCTTCACCTATGTCACGAATCTACAAAGTTGCTTCGCCTACCTTGTAATTAAGCAAAAAGGCTAATCTGTCATCTACTTATCCTTCTCACAATAATGATTGCCGGAAAAAATTAAGTTATCATATTTATCAATTTGATACTTAAAGTGGTCCTACTTCAGGTACAACAATTGAAACCAAAAATCCCTCTCAATCAAAACAGGAATGGACTCACTGCTCGTTGGAGAATGCGGCACAATTCATCCACGTGAGACTTTCTGCCAGGAAGAGATGGGTGTAATCCGATAGTCACTCCCACTTACCTCTGTCTTCGTCTCATTTACCTTCGACCAGCTTATCTTAGATCCAGGAGGCTTCCACAAGTGAGGAATGGGTGTGGGCCTCTGCACCGGAGGGAGTCGCACGAAATTTGGGTCCGAGCATTATGATACCTATTGAAATAAGTATTCGGAATGGTTTCAAAAGCAAGTTACTCATTTCTCGTTATTCCAATGAATAACCCTGAACCCTTATCATGGAGCGTAATATTTCCGATTTTCCTTCTGTTACACCAGTGCTATGTTGATGTAAAGAAACATCATTAGGACTACATATTACAGCTGTCTGGACATTCATTTAAGCTATGCTGCCAAGTCACAAAGGAGGATCTTCTATATGGTGAATGAGGTGAAATTGGAATCCTAGGTGTGATGTACAGTACAGAACTCTTTTCCAATTGTGTCTTTAGTACAATTGGTTGTGGTTATATTGGGAAATGACCCTTAGGGTTGCTGTTTTGACCCACTAATGCAATACATTCATAATTCCCGATCAACTTACCGTGATTTCCTTATTTTTATAACAGTAATGATTTAGCACTACTTACGTTTATTAGTTACATTTTTCTCATTCACTATTAACCACCAGTATATCAACCACTTCCATGTGGCACCTTCTGCCATTATGTACATATACGTTCGATACCATTTGACCACAATATGCCATATTTTTCCGGGGATGGTACAATGGGGATTTCCCACTAAATGTCACCAGAGACCTTGCAGTGCGTGGAAAATTCTGAATACAAATGGATCAGATACTAGTTGACAATTTTCCCCAAGTATGGGGTCATTGAGTCCATGACACTCTTTGAGACATTAACTATATACTAAGTCATTCTGATTATTTTGCTTTGTTTGAAATAATTTGTTAGTTCAACTTATTTCTGGCTGTGAGAAAACCATTACCTTTGGTTCAACAGCCATTTTCTGGTATAAGTAAGTCCTCTTCACGTAAAAGAATAAGTTGGCTGTGTGCTGATAACCTGATGGTTGTGAAATTTTTGGCACCTCTTCCAATATTGTAGGTGTAGCCCCCAAATTTTTAAAGTATAATTATGAGTCTTGTTCCTTAACCATGAATCAGATTTGTATGGCACCTCAAAAAACTATGTGCATCGCTTTGAAATTCCATCAAATGACCCAGAAGCTGTGGACAAGATGTGGCAAGAGATTAAGAATGCATCTTCAGAAGCATCAAATGACTTGAAAGGGAAGGAAAATGTTTGTGATAATAAGAACACGTGATATTTGCCTCTGATTTTTATATACCACCAGGAGAAACACTTATTCTGTTCCATTTCCTTTTTAACATGCAAACATTTAAAATTTTACTATGTCACTTACTGGATTTATGACATAAAAACAACCTCCAATAATCATGAGCAATGTGACAATAGTTACAAATTCTTTATGATCCAGGTTCCCAACAGGAACTTCCAGAAAGATATCATCCGTTGCCTGAGAATAAAAGAATAATATTAATTTTTAATTAACATTCTTTTTCATAAAATATTGATGTTATTGTGTAAATATATATGTAGTGATGCCTAAGATTCAAAATGGCTAATAATAATGATCAATATAATGTATCTATGCCCAGCTGAAATAAATTGTAAGCTATTCTTTTACACAGTTGTGTCTTTTGTCTACACCATTTGTAAGAACAGTTTAAATTATTTAGTGGTACATTGTACGTAGGTACCACAAGAATTTTGTTGACAGACAAATGAAATATGTACAGACATCTAAAACAGCAGCACCATTTGAAAATACTATTTGTCACAGGATTATACATATTCCAATTTTTGAACCCTTTCTTACATGAAATTTAGTACATAATGTGTGCCCATTATATCTCAAGTCAAAGGAAGGGGTCCATGCAAATATTTATTCCATAGATGAGAGCTTTTCTGGTGAAGAATTTTCCCACGTAGCAAATAGTAAAAACTTTTGTTAAAAGAACATATTTACTGAGTGTACTGACACTATCTTAAAGGAGGGAACAAGTGTCTTATCTATAAGTTTTCAGTCATTTTATAATATTCCTTCATCAATTGTGAATAAACAAGGGTGCTCAATCATACACTACGTTTACCAAACCATCTCTGGTAGATCAGCTCAGGGTGGTAAACACAACAGGCTAGTGGGATCGATCTGAGAAGCAGGCTGGCTCGGCCCGCTTTCTCAGTTCTAGTCTGAAATACAGATCGATCTGAACTAGCCAGTCTGTGGCACTCCACATTATTCTTTAGGTTGTCACAGGGAAACAAAATATAATCATTATTCAAGGCGGGTGTTTAACAAAAGTGCAGTCATGGTGAGTGAAGTGATGTTGGTGATATTGTAGTACATCATAATTCTATCTCTAATTGGGCAATTATGTTCATTAGTAATACAACTGATAATTTCTTCCTCTGCACTTGTTTTTTAAACCAGGTAAATCATGCTTCAACTGACAGATTTGATTGTTCACATCGATATTTTCAGTCCGTGTAGGTAAACCATTCAGATCTGTCTGAGTGAGATCGATTGGTAAATATAGTGATAGTTGATTCATTGAATCAGATTAAAACTCATGATGAAGCTATTTTTATTGTGGTATCATGGTGAAGCTCCAAGAGAGTAATTGAAATTTTTACCATAAGATTCTGTGTTACATTCTTCAGCTCAGCATTTAGTCTAAAGCAACCTGAAAATTCAACTTGAACTGAACTTTTTCACCAGGGTTCCCAGCATAAAGATGCCCTACGCTCAAGGGTCTCCTCATCCAAAATGATCCCTTTTCCATTTCTCTCATTTTTTTAACAATATTCTCCCAAATGAAAATATCCACAATCCATCTACTCTGAGGCTAATATGCCAAATGAACTTGGCAATTGAAAGATTTTTCTTATCTCTGCACACACCCTAGGTTAACCCTCTCCGGTCCAAATTTTATTTTGGTCCAAATGTGATTCCAAATGTAATCACGTCGCTATCCTGCGCCGAGCGTCGATTTTTTCAAATGTATTTCATGTAGAAGATTATGTAGTCTACATAAAGTGAAAATATGTGGTGAGATATAATAAATTAATGAAAGTCATTTGAAAAAATTGATCGTCAATGCAGGAAAGCGACGTGATTCCATTTGGAATCACAGAAAGGGTTAATACAGGGGACATCATAGGGAGATGCAAGAGGGACATAAACACCATGAGGATAAAACATCAGTGAGGGACATCTGTGCAGAGTTCCAAAATGACCCTCTGCTATTTTGGCCACCCTCTGGCCATGAAAATAGCTCATGGTGAAAGGTAAGAAAGGCAAATCGATAAAACTTCCACCAAAGATGATACAAGCGAAAGATAAGATAATGATCACAAAAACAATATTGAAGTGCAGGAGTAATGCTGGTGCGACCCTCAAGATATGAAAGCATTAAGAAGATTCCAAAGTCTGACAAGACTGCAATCTAGAAGGATGCATGAGAGAGTGGAAACTCCAGCATGTTGGATTTGGATTAAAATCATTGCCCATATGTCATACTCAGATGAGAGATTTAACAAGTATAATCCAGGACCCCGAAAGCTGTGAACGTGTTTCCACACACCCGTGGAGCTGTTGTGCAACCTGTACACACCATTACCAATGTGAAAACAAGACTCACGTCAAAGATAATGATAATTCCAAATATTGGCTGAAATACCTTATATGGATGGATGATGTTCCAATCACAATTCTGACACTTGTAACAGCATGGAGCTTTCACAACATCGGTGTTCATCACCTCATTGCATCTGGCAAGTAATGTTGGTGCACTCAATTTCACAACCGCGGAGCCACCACCACTTTTAGCCTTATGATATCTCAAATGAAATGGAAATTTCACATCTGTAAATGCATGATAATCAGATGAGCAGTTACGTATTGATGAAAGTAATTCCATACCGCTAATTACTAGTTCAAGAGTAAACTTAACTTACTCAATTTATTGTTCACTTTTACATTTGTCTTATTGAAGAAGACAAGAAGTTTAAGAACCCCAGCATTCGGTTGCGAGGCCTCAAGATCTACAGAACCAATTATTTGCACGTTATGAGGAATAATATTTGAACGCTCATATTCTTCAATTTGGTAAGGGTCAACATATGCTCCACTAGGAATTGTTTGGTCCATTGCCCATTCACAATTTTTAAAATCAGTCAGCAGATTATCCACCACAAAGTCTGTTTCAAGTACCCTGAAAACAGAATTTTCAATGCAATGAGACATATTGCTTAGTTAAAACAAAAAATTGGAGCCAATATCACACGAAATTACACTATCCCTCCACCAGCCACAAAATATTGAGTATTACCATAGGGATCACAAAAAATCTTGCTGATCATATCTTAAAATGCAGGAGAAATGTAATATAATAACAAAGGGGAAGTAATCCAAAAAAGTAACGAGGCAAACCTATGAAACCCTTCAAGCGCTAAATATCTAGAGACAGCCATTCGAAGAGCATATTTGCCGCCGCAAAGCTGAGTAGCTATTAGCAGTAAAAATAGGCTCGTCCAACCAAATGGAGACATTTTCTACAACTTAAAATGGAACATCACACGCCAACATTACACATTACATTCGGAACTCATCTTAGATATTCTTCCATTGCCTTCCTCGGACTTGGTTGGTCATAATATCAACGTGGGTACAACCAATGTTTACCAACACACCGAACACACCCCCGCCGCGCTGAAAAAAAAATCACGCTTGAAACATCGAAAGAACGAAATGCGTATTGGGAGACGTGTGGGTCGGTGTGGTACTTAGACAAGTGGAAGATATAGTTATTACGAGCATTTCGTTGTGGAAATGACAATTCTTATTTCATGACTGAGAATAACGATAAATATGGGAGCATTATTTGGGAAGAGTAAAAAACCCGTGAGCCGTGTCACAGAGCAGGATAAGGCTGTCCTGGTTAGTACATTTATCTTGTTTACAATTGTATCATTATACAAAGGCTTGATCGGTAAGTTGTTTCAATTTCTGTGATTTATAAGAGGTGACTGGTAATTTTTTGGGAGCTTATTTTATCCGTTTTGTTCAATCATCTGAAATATTTTACCTACAAAAATAAACATGTTACCAGCAACTAAAACAACAAAGAGACAAAATTAGACAACACCAAAAGAAAATTGAAGGCAATTTAGAGAGAGATCGTGAGTTGGCAAGGAAACTCATACATGATGGAAAGAAAGAGTGAGTTATTAGTTTACGGTTGCAAGTAGGCGATCGTGTTCATGTTGGGTGTGTTATTCATTGATGATGTCTGTTTTGTCACATTTTCAGGAAAGCCTTACTTTTATTACGTAAAAAGAAATACCAGGAGCAACTCCTTAGTAAAACTGATGGGCTTTTGCAAAATTTAGAACACATGGTCCAAGATTTAGAATTCGCTCAAGTTGAGATGCAGGTAACTACTATTGAAAATAATTGCTTTTGACTGAGACTAACCGCATTATAACTATATATTTTGATTGATTACAGGTTCTGGATGGACTGAAAGCGGGTAATGAAGCCCTGAAGAAAGTTCACGAAATTCTTTCAGTGGATGAAGTAGAGAGGATATTAGAAGAGACCAAGGAAGGAGTTGAAAAACAAAGAGTTAGTGGCCTTATTTTTATGTTATTTTCATAATTAAGTTTTGAATTATATTTTCAGATCGTTTGTTTTGGAATCAACGTGTTTAGTACGGTATATAACGTTCGACGTGGCTAACTTTCAGAGTAATCTACATTTTTGATTTTCTAGTATAAGCTGAAGTAAGTGGAAGGCGTGGAGGAAACATTTTCGAAAGTACTATTCTCTTTGTTTCAGGAAATTGATGAATTACTTAGTGGAGCATTAACAGCAGAAGACGAAGAAGATGTATTGAACGAACTTGAGGAAATAACTGCTGGTGAAGAAGAAATAGAAAAGCTACCGGATGTGCCTACTGAATTACCTGGTAAGTCAAGGAATTGAATTTCTCGGTCCAGGTCTCATGAATATGCGACTAATGGTATCACAAAACACATCAAGGGAGATAATTTTTACCCTAAACTTCTAGAACTGTCAGTACTGCTACAAAGTACGGAATATAAGTCATAAAAGTGAAATCTACTATAATTCCTTCTCTCCATGTTCCATTAACGAATATTAGAAAAAAGCCGGAGAAGGCTCTCCATTGAAATGCATTTGACTTTTTCTCTTTTCCCTCTACCTATTCATTTTCATTATTGTCTACCATGTCCAATCTGTTGCCATATATGGATTTCATGTCTCAATTCTTGATGAAAATGTAGTATATGTCCATTTCTTCTTAGTTAGAACCAGTCTTGGAAGCTACCCAATCAATGTTGGTCATTATGCATCTGTACAACGAAAAAATGTAGTTTTTACACCTGCCTCAGATCGACACAAAAATGGGCACCTTTTACCCTACCACCATATTAATAACCTACTCAGATATTATTTATACTGCTCTGCTAGATTTTTAGTTATTGTCTTACTAATGCAGGTTGGAATAGCTAAGTCTGAAGACATATGAGAATCTATCAGTGTGATTACATTTTATGCGTGTGACACTAAACTCAATTTTCGATGCTCCTCACATTGTTCAGTCCTTTTCGTCAGTATCACAATCATTACGGCTCTTTGAAAGTCTTCTCTAAGTATTCCACTTAGGTAGCTATATTTCATTATCTCATTTAGGTTATCCAGGGCATTACTTCTGAGTGCTTTGATGATTTCTCTGTTGATGATATCTGCTCCAGGTGTTTTGTTTTCTTGCTCCATCAAATCCACTCCTCAGTATAATCAGTGGGCCCTGATTTACCTCATCAAACTTGCTTTCATTATTCATTGGGTTTTCTTCCAGTGGCGTCGGCCCTAGGTCGAGTTCTTCAGTATATTGCTTCCATCTCTTCCCTGTCTTCATCCTCTATCAGTATATTCCTGTTCCTATCCCTGATGTTGTCACTTCTTGTTTTCTTCTCTCCTAAGTATTTCTTCTTTAGCTTGTATGTTGTTTCGGTTCTCTCCTCCTTCATGTTTTATTGACTTCCTTGCAGCACCTTTCAATATACTCTTCCTAGCCAATTTGCAATTTTGATTGGCTTAGTCCCTAAGCTGCTTGTAGAAGATTCTCACTTTCTTTTCTAGGGTTCTTTTATTTTCTTCTTTCTTCAAGTTAGTTCTCTTGCTTACCAGTTGCTCTTCTGCTATCTGTGATTGTCCTCTTCAGCTCATTCCATTTTTCTTAGGTGCCTATTACTGCTCCATTTTCTAGTTTCCTGTCAATGGCTATGGTGAAGCTATCTCTGTTGTCTTTTCCTCCAGTATTTACAAGGCTCATCGTGGTTCATGTTTTATCTTCTTCATATTCTTAATTTGTATTTAGCTAAAGCAGATTGCAAGGTATTCAGTTGACTTGCCGTGCTGGCTCAGATTTTATTGTGCATGTTATCTCTTCGTCTCAGTGAAGCAGGTTTAAATTTTGAATGTGGATTCCATTTCTCCCATTTTTTATGCATACCACCATATGCTCTTCCTTAGTGATCAAATGTTGTCTTGCTCGCTTATCTCTCTATTCCGATTTTCAGTCAGTCAATCATTATAGCCAGAAAACATATTTCTGGGTCCCTGTTGTTTCCAGTTTATTGTAATAAATTTTTTGAAGATATCCTAGTTACATTTTTCACAGTGTCATACACCACGTTTACCAATCATACTTAGATTGATTTGGCCTATTCAGCTCTGCATGGTAAACGTAAGGGGCTAGTGGGATCAGTATGAGAAGCAGGCTAACTCGGCCTGCTATCTCTGCCAGTCTGAGATTTCAAATCGATATGAACTGATTCAAATCAAATTTCAATTGATCTCACATTGGTAAGCCAGGCAATCCAGGTTGACTGGTGTAGAATGTTCAAATAAGTCCAAGTTCATATTGATCTGAGCTAGATTGTTAATGTAGTGATGGTATTTGTTTGTATGACTTCTTTTAAATGGGACTTGAATTATCCATACCCATTGATTATTAATATGATCCAATAAGAGGTAGTTTCATACAAATATGAATTATGGTGTTTCAATTAATTCTTTACATACATATTATCTACGCTGATTAGGAATTTTCATTATAATTTTCTAGTCACATGTCCTGAGGTTGATGGCAAATTGGGATTCAGTTTATCCTAGTACTCGTTATAAAATAACGATAGACAACATTTGAAGCTAAATGTATTGCCTTTTGGCATTATTTATAGGGAGAAACTGTGATAAAAACAGTAGGGCCTCAATTATCAGATTGGATAACTAAAAGCTCAAATAGTACAGGCTTTCTGGGCAGTACGATACTGTATGCCTGTTAAAATTTTGAATACAAAAATATGTGTATGTTGTGAAGTAAAATAACGAATTTATTCAATAACATTTTCTTCAGTTATTTTAAATTTACTGGAAAAAGAAAGTTTCAACTATACAGGACCAGGTTGTTTGAGGCTTGCATTATTGTGGCCTTACTGTTATAAATTTCTCCTATTCTTTGATTTTTTTCTATTTTTTCTGCATTACAGAACCGGAAGAGGTTGTACCAGAGAAGAAAGAAAAGAAAGCATCTCCCAGGCTAAAGGTTGCCCTTGAAGCATCGTAGTCCAAGCCATGCGTCATCACCACTGGTCTTGGTGTTGCTCTCAAGTTGCTGGGAAGGAGCATGCTCAATAAGGTTTATGGCCAAAGTCATGGTATAAAATTAAGCATTGTCTTCTCCTAATGGTGTGATTCAAGTTAACCAAAGTGAAGTACGTATGTGTGTGCTGGGCAAGTCGGATACTACCAATACAGATTTTGTTGGCAGCAAAACCAAATGCATAATGAACTTAATTTTCTATCTTGCTTATTATTGTGACTATTTTGGTCAAGTTCAAACTTTGACCCATGTTTATCTTTTCAGATTGCTCTTAGTTGTTGTGCAATGTGTAAATTTGGAGAGGTAAATCTTAATATATGCTTCAATGTGTGCGTTCTTGCCCACCATTGCTTCGTCAGTGAATGAATTGAAAATTATGACCGATTTGTGATATTTAAAAAGGAATTTGTGTTCATTTTGTAATTCCAGGAAATTATTCATTAGTTATAACAAGTCTGTTTAAGGGGTTAATCACCTGTAGACAATCTGGTTCTTGGTTTTGTAGGGCCATGAAGGTATTGAAAACTGTATTTTTTTTGCCAATATTGAGGCTTTTTGCTGATTGGATGGGAGTCAAGGAAGACCGATGACTTGATATAATTGGAGATTGGGTATCTCAATAAATGTGTGATAATTCCTGTAAATGGTAATTATGAAGTGGCCTATGTCCTTTACACTATATATGATTAAGTTTTGCTTGTTATCCGAAATGTTTATTTTAAACTATTAAAGTCAATTATTGAGGTAATATGAATTTATAGCTACATTACTGCTAAGTGCACTTAATTGCAATTCATTGCCCTTTTGTGACTTTCAACTGTTAATAAACAGGTTTTTTGTTTTTTTATAAAACCATTAAAATTTATTCACAGTAGTTTTAATTAGTCATAGTAAATTTATAATGATATATCATTCAACATCCATCATCCATCCATCAAATGGTAATGCATTTACTGTGTGGAAATCCTTTCGCAGCTTTCTCATATGCATTGCTCCCATTTCTCCCACAGATAATAAACTTCTTCCTTGATTTTCAAGATCCACATTTTTTATCTTCCCCTCTGGTAAATCTGCAACATACTTTGCAATAGGACCCAGTGTATTGGTGGCATATTGGAGAAGACGTTTACACTTGACTTGTGAATCGACATCTTTTCCACTGCCCCAAATCATGACTCCATCTGCGTTGAGTAATCTTGGCACCACCAGGGAATTAAAGAGGTCCACCTTAGTAAAGAGAATGAATCACTAATTAGTTCTATTTCCTTAAAAGATACTAATTTTAATAATCCCCCCATATTAGGCCACCAGTTTAACAAAATTACTAAATTAGAAAAAAATGATCAGTCATCATTTTTCAGAGGTTGTTCAGATTTTGGGAAAGCCATTTTCATATTACCAAACACTTGTTACATCTATGCAACCGGTGCTCTCAATTGGTGTACTTAAGTATGGCACTTAGTAATTAGTTCCTGTATACAATCATTGGTTGAATCTTCCTAAGCACTCTTCACTGTCAGCTCTTTGTTATATATTTTGTTCGTTTTTTGCGTGACCTGTGGTGAACTTAACATTATTTCACGGTGCATTTGGTGCACTTTTTTCACAGAAATGCATCCAAAAATGACCCTATATCTAATTGGCCAGGGTCAAAATTTTTTTTTACTTACCTGATATTATGTTCTCATCAGAGGTGCCCATTTCTCTCCTTTCATTGCATTGCAGCTTTGAGCTCAGGATGCACTCTCTATCATTCGTTTGTTTATCAAACAAGATGTCTTCTTATGCCACTTACACCTTCTGCGTATCAAGACTCTTTGGTCATGACTGGTTATTTGTCAATTGATCTCATAACCAACCTCAATATCATCAGCTAGATGATTTCAGCTTCAGTAATCCACCATCTTCAACTCAGTATCAACCACTTATAGAAGTAAGCAATGCCCCACGAGTCTCTTAATCTACAGATTTAGTTTTGTAGGTACATTGAATGTATCAATTTTTCCAAACAACTCTGATTCACAATCAAGCACTTTTGACTCAAGAGAAAAATTTCAGTGAGGGTGTGAAAACCATGGACCCAAATCCTACAACATCTTAGTGCTGGAAATATGTTAAGGCAATTTAACCTTTGATATACCTGTATTCTTGTCATTCTATCTACTGTTGAGAATACACTTTTAGCTAGCAGTACTGGTAAGGGTTGTTCATCTTCTGATAATTCTTCATGGTTTATTTTTTTTGGAGCCCTCTGTTAACTATCCAAAAATTGTGTATCACAAGTTGGGAATAAGTTAATTTAAAATTTGTCATAAATACCTTTGATAAGTAGTTTGCAGCATCCCTGTACTTATACCAAACATAAGGATAGACAGGTGTGGATGACCCTCCTGTCACCCTCTTGGCTTCATTGACTCGGCCGTATATAAACTGGTAATGTTCATCTTCAGTGAGCTTTTTACTTTCCAAGTATGTGGATGGGAATAATGCTGTGCTTCCGTCATACAACCACATTATTCTGCAAAAAGAGTTTTCAGTCAGTGTAGTTTGTATTTTAAGCTTTAGAGAATTTTTCGCAGTACATACATAAAAAGCAGTCAAGGCTTTGGGAGGAACCCTGTGGAAACTAGCATGAAACTATGAACCATTTCTTTTGGAATCATGGCCTAATATGCCTTTCATGCATGTTGAAACTAATTAAAGAATGATGGTTGATGAATATTTTTGTTAAAGGCCTTTACAGAGTGTTCTAGATGAAGCAGCTGGACTGCCAGGATGTCTCCCCAATTGTGTCATCTTACCGATTGCAGTTTCTCTGGTACTGTATCAGGAAACTCCCAAGTTTGAAGCGTGGGTTTCAGGTTTGGGTCCATCGTACAGGACTTAAGTCTGGTTAAGTGTGCTTTGATTGGGGGGTTTCTGGAAGAGTCATTTTCTGTAGTTTCGAGAGCAGTGGCTGAAAATAGCTAAGAAACTAAACTTCAGGAGGGATGATGAGCTAGACTGTTTCAAATATCTGGAAATGACTCTTCTGAAAATCCTTTAATCAACACTCACTTAGCTAGGCTGAAACCCTACACAGGACTGACCAAAACCTGCAAAACACACGTCAGACCTCAAGATACCTGTTGCAATGCTGGTGAAACTGCCATCTGTGGATGATACAACATCTGAGGCATATCAGACACCCAGCTGCTTGATATAGTTACTAACCTGTTACCCACAGGAATTTAGCAAATATATGTATTTGCAGTGGTCATAAGTTGCATTACTTTAATTTTTCTTCAATGGATTCAAGTTTGTTTCAAACATTTTCCCCATTATTTTGCCATCTCAGGGATTTAGGTAATCGGTGTTTTAAGTTCTCTCTTTATTTTTATCAATTCACTATTCCTTCATGTATAATAAGTGCATTTATATAGAAATGAACTTATCTAGAAGTTAATTTTCTAGAAATGAAACTTTTATTTATTCAGTTTTTCATTAAAAATACAGTTTTTAGTTACAGGTTATAACTAAGAATGTGTTGGAAATGAAGATTTTTAAAAACTGACATGACTACATAAAATGCTATGGTAGAAATGGACTTTCTGCCATTTCAATATATTTTTCTATAAAAATAATATTTTTGAGCATTGAAGTGTTCTTAATTTTTCTGCAGTCATTTAATATGAATCATCTTTCAAACCTCTAAAAAATTAGCTGTGATGAATAAATAGGAATTTATCCTAATAATCTAGCAAGTGACCTCTTGCAGGCCTTAGCAAAAGGTGTTCTTTTTTGGAGTGAATGTTAAGGTTGTGAAGGCATACATAGTTTGTTTTGAGCTTCAAAGTTAATAAGGACTAAGGAAGTAAAACTGCTGTTATTTACTTTATAAAGGTAGCTTTACAAAGTAAATAATGAATGTTTACTTTGCCTTTGAATGTGGATATACTCTGTTGAAATGTTAATATGTCCATCTCTGCTTGTTCAAAGTTCCACATTAGGTTTAGAATGAAAATGGGACTTGCTGATAAGCAATTTGTGACTTTAACATGTTAGTGAGAATCTTTGTTTTTAAGAAATATCATCTATCTTTATTCGATTGATGAAAATGAGCAGTTAAATATTAACTGCGTTTTTCATTCGCCATCTCTCATTCCGTGTCCTGCGGTTGGATCTGGTGTTCTCCAAGCATATCAGCTGTTTAAATTCTTGTTGGATGTTCCATCAGGTCAGAGACCGCTTTCTGGCTGATGTTTCAATGCTCGACTCAGGCATGGTCTTCAGGGCTAGGATTCAACATGTTTGAGTGGAGCATCAAATAGTCAGCCAGAATGTGCTCTAAAACCATTTGGAAGAGCCTACAAAAATGTGTACTACTCTGCTGCTGATTTGAGGTGGTGCTGCTTAGGGCATTTCATCTTAGATATATAAATTTATAAGTGTTTATATTAACAATCAGTATTTACCTGTTGTTATCATCCTTTGTTTCTTGAGAACAATCAGGTCCTGGACTTCCTGGTGTAAAGTTGTAACAGTAGGGGAAGGCATAATAACCCCATCTTCCATTTGGTCTTAATCTCCTTGCTAGCTTTAAAGTTTCTTCCATGAATTTTCTGGCGCTGACTTCAAATTTTTGCTTTGCCTGGTTAAAAAATTATTAGAAATTATCCTTAAATTTTACAAATAATTATCACTTGTACATTCCTTTAATTTCTCCTTCAAAACTAATAACATTCTTTGAAATCTGAAATGACATATTCTTATAGTGTTGTTTTGTGATTTATACATATATTAAGCCCATTTATTTGTCTTACTTTCACCATAAATTTTGACTGAAACCTAGTTAGCATTTGATTTAGTTCTAGGCAGAAGTACTTATATCATTTTCTCTCAGAGTTTATGTAACATATGTAATATTAGTAATTTGTTTCCTTTGTGAATTGGAGCTTAATGGTAATGTTCAATCCAAATTATTTTTCTCATACCCATGTTTTCACTTGCTTCACTTTGTGGTGGAGGAGGTTACTCTATGCATTTCAACAATAAAATTGAGCATTGTATTGGTTTGATGGTGCTGGATTTTAGGTGTATTCATGCAAACAAGTTGCTTATTTTCTTCTTAGAGCATTAAATTTAGGTTTCACGTTGGTCTTACTGGATTAAGTTGTTGCATTTTGGGTGTAAAAAATAAAAATTTTCCATAGATTTCCATTGGCATTTCAATCAACCAAGGTTCACATGCCATAAAATCCATTTTCTTTCTGCAATTCACGATGTTCAGTAAACACAAGCTAATTATGCATGAAGACCCCATAACTGTAGCCATGTCCATTACTATTTCCAGATTTCGTTCGTACTCGTTTCTTATTACCTCAGCTTCCACTTTGAACAGGTTTTAGTTTTCATAATTGATTCATAGTTTGACATAGATTAGCACCTGGTTGGGAGGGTTTGGTACACTCAATAACATCACTGCCAATGCCATCAATTATGGCTTAATGTCTTATATCTCTGGCCTATTTGTTGTGCTGCACTTTCCTGTCAGTCCTGACTCTATGTCCTGACCTTTACATTTTCCTCCATTGTTGATGAGAATGCAGCTTCAACAGTGGATCAAATGAGCAACTGCTTCAATTTCTTAACCTTTAAACTCTGGATTTATATGTCCTTCGAAGTCACTCCCTGCCAGATTTAAATTGGCTCTTTAAATGTCTTAAATGTAATGAATGAGCCAAAAATGGCACTTTCGGCAGTGAGAAGCACCAAACGGCATGCCAATATTGGCACTTTCGGTGTTTAAAGGATAATCACATCTTAAATGACAGTGAGCAAATGATTAGGTATCCTCATTTCCTCTAAATCAGCATTTAAGGTGGGTAAAATCTTTATAAACCATCAAAATGATTAGTACTGGTTGCTGGAACCATTTGCATAAACTGTAAAATTTAAAATTGTATCATCAATCCTTAACCTTAGTAATGCATTATTTGGGTTTGGGCCTTTGCAGCATTACTCTAATGATATGACGTGAGTTTTCAGCTGTATCTTCTGAATCAACAGTATGGTAATACTGGGAAAACCCCGTAATATTTAATGAGTTTAGTCTGAATTCAGTCTCATCTGGAAATAGATATGGGAATGGAAGACAATGGAAGGGAGTACTGGAAATACGTATGGATTAGGTGATGAAAGACAACAAAAGGTGGTTATCAAGATGGTGCAATATTAAAAATACCATTGGGGAGGCAGGATGGAAAGCCCTCCCTAATATCAGTTACCCTGAATTGTAAAGTCAGTCAAAGAGAACTAAATCCTGGCAACTACACAACACCCCCCAAAAGGGCATGTGTCATGCCTGGCAACAGGGAAGGCAATCCCTCTGCTGTTTTCATCACACAAAATTCTTATGGGGGTCAGAGGATACAAGGAATAGGAGAGAGAAGAAGAAGAAAGTGAAAAGTTTAGGGAAGTTGCAGTAAAAATAGAAACCTGAGACATGTGGACAATGATGAGAGCTAGTAAATATGGAACAGAAAATGGAGAAAGGGAATATGAATGTTTGGGGCTGTATGAGGCAAGATGAAGGGATAGCAGTGACTATCGGAGTGATATTATGGAGTAATCTATAGTGGGCAGATGAGAGTCAATACTGGGTAGCTATGGTATTAAATGCTAATTTGGGGAAGATGGTAGTAATAATTCACAGGTTGGTAAAAGAAACCCATTTGACAAATGTCATATTGGTGCACATTTACATGACTACAAGCATCTATCGCTAGGAAGAGGTGGATTGGGTTTATGAGCCATTAGAAAAGATTATAAGAGAAATCAAGGGCAAGAAAAACCTGTTCTTAATGGGTTACTGGAATGAAATGGTGGGGGATGAGCTGGATGGATTTTAAGTGAGAGGATATGGATTTTGTGGAATAAATTAGTAGTAACAAAGACTTAGTTTAATGCATTTCCTTTATAAAATGCCAGGGGACACAGGAAGATATCAAACTGATTTCGTCTCCTTTTTGGACAGAGGTTTCGTGAGTGCCAAAACTGGTGAAGGGTAGAGCAATGGGCAGTGACCAGTTTGGGTTCAGTAAGAGAAGGGTAACTTTGTATATGATTGTGCTCCTGAAAACAGTCTTAGAAAGAAGGAAAGTGTATCAACAGGATGTCTTTGCTTCCTTTGTGGAATTCGAAAAGGTTCACCTTTGTGGAATTTGAATAGACATTTGACAGAGTAAATGGGGAAAATCTTTTGCAGGTACTTGGGAAAATGGGAATAGATAGGTGAGATGAGAGACTCATCTGCAACATAGAAGGCAGAGGAGAGGGTAGCTGACAGTGAATCTGGGTGGGCCATTGTATGTCCTGGGGTGAGGCCGGGCTGCTCAATGTCACCTTTGGTCTTTAATATCCATACTAAGGAGATGGTAAAAGAGGCATGGGAATTGCTAGATGTGGGAATTCAAGTAAGAGGCCAGCTCATAGAGGCAGTTGAATTCGTAGATGACGAGACATTGGCGAATCAATCTTTGCCAAGGTCGCTAGTTGATGCAATGGAAAAATAGAGCAGGGAATATAGAATGATGATAAATTATAAGATAACTCATGTAACTAGACTCTCTTGGACATGGAAAGTGAGGCTGGTCACAATAGTAGGAGGGCATCAAGTAGAGCATATTATTTATTTTGGTAGTATGCTAGAAGAAAATTGGTATACATAATAATCAAAAAATGGAGAGGAGAAATGTATCAGAAAGAAAGTGTTGAGTTAATATGAGGGAGCTGATGATGGGGTTGTTGGGTAAGGATGTTAATAAGAGGCTAGTAAAGAGCTTGAAATGGAGAGTAGCATTGTATGAGGCAGAAATATTGAACATGAGAAAATAGGGCCAGTGGCATTTGAGATGTGGGTGTTGAGGAGGATGGAGTAGGTGCAGTGGAGAGAAAGGAAGACAAATGAGGAAGAGCTTCATGTTGTGGGTGAGAAAAGGAAACTTCTGGATGAGATTTGGGGGGCAAAGTAGGTGGCTGAAAGAGGTATTGAGGGGTGATGGTGGTGATGGTTTACTTTGGGTGTGACAGAGAGAAGTACAGTACACTCCTGCTTGATGATATTAATCAGTTCCTCAGGACCGTTTGTGAAGTGAATTTAATCGTTGAGTGAACCAGCATTTTACTGGGTTTGGGATCGGTTTTCGTATAACAATAAATATTAATACATTGCTATCATAAAGAAATGCAGTCTGTTTACAAATAAGGGTTAAAATATGATATAAGAAATGTCTAATAAATTATGGGTGTAAAATATTATCGAAATTTGAAAGTCGCACAAAATAGAAGATCGTAAAGAACCCATCATAATGCAAAGGTCTACTGAATATTGGGCTTGTGGGGAAAGGATGGAAAAAGAATATGGTTGATAGATGAGATGAGGAAGGGTAGGGTGTACTGGGAGATGAAGAAATTAATGATAGAGGTCTATTGAGCCCTGCACATGTAAAAATTTGGCAGATTTACTCTATCAATAATACCTAACTTAAACTAGTAGATGCTTGAATGTAACATTGATCTAATTTAGCAAAGCTGGAGTAGCCAGGTGCAGTGCATGTCATGTCTAATGCTTTTGCCTTGGGGTATAGACTTACCATAATGAAATCAAGCTAATAGTATTTTTTATTCAAAACTATGGAAAAAAAATTCAATGAGATAGGTCTGGGAGTGAATAGTTATGTTAGGTATTTGATAGTTTTACCCTTATCTAATTAATCTGACCCCTCTGAAGCAATTTGACTATAGAGAAATAGGCTCACAAGTAATATCAAGGGAAATTTGTGTCTTTTTATTTTTTTTGTGTTTGTTTGACCTGTGTCTTTTATTTTTTTATATATATTTATAGAAGTATTTGTGACTCTTGCAGTTAGGGATATTTGTGTGCATATTGATGTTGAAGCTTGTTTCTGTTCAAATTAAGTTTCCTTGTTGGATTTAACTTGAAAATTCAGTGTTTATTAATAATAATTCTATTATAAAGTTAATTATTTACCTCATTCTCTACTTGGTTTTTATTCCAGGTTGGATGCTTAATTTTTACGAGTTTTCTTGATAGCTCACGATATGGTAGTAATGTACCCCAGTTTTGTCTCCAGTTAGGACGCCAAAATTCAAAATCAATGACAGCCACTCCTAAAGAAACAAATTAACTTCTTATTATCACTATTTTTTTCAAAGTTTTGCATTTACTAGGAAAATTTTACCCTTTGTAATAAGACTAATGAAGAAATATTGTAATGTTAGCTATGGAGGTTAGGATATACTGCCTTTTCTCCAAGTTTTCTTTCTTTTTTGTTTTCAGCTTAATCATCTATGAAGGTTTATTAGATATAATTACTAGAAAAGCTGATAATTTTGTTTGGTGGACAGATATAATGATGATTAATTACAGTTTTCCTGTCATAATAAAAATCAGGCAAACTCTTATTCATCCTTGCACTGATAACATAAGATCAGTCTCATTCAGGGCTGGCAGTTCAAAGTCCCCTTTCTCTTTAATGAACCATGTAATTTTTAAATCCGTCAACTCCTTGGAAGATTCTTTTGCAGAGTGACGGTTTGCTACTCTCTCAGGTTTTGGAACTCTTATAAATCCTCTCAAAAGTTCTGATTACTGAAATGCTCATCCTCCTAGTCTCTTACAATTAGTCACCAGGCATTTTTTATGTGCTGCCAATTCAATCTGAATGCATGTGACACAGGTTTTACTTTTAGGGTCAAAGGTAACTAATTGGGCTCTGCTTAAGACATTTTTAAAAATTTCTGTAATGATTCCAATTCTGGGGGATTGCCCTCTAGAAATCCAGCCTGCCTGATTATTGGCTACCAACATCCATTGTCACCAATAGTCCCAGAGGGTAGTATGCTCAAAGGAAAAGAATAATTCTCAGACTCAGGATTAGCAGTAAAAGACTTCCCTGTTGCCATTGAGGATGGCAGTTTGATTTTTAAAAAAGCCTACTGGTATGGGTAACTGGAGGGAAAGACCCCTTTGCTCAATCTAGTTATATCAATAAATTTGCAGAAGAATACTTCATAGTATCATGCTACGTGAAATATAATGATCCCTTGTGGCCTAATTTTTTTGTCCTATGAGAGTAAAAGGCAAATTGATGCCAGTGGTGAATTTGTGCAAAATTCCACTGAGGAAATATCATTCACCTTGACTTGTACTCAAAGCCAGATGCCACAATGTTGTGCCAAGTGCTAGTGAAGGCGGAATGATTTTTCCTTTGTGGAATTTTGCACTTATGCTCTTATGGGTGACACCATGACTTTGTATCAGTGCCTACAATTTCTATTGAATGAGCCATTGGAATCTCATGCTTCCTTAGTTGAATATATCCTAGTTGTATTATTAAAGGCAGTGGTACACCTCCATCCCAGGTTCTAAGATTCATCCTTCCCGATATACACTTTTATACCCCCTCCCCTCACAAATTTCTTCAAATATTGCAGTCTGCAACACACCCCTTAAAATTATTTTTATGAAGCCCTTTTCATCATTACACCCTTTTGTGGATACCACTGATGAAATGTCATTCTGGTCTGCTAACGTTTTTCCCAAATTTGAGACTTTGGTTCTTGCTCATTCTTCATCAGCCAAAAAATCACAGCCCGAATCGTCATGTCTTTATTCAATGTTTAACTTACCAGAAAATTGGGGGTCTGGAATCATCTGCTCAAGTTCTGCCCTGAACTTTTTTAGATGCAAAGTCAGGTTGCCTTGCTGGGGCACACCACCATTCCGCTGGCTCACCGCTCGCTTACTTGGCCCTGGGTCGTTGCCGGCATCATCAATAATAGCAGGAAACACCCCTGGATCGTACATAATCAGGCTTGTAGATCCCCTGGAGATTGAATTGAAATGAGAAGAAGAAACTAGCTCTTTATTATATTCCGTTTTATTTGCGAGTGAGTAATTTTCGATCCGAATCAATATTGCCACCAAAGAATTATCATTGACTTATTAGTGTAAAAAACATGCTTACTTTAATTATATTGAACAAAATCACGTTCTCTATTATTTATGACCTTCGTAAAAAAATTCCACTCACCTGAAATCATCGTTCTCGTTTTGCTCAATGCCGAATTCCTTCAGGTCAAACAACACCCCGTGTTTGCGACACATAAAAGTAGGAACGTTCCAGTAAACTGTGAATGCTTTGTCTGGGACATCCATAGACTCTATATCAGGTACTTTCTTTGCCGTATCGGGATAGAACGGCGCAAATATCGACATTGGGTTGAATCTAGGATTTGCGGTGTTCGCCACTTGCCATAGCGTTAGGAGAATCAAAGCCGCCAGAGCGGCGTTTCCCCGTCCGTCAGTCATAGCTACACCCCCTTGAGACACCCTTAATATTCTCGCCCGCTCGGGCAAACCTTATTCAAATGTTTATGAATATCGCGCATACACTGCAAGTTACCTGCTGGAAACCACTTGGCTGTTTATTTTTCTACAGCATCGTGTCTGCATTTATCGGGATTCTAATTATCTTGTATGCTCGCGGAATTTTATCGGTGAACGCTGTTCGCTTACCGGAGGCGGACAAACGCAGGAATTGCCCCCCGGGAGCGGATTTTAAAAGTGTGACCGGCCTCCACTGGTAATGACCGAGTGAATCTTCCTTACGCGTGAAGCGCTACAAATGTAGGTGGAACAAGGAATGAATTCTTTATACCCGCTTCAACACCCATTTATACCTGTTGCCTTATATTTGTCTTTCCGCCCGAACAGCCCACCCCTCCCCCACTATCTTCGAAGCTATCAATCAAGGCTGGTCGGAGGAAGTGGAGTGAGAGTCCTGACTTCCTACCGTCGGTCGTCACTTCGCCTCACACTATAGACGACGACGTCCCGTCTTCAACCTGATGGTACAAGGACGATCCTAATGGGAACTTTCAGACTTGCGTTGCTTTCCTCGTCCTCGATTTTGCGGGGTTCCTTTGGGCTACTCCCATGGTTTCGGAACGGATATCAACTTTCAAAAAGTTCCGTTTTTTTTTAGCCGAACGAGTTTCAGCGGAGACTGTCGACTTGAAGAAGCTTAATTAAAAGAACGTAAAAAATTATTTCGGGATGATGTTTTTTTCTGTCTTTTGGATGCAGGGCCACCGGTACCTACGGTAAACGTATTCGAGTCGAGAAAACTCGGCCCTTTGCTCTTCTCGAGGCATTGAGATCAGCTGTCGGGTGCATTCGCTTCATATATGCTCTAGTTGCATCGGTGATTGTCGGACCATATGATTCCTCTAGTCGGTCGACCGCCCTTGACCTTCAGGTCATTCACGCAACATTTCATGAAGTCACTTATATTAAATATCCGTGTGTCATATTGTGTATGTCTTTCGCACATCGCTGCGTTATTATGTCACGCTTCAGATGAGGATTAATGGACGCGGCGTGCGTGAGCTTCGATTGACCGACGTGTTGGCCCGTTGTTTCTCAATATGCTCGCGGGAATAATAGAGTTCAATGTCCGTCGTGACGACAGCGAAAGGAGATAATTTGAAAGCACCTTGTTTTTCTTACCTCTTTCAACTCTAAGTCTGTTATCTCAGTAGCGAAAACGGACGCCCTCTCTGGTCACTACACATACTCATTTCCCGTGAAGAGAATAGTATATTCATCCCGGCCAGTCGTCGGGTCTGGGCAATGAAAATCGTCGATAATTTCTTATTTGTTTGTGTTTCACGCTATCAAATGCCGTACTTACTTGATGAGAAAATCGTAGGTTAACACAATCAGGTTTCTTTTCCGCGAGAAATTACTTGTTCTAACCGGATGTGGTGGTATTCTTTAAGCTTCCGAGTCATGACGTTTGCGATATCAAGTCGTGAGCCTGCTTAAGGGGTCATTTCAAGTGAAAATGATAAATGGGAAAGGTGTTTCTGAGCGTGGGATTTTATGGCAAGTCAAAAGAGCGAGCCCACGATTGTTTGGCTTACATTCGAACACCCTCCTGCTCTACCCTACCAAGCGCAACAATCGACCGTAATTGGTTATGACTCGAAAGAGAGAGTGCATCCCGAAACGGATTTCGAAATAGTGGACCCTGAAGACTCCTCATAAAATGCTATTAGGTCGAGGATCGTTAAGGGAGGGAGTCCCATGTGCCGGCGCAATTTTTAGCGTAAATACGATTTCACTGTCGGTTCGGGAGGTTTCAGTGAACAAATATTACGTCAATATGTGGAAATTTCTCGCCATCGTCGAGGAGATGGAGCCGCGCCTATCTGGTTATTTTGGCAGTTTCCTGAAATTAACAGTCTGTAAAATTTTTCGTATTTAGTAAAAAAAATTGTAAAATGTATGTTGTTTTAGAAGGATCGGCCCGAGTTCATCGTGCGTTGATGCTATAATGCCGTTCATTGCGTGCGGGGCACGGAAAATAACTGCTTCAAACAAGTTGGTGTTTACTCCTTAGAGAACCATCGGATTCAAAACCTGAAACTCTTTGCATAAGCTTGAGCTTTTAGCTCTGTTTTATCACCTATTCCATAGTTTTTTGCCTCCCGCTTGTGCCATCAAGTTTCAACCCGGTTTGGTGGGATATTTCCTATTCCCTTGGCGCATTTCACCCGCGAAAGCATCACTGCATATTTTGCTTGGGAGAGAAGCAAGAATGCACGGCAGGCGCGGGTCATGGGATTGCGACTGCGTCGCAAGTGCGTCCAATCTCGACTCCCTGTTGAGCTCAAAGTGGCGAATTTAAGGTAGTTTGAGCGGAATATCATTTCACCCAGAAATCATTGAATTTGGTTTCATTTTAAAGAAATGTATCTTACTCTTCCAGAGACATCAAAATATCAGACCCTTACCGAACTACTTTCCGATATCACGGGTAGTTTGTATGTTTTCTCAAATACTTTAATGAATAAATCGTATTGTCACCGCAGTAATTTTTTTCAGAATCGCAAAACAACCTTCCGTTGTGAAGGTTTTTTTAAACGTATCGCGTGAAATAAATTAGTCAAATTAAAGACATGTATAGATATTTTTAATTTATTTGATTAGAACTTCAGTCACATAACAGTACATTATTTCACCATAAACAATGCAATGTTTTATTCATGCTTCCTATAGATGCTGAAAATAAAACATCATTCGAATGTGGTCTCCATTATGACTAGTGAAATATCTTGCTCAAACTCTGCTCAAAATCGACTAAAACTTTGCGCTAAATCTGTATGGTTTTAAACGACTCGGATCTTTCGATTGAGCGCAGTTGAGAGCCTATTCGTGTTTCCAGGGTTAAAATAGTGTTTCGGCCTCCAACTTGGAGGGCACTTTTATAAAGCGTGGATTTTTTCCGCGTTTTCGTCCTCGACGGCGAGTTAACTTCCACATATTGACGCGTTCCTTTCTGGGAGTTTTTCTCTGATTAACCTTTCGAACTGACAATGGAAGTGCATTCGCGCTAAAAAATTTTGCTGGATCATGGAGTTTCGCGCATTAATGATACTCGTAGTCATTGCGTTTTTTAAGTAGTCTTCATTGTCCACAATTTAACCCTTTGAGTGCCGACCGATTTTCCATGTACTATGCTAAAATTGCCGTAGCATTTTTGCTTTAAGCTTCATAAGTAATCTGCATTTAGGTGCCATCTGTGTACAATCAGTGAAATACCAGCATCTAAGAGTGACATTGCAGGAGGAGCGCGATAGTGCTCCCCGGCACTCCAAGGGTTAAAAATCCGTTCGATAATGTATAATAAACCTTCCTCTGCCGATTCATTTCAGCATTGGATGAATCCTCCTGGACAGGGTATCTACATCTACATACTACCCTGCGAGCCGACGCATGGGCGTGTGGCAGGGGGTGTTAGGTCACCAACCGTGTAAAGATGTAGGTTTTGGGAGGTGAAATGGTGACATGTATTATAGGAGTGTATTTCGTGGAGCTCAATTTTTATCGTGGTCGCTTATTTTGTGCGATAAGAACGAGTTTTTGTACCTATCGGTTCGGCAATGTACATATCTCTCTAATTTTATCGCTTCTGTCAGGCCTAGACATGTAGTGAGGCATCAAAATAATATTCTTTGTCGCTCTGAAACACACCAGAGCTGATTTCTCAAGCAACCTATTAGACTACAGAGGACGAAAAGAAGTGAAAAAATGCGTTACATCAACTTTGCATTTGGGATAAAAAAGAAGTAACTGTGTTTTCGCCCTTAAAAGTAGTAGGCCTGTCGGGTCTATGAACCCCGCTCGATTCGGCGGAATCATCGTATCTTCCTATTGACGTTTTGAATGGGAGTAACTCAAGACGGAATACATGCGTATATCCACCCATCGTGCCATTCAATTTCAGGGTTGCAAAGTCAAAGTGCCTCCCGGCTTTTCAATTAATAATATGTAATAATACATTTATTACCCCACAGTTTTAAGTAAAGATTAGTTTTTTTGCAATTTTTCAGGAGCTTTAGGGAGTCTCAAAGGTCACAAACCTGAGGGGAGGCTGCTTTCCCTTAATTGCATGCATTGCCATTTGCTTAGTTGAAAAAAAACCTTGTAGAGCACACAATCTTACAGGATAATAGCATTTCAATTGTGCCGCAAAAAATAAGAAAAAACAACAAATTAGTTACAAATTTTTCTCTTCGAGCTTCCATTGCCATTGCTTACAGCGATATAATACATGAATACTGTAATAAATACAACTGCGGATTTATTGCAAGACTACAATATTTTAGTATCATTTTCTCAGCAAATAGATAGAATAGTATTGGAAATAATTTCTGTTTGTTGGCTAGTAACAACGAAATCGTACAATTGAAAGCGCTATTACAATAATAAACATAAAAGCAAACACATTATTTATACAAAAAAAATCATGTTTTACAGCAATCGCAGTTATTGTTTTTAACCAATTCAGTGATGCTTTCGTATTCTTTCTTTTGCAGGAGAAGTTTTAAGCATTTCTTTAAAGTTTGGTGTAGATGTGATGGATTTTATTTGTTAGGGTAATCTGTTTTAAATTACTTAGGCTGCATGATGCGAAACATGTTGAGTTAGAGACGTTCAATTCTTAGATAAGTGAATATTTACATTATTGCGAGTATGGTAGGAGTATTTATACATATTTTCCAAGGTGAGCAGAGAAGATATGAGCATTCTGAGGTAGGAAACACAATGTGGATAGCAACGAGTTAAGCTGATTACAGCGCAAAAAGTTTAAGGTAGTTTGAGCAAAATATCATTTCACCTCCAAATAAATGAATTTGGTCTCATTTTAAAGAAAAACATCTAACCCTTTCAAAGAGACCAACATATCAACCCCTTTCCGAACTACTTTCCGGGATTCTTGACGAAAAATACCAGCCCTTTAACATGGGAACTGGTATATGTACGCACCCCGGAGGGACCTTATTTAAAAAATGAGGAATTTATAATTCCTAGATGTTGTAAAAAAATCAATTGTGTAATTTGTATATTTTCTCAACACTTTTTAAAAATAAATCTCATTATCACCGCTGTAGTTTTTTTCAGGATCACAAAAAATCTTCCGTTGTCAACGAATTTTAAAAGCACCGCGTGAAAAAAATGAGTCGAGTTAAAGACTTATGTGGGTATTTATATTTAATTACTTACAAATCCACTTATATTTAAGTATATTCTTGCACCATTTTTTACAAAGTATTCTACCCGTAAAGGTAGGTTTAGTTGAGAGTGAGAAAATCTCCTCACGGTTTTCTACACTTTCAGGGGCCTATCTCGCTTTAGTATATCCTTTTTCGCCTCAGCATACGATCTACCCTTCTTCATCCTGACCATGAAACCTATTCTATTTCTTCCTCTTCCCCTCTTGCCCAACATAATTAACTCTCTTACATTCTTGAGTAACTCATCGAACCTCATCCTTCAGCCACCTACTCTGCCGATCTCGAATTTCATTCAGAAGTTTCTTTTCTTTGCCCACATCTCAAGCATTTCCTCGTTAGTCTTCCTCTCCGTCCACCTCACCTTCTTCATTCTTCTCCACTCCCAAATCTCAAATGTCTCCCGCCTATTTTCGTCCTCCTTTCTGAGGGTCCACGTTTCTGCCCCTAACAACGCTACGCTCCATATCAAGCTCTTCACCAGCCTCTCCTTCACATCCTTACCCAAGATCCCCGTCATCAGCTATATTATATTACTAAACGCCTCCTTAGTTAGCCTTATTCTCTTCCGTATGCACTTGCTACCATGTCCGTTTTCTTATAGCGTACCACCTGAGTACCTATTATTAAATGCTCTACTTGCTCTAGCTTGTGTCAATGCAATATTTTATTCGTGCTTTCTGCAGCTGCTGAAATAATGATTATTTATTCTTCCAGAAACAAACAGAATGAGTCATTCATTAACAAATTCGGAATTTAAATATTCTACTAGGCAATATACCTTTTTTAGGGTACCGTAAGTTTTATTTAACATTCCTTGCTGAGTAAAACATAAAAAATATGATGTGGATAATTCAAATAGATACATGGGCGTACATGAGAAAAAACAATTTTTTCACCCGAAAGACAAACATCTTTTTTTTTACAGACAAACATCTTTTTTTTTACAGACAAACATCTTTTTTTTTTACAGACAAACAACTTTGGCTTTGGTAGTAAATAAAATAATCTCAATGAAGCACAATTTCGATATTGTTACAAGACATTGAATTTAAAACGTACAATTCTAATATGGTCTCCCTAGTGACTATCTTGCCCCAACTGCCTTAATGGGAGGTGGATCTAGATATTTGAAAATCGTTAACGTTTGCTGGCAGAATTGGGAATTGCGGATTTTTTGCAGCAAGTTCCGACCTACTCCAACGCCCTTTCACCACCAAGAAGTCCCCAAAGTGACTCCTGTTGTTGAAGCTCGAGTATTCGATGTCCGTGCCTGTCCCATTTTGGACATTGAGGATGTCGATTATTAGCGCTTTGGAGTGTTTAACGGTTACGTTCGATGCCCAAAAGAAAATTAATTATGTGATTGAGGAAGTGTAATATATATGTGCGTACAGTTTTTCTGTGGTGCGTTCGGAAGAGGGCCGTTATTTTATCGTCGGAGAAAGTGGAACCTGTGGTTAGCGGTTCGGTTCCTTACCCTAACAACAAGTATACATTTTGTATTCCTATTATTTGCGTGAATTTTGGTGAGATAAAAGAGTATCTTAGTGAATATTTTTTAAGCGTATCTCGAAGTGTCATTATTGATAGGTCGCTGTTTTTATGGCGGTGCGTATCATATTTACTTTGAAAACCCGCTCTTACTGTCACGTAGCAACCTCTCAACGTTGAAATTGAAAACAGTCATTATTGTTCTGGGACTTGTCCCCTAGAACGTTGAAACACAAATACATGCAACAGCAAATGAGGTCAATGGTGGCAGGGATACATACTAATTGCATAATGGAGCACCATATATAAACCAACAATAATCAATGAATAAGATAATACTTAGCATGCGAAAACCAGGGCAAAAGTACGTAGATTTAAGATCAAATATTAGGGTTTGAGAAATTAAAACAGGGAGCATCGATATCCGATCGCATTACTTACACAATATGCATTAAGCATAATGGAATATAAAGTAATTGGCACAACATCATACAGTATGATAATACGATACAACATGACGAATCTCATTCAACATAGCAATGCTAAAAATATGAAATCACATTTCAAGAATTGATTATATCGATATGATATGAGAAGATTAAGCTAAGTTACATAAATGATCAGTCGTATTTCTCTTGTACATCGAAATTGAAGAAGAAATTGTTCTAACATTAAACAATTCCATAACTTGCAGGAGAAAATTAGGAAAGATTGTTCAAATGGTAAGGAATGGTATTTAGGAACATATAATATCTCAGTGTGCATTCGAATGATTAGATGATATTACTGCTCAGTCCAGAAATATTTTATTCTTATATCAAAATTATACTATTTTTAAATACAGAACTTAATACCTGTTGACCCTCTCGCCCTTACTGTTGGCGTGATTTCTTATCGACGTTTGTGAGCTTCGCGACTACTATATAGTACGGATAATAATATCAATGAAGTATCTCATGTATTTCTACAATTCTCTTTTTGGTCTGTCACTGCAGAAACTAGTGTGTTCCACTTCGATTTGTTTGGAGCTAATTTCTCTCAACTAACATAAAAAATATTTCTCTTGGCATAATAGCCTGTGTCAGGCGTATGAGTTTTATACTAATCAAATTTTTGATAAAATCATGACTTAAGTCTAGTTAAAATGGTAACGCAAGACCTCTGCGTACCTTATTTTAATTAAGTACGGTTTAAAGTGCTGTTAAATGGTAACTTTCTTTTTCATGAGCTTCGCATACTTGCATGTCCAAAAGTATTTTCCTGGGTAGGAGAATGTAATTTCTTGTTCTAGGTTGGGCAAAAAAATATGTTAACAGTATTGCACATCACTGCTCTGTAGTCCAGTCTCATAATAAATATATTGATGGATGAGAGAGCTTCCGATGTCGAACACTCTTCCCTATGGACCACCACTTGGCCTTACGTTTTATTAACATTTGCCGCTCAGTTAGAAATCCACGTAGCAGTAATGATAAGTGCGATAATAAAATATGTAAATATTTCCTATTCCAAGTGATAGCCTTGGCTATTGGTAAATTTACTGTCTGTTTCGCTTGCATGAATACCTAGATATTTAATGACCGACTCGAGCGCTTATATCCATGAAATATTTGACTGTGGTTCCAGTCAAAGAATACAGTTCATACCTTGTAACGCATTAATTACAATTTAAGACGTAGGCTCCACTGTTATCATGAGCATCAAAATTATCTTTTGAAGTAAATTACATTTTTTATATGGTTAAGGGACAATAAAAGGACCGATCAAAATCTTTCGCAGGAAGATATTTTATTATCAGCGACGTTTCTTCAATGTTTGAAAAACAAATATTTGACTGCTGCCACACCAGTGATTTTAAACTGGACACTTTACATATACAGTAAGAGATAAATACTTGATTCCCTAGAACATTATGGGATCGTAAATCTTTAAGAAATAATTGTAACCTTGTTAATGACCTCGCATTTGGCTCACGTTCATTGTTGATGGCAATAACTTTCTGATGTTATTTACGTCATGTCATGTGCGATGTATGCCTTACGTCATAACCTACCCTAATATTTGTGTTTACTCTCTCCCCCCGCTCCGCCTTTTTTCTTTGAAGTATTAACCTTTCAAAATATAGGAATGGCATTCCTCCCAACCCCCTTCCCTTACTTTCAACCAACCCTTTTGTTTTCCCCCACCCTCTCTCCCGTTCCTCCTCCAAACCACCATTGTCTTTTATATTTGGACAATGAAAGAAAGAAATTATACGTTGATAATGACATAGTTAAGTACTAAGCAACATTTCATTTCATGTATCATTTTACCACAAAGTTAAGTCAGAAAATTTAACTTGTGTCGCTGGGTACATTTAGTTTTTGAAAAAGAAATATTGAACAAACTGGTTTGAGAATTGTGTGACGGTCTTTTTTTCTTCAAATTTTGTTTATGTCTGATTGGTCCATTTATTAATCCAATTCTTCAAATAAAATTATATTTCCATCAAATTCTTTCCTTTTATGCTATCCTCAAACCGTTTCGTCGAAGCATCCGTCAAATATTTTGTCCGTGTGACAGAGGCTTTAGAGTTAAGCGAAACAATGAAAAAAATGCTCTTTGCAATTTTCTCACGATTTATTTGTAGAACACGTTTTTTCACGAAGGTTCATCTTCAAGTGATATGGGAAGTTTTCTTCGTCTATGTCACAGAGTAGGAAACTACTCCGTGTTCTATGCATCCATCAGGAAGAAGGTAGGAGGATGGTACAGCTGCATTTCTCGAATCCAAGGACCCTCCACCTATGAAGAATCCCTTCCTCCCTTATCCCTCTCCCCTTCACTCCAGATTTTTGTTACGAAACCGGTCGAGTAAATAAATTCTTGTGAAAATTGCAAACTTTATCTTTTTATTGTGTCACAATTGAAACAATTCCACAAAGTGGAGCCAAAGACAGTGTCTTACTTTACAGGATTGGATTAGATATTTAGGAAAGCGACCGACAACTAATGCCATTGGCGCCATAGGGGAAGGTAAGGGAGGAGAGAAACCCGGCGTCGGCATTAACCTGCTATTAACGAAAGACTCCAAGGGGGCCACGGTTTAACGTCTCATCCGACAGACGGAGTACTGTATTTGAAGTGCCCTCCAAAAGACACTCAAGTAGGGGTCGGGTTTACAATGGAAAACATCCTCCTCTGCAGGGAATCGACCCTGGCCATATGGTTAGCTAGTACTCTAGCCACCACACCAACCCGATCCCTTCACTGTTAAGGTGGTTTAAGCGAAATATAATTTCACTTAGAAATCAATGAAATCGGTCTAATTTTCAAGAAGAATATCTTACTCTTCCAACGATACTAAAATATCAGCCTCTTACGGCACTACTTTCCAAGATTTTTGACGCAAAATCAGGCCGATTTACATGGGAAATGGTACGTGTGTGCCGCCGCCACCCGAGTCAAGAGCAGCTGAAACTGAGGACCGCAACTGTGAGAACTGGGGTGTGAAATGTTTCCATTACGTTGATGACAGGGAAGAGGAAAAATATCAAGCTCGATATGGAGAAAGGAGACACGGAATGTGGGAAGTGAGACAGAAAGACAGCGGTGACTACTGGAGCGATAGTAAAAGTAGTATTTTCTCGATCAGGGGAATAGGGTTAACGATGTTTAATGTGTAACGGAAAGAGTTGTTGGAGAGAAGGAGCGGGAATTCCGACCAAGTTCTCACGAATAGGGAAATGAAAGCAAAGATGACCAATTTAGCCATAAAATTAATATTGCTATGCGTTATTTCGTAGAATTGGTTAATACAAATGTGCGAAATTCACTGTGGAAATATCATTCGCCTGGACTGGGAATCGAACCGTATCCCTCGATTTCGCGCCGAGTGCCCTTAACAATTAAGCTACTCAGGCGTTTTCTCCACTTTGAATTTCATGGGGGCTCAAAGTAGCAAGTTGTCCTCACTGGTACCGTGCATATATTGCCAGAGGTGCCTGTATGCGAGCGCTAAGCGCTACCGTCCACGGGGTAAAGCTTGAATTTAATCACAAAGGTGTTTTCTTTGGTCATTTTCAAAGAACTACGGAACTAGCCGCGCTGTAACTTCAACGGAGTCACCCGCTAGTGTCCACATAATTGTGAAAATTCAACAGTGGAAAAATCATTCGCCTGGACTGGGAATGATTTTTCCATTGTGTTTTTTCAGCTACTCTTGACTATGTAGTGGAAAAATAATTCCCAGTCCAAGCGAATGATTTTTCCACTGCGAAATTTGCACAATTGAGTGAACACTAGCGGGTGACTCCGTGAAAGTTACTGCTCGGCTAGTTCCGTAGTTCTTTGAAAATAAATGAATTGGCTCATGTTGATAAAAATCAATCGAGTAACTTTGTAAATTATAAAAATGTTACGGATGATGCCCTAACGGGAGAACCGGTTGTGCAGAGCTATGGAAAAGATTTTGTGTAATTCACAAAGTTAGCATAAACATTTAGCCATATTTTAGTTGTATGCGCCGATAGGTTGTTAGGAAGAAGTAGGAAATATACCTGATCGACTGGAAGTAATTAATTGGAACTTTCTTCGGAAGGAAACCATGGTACATATGTCAATCATGGACGATAGAATAAAATGGAAGATATGTGAACGAAGTAAGGTAATTTGAATTGTGAACGTTAAATGATTTCGGCGCGCAGTGTAGGTTTCCAGAGAAAAAGAATACGGAATGAGAGGCGTAACTTACATAATTAGTAACGCAAACCATGGAAAATTCCGGGAGATACATCTTGCGAAGGCTTCGCAGTTCGATAGTAAAGATCCATTCTCTTCAAGGTGTGTTCCACAGTTTCTTGTTACGATAGTACGTTAGTTTCGCTGGTGTTGTAGTCGGTGTCTTCAGGTCAGGAATGACTTGAGGAAGAAATGGGTCTACCGAAAGATACCATTTTAGATTTTTATGTGACTGGACATTTATTTTGAAAAACCACCTCAGTATCCCTAAATTTCTATGAACCAGATAAACATTTGGATATTTAGCTATTGGCTCTGATTTATTGACTGAACCTAGTGAGGAGTAATTAAGAAGTAGAGGGTGCGAATTGAAGGGCGGATTCTTGTAGAATGAGGGTGATGCTTGATGAGATACTGAGGAAATACAAAATGTGATGGACTTTGGGGGGTAGGGAACGTAACAAAATATCGGTCATTATGCAGAATATTAAATGGAAGAAACTGGACGTGCATTTAGATGGAAAATGCTCAGAAGATGAAGGCAATACAATAAAAGAAATGAGGCAGTTATAATAGATAAGAGGAGAAATTTTTAATAAAACTGGATGCCCGACGCGAGAAGTAGGGAGCCATAGCTGCCGGGGTTGAAATTCGCCATGAAAAAATCATTTGACTTGACCGGTATCCCGGTCAAGTCAAATGATTTTTTCATGGCGAATTTCAACCCCGGTGTATATGCACCCGTGCGAGGGACTTCGTACCACATCATTTGTTAAATGCAATGATTGGAAACCTTAGCTGGTTGAAAAAAAGCCCATGAGGTCAACACCTTCGGCATAAACTTACAATGTTAGACAAGGAATCCGCTTCTGAGACCCTCGGTATTCTGCGTGAATATGTGTCTGACACATGCGGATAGATCATACCATGTGCTGGCTGGAAGGAAAGTAAATACCATGGTTGACACTATGACACAAAGATGGCTCAGGAAGAGGTAAGAAATACGTGAGGGATTTATATAAAAAAGCTCCGGACAGTTTCCAGGTAAGAGGTAATGTAAAACAACATAGCGAAAGAGATTATTTGCGTACCTCGAGAACAAGTAAATGTTATTTCAAATCAAGAAGTTGACTTGGAAGATTAAAGCAAACAAAACAATTAAAACGTATATTATAGAAAATGTGGTCGAAAAATTACGAATAAACTTATTGAAATGAAAGGAAGAGAGTTGTGGCCATAATAAATACACAGTGAAGGACTTAGAACAAAGGAGTATTTTGATAAGTTTTTGTAACCATCCTGGAAAGGAATGAATCGGAAATACTTGATAATTAAAAGACTTTTGCTTTAGTATATATCACACATGGCATTTGGGACAGAAACAAATGAAAAGCGTTCTATTGTTCAAAATCTAAGGGCTGCATGGTAGCGGCATAATCTTTGGTAGCGGCTGAGTGAGGTGTAGAGAAATACCAGATGTGGATCAGGAGAATAGAGGGAATGGGATGGTTAGAGGGAATCACCACTGGATCTTTAAAGCCAGTTGAGATTAAAATCAAATCGGAGAAGCGTATGAACATTAGGAAGTTGAGACAGGAGTAAATGAGAGTTGGGCCCTGGAATATGTTCCCGGGTTAGGCTTCACAATAGGATGTGTCAGAGGGAAGAGCACAGCACACTATCGTGGTGGCTATTGGGTATGAAAACGAGTTGGCATTTGGAACATACCTGATGCTTCCAGTATGATGTATAATGATTCCATACGTTCCATCGTTGGACTTGTGTGTGAAGTGTTGACAGAAACTGAGGCGGATTCAGGAACGGTCAATCGAGGAGACTGTCCGGAGCGTCGCGAACACCAAAGGGACACATTAACAAGGGACCGTAAAAGAATAAGCATTCATGCTGAAAAGATTAATAAAAGAACACCATTGATGGTTATATGCTATGTGATGAATGAATATCTTTAAAGAAAGTCGTAAGAAGTGAAGGGGTTGAGAGCTAAGGAAAGACTTCACCTGCGTGAAAAAGTTCCTACTTGACCGCCCCTGGCTTTCCCTAGTCCATACTTCTATCCAGGGACGGCCTCCTATGTATGGACTCGCAGAGTGAGGGCTAATCTACCAATTTAGGTATATCTAAATGGAAGTGAGAAATAATTCTCTCGATTTTCACATACTCAGGACTCATTCTCCTATCACTATTTCTTTCTTCATCTCAACGTACTTCCTACGTCTATTTATCCCGTCCATAAAGCCTACTCTCTTTCTTACCCTTACCCGCTTACTCAACATCCTCCCCTCTATCGTGGCCTTCATCATCCCTTCGCCTCTCATTACCGACTCCAGCCAGATTCTCTCTCCTCCTAATCTCCTCAAAAAGTTTCCTCTCCTCACCAGTCATGTCAAGCACTTCCTCTTTTGTCTTCCTTTCCGTCTTCCGCACTTTCTCCGTCCGTCTCCTCACCCACGTCTCAAAAGGCCGATTTACACGTTACATTTTATGGTACAAACGAATGTATGAACTCTTTCACGAGGAAAATTGTACCGTGTAAAGCGGCAAATTGTATGATTTTCTGAATGACTTGACGGGAAATAGAACCTACTCCATTTCCATTCAGTTTCTTGTACAATCTATGATACAATCGTTTGTACAATAAAATTCACCGTGTAAAGCGGCCTAAATGCCTGCAGCCTATTCATGTCATCTTTTTTCCCGAGTCCACGCATATACACCATACAACGCTTACCTCCACATTGGCTCCTCGCTAGCCTTTTCTCAACTTCCTCACGCTAGGTGCTCGTCATCAGCTCCCTCATATCGCTGAGCGTTTATTTCTCTTGTGTGATTCTCCTTTCCTTCTCCACCAGTGAGCTCCAAAAAGGGAAAACGTACAGTCAATATAGTGAAGACAATACACTAAACGCCACGATATTACGATGGACTTTTGCTTTAGTATATATCACACATGACATTTGGGAAAGAAACACAAATGAAAAGCGTTCTCTTGTTCAAAATTTAAGGGCTGCATGGTAGCGGCTGAGTGAGGTGTAGAGAAATACCAGCTGTGGATCAGGTATGAGGCAATGTAAAAGAACATAGCGAAAGAGATTATTTGCGTACCTCGAGAACAAGTAGATGATATTTCAAATCAAGAAGTTGGCTTGGAAGATTAAAGCAAACAAAACAATTAAAACGTATATTATAGAAAATGTGGTCGAAAAATTACGAATAAACTTACGGCTTGATGTCCGTTGTACTTCTTCAGTCCCACGTCATGGTACTTCCGAGATAGGTGAAAGAATCCACTTTCTTTAATTTCTCTCCTCTGAGGGTGATTTCTACATTCAGCTTCTCTCTTCCGCATGATAGGATTAAATGGCATTGGTATTTAATGGTAGGGGTTATGTTTTGGTTGTCATTAGATGAGTGAAGTGAACATCGGGGATAATCGAAAGCTTACCGATAATCGGTTTGGCGCTCAAAATGATGGTGCAAAACTTACGATGTTAAAACTTACGAAGACGCTTTGAAAACAGTTGTCAAGTTAATAATCTTGATAAAGTTTCCATGGTGTCCGAAATCAAAAGCTTTGGTGAATTAATTCTCATTCGGTAAACTTAAGTGCCTTTGTTACATTATCTCTAGTGATCACGAGATATATCGTCACTTGAGATTATTGGGGGCACCTTCCTCTAAAAATATACAGGATTTGAATGAGTGACAACGAAATGCAGCATCATCCACATTTGTTTTCCGATGTTAACAGCTGTAGCTTTGCGTTGCTCAATACCACTTTTGAATCCTATTGGAAATATTTCTCTGCTTGTCTCACGCCTCATCCTAGGTCATCGTGTCAATCAACCGCGTTGGTAAGTCATTGGCGGCCGACTGCTCTTCGTTCTATCTGTCGCCGCATTCACGGGATCATCGTCAGGCGGCCGTTGGAGATTGAACCGACGACCGCAGCTGAGCCGTCGTGTCAGTGTCACTCTCGACTTTGTGGTCGATGGATTGTGATTTCATTGTGCAGGTGGTTGGCATGACATCGCAGATTCCACAGCATCGAGCGGATGCATTCAGGATTTATGTACATAAAACCCTTCTAGCCACCTCAAGGATGTGAGGCAGAGGGTGAATTATCACCAACATGCATACTAGTATCATACCCTAGCTAATGTAATTTCTAATATTGATGCATTGGTAAGAATGGGTTTAGGTATACTTGTCAGGAGGGAGAAAGTCACAAATATGCGCAGCTCTAAAGGTATGCTGCCAATGTAAGAGAGACAATTTGTATTATTTTTTGCGACTACATAAACACTCAAGAGAAACAGGAGTTAAAATAATGTAAGAGAAACAATTGCACTTTTCCGCAAAATTGTTTTAATGCGTACAACGCGTTTCGGCTCACAGAGCCATCATCAGGTACAAGAGTTGTACGCATTAAAACAATTTTGTGGAAAAGTGCAATTGTTTCTCTTACATTATGAAGAACTTCCACGATATCTCGCCTGAATCTGTTGATTTATTAGAAACAGGAGTTATACAGAAAACGTGTAAGTTGGTACTGAGAAGTGGATAAGGTTTCAAGCATTATCGGGCTGATCGATTACTTGTTCCTCTACCGATAGACAAACCTAGCTCAACATTTTTGTAATGTCCACCGTAATATATTCTTCAATAGCCAATCCACAGAAGTTTGATAAATTTGTTTCGGAACTTATTGGTAAGCTGATGATTCTGTAAAACCACCTTTCGCACTCCACACCCAAAAGAAAACCCTCTCCACTTTATCTCGTCTTGTTTATCCCCGCCGTCTCCTTCGCCGTTCCCCATTGATGGGGTTGTTTATTTTTTATTTATGCTTGGAGTTAGATTTAAAACAATCCCCGTTTTAATATTCAAAATGTTAAATAATTTAGTAATTAAAAACATTACATCATTACACTAGTTTAAAGACTCATTGACAGCCGTCATGGTCCTGTATCGTTAACGGGAAGAATCCAAGTTTAAACCTGTCCACTTTCCTGTCTACTTCCTAATGTCATTCTTATGACCTAATCCATGGCCTTATCTATCATAGGATGTCGGGGTACGAAAGTTGTCATTGGCGTCGATTACGAATAAATCGGTTTGGGACTTGCATAAAAGATTACTTCTACACTTTAACCAACGGTCTGAAAGCGATTCTCAATCCAATCGTTGCAGAAAGCTTTGATTTATATCACACTGCATATACATACTACCCTGCGAGCCGCCGCATGGGCGTGTGGCAAGGGGTGTTAGAACACCAGCCGTGTAAAGATGTAATAATAAGATTTGGGAAGGTGAAATGGTGACGCGTATTATGGGAATGTATTTAGTGGAGCTCACTCAGTTTTTATTGAGATCGCTTATTGTGCGTGGAAAGAACAGATTTTGTACATATCTATGCGGCAATGTTACTCTTTTATTTTATCCCTTCTCAGACCTAGAGATGTAATGAGGCGTCATGATAATATTCTATGTGTCGCTCTGAAACACACCAGTTCTGTATTTCTCAAGCAAGCTAAGCCTAGCGTGTAGCCCCTTGCCTATAGGGGCTCCCACCTACAGAGAATGTATACACATAGCGTCCAAATTCAATGGCTGATTAGCCATAAAGGAGGCTCCCCTCCTTAAACCTGGAAGGTCCTCTCTCCTGCCCATAGTTGCTCTCCGTTTGGATGATAAAGGTATTGGGCCGAAGTCAAACAGGTTCACTGATACCCTTCTCCGAGATGGGTGGGTGGAATTGGTAAAAGTGCGTTCCACATTTGTAGTAGACAGTATGGGTTCTTATGGAGATTCGTTTCCCATGTTAATCCCCATAAGGCTAGAGATGCGCTGTTGCCAACAGTAGCAGAAAAATTAATATTGCACAATCCAATGTATCATCATCTCTTTTAATGCTAAGAGACACGCTACATTTACTGGCAGAAATAATTTTTCCATCAAGTTTATAATAAAAGTTATAAAAAAATGTTTTTATTAATTTACGCAACAAACGCGGCTCTTATGGCTTTGTTTCTTCACTTAATTGTGGGCAAACCGTTCTTCATACTGGATTAAAACTTATGCAATACGTTTCTTATTCTTTTTATTTCAATAAAGGTGTACATCAATTAGAAGTTAATTGAGCCGAAATGTTGTTATACTGATGTAAATATCTTAAGGACAAAAAAGTTTGGTTTTTGTAAGGTCAAAAGTAATCGCCTGCTAACTTACGTTCCTTAAGTTTTATGTCCATATATCCTGCGTATAAAATTTGAAGAAAACTGTTAATTTGTTTTTAGTCCAAAAATCATTTACTTATCTCAATTGTGAAGAAAGCTAAAACGCTTCGATCTTAAGAAAAATTATTACGGCGCCACGGCACCGCCGAGGCGCGCTGCTTGCTGTCTTGTTAACTTCCTCAGCGCAGACGGAAGATTCTTCGGTGGAGAACGGGATTTATGTCTTTATATACATGCATACTGCAAGTTGTAATTCTTCGTTATATGTTTTTTAAGGAGAGTACTCATACGTTGTATTAGAAATATTTATGTTTCATGACAATGCTTACGAAAGCCTACCCGATGCACCTTTTGACGGCTTTGAGATAAGACGCAAATTTCGCATTTACGAGTCTTGCCGCAGGAAAAATGAAAGAAATCATTCCATAATCCATACGAGGGGTATTCCTCTTTGGTGTAAGCCATTAAGGAAAAGAGTACTCTAGGTTTTTCCAGAAGTTCCGTTAATAGGGTGCCATAAAACATCTGCACGGGAAGCAACCCCAGCGGAAAGGGCTAGGAAAAGAATTAGCGAAGACGTTCAGTTTCTTGTTGGATTTTATTTGAGTGAACAAAGGGAGTGTAGTCTGCTGTGTTTATCAGAGCTGTGGAGTATTTTACATCAATCTCTGCTGTAAGGTGCCCTATCACCATGTCCGATGCGAAGAGGAGGAGAAAAAGGGAGAAGCCGTGAAAGAGAGCTGGTGTTCAACGTCTTCTCGTACGTCAAGAAATCCCTCAGTGTCACTGAAACCTGCCGTGAAACTTCGAAGGCAACTGGCTGCTCACGCTCACAGTCCATTATTTACAGAGCGAGAAAGGAAGCGTCCCGTGGTCCAATGGTGATGCCTTCAAAGATTAAAAAAGTTAGACAGCCTTACAAGAATTCGAGAGCGTTCATTTACGACGATTTTTTTAGATCGGGAGTTTGAAGGAAAGTGTATGAATTTTTATGAAAAATATTCCTCCGACTTTCTATTTCTATTGTATTTCTATTTTCTATTTCTATTTTCTATTTTAAGCTCAGTCAACATGGACAAAGATCTTCCAAATTTCAAGAGGACTACATTATATCGCCTCCTTGTAGACATAGGTTTCGTGTACGAACGCAGAGGAAAAAGAAGCATTTTCATTGAAAGGGATGATATTATTCGTTGGCGACATAAGTATTTAAGGCAGCTAAAACAATATCGTCGTGAACGAAGGGTCATTGTTTTCACAGACAAAACTTTGATCAATGTCGGACAAACATTGAACATGACTTGGCGCGACAAAAAAATAGATACTCCTCGTCAGGCTTTCCTTTCTGGACTTACAACCGGGCTGAAGGCCCCCACCTCCTGAGGAGGACGCTTTGCAATTATACATGCAGAGACGGAGAAAGGGTCCATAGAGGGAGCAGCATGTGTTTTTTTATGCAAGAAAAACACCATGGATGAGTATGACGAAGTTGAGGGCGCGTGTTATGAGAACTGGTTTAAGCACTCACTTCTCTCAAACATACCCGAAGGCACAATTATAGTTGTAGATAATGCATCATACCATTCGAGGAAGTTGGAATTCTTACCTACCACAAGCTGGAGGAAATATTCCATTAAAGAGTGGTTGGTTAGCAAAGGAATTAGCTTTGATGAGGACAGCTTGAAAAGAGATCTTTTATTAGTGGGGAATCAAGTACGGGAAAACTATGAAAAATTTAAGATAGATGAACTAACGAAGAGTGCTGTAGAGTGCTAAGACTACCACCATATCATTGCAAATTGAATCCAAAAGAAATGGTTTGGGCTCAAGTAAAACATTACGTTGGGATGAAGACCACCACTTTTAAGAAGAAAGAGGTAGAAAAACTTATCGCAGAAAGCTTTGATGCCATCACTTCCGAAAATTGGAAAAGCTCTGTCGAGCACGTGAAGGAAGTGGAAAAAGATATGTGGCATGCAGACAATTTGGAAGATGACATCGAAGAGTTAATTATTCGTCTGACATCGTCTTCATCCTCACAGTCAACATCTCCCTCAACGGAGGACGAGCATTAGCCACGGCCGAGCACATCGCGCTACATGGAGGGAGTGGAATGTCTGTCGGACTCATGAACAGGAAGGTATGGAGGCATTTTGTTTTGATAGTAGCTAATCATTGTTATGTTTCAGCTGATTACAGTGCTATCATAAAATCTGCTTCAGAGAAGAATTATTTATGGCGACTTGAAAGCGTTGTGTATATCATCATTACTGTATATGCGACACATAAGTTCATTGAAAAAGTCAAACTCATGAAGAGGACCGCTCTTAAAAAAACTCGAGTATAATTCCTAGGGCATGCGTGTATTGGCATCACGTCAAATTATTTTCCTTAAACTTTGCCAGAGAGGTTCTCACTTGATCGGTCTCAGAATTATAAATATAAAAAATAGAAGTAAATCTAAATACCTTGGCTTGCTTAAAACAAGGGGAAAATAATTCTTCAGCGGTAGTGGATCATTTTGCTAACATTGTTACGTATACTTATACATATATAGCTGTAGGCGATGTTTTTCATCTCCTAGCATAAGTTGAAAGTGTTTTGCTGAAATATAAAAAAAAGAAAATTTCGAACCGGTAATTGAGGATAAGCGATAAATTTTCAGGAAGGACGTTGTTGTGCCAAAATTAATCGTTGGAATACCGGAGAAGGGCAGTAGGAAGAAGCGGCAATTAATTGTTCTTTCAAGGATTTCACCTGGCATCTTCCCTTACAATAGGCTGCAGTGAATGCTTGGGAGCTGGATAGGGTTTCAACGAAAGGGATAGCTTCCGTGTCAAGTCACCCGCGGTGTCCTTCCCATTGGTTTCCGCCTGTGCGGGCCTGTGGGCTCCATTGTGCGAGGAGTGGGAGGGACCCGCCTAAAGAAAAATGAATGTATATACAAAAGAACCTGGACGTCAGACTTCAGGCCTGGGTACTCTAGGGACAACTTACATGCAGGATTGGACAAGGGGCTTAAGAAGGGTCACAAGTAGAGGGGAATCCAGTAGACTCGCGAATCCTCAAAAGGAGGAAAATACGGCAACCAGATTGGAAATGGATGGATGGAATTGGGGATGGTTCGTTCGTTACGATTGTGGTAAGGTAAGGGGAAACGAGGAGTATTGTGTATTATGTGCTTATTGTCTTAATGGAAAATACAAATTGCTCCACAGAATATGGTAAAAAATGAGAGCTCTTTTTTATTTTAGCGGCTTCAAGGCTCAAAAGGCGGTCACCTAGGGAAAACTGCCCCCCTTGCCCTACATCTGGGCGGCCGAGGAGATGAATCATTCTTATTAACACATTCAATGCGGGACATATATAAATGAAGTCACCAGAATCGGATTGAATTTATCTAAAGTTTGTTCTCCATATTGTGTTAATAACTTGTCGTTACATATGTTTAAACATATTGAATGTAAAATTTGTAACATTTTTAGCAAAAATTTGCACCACATCAATTGACGTGCTCCGTATGTCACCCTCGCCAGCACGTACTTCTTTGTCGTGTTGACTACCTTTCAGGATACGTCCCGATTCCCACTGCGATTGCGATGAGCCAATTTAGCTCTGATTGATTCATTTTTTACTGACGTAATTTAAAAAGGAAAGGATACTCGTGGATATTCTCTTGGGAGTAAAAGGGTGGATAGTACTTTTGAATAATGAGTGAATATTCACGACTGTGATTTTCATTGAAATATATTTTCTTTTTATAGAATTCACCATAACGTACAAGAATAATGACAAAGTTTTTTATTTATAATTATATGTACATATTTATTTTCCCCGGTGATACTCCCGGAAACAGGGATTCAGGCAGAGTCCGGGACCGCCCTGGCAGTCAGGGCAATATACTCCTGTATGCTTCCGTTAACCTTGGGTCTTGCAGACTCTGCAATCCTTTTGTCCGGTTTTTCTAGAGCCAGTGGTGGGAGGTACTTTGGGAATCGAGAATCAGTTGATAAAGGATCCCTTTGTGGACGGTGAAAAACAGTCCTATCAGATAATAAACAGATCAGGTAATCAATTATGCGGATGCGGAATGAATGCCAATCCAGATGATGGCAGTTGTGACACTGGTACAAAAATAAAGTATTCAACATCATCATCTCCATCATATGAATGCCAATTTTTTTGTGCCACTTTAGGGATTTGTGTTTCTTCGTGTAGTATGCTAAGTATTGATCCATTCGATCAATACCCCATGTATTTTATTGTAATTCACAATACATCGGGGTTTATTCACCGAATTACCCCTCATAGAGGAAGTCGATATTATATCCCCGCTATACTTCGAGGATATCATAAAAACAATTCTCTTGTCCTTCCACTTCGAAACACAAATCCCTTCAGGTTGATTCTATTGCTGGATCATTTCATCCCTGCACAATTGAGCTTGGATGACCTTAGGAGGGTTCCTCTTCCGGTCTTTCCGAAGCGTCCATGTGCAATATCAGCACTCACGCAGCAAAAGCTCTCTGTCAAGAGAAAAACTGTTGTAAAAGTTGTCCATAAAAATTGAATGGCCTGGGCTGAGACCATTCAAAAATTTATGAACAACTTTGTCCGTGTGTCCTACACCGCTAACATCAGGGTCCTTCCCTCCTGCATATAGAATAAATCGATGAGCTAGCCCTTGGCTCTCTCTCAAGGCTGGAAGAAATATCGTCGCCCAGACACTAGCAAAGATGAAAGGAGTCGTGGGAGTTAATCAAATACCCCTTGAATTTGTCTTTCATCACAATAGTAAAAATTATATTTTTCAGCGCTGTTATTTTGATATTTCCCGTTCATGCTCATGAAGTCCCTCGCACTTTCGGAGAGACAAATGAAGCTTCTCTACTAAAGTGCGTTCCACATTTAGTTGACAGTATGGGTGGGCTCTTATGGAGATTCGTTTCCCATGTTAATCCCCATAAGGCTGGAGATGCACTGTTGCCAACAGCAGCAAAAAAATTAATATTGCACTATCCAATTTATCATCATCTCTTTCAATGCAAAGAGACACGCTACATTTACTGGTCGTAATAGTTTTTTCATAAAATTTATAATAAAAGTTACAAAAAATATTTTCATTAATTTACGCAACAAACGCGACTCTTTTGACTTTGTCTTCTTCACTCAAGTGTGGGCAAACCGTTCTTCATACTGGATTGAAACTTATGCAAAACGTTCCGTATTATTTTTATTTCAATAAAGATGTACATTAGTTAGAATTTAATTGAGCTGAAATTTTGTTATACTGATGTAAATATCTTAAGGACAAAAAAGTTTGGTTTTTGTAAGGTAAAAAGTAATCGCCTGCTAACTTACGTTTCCTAAGTTTTAGGTCCGTATATCCTGCGTATAAAATTTGAAGAAAACTATTAATTTGTTTTTAGTGAAAAAATCATTTAGTTATCTCAATTGTGAAGAAAGCTATAACGTTTTGATCTTAAGAAAAATTATTCCGGCGCTGCGCAAGACAACAAGCAGCGCGCCACCGTACCGCCGAGGCGCGCTGCTTGCTATCTTGCTAACTTCCGCAGCGCAGACGGAAGATTATTCGGTGGAAAACGGGATTTATATATTTATATGAATGCATACTAAAATGCATGTAATCCTTCGTTAGATGTTTTTGAAGGAGAGTACTCATACGTTGTATTATAAATGATTATATTTCAAGACAATGACATCCTATCATCATCCTAACAAAGCCTATCCCATGCACCTTTTGACGGCTTTGAAATAAGACGCAAATTTCGCCTTTACGAGTATTGCCGTTGGAAACATGAAAGAAATTATTCCATAATCCGCACGAGGGGCATTCCTCTTCGGTGTAAGCCCTTCAGGAAAAGGGCACTCTAGGTTTTTCCAGAAGTTCCGTTAATAGGGTGCCATAAAACATCTGCACGGGAAGCAACCCCAGCGGAAGGGGCTAGGAAAAGAATTAGCGAGGACATTCAGTTTCTTGTAGGATTTTTTTGAGTGAACAAGTGGTGTGTAGTCTGCTGTGTTTATCAGAGCTGTGGAGTATTTTTCATCAATAGCTGCTGTAAGGTGCCCTATCACCATGTCCGATGCGAAGAGGAGGAGAAAAGGGGGGAAGCTGAGAAGCCGTGAAAGAGAGCTGGTGTTCAACGTCTTCTCATACTTCAACAAAACCCTCAGTATAACTGAAGCCTGCCGTGAAACTTCGAAGGCAACTGGTTGCTCACAGTCCACTATCTACAGAGTGAGAAAGGAAGCGTCCCGTGGTCCATTAGTGACACCTTCAAAGACCAAAAAAGTTAGACAGACTTACAAGAATTCGAGAGCGTTGATTTACGACGATTTTGTGAGATCTGGAGTTCGAAGGAAAGTGCATGAATTTTTCATGAAAAATATTCCTCCGACTTTAAAATCTATTTTAAGCTCAGTCAACATGGACAAAGATCTTCCAAATTTCAAGAGGACTACATTATATCGCCTTCTTGTTGACATAGGTTTTGTGTACGAACGCAGGGGAAAAAGAAGCATTTTAATTGAAAGGAACGATATTATTCGTTGGCGACATAATTATTTAAGGCAGCTAAAACAATATCGTCGTAAACGCAGGGTCATTGTTTTCACAGACGAAACTTGGATCAATGTCGGACAAACAGTGAACATGCCTTGGCGTGACAAAAAAATAGAAACTCCTCGTCAGGCTTTTCTTTCTGGACTTACAACCGGGCTGAAGGCCCCCACCTCCCGAGGTGGACGCTTTGCAATTATACATGCAGGGACGGAGAAAGGGTTCATAGAGGGAGCAGCACGTGTTTTTTTATGCAAGAAAAACACCATGGATGAGCATGACGAAGTTGATGGCGAGTGTAATGAGAGCTGGTTTGAGCACTCACTTCTCTCAAACATACCCGAAGGCACAATTATAGTTGTAGATAATGCATCATACCATTCGAGGAAATCGGAATCCTTACCTACCACAAGCTGGAGGAAAAATTCCATTAAAGAGTGGTTGGTAAGCAAAGGAATTAGCTTTGATGAGGACAGCTTGAAAAGAGATCTTTTATTTGTGGTGAATCAAGTACGGGAAAAATATGAAAAATTTAAGATAGATGAACTAGCGAAGAGCTATGGCTGTAGAGTGCTAAGACTACCACCATATCATTGCGAACTGAATCCAATCGAAATGGTTTGGGCTCAAGTAAAACATTACATTGGGATGAAGACCACCACTTTTAAGAAGAAAGAGGTAGAAAAACTCATCGCAGAAAGCTTCGATGCCATCACTTCCGAAAATTGAAAAAACTATGTCGAGCACGTGAAGAAAGTGGAAGAAGACATGTGGCGTGCAGACAATTTGCAAGATGACATCGAAGAGTTAATTATTCGTCTGACATCGTCTTCATCCTCTCAGTCGACATCTCCCTCAACGGAGGACGAGCCACAGCCACAGCCGAGCACATCGCGCTTCATGGAGGGAGTGGAATATCTCTCGGACTAATGAACAAGAAGGTATGGAGGCATTTTGTTTCGATAATAGTTAATCTTTTTTGTTTTGGCTGATTACAGTGCTATTATACGATCTGCTTTAGACAAGAATTATTTATGGAGACTTAAAAGCGTAGAGTTTATCATCATTACTCATCATATGCGACACATAAGTTCATTGAAAAAGTTCAACTCATGAAGAGGTCCGCTCTTTAAAAAAACTCAAGTATAATTCCTAGAGCATGCGTATATTGGCATCGCGTCAAATTATTTTCCTTAAACTTTGCCAGAGAGGTTCTCACGTGATCGGTCTTAGAATTTTAAATATAAAAAATAGAAGGAAATCTAAATACCTTAGCTTGCTTAAAACAAGGGGAAAATAATTCTTGGGCGGTAGTGGATCATTTTGCTAACATTATTACGTATACTTAAACTATCATTTAGTTGTAGGCGATGTTTTTCATCTCCTAGCATTAGTTGAAAGTGTTATGGTAAAATATAAAAAAAGCAAATTTCGAACAGGTAATTGAGGATATGCGATAAATGTTCACGCAGGACGTTGTTGTTCCAAAATTAATCGTTGGAATACCAGAGAAGGGCAGTAGAAAGCAGCGGCAATTTACTGTTCTTTCAAGGATTTCGCCTGGCGTCTTCCCCTTCAATAGGCTGCATTAAATGCTTGGGAGCTGGATAGGGTTTCGACGAAAGGGATAGCTTCTGTTTCAAGTCACCCGCGGTGTCCTTCCCTTTGGTTTCCGTCTGTGGGGCCCTGTGGGCTCCATTGCGCGAGGAGTGGGAGGGACCCGCCTAAAGAAAAATGTATGTACAAAAGAACCTGGACGTCAGACCTCAGGCCTGGGTACTCTAGGGACAACTTACGTGCAGGAATGGGCAGGGGGCATAAGAAGGGTCGCAAGTAGAAGGGAATCCGGTAGACTCGCGAATCCTCGAAAGGAGGAAAATACGGCAACCAGATTGGGGATGGTTCGTTTGTTACGATTGTGGTAATGTAAGGGGAAACGAGGTTTTAGGAGTGTTGTGTATTTTCTGCTTATTGTCTCAATGGAAAATAGAAATTACTCCACAGAATATGGTAAATATTGAGTGCTCTTTTTTTATTTTAGTGACTTCAAGGCCCAAAAGGCGCTGACCTGGGGCAAACTGCCCCCCTTGCCCTACCTCTGGGCGGCCCTGCGTATGCGACGGCAGAGGAAAACGAATCATTCTTATTAAAGGGGACAATTTTTATACAATTGCTATACAATTATTGTAGAGAGCTAAAAATTATCGTGAAAAAAGATTTTGCGCTCAAAGAAGAGATATGGATCAATGTTAGGCTATTTGCAGACATGACTTGGAGTAAGAAAGAAATGAGAAATGCTCCTCAGTCTTCGTCTGCGCGTCAAGTAGAAATAGCTGTTGCATGCAAAAAATATGCAGGATCATTAAGCTCATTGAGGAGAATGATTGCCTCGACTGGTGCTAGAAAATAATCCACAAAATATTGTAAACAACGACTGTCACTATTTTTAAATATTCGTTACTCGAGGCCCCAAAGACACTACCCCATGAAGTGTTCCGTTTAAAAATTACAGTGAAACGGTAAGAGTAGGCCCTACTTTTCACCTTTGGGTTAGTTGTTTCTCATGTACAAATCCCTTGATTTAACCAAATTGATTAACCAATGAATTCTCCTACTTCAGAATTGAATTTTCCCAAATTCCTGGGACATTCTCTGAATAAATACTTCCATCAATAAAAATTTCCATTAAAACTAATAAAATTTTCCATTCATATTCTAACAAATAGTATGTCTTTTCTCTTCATAATTCCATTTCTATCAATCTTTTTCCGTACCCGATTCCCGAGTCGGAGATGCGTGCTGACGATGTGCGACGAAAATCCAATGAACGTAAAACAGAACCAGATATTCGTGACCACTTAAATTTAGTTATTTACCGGTTCTTACGTTCATTCTTACTCCTTTACTCAGAAAAAATATATTTAAATGGTCTTTTATGATGGGATTAATGCATGTTTACAGTATAAACATAAAAATTATGATTGCGCGCTGTGGTATTGAATTTGAGAATTTAATAACCGCTATTTACGATGCATAACATAGAATCAAAGATATATCGGAATGACGTGAATCGAGGGCCTCCATTATTTCTTTTTAAATTTGACATTTTGGCGCGGTGTTATGAGTGGTGGCCTAAACCATCAGGATGTCGGATGACGAAGCGTAGGTTTGGCAACATTGTACTCCATAAGGCCTGTACTGTCAACTAAATGTGGAACGCGCTATAGAACATGTTATAAAGATATGAAGATAGAAAGATAGAAGACCGCCTATCCCCATGAGTGTAATGTATGAGTCATATCAGGTGTCCGACGATCAGTGGTAGGGTTTAGGACAGTTTCTGCTCACGGCGTCTCATCATGGAGTCATTCTTTTTATTCCTGTAAAAAAATAAAGCATGGTAGTCGCTGCCTTCCCAAACGTTTCGTAGTCTCTGCTCTCTCTCCTGCATTTCAGAATTAGATTCCTTTCCCAAAGTCCCCTACTCCTCATTTTATCTCCTATGTGAGGCCCCCTTTAAGAGCGCTTTATTTTTTCTCACGTCATTCGACCATAGTGGGGAAAGTTAAAAAAAAAATTACCAAAAAAACTGATTAAGGTTAAAGTTAATCTTTGTAAAAAGTAACTAGTGAAACTTATAAGTTACTTTTCTGATAAGTAACTGAATAATGTCAAAGCAAAAAAGTAACTTTTATGTCAAAAGTTATTTTTAAGAAACTTTTAAAAGCTGTTTTTCGCAATTGAGATAAAATAAATACAAACTTCAGATAAAAAAATTATTTAACTTTTACTTAAAAAGTCATTTAAATTTAATTACGTTCTCATTTCAAAATTTGTATCGGACATCCATTCTCTCCTGTCTAGAAAAAGAAGCCCTGCGGCAATAAATATCCATTCACATGAGGTGAAGGTCCGCTCTTCGAAAAGGGTGGAGGTCTGCTTTTCGTAGAAGGTGGAGATCCGCTCTTCGTAGGGGGCCGTTCAAGTATCAGGGGACGGTCCTCTAGCACGGAACAGCTTAGCTTTTTTGCAAATTGCACAATTGTTAAAAGCTAAATCAAGTTGAAATTTATACTAAAACCAACTTTAAGGTGTTATACAAATACCCTTTGAAGGAATTACGTTAATCCGGATCGATACCATATATTTTTCATTAGAAAAAACCCTTACATTTCGCACATTTGAAAAATTGGAGGATTGTATGGGACACCTTGTATAGGTTACGGAATAATTTAGTTCCACTTGTAGTTCAAACTTCTACAATACCAAATTCAAAAATATATGTTTTAAGCCATTGTTACCTATAAGTACGTGGGGTGTTCAAATGAAAAGGTACGAAACGTCGTAACAACCAAACCAGTTGAAATTTGAATATGCCGCTTTGGGAAAACTTAGTGAGACATCTAGGGACGCGAATGTAGTGTCCGGCATAGTTGTGCGCATGTGACGGACGCCCACACATGTGGCAGGAGAGAAGCAGGCACTTCAGTGTTCCGTCCAATTGTCTCGGCAGTGCGTGTGAGGACCGCGCAGTGTGTTCCAAAGAAGCTCTGCGAACCGCAAAAGGAGCTGCGTATGAGGCCAGCGCTGCAACACCTGTTCCGGCATCATGAAGCATCATGAAGACCCCGCTTTCCTGGAGCGGATCGTCACCGGTGACGAGAGCTGATCCTATCAATTCGAGCCAGAGACAAAGCGGGACAGCATGCAATGGAAGCATACGTCGTCACCTCCCCCTAAAAAATTCAAAGATGTGACCTCAGCTGGCAAGGTGATGCTCACTGTCTTTTTCGACGTTCGAGGTTCGATACTCATCGAATTCCTCGATCACGGAAAAACCATTCACAGTGACGTGTACTGTGAGACACTCCATAGCCTACGCAAGTTCATCAAGAGAAAATAGCCCGGGCTGCTCACGGAGGGAGTGATTTTGCTCAACGATAACGCGCGACCACACCTCTCCAGGGTCACACGAAGTTTACTGGCCAAGTTCAAGCGGGAGCAGCTTGAGCATCCGCCATGTAGCCCGGACATGTCGCTCTGCGACTTCCATCTGTTGGTCCGCTCACACAGTGGAGGACTGCCTCTTGTCACAGCCACAGGAATTCTGGGAACAGGGAATCCTTCAGCTCATGAAACAGTGGGATAGTTGTTCTCAGGCCTCTGGTGATTGCTTTTGAATAAAGACTTCAATGATATCCACATTGTCGTTTCGTACCTTTTCATTTGAACACCCCTTATATAGTAAATGAAAAATGAAAAACTTTGTAATATTCCACCAATTTATTTTACGGTACAACTAGTTTCGTCGCAGCGGCGACATCTTCAGGTACCTGAAGACCAATTTTTTTACGGTACAACTAGTTTCGTCGCAGCGGCGACATCTTCAGGTACCTGAAGACCAATTTTTTTACGGTACAACTAGTTTCGTCGACGTCGTCGACGAAAATAGTTGTACCGTAAAATAAATTGGTGGAATATTACAAAGTTTTTCATTTACGATAAAATGAACTTCCACAAAGTTAAGCCTGAGACGATAGAGATAACCACTTATATAATTAACCTGAAAATTTGAATTTTAAATTTTTTGGCACTCTAATAAATTTAAATGGGCTTTGAAATCAATCTGTCATCAAATGTTTCTTTATTTGGCACAATTTGGTGAATAAGTGAAAAATGGTAAGAAATTAGCAATTAATTACACAAATGCATTTATTTATTTACTTTACAACCATTGCATTTGTAAAAAAGACTTCAATATTAGCGCAATTCTCGTGGAACCATCCCTGGCACTCACTACACTGTATCCAGTCTTCATTGAAGGGTTCTCCACAAACTAGTCAGGAGATAACTTCTTCGGTTTCACTGGTAACTTGACTGGTTGGTGCTTGATTGGATTCAGTCTTTGGATCGTCAAATTTCAATTTTTTTCGGGCGTCGTCATATGTTGGTTGTTTCTTTGTTGTATTGTTCGATTTTCCACATAAAACTTTCTTTCCTTTGGCAATGTTAACCATTTCCTTGTTATTTTTCCGTTTTTTCTTATCACAATAGCCTTCTTGATTCCGCAAGCTTTTGTTTCTCTTCCTTCTCCATTTTCTTTACTTCAGATAGTCTTTTGAATGAAGTGGAAGTTAAAATTTCACTCTTCTCTCCACGGTTGTGACGAGTAACGCAACTTGTGCTGGAACTACTGGGCAATGGAGAAATAGACTCCGATACTATTTGGTGCAGAGATTTTCCAGAACTCTGGGATTCATCAATCGAAATGGTCAAAAGAGGATTGGGTTTTGGCTCTGCCAAAGAGGGTTAAGGTAAAGACATGGCATGGGAAGATTCAGGTGAAGGCCTGGCAGGAGATGGCTCAGGTGTCATGGTGGGTACAGGTAAGATTCTGGTAGGCGAGGGGACAGGTAAGGGCATGGAAGAAGAGGGCCCAGATGAAGGATTGTTGGATACATCCAGATGTGCAGCATCAAGACTGTCGTTAGTTGAAGGGGCAAAATCCAAATCACTGAAAACATTTGGATTCAGCGGGAAAATACCAGTACAAGCGAAACCTGACATCGCCAACTCCATCCTGCAAATTTTTTAGAAGGCCGCACCCACTAATGCAGAAATACCTTTTGAAGAGATCTTGATGTTGGGATATTGACGCATCCACAAAGAACATGCCTCATGATAGGCATTTTTAAAAGGCTTCATCATAGTTCTGTCATGGGGTTGAAGCCTGTGATAAGTGTGCGGTGGAAGGCTCAGCGTATGGATTTGTTGATCTTTTGCAAAAGTTATTACTTCCAGGTCCTAATGGCTTGGATAGCCGTCCAGTATGAGAAGGGCAGGTTCTTTTTCGGTTGGGTTTACTCTTTCCACGAACAGATTAAGCCACTTGAGGAAGCCATCCTTCGTAATATAACCGCTTGGCTGGCCGTCGAAAATACTTCTTGCAGGTGCGTCCTTCTTAAGCTCATTGTCTATTCTCACTCGTGGGAAGACAAACAAAGGAGGTAAAAAGACGTCCCCTGTGGCATTGATGGATAGTAGAACTGTCACATTTCTTCCTCTTTCGGCGGAAGTCAATCTTTTTACCTGCTTCTTGCCTTTCGCTGACATCACTTTCAGTTTGTTGGTGTGGACACTTGAAACACGTTTCATCTACAATGAATATCTTTGTTGGGCCGAAGTTGTACTTCCCCATGAGATCGGTAAGAATAATGTAAAATCTATCAACAATTGCTTCTTGTTGAAGCCTGCTGCTCTCTGCATACTTGTCGACTCCGCTGTCAAAAGCCGAAGATCTGCATATCTTCTCATAAAATCATAGTAAAAATTCTTTCCGGCCATATTTTTTGTTTTATTATACCTATGTTGTATCTTAAGATTATCAAAAAATAGATTGACGAGTTTTAAGAACTCTGTTTTGTTCAATTGCATCAGCTGATTGTCAAGGTTTTTTTACATGGTCATGTAAGGTTTGCTCCTATTCGTCGTTAAACGTTCTAGGAAATTCTTTTAAATTCTCTCACGAGGGTTTCATCTGTACTTCTCCCCCTTCATTTAAACTTTTCAATCTTCGCTCATTCGTACTTTTCGGTACTGAAAAATGATCACCTGCAACTCTCAGCGACATTTTCCCTGGCTTAACTTGTTCGATAGCCTTCTTCAAATCCTCCTCTTCCCACTTCTGTCTCTGTTTAGGTCTCACCATCTCGCCTGCGAATAAAATAAAACCGTAAAATTCTTGCCTTTTTTCTGTTTTGTCGACAATCTGTACTTCCAGTAAATAACTTAATAATTGTTTAAACAATCTATTATAGCTAAATGTTATTTATTTATTCATGGGAAGTAGGGATTGTCGAAGCATAGGAAAAAAAATAATAAACCTAGTTTACCAAGTTAAGAAATGCGTCATAATCACCTAATTTGTGCATTTCAATTTTGTCCCATACAACCTTCAATGCACCTGTCCCATACAACCGGACTGTCACGAGACGCAACTTTCACTCCCAAGGGCAAACTACCAATTCGATTGGGAAGAATCGCTCATAACTTACAATATTCCTTAATTGGTACCAAGACAAATAAAACATTTGTGCACTTACTTACAATGAAGGTGGGATGATCTAAAGTTATCTCCATGCGCGAAAATTTGGTGCAAAACCACTAAGACACTCGTTACCAGTGAACGCGTTGCAACACAAATCCAATATGGCTAGAACGTCTTAGGGTGCGTTTACATCTGACACTTCTCTCCGGGAATATATGTTGAGTGTCAGAGAGAAATCGCTTTTACTGTTTACATACTGATAGAAGTGACTAGAAATTTATGTCATGTATATGTATACGACAGCTTCCGAATTGCTAAAATTTAAAATTAATGAGAAATAACAGCAAATTATAATAATATATAATAAAATACGGCCATTTTGATAGATACAATTCATCAGTTCCCTCCATTTTTTAAATTCACTGTTTAATTGATTTATCAAATTATGGATTTTTCCTTGAATCTCTTCTACGGACGTGCTGAATTGCTCCGCAATTTCCATTAAGGCATTGTTTCTTTACTCTATCTTTAAAAATTTTGCACTTAATGTCCCACAGTTCAGGTTTACCGTGATACATGTGAATTAGTTCTTCTACTTCAACTTTCAGCTTCTCTTTTCAATGAGTTTTATCATCCATATTTACTCGATACTTATTCCTAGAAAAGTAGACGAGCAGTCAACTTCCGCTACTATATCGGTCGGACGTGTTTGAACTTCCAAACAATCAGTGTTACATCTGTTGCTATAGATGTGTCGACACGTGTAGCTTGTGCTATAAACATATACATCTGACATAAAGTCTTCATTGTTTACATTGTTCATATTTTCTGTCTGTCATAAATATCATGCAATATCTGTCAGATGTAAACGTACCTGGCATCACTGCGCATGCCAATGCCGTAGTAGGTGCTGTCCCTAGCGTCGATTGGCCATAATACCGCCTGTCCCATACAACATGCTGTCCCGTACTAAAGGACCTTCCCCTACGTAAGACGATTTATGCCATTTTTGACCTCCACCATGTGAGACAATGTAAGATTTTCCCAACCCCCCTCCCTCCCACTCAGTCATGCGTAAGGCGTTAGAAATTTGTATCTACTCTTCGTTAAACGCTCGTTTTCTACTGTTTCATCTTACCATCATGCAGCTTTGAGCACTGGATATCGTATAATTATGCAGTGTTGGAGTGCCACATTCATTAAGATTTAGAGCGAAACGGTACCACAGCTAATGAGGTTATGAACAACCACGGGATATTTTGAGAAAAAAAACACAGGATATTTGGAAAAAACAGGAAATTTGAAATAAAACAGGATATTTGGAAAAAACACAGGATATTTGGAAAAAACAGGAAATTTGAAAAAAAACAGGATATTTGGAAAAAACACAGGATATTTGGAAACGATACAATGTTTCAAGACGGACAAAAATCTTACGTAAATTAGTTCCAGACATACCTTCCACCCTCTTCATAAACAAAGTAAGATGATTCCAACCCTCTCTACCCCAAAAACGTCTTACGTATTACTTGAATGGCCCTTAGAACGCATGGTACTAGTACTATGTATTAGTATTAGGCATGTATTAGTACCATGCCTAGAAGGAAGCAGTTTAGGGATTACCTCAAGCACAACAGTCACAACTCAGTATTGCTACGAAAGCTCTCTATTTTTATACCTTTTCTCCCCCTTCCTTGGCAAGTATTTTCCCCAAACCACCCTCCTCGGACAAGTTACATTGTCTCTACACATGAGACTTTCAGTTCAAACTTATTGTTTTAATTTTTGGTTGTGTCTATTCAGTTTATATCCTCCTCCCCTCACATTTCAGACTGTTGGCTTGGCTTCAGCAAGATTTTAACTTTTATCTTTCCTTATTTTACAAAATAAAGAGCCAAACCCATTATTAAACTCTCCTAAATGTTATTCACATTCTTCTCCCACAAAGCAAAACTAACGTCAATAGTTGTAATACATCACCATGTTTCTGGTCCATTTAAGTAGGAGTAAAGGGTATTTCGTGTCTTGTATTTCTAATGTATTAGTGAGCGTCTTTGTGAACGAAGCGTATGCTATTCTTACTATGCACCTCATCAATACTCTGCAGGCGACCAACACCTGCTGTTATAGAAAATATCATGAGCAACTCATATAATTTAACACATTTCATTTGCATAATGAAAAATGTAAGCTCACAGAAAATTGAAAGCGCAAGTTAACAGCCAGGTGAAGGCCAAATGACGTCATTTGAAATTCCCTCGGTAATTGAAGTCGATAGCTCGTTCCGCATGCGTCTTTCGATAGGTCGATGATTAAATTGCTATCGCAAAATCGTATTTATGTCTCACGAGTATTGTGGTTTGGGTGCACCGAAAAATTTGTGATGGATAACTGCAAATTTTAATGGGAATCCCGGTTTGGGCAATAGTGTGGTGCATGATTATTTTGGAAAAACGTGAGGAGCATCTGCATTGTTTATGCATGTCAATTCGTGAGCGTGATCGCTAGTTTCACTGGTAAGATTATTTCTTCAGCAGAAAATAACAATGGGGATAAAGTGACTCATTGTTCTCTAGAACATAAAGAATACCTTCTAAGTGAGTCTTTTTCTTTCAGATGCACGTCTGCGTGACTTACCCATCATATCTTTTATTCTTCTCTTGCTCATCTCAGAGCATAAGTCTTATCTCATTCAAAAACTTAAACAAGTCATCAGCATTTACGATAAATTAATAAGGTAATTTATTGTAGTACATTAACAACCATATCTCCTTGGAAATCTATTACATATTTTGTTTCCTAATCCATCCAAGATGACTTTAATGGAATTTTTTGGGTGTACGTTCATAGCATTTGGACCTCCTCTTGCTATGTTCACATTCACTATTGCCAAAGATCCAATAAGGATTATTATTTTGATTGCAAGTGCGTTCTTCTGGCTGTTATCATTGTTACTTTCGTCCATACTATGGTTCCTGGTGATTCCTCTTAAGAGCTACCTCGCCTTTGGCCTGGTGTTCTCAGTGTTGTTTCAGGAACTTTTCCGATTTCTTATTTATAAACTTTTGTGCAAAGCAGAGATGGGTCTGCGTCGAGTTACTGACGCTGGGACACATGCAAGTAATAGCAAACATGTGTTAGCTTATGTTTCTGGTCTTGGATTTGGTGTAATGAGTGGAGCGTTCTCCTTGGTGAATGTGTTAGCTGATGCGATTGGACCTGCAACCATGGGTTTGCGTGATGGGACGGACATGTTCTTTGTAACGTCTGCAGCAACAGCGTTATGTATTATACTTTTACACACGTTTTGGGGGGTTATTTTCTTCTCTGCGGTTGACAAGAACAATTATTTTCAGTTATCATGGGTTCTTGGAAGTCACATGCTTGTGTCATGTCTTACTCTTCTTAATCGAAGGGAACTTTATTTTGCAACATTGATACCAGCTTATGTTGTAATGGTTATCACTGCTGTAATTGCATATGTAGTTGTTGGTGGAACTCTGAGCAGTTTCAAAGAAGCCCTGAAATTCAGGAGAACCACCCTGGTTGTCACCGAGTAATGTTACATCACTTTTTATTTCAAAGAAGAAACACTGCAGCCTGTGAATGAGTGAAGGTGCATGGATATGAGTTGATGGATTTTGGAAGCTTTTAAAGAGAATGTGTGTATATAGTTGGACAGTTTCAAAGTGGAAACTAAAAACCTGTGATTTTAATATCTATTTTGTCGGTTTAAATTGACTCTGTTAACAGCTATTGACATATGCAATGATTAGAGTTTTTGATGGCTTAAGAACAACAAATTGAAGACAAATGCAAATCACTTGCCAGATATTGCGCTCATGGAGTGAATTGTTGGATAAGGAGTTTCTAGCCTCTTAGGCCTTGAAGTTAAGTAATGAAGGTGAGTGCCAATGAAGGGTGCGGATAATTGTGGTATGATTTATTGGGTATTGCCATTTTCATGACATTTATAATACACATTCTAAACAATGAGAATGGAAATCAAAAGTTGAAATAAATATACGATATTTATGTTGAAGGTAATAAAAAGATTTATAGCTGAATGAGTATCCAGTCACCAACATTGGATTTTGTTGGTAAAATTGGAAGTTTTGTTGCAATTGCCATATGTCCAAAATCAAGACTGCATTATAATGACTGGTGCATTTAACTTTATTTTATGACTAATGTTGTCTTTCATTTAATATTTGTAACACCTGCTGCTCTGTTTATAAGCACTTTTATTTATTAAATTTTGACTAAAATTAGATCTCATCCCTTAAAAACTTTTTTATCTGCATATTGTTAGCTACAACAACTGTAACTTCATTGAGCAGGTCCTCTTGAAGTTATTTAAGATTGTCCTGATCTCCTACTGCTGACTACTTGGATATGTTGATACAAACTCTCTTGGTAGTCTTCAGTTATAGAATGAAGCTACATTAATATCAATTTATATTCCCTATAAATAATTTCATTTTTATATTAAATTAACAAGTATTGCTTTATTACTTGACATACAATTATAAGGAGGATTAGCATTGTATTAAAAATGTTACAGCAAGCTACAGAATAACAACAGTTAATGTAATCATCAGCCCATTTTAAGTTGTGTGGGTTAAGTTGATGAACTTCCAGGATTTTAAACACGTCAATATACCATTTAGCTTTTCGCACCAGTCATCCCTCTCTCCTCTGGTATCTGCTGACAGGATGTGCCTGTGAATTGTAATGAATTCCATAATGTAATAAAATGCCTTACTTATTTATAATCTAATTAAATTTGGCAGTCATTTGAGTTATTGGGAAACGGGACATCACTCAACTGCTGAAATCACCAAGTCATATTGTTGTGAGTTTTAAAAGGTGAATTCTATATCTAAAATGGAAATTAATCTTATTTGTCACTATGTTTGAAATTTAATTTTTCTTGTGAGTTACATCAATTGTGAGTGATCTCCAGAATCAGCATTTCAAGCTCAACAGCTCATTCTAAGCTCATTCTCAAGCTCATTCCAAGATCAACATTTCTGCTGAATATGAACGTGATAGTGTTAAAATATACTAAATGTTTAATGAAGTGCAATCACTGGATATTAAATGGGTTTATACCAAGTCAGTATTGTGATTGCTGCCCTCAGAATGGAACTTATGAGATAACATAAATTATATTGTATATCTCTATGTGATTGCACTCAAAATTAATCTGCTATCCAAATTTTTTATATTATTCATTCTCGGTTGTGTTTTCATTCTTATCTTTGCATAAGGTTATGATCCTTCATAGTCTTAATGGCTTTTAGATCCACTGCCACATTTTTACCACAATAGATTTCTTTCTCTTTGGAATTCATACTTTGTTGGGCAAACCCAACTTCTTCCCTTACATAACAAATGGATAGACCAGAACTGCAGATATATAGCTGTACTTCGAGTAATTCTTCATGAGAATATATCACAATGGACTATTTTTGGGTAATACGAATGTGTAACATGAGGAGCCTCTGTATTCTTAACGAATGCGATTGAAAGAAATTTTATAATTACTACTCTGGTAAATATATATTAAACAACTAGCTCACAATATATCTTAAACCCACTAAATCAAATAAAAGTCAATTTTGGTTGAAAATGCTTGTAAGTAAGATTAGTTTTAACATTTAGGGCAAAGTTTTTGAAGTATGGGGTGGTACCATATGGCACCTATAGGACTTTGTTGGGTAAATTGATTCCAGAGTTGCTTAGTCTGTTTTGGTTGTGAGCTCTGTTGATCTGGTCAGCTTAAACTTTGTACTCAATCAACAAGTTTTAGATTTTTTACAATCTTTGGTGCCCATGACTTCTGCTCTCATATATGCATGTGTTTTAATCATTGGCATATCCTGGATCATCAACTCAATAAGCCTCTTGGTCCCTAGCTTGACATGATCCACAGCCTCATCCTCTGCTAATCCCCCTAAAAAGCTGTCCTGAAGACACTTAAGGCAAATCAGCTGAACTTTTCTAAGGAACTCTACATAAGGAAGTTTCTGAGGATGCAGTTTATGTCCTGTACCTCTAACTACAATAATTTACTTCCTAATCTGAGCTGACTGAACAAATAGTGCCCTTGACCAATGCAGTTTTCTTCTCTTGAATCACTAGAGTTCATTACCATTTCAGGGGGCTCTATATCAATTTTTCCCATTTGTCAACCACATTCTCCTCTTTAATAGCCAGTGTAAAGTAATTTTCTTGTTGGAAAAAATTGACAAATTACTATAGATAATTTTCAGTCAAGTACCTATAAGAACAAATTTTTTTCCATACCCATTACATATCTCTCTAAAAATAATGAATTGGAGTATCTACATATTGACTCACAGAATATTATCATGATGCCTTACTACATTTCTAGGTCTGACAGAAGCGATAAAATAGGAGAGATACTCTGCCGAACAGATAGGCACAAAAACTCATGCTTTCTGCACATAATAAGCAACCACGATAAAAACTGATCTCTAAATACACTTCCATAATACATGTCCCCTCCTAAAAACTTCTATCTTTACATGGCTGGTGACCTACCACCCCCTGCCACATGCCCATGCGGCGTCTCGCGGGGTAGTATGTGGATGTAGATTGGATGTTCTAGATGTATTCTCCATACAATACAGCCTATAGCCATGGTTTGATTCCATGAAGTCATGGTGGAACCTGACAGAAATATGAACATATTCTTCGAATTCGCTGGCACTAAACTTATTCATATTATTGTCCTACTACATCAGGACATAATTTGACCTTTTACCTTGAGGGACAAAGAAAAAGAATGTTAGAAGATACCTAAGGATAACCATTGGGCTGTAATTATCTGAAATGTATTCCCAATTTTCTGGCCATAAAAAGGTTTCCTCACTTTTGATGCGACAGTCAAGCCAAAAGATGCTTCATATTTCACCACTGCAGTGAGCGAAGTAAGCTCATAGCATTAAAATAAAATCCCTTCACAACTCAAGTTGCCAGTAGAGTGAGATGCACCTTGTGATATTATTACCCATATCCAAGGCTGTAGGCCCTGCAGGCATGTAACATGAATCAGGCTACTATAGTGAGGAATATCAGGAGATATGAGCAAATTACATCACACACTGTTTGGGGACAGCCAAATTGAAAGCTATCCTAATGCAGCAATTATGAAAGCTAATGATGGCTGGATGAAATTCTAACATGTTTCTGTGTTCTGGACATCACATTATTTCTGAGATTATCTCTGGGACAATCAAGCGAGCATCCTGGTGAACAGATTAAAGTGTCTTAAAATGAATAAAGGCATTAGCTTGTTGCCCTTTACTTAAAGATACAAGCAAGCATTTTAAGCATTTAAAGTTCAATTTGGCTGGGTTCAAACCTTCAAGGCAACTGTTACAATTTGCTAATAAAGTTGGGATTCTTGGTGATTTATTTTCTGACTGTGTTGCCTTGATATTACTGTCGTATCATGATGTTAAGTTTTAATCAGATCTCTTGAAAAGAAAGTGTGCTGCCAAAGAAATATTTCAGTGAGGCATGTACCAATACACAAAACATAATGTAGTTATATCTTGTAGTCCATATTTAGTGGTACGGCTATATTAGCAGTTTTGGTTGTCTATTAATAAATGTACATACTCTGTGAAATTTTCTTGAGCAGGATCATGCATCGTTAGGGAGTTGGAAGTTTCAGTTCCTTCTGATGAGTTGTTTTTCTCAACTTTCATTTTAATTAAGAAGGAATTGCTCCGTGCACATTTCAGCCTCGATGCTGGGGTGATTTCTTCCATGCAGAGCTTCAAGTCTAGAATTGTAAGTGGAGGCTGTTTCACCCACATTATAAACCATAAAAAGAGACAAATGATTAGTGTTCTTTCTATCTTCAACTGGCTATTTCTACATTGTACATTCTTTTTACAGATTTACTCACATACTTATCTTCATCTTCAGGATACTTCCAGTTCATAAAGTATGATCCCTTTAGGCACCACCATCCTCTTTGCCATGCTCCTATGTCATTAATCATGACAAATTGAGTCAAAAAACCTTGGTGATGAATTAACAGTCTGTTCACAGTAGCATCGTGTTCTCTTGGAGGAAATGCACAACTTATTTTAAAGTGTGCTGCCTCATGCAAAGGCTGAGTGAAGCCTCTCGCAGAGTTGCTTTTCTGGAAGAGCAAATTACTAATTAGCAAGTTACTGTGATCAGAGTGAATCAGAACAGAAAACAGAAGTGTTACTGTTATAAGAATCAAAAGTGTGAATTGAGGGTTAAGGTTGTATTTTTGGGTCGGGGGTTGAATGCTACTTTCTAGGGGTGTGGAATGCCTTATGACCACTCTTTTTCCTATCGCACCAGATATTACAGGGGAGTGCTTCCCCACGCCGTATGATTCACCATTTTTGGAGGTATGAAATGTACCAGCTATTCTTGAACATTTTGCGATTGGCATACCACTCAACATCCCATTCCCCACATTGATGCCCTTCATGTAAGAAGTGCTTCTTATTTATTTTTACTATTATCTAAACCTGTTACTGCCATTATTGCTCAACTTTTTTTGTAAACCCCCTATCCATCCATACCACAAAGCAACAAAACCCCAGAGTACTTGTATACCAGTTTGAAGGCTGCTAGAATAGGCAGTTCAAAGGATGGTAAGAAAAATTTCAGGACAGCATTCTCATTCATATGCTGGGAGCTATTGCAGTTACCACTCATAATATATATATATATACACACACACACACACCAGCAATGAAATGCTACATATAAATTCAAGTTCGTTGGACCGGGGGAAAATGATAACGATGGGACATCATAGAGTTGATGTCAATGAAAAGAATGTAAAATGAGGAGTCAGATGATGAGTCTGTGTATGACTGAAAGGGTTAGGGTACCAAGGAAGATGAGAAAAGGCCTGCCAAATACTGCTAATGGGACTATAAAAAAAGAAATATGAGGGTGATAAACCAAGGGTCATAGGTCTGAATAGAAAGACGAAAGGAGGAAAATGTGAAAGGCTATTAGTGCATGGAAGATGGATCAGAAACAATAATATAATTTCAAATCATCAAGATGACAAATGAATAGTTAAGTAAAAACCTTAGCGATGTGGTGCAGAAACTTAGTTGCAATATTGAAAACTGTTGCTGTTGATCAATATGCTTTTCAGATTTGAGTATGAAGTAGGATGTAAAGAGTAAGCTAGATTTAAGAGTTAGAAATTGTGGGAGTGAGGGGGAAGGAAGCTGATTGGAGGAAGTCAAAGGTGAGGATGTTTGACATTATGTTAAATTGCAAGAAGTAAGCAGGTCCAGTGGTAATAACTTTCTTTAAACCTATGTAGAAAAAGATGATGATTTCAAGACAGAAAAATTATCACTTGCTTGTGGTCTAGTAAGTTAATGTTCTTTGATCTTCAGTGTTTATTTTTTGAAAGAGTGACATGGTCACACCTTGATTACTTAATCTCTATGGATGAAAAATAAATTCTTGGATAAGTATTATGTTATCTTCGCATACTTTCCCGCTTCGTTTTAGCTGCTATATATTGGTTTTTTTATCAGTTAAAAATTGATCAAACCAGAGAAATTCTGTCCCAAAATGAATTTGAACAAATGTGATACAACAAATTCCAAGAAACTGGTGAAAGTAAGAGTTTTGACTTCTGGGAGTTTTACTATGTCTTCAGGTATATTTTCATACCTCATGTTGCTGAAAAGTGAAATAATTTTCATCAATATCACCAGGAAGATGTAAATCAGCCCTGGCAATCAAAACAAATCCAGGCACTCTGGTCTGAAACTGCTCATTAATGATGTTCAATTTTTCTTCGTGTTTCTCCGAACTTTTTAATCCACAGGAAAATAAGCTTTGGTGGTCATCCTTAGTAGTTACCTGGAAAAATTACATTCTGGTAAGAATACCATGAAAGACAAATTAAAGTTAAGGTGCAGAATTATTATCTCTGATTTTATTCTTTCTCAGTATGAAAACCATGGTTAATATTCCTCATTTCAGTAATGTAAATATCTAACTAACCACCAGTATAATAAAATACACAAAACCTGTTCATCAAAATCATGTTACTGGGAAAGGTCTGTCATATGTTGGTTAACAGCAACCTGGTGTCATGAAATTCAGCTTTAGAGATAGAAATTAAAGTTTAGGCTATATCCAACTAATTTGGATATGGTATGGGCAAGTATGTGCATACATACGTCAACTCATGTTTATGGAATTGGAAAGATGCTTAGCTGAAGGAAGAATGAAAACAACTACAATATGTAAGCTCCTGGTAGTAATAGGGTATGATAATGTGGAAGTGAATAGAAAGAGATGGAGAGTAAAAGTCTTTGAAATGAGAAATTACTCTAATGAGATGGTTTTAAACTTTTGTAAAAAGAAATATATATGATAATGAGATGTCCACTGTGGGAGAGAGACAAGGCTGCAGGAATAGACATTGTACCTGATAAATTACTCAGCTGTTGAAAAAAATAAGGGTTAATTTATTTGGTGTTTTGTGGGATGTATGCAGGAAGATTTAGTTTTGAAAGTGGATAATATGTTTAACATTGGGAAAAAAGTAGATTTCTAAGTTAGTAATGGAAGACTATATATATAAGAAGAAAATAAAAGAAGAACAGACAAATGTTGCTCAGCATAATTCTGAAGTTATAATGAGGTTACTACGTCTTTGTGAGCTAAGGAAACAGTCAAGGTGTTTTTCCTTATGCTGCAGACTTCCAAAAGGCATTTGATAAAAGGTGATGTGTGAAACTAAAGGAAGTACGGTAGATATTCGGGAGTATATTGGTAAGACAAGTGGCCTAAAAGAAATCAGTGTACATGTTGGATGGTTCAGAGATATGCATAAGTATAGCTTTAAATTAATTAGAATTGGCAGCAAAAGGTTTGAGAGAATGAAAATTGGCCAAAACATCATTAATTCTTAATGTAAACAGTTAAAAGAAGAGCATAGAAATGCATTAAAGTGGGAACTAAAATTTGAAATAGGTTAGTTTAGTTAATAACAAAAGTGGATGGTCAGATTTTAACTAGCCTAAATGGTCGATTGTGAGTCAGAATTTCACTGTGAAAGATATGAGATGAGGTAATTTTATAGGAATTAAAGCATAATGAAATTTATTAAAAAAAAATGGAATAGTATAAAAGTGGAATGGAACATAGGAGTAGCCATGATTTATGTTAGGGGGTGGGCAAACACCCACCTTAAGCTAAAATATTGGAAATTTTGATTCAATCAATATTTTGGTCTGTTTGATCAACTACTAATCCCTCCCCGACTCTCATTGCCTACACTCAAGGATGAGCATGAAGCCTAGAGCCAAAGGAGAAGGTTCACTAGCTCTCATATTTTTAAGTAATCTGGATGAGAATGGATTTATTGATGGAGATGTAAGATAGCATAAAATTGTATATGCCCTGAAGAATTTGCATGGTGGCAGCTGAGCATTGGCAAAAGAAATTATGCTAGAACTTTAAAACACAGCATAGAGCTAAATGGGTTAGACAATCTGTCTTTGCAGAAAGAGTACAAGCAAAAAGCTTGGTTGGTTTTGGAGATGTGGTAGTGGAGAAAAATGGAGGGGTTGAGCTGTGCTGAGAAGATGAATGAGAAAGAGGAGGTGATGGTATGGGAGGAGCAAAAGTTGATGAAGATTCTGAAGAGGCAGCTACTGTGGATGAGTGGCATTATACAACAGAATAGTATGTTTAAGCTTGTCATGTCAAGAGTTGAGAATGCTGAGGAAGTATGGTAGATGAAGAGGATAGTAACTCTGATGACACACACTCTGAACAAGGTAATTGAACCTAATGAGAGACTCAATTCAAAGGTAATCAAGTTTTTGGGGAATCAAAGATCTATACATTGATTAAGCTAGGGCCTGTCCAAGATCCTACCAGCCAATTGATAGAGAACTTAAATCATATCTTAGCATAGTTTTATTAATATCTGAAAAGGAAAAAGGACCCCTTGGCTTCCAATTACCAGCTGAGCTAATCTCAGCTCTCATCATAATGGATGCCCACATCAATGAAGAGATCAGTCATTCATAACATATGTAACATTACTTACATGCTATAGTAGACATACCTCACTGGACTTCTTATGAAGTTTTCCCTTAGTTTTGTCTGATTTACTTTGCTTTACCTGAAGCATATACACTTTAAAGCTGATCCACAACTCATCTAGCCACTCACATGCTATTTTCATATTTTTTGATTGGAAATTGATGGTTGATTGCCCACTTTTTGCTGGTAATGCTTCAGTGCACAAAACAGTATCTTTATATGATACCAAGCAAATGAATTGGAAAGTATCTGAAACATGTGAAGAAGATAAAAGATTAATATAATGACATTTCAATCCAAGAAATTACCAGAAAATGTGTATGTATGTATGCAAGCAATATTTTTAAACAGGATCCAGAAACATATTTTTGCGTTATTACTTTACCAGGCAATAAATTGTGCTATGAAATGAGTCTTTTGGTTGTCTAAATTTTTATCCTCTCACAACTTCTCATGATTTAGATGGTTGAAGCTTGAAAAAGCTAAGACTTCTCTGCTTGTTTAATGCCATAATTGAGGACACAATTTGCCATCTCCTGAGTACCCACAATAGAATGTGTACAACCCAGAAGTGCATCAAAGGCTTTTGTGTGAGAAATTTCAAAACTATAGAGCCAAGTTTACATTATTATTATCCCAAATTATATTTCCTACAGTAGGTCTTTTATATTATCAGGAGACTTCAATGCCCAACTAAATGTACCTGAGGAGGCTTTCTTATTGTAAAGGCATTTGGAAATCCAGAGGGAAAATACTAGATTGAACTACCTCAGGGCCACCTTTAATCGTAGCAAAGTGGCACATATCTAATCCAGATAAATTTGCTCTACTTGTGAATGGGTACTGTGTGATTTGCCTTTAGCATACACCACTGGAGTAAATAATATGCTGAATTCGTGTTATGTATGCAGCATACATAACAGGAGTAGGCATTTGATCTCACTTTTTACTGGATGATTTCGGTGGTAAGTTCATGAACAACTCCAATTCTTGCCCCAGAAAATAAATATCCTAATTCACATTCCCATTATAGATCAATTAGTCTGGAATATATTCAGTAAGTACTGAAAGGAGAAATTCTCATTATATACATAATTATTCTGTTGGAAGTAGCAAAATCTACTGGGAGAGAGAGAAGTATGATGCAATAATGAAAAACAGAGGTCATGATTATATAGTTTTTGACCAAGTCAGTTAGGTACCTAATGAACTAACGCTTATCTTTTATGAGCTTTTATAAATGAAGATGACCTATATACAAAATGGATAAGTCAATTTCGAATTTATTTTGGAGGAATGAACGAAAATATCTTGATTTATTGAGAAATTTCAATTTTATTTTGAAGACCAACAGATCCAGCAAAGGTGGTCGACAATATTTTTATGACGGTCACTAAATGTGATATTGTCAAATTCCAAATAAATGACATAACCTACGCATATACTGATTCTTTGAAGAACAGACCGGTAAGAGTGTATGGCATACAGATTTGAGCTGAAGTCGAGCCTTTACGATGAGAAACTACGCCTGGAGATGTCGTACGATACGGATGATTGTACATAGCTACATGGCCGGTCAATAGAAAAAAATGAAAATGTTTGTATTTTTTGACGCATCGTGACAGGAACGGCCAGCAAACCATGACATCTTTCTTACTCTTAGGTGGTAATCACGACAAGGCGTCCTTCAAAATATGCATTTTAACGGAGCCTCCAAACGCGAAACATCCCATTAGAAAAAAAATTTATATTTAACGCGAGTTGAGGTGTATTGTCGCCGGAAATTAAGATTTAATGCGGAGTTCGGCATTCTAAAAATCTGTCAATGGATGGGAGTTTTCTGCCAAAAAATCCTGGCTTGCGAATTCCGAAAAAAAGGGATACGATTTAAAAAGTCTTCCATGTAAAAAATGCAGTACGGAATCTTTTAAAAAAGGGTCGAAAGTAAGTGACAATCATTACTTGATGATTGATCGACATCTTGTAATTTACATTTAGAATGAATTTTCGTTGTGAATTATAGTTTCAGTTTAGAAAATGATGAAAGAGGCATTTGAGTGAAAAGAACCATCCGCCTGAACTGAGATTTTTTACTATGGAATACAGAGATAACCCTTGAAAGATTTTAAAAAAATCCAGAATTTTCCCCACTCGAATGGGACACACTCGGGGAAATAAAAGTTCATTGTACTGTCTTTAATTAATCTTTAAATTTGGCGACTTAAACTGTTTGGGCTGAAAGTAAACAATACACAACTACACACATTCAACACAAGATTGGGTCAACCTAAAATTCATGAAGGTCGCATTCGCTTGGTTTGTCCTCCAACACCGTGTTGGTGGCAGGTTGCTTCCGCTCTGAGCACCAGCCCGCTTCCGGACATCCTAGGTCACGGGGCTGTGACGCAGGCTCGCTTAAGTACATGGAGGTACCTTTATACTGATACCGCTATTGCGTAACACTGGTTTGAATGGTCCCTCTTTTAATTTCTATCCATCTTGTGTATTGGCTATGAACAATAATATTTACAGGAGCATGCATTGAACAATAACCAGAGCCATAACTTATGTCAGGAGCGTATAGCGATGCATTGACCTGTAATTTTTAGTTAACCTACACGTCAATCGGCCTCGGATCTCTTAGCCTCCTGGATGGATGCGAAAAATCATTGAGTTACGCCAGTTAAAATTTTTTAGGAAATTCACTGAGCTCTTTATTGGTAAAAAAAATGTTTGTTAGCGCTGTCTCAAAGAGATCACTAACATTATCAAACTGTTACCTGATATTACCGTCAAATAGTATAGGCCTGGCTTTAGACATGTTCATCTTTAACGATAAACTAGATTGGTGAGACATATCATACATACCGGGCTATAGATTTTTTTCTAAGCGACCAAATATCGCGCGCGTCTACACATGGCTTACGAGTTCTATTGCGACTGAAAGTGAAAGAAAGTGTTGCAAGTGTTGGACACGGTTGGTTGGACCGTGTTGGTTGGTTGGAAGGATGGCTACTCGCTTTTCGGCCAGTGATATCGCGATACAAGCAATATGCCGTCATGGTTGGAATGCGAGCGAGGGATTGGAGAAAACAACTATGAATAGGATCATTGCTAGTGGGTGGAAGTTATCAAATTAGAGTGACTAATAGAACACGAAAGGGAAAATAGACAATATTGGCAATAATTCTGCAATTCTACCGCCAAAAATTGCTCTATTAAGGCTTTAAAATCTACCTATCTACCCGGACCCCCCGGTAATCTCTCCTCCCCTCGTTATTAACCCGTTGCCAAACTACTTTCCGAGATATATGCCAAAAAAATACCGTCCCCTTAACATGGGAAATGGTACGTGTATACACTCCGAAGAGAGAGAATAAAAAAATCGAGGAATTTCTAACACCTATACCTCGTCAAAAGATTAACATTGTGTAGTTAGTCGGTACATATTTTCCACTATTTTTTAAAATGATTCACGTTGTCACCGCAGTAAATTCTTCAGGATCTAACAAAAAAACCTTCCATTTTGAAAGAGAAAGAGCGAGAAAAAAATTAGTCAAGTTAAAGACATATTTAGAACTTTTCATTTATTTAGAATTAATGTCGTATAAAACTATATACTATTGCAACATTAACGATACAATATTTTATTCACGTGTCCTACAGGTGGTGAAATTAAAACGTATAATTCGATTATGGCCTCTATTATGACTAGGGAACTACCTCGCTCAAACTACCTTAATGACGGAAAAATAATCGAATTATTCATGAGGATGCATCTTTTCAGCCTACCTTCGCGGGACGTGAGAATTATAGTTTAAAATTTCCACTTTTAGTCACAAATGTGATCGATAGTCGGGCAAATAGTTGGATGGTCAATCTGTAAGTCAAGAATATTCTATCTTCGGACATTTTCGATGGAGTTCCGTGCGCAAAACGCTAATATTTGGGTATTAGTGGACACATTATTCTGATTGCAAAGCTCCATGGTGAGATTTGATGAAGTAATTAATGAAAAATTGACTAATCGAAGGTAGTGAGGATATCTAAAGAAGGCCAAGAAGTAAAAATCAATGAGGAAGGCAAGGAAATGCAGAAAATGAGCTATTTAAGTACTTGGGAAGCATAATCACCTGGAATGGGTCCTGTCTCTTTCTTAATAAATGAGGATATGTCGGCGGGAAATAAATAATCTACAGACCCGTTTGAATATTCCCCAGGAGGAAGTGATACTTCCAAAAATAGATGAATTTACCGGACAGTCTTATCGATATGCATCAGTGTCTGCCCAATTTGAAAAATGCTCAAAGCGGAGAGGAACGTCAGTCATGGAGAGAAATGGTGTTTCTGTTGACGGGACAGGTGTTCCTGTCCCGTCTTTATTATCCTCGACCAGGAAGAATAAGAAACGCACTGAATCAACGTGAAAACCAATTTTCCTCGGCAAAGGAATAACTAATAAAGTGAGTCACCTCCTTTACGACAAAAGTGGCATATGTATGAGACTTTTTATTGCTACAACAGCGAAAACGGTTTTTGCATACGGCTAGACGAAAAAATATTTTATATTAGATTCCATTGGCGCAACATATTACTCCTAATACGACGGCTACATCAGGAAACAAAACGCAAAAGGATTAATCACGAAAATATGTCGATATCTCTACATGGCGGCCGTTCGTTTTCCAGGGTTCTTCTCCTAAAGCATCCCTTAGCTAGAATTTTTTCCGATTATTCTGTCGAAGGCGCCAGTATATCGCAATACTTCGAGTTTGACTCTGCTTTCCATCATAGAGAAGCCCAAACAAGAATATACATTGTTATTCCACCTGAAGAACTATGACTCGATACACATCTTTGAGATAGAAAGATGGGGAAATTCCCAAGCAATATATTGGGTCATCTTCCCGATTGAAATTATTGGAGTCCCTGGTTGTTTAATGGAACTGAGTGAGTAAGTCTGAAAGTAAGACGCTGAATTTTGGTATGCACGCTCTATGGAGCAATAAAGCCTTAAGCCGCTGTTTTTCCTCATATGGTTCCTTGTCTCCCTCTCATTAATTCCGTCAATTGAAGAGGTATTTCATAATAGTGATAAAAAGGGTCAATTCATTTATCAGCTACGTACCTCCCTTGCCGATCTTTCCGGTACATTTTCATTTCTACGAGAAGTTATCCACCCGCTCAAAGGTTGGAGCAAACAGCAGTGACATGATTTCACTCGCTCTAAGGGATAAAAACGTGCACGTCTCAACGAGTTGCGTCCATAAACGAAAAATCAAATCAATTTTTGAGGACTAAATTCCATATTTAAAACCTCTAGTGGTACAATGGGCTTCATTAAACCATAAATGCCGTTGCAATTTCAATTCTAGTGAGAAGATAAAGAAAATCCAAAAGGATTTCCAAAATGACTCCTTTCAGCCTTTAATAAATAACTATTTATATACTCCTGAATTTAGACAGATTTCTGGAGAAGTATTCCTGATTTTGGTACTACTGCGACTTTCATGCACGTTCTGAAAACCCTTTCCAAAGCAAATTGTCGCTTTCCAATGTATTCTTAATTTTGGAGTTTATTTTACGATTGCTCAAATTTGATGTACTACACGAGTGGCTTTTTTTGCAGAGTAAAGTGCTCCTAGATCATTCGCCCTTCCCGGAAGTGTAGATAACATTCACGCCTTCTGCTCTCCAAAAGGCCAATGAACATCTATCAGCAAAAAACTGCTTTCAGCGCGTGACTGTAAGAAAATACTCCTTTCGTCGGGTACCGTATCAGTTAGTTTACGCTCTACTACTCCGATAACTGACACGCACGACGGGAAAACTTCATTCAGAGACTTCCCTCTTCATTCTGTAACTAAATCGCCAGAGGAAAACAAATTAATAATTTTTTCCGTGACAGTGCTAGCCTACTCGGTGAAACTACAAAGTGTATTTTGCGATTTACCTCCTTAATCTACTCGAGTCTTCCATTGTTCTTTCGGTGAATCTGTCTACTGACATGTCTCAATGGAACTGTAGTTTCCAGGCATTATTGTTTTGGGCCAGGTTCCTCATTGCCCTGTACGTCCCTCCTCTCATCATACCTGTCATCACACCAATATGCTTCCTCTCTTTCTATTAATCTTTCTTTCTGTTGTAACTTCATGCAAACAGTTTTACCGTATTATGTGGCATATCCAATTTGCCTGTCTCTTCCGTACACTTTTCAATTTAGATAGCTCCTCTCAAACACTCCTCATTACCTCCTCACATTGAACATATCTGTCCGTCGCATCTTCTCCATCTTTCAACATAGCCACATCTCAAAGCTCTCTGGATATTTTTCTTCCCTTTTCCTCAATGTCCTCGACTCCGTTTCATAAAAAACGATACTCCATGTAAAACACTCTACAAATGTTTTCCTTAAATACTATTTGACACTCCCAATTGATAGTACTACCTTAACTTTTCCGAATGCTATTTTTCCCGAGCGATCCTACTCTTAACTTCTTGTGTATGGGACCAATTCCAGATGATTATGTTTCACAAGTACTCAAATGACCTCACTTTCTCCATTTCCTTGCCTTACAAATTGGTTTTTACTTTTCGGTCTTCTTTAGACATCCTCATTACCTTCGATTTGTCCATACTTATTTTCATTCGTTACTCCTCTCCTTTCCTCTTGATCTCCTGTATCATTCTTTGTAGTTTCTCTCCACACTCTGCAGTCACAGCCCGATCATCTGCGCATTTGATGTGCTTCAGTTTACTTCCTCCCACCTTTATCATGCCGATCCCTACCAAAGCTTCCTCTATCATTTTGTCCCCATATCTGCTGAACTATTGTGGGGAAATGAAACACCCCTGTCTCAATCCTCTTCCTAGATTAGTCTCATCGATCCGCTCCACTTCTCTTTGACCCATGTAGAGCTGTTTTTATAACCTTCTATCTTTCCAGTCTACTCCAATTTCTTTTAGGATTTTCATTAGCCCTTCCCATTTCACCCGATATAATGCCTTCTCATCTTACAAATATATAAAAATGTAATTTTTTCTATCTGTCTGTCTGTATGTTGCTCCATCACGCAAAAACTACAGAACTGATCGAGCTGAAATTTGGCATGTAGATAGAAAATATATCTGAACGTAAAATATGCTGTTTTAAAAAGCCCTCAGGATCGCCAAAGGCCCCCCTGGTGGTCCATGCTCGGCATTGGGTTCGATGCAGTGGCTTCATTTTTTGCTTTTAAAAAGCACTTTCATTCAAGATAGAGGGCTGAAATTTTTTCATCGGAGGGATGAATAAATTATATTTCTAATTCTTTCAATCGATTTTCTTTTACGCTACGAATTGTGTATGAAAATAATTTTTTTAGCTGAAAATCTCACATTCTTCTCTGAAATCAACAGTAGCTTATTTCCCTGACAACCAGAGATATTTTCATAGGATATTCATGCCTTGAGCATTTAAATATCACGTTTTTCTGCAGGCCCACAACAGCACGTAGAAAGAAAATCTGTAAAAGAATGTCTCAGAGTCCCTAGGGCCCCATGATACATTGCTTCGGGGGATAATCGATTAATTCTATGCATAGTTACAACAAGTATACTACTCTTCAATGCCTATTCTCAAAGCACCTACCTCTCATAGGGGCACTGCATGCATATGAGATATCATTGCGTAGTAAGCGAGACACATAAAGGAATTAAATAGACTACACACGCAATATATGTGCAAGAATACTTACGTGCAGCGAATAGTAATGACGATAATGACTTTCTTGCTACAACAAACAGCGTTGTTTATTATCATTTAATACTCAGATGTCTTACACATAGTGGAACCATCTGCCTCTCATTACGATTACGAACTATTTTTTTGACAAATTCCCACACAAACGTGACGAGTTATTTATATATGTTTAACCCTTAAGTAGGCGCGTGGGGTCTTTAAAGACCCCAAGGGTTTAGCAAACGCAATATTTTATCTCATATGTCACTTTCGAAGTTGACCTTTCCAGTACCTTCCTAGAACACCGACATGCAGCTGATAAATAAAAAAATCTCTATTTTTTAATGGATCAATTTCACGCAACAAAAGATTTTTCAGCGTTCGGGTCTTTTTAGACCCCACGAGCCTACCTACGTTACAAATGTAGTGTACCAGGGACGCCAGGAGCTGCGTTTGTCTTCTTTGTACGCTAACCTCCTCTCATTTCTAACTAAAGGTCATAAGATCGCTATTCAACCATATAGAGGGTTCAAATTTTATTAAAATGTACGCAATGCGAGGCTATGAAAATTGTAGATGTGGCTAAGTTATATCGAAATCAAGAAGAGAAGAGGTACGCATGTTGAATTATCCTGCTTTAAATATCTAGCGTAACAAACAGCAGTGTAAAATAAACAAATTTGGCGGAGATATAAGCAATTCCGCATGGGGTACTAAAGGACTCCACGCGCCCACTTACGTCACAAAGTGAGGTGCGCCTACTTAAGGGTTAAAGTGCAGTTAACTTACATTCACTGAATCATCGAGGTGTCTAGTAAATACTCTCACTCGCCGCTGCGTATCCCTTCCTTGGACTTAAAAATATATCCTTCAACATGCCTAATAGAAAAAAGTGTGACCTTTTGAAAAAAATCTTCTAAAGCAAGAGGAATGTCTTATTTGAGAGCAAATGAGCTCTTGCAAGAAAAACGACAAAGATTAGACTTGGATGCTCAAAGACATGACCACTAGCGATCTAATGAAACTCCTTAAGAGCGGCACGCGCGAAGGGAGTAGGATCCTGCAAGACACGCTTCCCAGCGTCATTTCCCCGGTTTCCGCGCTTGATATATCTGATTTCTGACATATGTTTCTGATCTGATCTATGACAATAAATAAGTCACAAGGGCAGACTCTTCACGTTACTGGCCTTCACTTGGAAAGTCACTGCATGGGCAGCTTTACGTGGCTTGCTCCCGTGATTCGAACGGCAACCTTCTCATCAACACTCCTGAGGAAAAGGCTGTAAATATGGTGTAAAAGTCTATTTTATAATGAGTTGATACAGATGCTTTAATGATGACCAGTGTTTATAAACATTAACTAAAAAGAATAAAAAATAAATAGAAATACAGAAAAGGATAATCAAGAAAAATGGGAAACTAAGTCGGTCACCTCCGTGGTGTTTCTCGGTTTACGCTAAGAACTGCAAAATTTCATTCTAACTCAACCTACGCACGGGTGACCAGCTATAAATCTGGTTCAAATATAGACCCATCTGTTTCGAACCTTTAATTTGTTTTAAGATGGTGGAAATTATAATGACGTCCCTACATGCTTCTCACTCGAAAGAAGAACGGGAAATTCTGATAAATGAAGGACATCCGTGCATGAAAATCGGCAATTGCACTAATAGTCACCATAGATTTTTGATTTAGTAACCGAAACCAATGATTATGGCTACCCTTTACATCCAAGGCGCAGTCCGGTAGACGGAGGACTCATAGGTCAAATAAACATGGCTGCTGCTGCAAAAGCTCCTTTTGGCGTTGTCAACCGCTGGATTGTACCATACTCTAGGATCCTGACTAAGATACTCAACGCACATATCAACGTTGAATAGCGCAACTCAATGAAGTCATTGAATACTAATATATTCTTGCACTCAAGGGAAACGATCAAGCTGTTAATTCATTCGGAAGACGGCTCGAGAGAACCAGAGGGACGAGGTGACCATCTATGAACCTGGGTGCTATTTAAGTAGTAATGAGTCTGTGTGGCCCATTTTTGGGTTTCCCGTGCATGAAATAGGACCAACAGTCACTCATCTCTATGTGCACCTGGAAAACGGTCAGCGTGTCTATTACAACGAACACAACGTACAAGATAGTTTAAGGACTCAAATGACCACGCTGACAGAATTCTTCAGGCTTTGTGGTTTTCTTGTAAAATAAGTATAATGTTTTTCACACCCATTGAATTTCAACGGGTACCTTCCGCTAGTAGTATAAATAAAGAAAAGGTACGTTTCCTTGTAAGTCTTCTATATTGGTAGTTGAAACACTATTGTAGCTAGATTATTGCTTATTACATTGTTTTAATTATAGGCGGATGGTCTGGAATATATGTAAACGCTTGAGGTGTTTGATAAAATATCTTCAATTATGAAAAAAGATCATAAAACCTGTCATTTTACACCCAGTGATCAACATAACCACTTTTTAAAAGATAATTCTAGCATAAAACATCCTACTCTCTTCGTATTGTCCAAAATTTCCACCATCTTCCTTAACCACGCTTCCTCAACTTATCTCCGACTTTGGCATTATTTCCTCACTATATTTCTAATTCCTTCTCGTTCATGACTGAAGTCGACTTCTCGGATATTCAACCAGGTCAGGTATTCCTTTGGCTTCCAGCGGACTAGCCCTGAAGACGATGGGTGAGGCTGTCATCGAAACGTGAGCAACTACATACTGGACCTGGTGAAAGACCCGAGAAGACTGCACACACAGGATATGCCGGAAAGTAACCATCTCCTGCATTCTCCTCGTTCGTTTTCTTCGTTACCCGCCTTACCCTCTCCACTCTTCTAACCCGCATCTCAAACGCCTCCAGTCTCCTTGCGTCATCTCCACCTATCGACCAAGTTTCCGATCCATTCAGCTGGGGGTGCCAATCCCCCTCATAAGCTATAGCGCAAATTATACAGCGCGACGATACTATGGTATTGTTCGAAATTCATTTCTTAGATTTCCGACAAACTTTCAGCTCCTCCGAATATCTTTCGCGAAAGATCAAAATTCTTGCTTCACACTCCTGGAGGAGATAGGTGGAGAAGTGGTCACAGGTTTACTCGAAATTAAACCGCCCTCCTTTTCATTCTAAACTAAAGTACTAAAACAGTCCTGTCAAGAGTACAAGCTAGGATAGAGAGGTTTAAGTTAACATTATCGAACGCACGCAACAACTTCATTTGAAGTGCAGTTTGGATGAGGCTCTTCAGTATCACCTATGCATGAGTTAAGTGGCTTTAACACTTTGACCTCTGTCGCACAACTTATGTCAGAGTGCTAATAAATATTAAACGCGAAATAGAATCGGTTGAATGACGCCTTGGTGTATGTACAAGAGCGTCAGTGAAAAATGGAACACAGGCAATACCCTCAAGTAAAGTTCCCGCAGCTGTGAGCCTTTAATTGGAATGGTATAGACTGCATGAACAGTCGGTGAATCACAAATTGCAATCGTATTTTCAGAGATGTCTTCAAATCGTGGAATACATGTCTTTTGCTATTTTCCATGCGTCAAAAATCAAACCTAATCAGATCACCAGACTTTTCTCTTCCATAAAAGTGCTAGCTAACTTCCCGATTTTTTTAATAAGTGTATGCATGGAAGTGTATGCATGCAGTGTAGGCGTGGAATACATGTCTTTTGATTGCGTTTGTCGTAAAGTCTCAGTGCGATATTTCTGGTTTTGAGCTCATTTCTTCGGCGGTCGACTCGTTACGTCACTTCGCCCTATTTTCGAATAGATCAATGAGGATTTGAAGCCACTCAAGTTGCAACCCTCGCGTGAACATGGACAGAATCTCCAAGGTCAAGGGCGTCTCTGCGCGAGAGCTAGTAAAACTTTAGGACACATCGTCTTGAGTATGACTTGAAACACTGAAGATAAATGCATTAGCTCCATAAATCCGTGTCCGTGCCTATGAAAATTTGCGCCGAACACGACACAGAGCACAAATTTTTGAGCGTGCATAGGAATTTGTGAAAATGTAGACGTGACGATACACGCAAGACTTCATCCACATTATTCGCACATGATCCGCAGAATATTTCATTTTATCCGCGCATTTTGGCGAAAAAAAATGGATTTGCGCCGCAGTCAGAATCTTGATGTGGACGCTTCTGCCGTACGAATGCTTGTTTGTTTACCCTAGCGACTCGACTTCAGCACAGGAACAAGCCGCACGTCGTAAATATTTGTGAGAAAGTAATTCTCAGTGTGCGCCGAATTCATTCGCAGCATAAACATTCCGCTCAAATTTTTATCGGCGTGGGTGAGGTTTAATCTGTCACCATTTATTTTGACTTGGTGTCATAAATTTCGATATTCGTGCAATAAGATTGTCATTTAATGGAGGAGCTCAAATTCACACGAACTTTCCGATACTTTAGGTATTTTGTAAGGCTAGTAAAATGGAGTTTAAAGTTATAATTGCCATAGAACTGCGCAAAGCTAATAGTATTTATCCACTAGAAGATCATATTTTCTGTACAAAACAGGTATATATAATGAGGCAAGAATATCGCGCTCCTTGATGGTAGTCAGAAATGGGATAGACACAATACATTATTACTAAAATTTTAAATAAATAAATTTTAAATAAATCCTAAAAGAGAGAGTTAAAAAAAGACCTTGATTATAAAATTTGTTAATAATTACTGTATCTAAATCTTTTAAGAAAATGTAACCATTAAATTTCAACTAAGTTTGAAATTCGCCATGAAAAAATCATTTGACTTGACCAGGATTCAAACCTGCATCTCCTAATTGCCGGTCAGGTGTGTAACTGGCTAACACACCTGACCGGCATTTGTGAGATCCGGGTTCGAATCCCAGTGAAGTCACATGATTTTTTCATGGCGAATTTCAACCATTGGTGTACATGCACCCATGACAGTGACTTCGTATCACATCATTTGTAAATGCAATGCTTAGATGCTAAATTGCAAGGTTAATTTAATAAGGATAAAATAAAAGGCTCCTCCTTAATAATTTCTTCCTTTGCACTCCATGCAGAGAAATAGGCACAATGGACTGGTTATACATGAAGTCAGTGCTATTGATGCAGGAAAAAATAGTTTGGAATATTTTTGACATCACGACTTCACCAGTATATTAAAATATCAAGCAATAATTGGGAAATGCTTTTGCATGTATTTACTTCAGTTCAAATCTCAACTCTTTTAATTGTGACAATGTTTGTATGGAGCAATAATTATGCTTTCTTTAACAGTGTATAATTTTCAAGCATTTGGCATTGATGATGAAATTACATGCTTCTGCAGGGGAAGGAAAATTTCTATACGCTATAGAAATTGCACATGCCATACAAGGAAATACATAAAGAAAACATTCAAGGCAGAAAACTGCAGAGATAAGTGCAGCCTAATTGAAAACAGATTAAATGGAACTTTTTATGTACCTATATATGTAGTGCGGGTTGCATCGACATTCGGCCCAATAACATAGCTATTGCAGAGGCAGGCATGTTTTCGGCATTATTTTTTCCAGTATGGCTGACCATAGAATAATATCTATATTAATGGCTAAATAAGTTGTTCTACATGAGCAATCAGCATTTTCATTGGTGCCTTGTGCCTATTTTAAAATATAATGCAAAGCTCTCGGGTTTCCAACCGGGTGATGGTAGTTTGTGGTACCGTATCTTACCCTAAGGATGATGGCAGACTACACCATCAAAATATTTGTACCACAAACTACCATCACCTGGTTGGAAACCTGTGAGCTTTTCATTCTACACATTCACTAGGGAAGCCTAAAATCCATTTTTATATAGTCTTTTAACGCTCACCCACACAAATTAGTAGTTGGTTGCAAAGTGTTGGTTGCAAAGCATTTTTTTGTGCTACACAAATATAGCATTGCTTTTCTAGCACCTCAAGAGAATTTTTTCACCCAGCAGCATTTAGAATTTCTCCCAAATAAGCTATTAAAATTTCAATGTGAATTTTCTAGCTATCATTCTGAATGGTTATGAGATTTTGATACTACAGAAATCATAGATTCAAAAATAATAATATGTATAATCTTAGATCGGATGCCACACAATAATGTGCCAACTTTTAGTATTCCACTGCAAACCAAATGCCTTCTGAAAGAAGTAATTAGGGAGAAAACAAAGCATAGGAAATACATAACATGCAAGCGCACAAAATAGTATAATGCTACATAAAATCCACTGGCCTTTCATAATGAATCAAAGCTGACATTGTCCCATTTACCCAATAAATGGAGAACTTTGGTAACACAGCTTTATAGCTTTCTAAAAGTCATATATTTTTACTAAAAGTATCTTTTTTACTCTACTCAAGGTAAACAGAAAATGAACAAATGAGCAGCAATAATACGCTCCTATACTATGCATCTCCCATGGTTGCAAAGTCTTCTCGGGTTATCATGATACTACCATATCTTACACCCAAGCGCTCTGACCAATTTTGTAGACTCTGCTGAGGACAGGCTGCAAAAATAAGCTGTCAAATACCAGTCTAGCACAAACTAAAGATATGATAGAATTTATATTGCTTCATAATTTCTCTTTTTTCTTATCCATTTTGAATTATGGTGGCAAGTGATATGCCATACTACTACTCTGGATGATGAAGAGGTGATTAGTGCAGGGAAAACCTGGCTCCATAACCAGAGCAACCCCACTGAAAATTTACAATTGTAAAAAGCAAATTTACAATTTTTAATTTTGAGAAATACAATTGTAAAAATGGAAATACAATTGTAAAAATGGAAATAAAATTGCAAAAAAATAGATAATACAATTGTAAAGAAGGGAAATACAATTGTAAAAATTGCCAAAATCCAATTGTAAAATTTACAATAGTAAAGTTTCAATAGGGAAGGAATGAAACCAACAGTGTATATACTCCCTAGTGGATCACTGGAGGAGGGAAATGGAACTTGATGGAGATTAGATGGAGATGGAGAACTTGTGGAAAATTTGAGAGAGTAGATAAAAAGTCATTCTTTCAAATGTGTAAATTATATTGTTTATAATAAATAATTTTTGAAAAAAAAGAGGGATATTACTATTTGGGCAGCCCTCGTAGTGCAAAGGACTTTGTTGTAAATATTACGGAACTACATTTTAATCTGAGCAAATCAGATAATTTTTTGGATCATGATCTTCACACAGTGATGAATATTGCCCATTGTTCTTGATGGGAAACTCAGTATGTAAGATAAATAGATATATGGATACTGGCAATAGAGGCAGAAGACATGGCATAGAAGGCAGATAATATAGGCAACATGCTGACAAAAAGAGATTCAAAATCTTACCTTGCTGTTTTGATGCCGCCAAAATATCCATAAAATCATCCCTCAGAAGTAATTTTATATCTTCAATAGTGACTTCGATATTTTCATTTCTGCCATAGTTTGATATATTATGAAACTTCAAATGTCTAATTTCATCTAGGGCAGCCTGTTTTCTCGCTGCTGAAATATATAGTAGATAATTCAGTAGTAGGAGAGTACAAATTGAAAAACCTTACAATTCAAAATTAAATTGAGTAAAAGTTCTCAATTATAAGTGAATTACATTCACACTTACATGAGAGAAGGAGCAGCCTTTCTCCTTCAACTTGTTCTGATGAACCCGAAAACACTGAAGATGAGTTACAAAGATGAAGTGCTTTACTAACTTGATCTGCTATAATCATCTCTGCCGCAACTTTTCTTTGTAACTCCTGTAGTTTTGATTCATCCTCTTGAACATTTGTTTTTGTTTCATCAGAATTATTACCACTGGTCTCCGCACCATCACCACCACCAGCTACTAGAGTGGATTTATTTCCTGTGAAATTGTTCATTCTGTTGGTACCAGACTTCAAGGAGTCATTTTTCATCTGAAATAAATTGGATCACCTCTAATATATCATTGAGGAATGATTTTCATGGACACTTATATAAAAATCTTATTTTTATAACAAAACTATTTAAAATTTATAGCATATATAAATTACTTCATTAAGACTAAGGAGTAATTGGTTGTTTCAGGCATAACTTTATGGAATTTGTTAACATAATGATGATAACTTATAATTTTGTTTTTCTGCATGGTTTTATTTGGAACGGCCTGAGTTTCAATGATCAACGTCATCTTTACATGTGAAGATGATGTTGATCATTGAAATCAGAGTCATTCCAAATAAAAACATTTGGAAAAATAAAGTTATGAGTAATCATCATTAAGACAAAGGAGCTTAACAATGTGTGAACAAAAATTGGTATACAGGTAATTCAAGATATTTTCTTGCATTACAATTGTGATTTCTTGACCCAAAAATGAGGCTGACAGGGAATAAAATGCAGTATAAGCATAATCATTGACATTTTGTTTGCCACAGACCATTGGGGATTTCTAGATTCACTGTGGGCTGTAAATGCTCACTACCTTTGATCAAACATTTGGCTGGAGGCGAGCCAAAATCCGAAATGTTCACTAATTATTTTTGCAGTTAAGAATGCTCTAATGCCTAGAAATAATTTAAATTTATGGTTACGGAAATGAAAAAATGAACAGCAAGAATCTATCTCCTAATATTTTCCTACTCTAAAATTAGTTTTCTCAGCAGACATGATCTCAACCTATTAGAAACCTCTACCTTCTCCACCTCAGTTCTCTCTAGTCTTTCATATGGATGGCTGGATTGAAGCCAGCACTTTTTACTGTAATAATCTCCACATCTCAGCAATCCTTGACTGGAAAGTATACGTCAACCCAGTGTTCTGAGGTTGGAATTCTTTCCAAAAACATTGGCTGGGACAATTGCTGCTCATACTCAGCAATAACAAAATTGTCAGCATTTTAGATCATCAATAATCCTGATTAGCACTCTGGACATAAGATACAAGCATCATGAAATGCTGGTCAACATATATTTAGAGGTTTGTAGCTCATCGTACTCCACTTTGCAAGACTGCCTGGACCTAGGCCACATACCATGGCTGCTTAGCCTTCATATCATCTTTGTGATAAAATATCAGTCACTGTCAAACCCATTTACCAATGTTCTATGAAATATTAAACAAAAATTATTAGGATTGCTCTCCAAAATGATATTCTGGTTTGATTCCTGAAGGTTCCAAATGTCAGGAACGTAGAAATTCTACCAAGCCCACAAAGTGGAACGAATCCAATTGAATCCCTTTCATTCCCTCAGTATCCATCTTTCAATTTTTAGTATTTTTTATACTTTAACCATTATCCTCATAATAGAATGCCAATTGGTAAAAGAGTATGAAGTATTTTAAAAACAGGGATGGTATTTTTCCAGGTAAATACCCACATTACACTTGTTACTTATTATGTTTGAACATGACTGTGTCATGTTTTTTTATGAGATTGCATTCACTGGTATAATGTAATTAAATTATTCCTGGTTATATAATGGCATTGATTTATCAAGATTTTCATTTGGTAAATTCTTCACCAAAAAGACAGTGGTCTATCCAGACTTGAGACACCAGTGGTATACCATATCTGTGGTGGGGCTGGCCCCCACCAGGAGTGCCATCACTGAGGGGGAGGCAAGATGGTTTTTTGCCCAACAATAGGATAAGGCTCAAGTAAACCATGTCTTGCACTTATCCAATTTGAAAATTGTAGAGAGTAAAAGGTAATTTTAAAGACAGGAAAAAAGAGAAAAAGGGGACACAACTCTTCCATTTTTCCCAGGACACCAGAAATCCTAGGTACTCCACTGCAGGTCACTGAACAATATTTAATTAAAATAATTTCAATTGACCTACCTTTTTCCCAAGACTAAGATGCTGAAGTAGCAAATAAGGCAGAGATTCACTGGGAATTTCTTCAGCCATTGAGCAATGGCTGATTGATGTTGAGCACGGACAGTAAAAAGATATGTCACTAGAATGCACACTGAAAATACTGAGAGATGAATCTGAAAGTGCACTATAGTTCCCGCTGCTCACACCATCCTTGACATCCGAATCAGATTTATTCATGTGCCCTATGCTTTCTACATTAGTCACATTTCTTGTATGCAAATATTTAGCATTGAGTCTATTAAGTTCTTCAGCCACCAAAGTCTGGTAATTTGATCGGGCAATTCTATTGTTTTGGTTCATCTTATTACCATTTTCACATTTCTCCTTCCCTGCAGAAGAGTTCACATTTTCCTTCACACCTTTCACAGAATCTCTGTTGGCCTTAGTCTTTCTCCTATTGAACTGGGAAGGACATGAATAGCTATGCCTTCCTAAGCCTGATGGCAGAGGCAGATCATGAATAAAAGATAGAGGTAACTTCTCTGTCACTATTTGAGCTAGTTTCAACCCTGGGAGGTTCAACTCCTCAATTTTGATGGCACTCACATTTACTTCATCCAACTGACTCAAACGGTCTTCTTTGTCATCCAATTTTTCCAAATTCACCCTGCAAATGACTTCATGGTTTTTTCCGTCACTGTCTTCTGTATCACATTCAGAGATGTATATGGATAAAGTAGGAGTTGTCAAGACCCTTTTGGAAGAATCCGCATCACCCCTTACATTTTGTTCTTTATCACTTTCAGTATTCAGATCTTTACCAGCAGCTGCGTTGTTTTTACCACCGAACACAGTTTCTTGATGATATTTGTTATTTGTTTTATGGACAGGCATCCACTCTGATGGGTTAGAAGAGGACTCTAAGCTCTGTTTGTCAGTCCTTGCAATTTCATAATTATCCTTTTTGAATCTGTTAAAATCATATTGCTTTTGCTGTACAACACAACCCGACTGATCAAATTGATGATTGGAAGGTACAGTTTTGGTGACACTGTTTTCATCTAATCCTTTATGATTCCTTGCTGGACAGTTCTCCAAGACTTTTTCATCTCTTCTATCTTCAAGAAGTGAAATACAGCTGGAATTGGAGAGAGAGCTTGCTCCTGTAAAAATGAAAAATTGTATGAATAGTAAAATATGGCAATTTATGAAAATAATTGTAATAATGCTGTCTTTTTACAGAACTTAAGTATGACTTTGTTGCCCTCCTCTTATTTTACCCTTACATCTCCCATGCCAGAGCGGGAGAAAAATCTTCCCAGGCAGGACTCTAACCCAAAACCATAGAGTTGTCTGGTGAACTCACAACACTGCTACCTCTAAGACGTATCAGTTCTACTTCATATGCAAAATTATAATGACAAATTTGCAGGGAATTAACATTTTCAAAGATTCGGAACAGAATGCTTATCCATCTCAAATCTCAGAAATTAGCCACTATTGGATTTGGCTCACAAATTGGTATACATGTTACATTGGAGTAAATAACACTTCACGCTGGTATATTAATTTCTTCTTATATCTATATTTGGCTTGCACTGAGGTGGTAAGTTATCTAGAGCATGTGGGGGTAAAAATCTTTCAGATTTTTCTACCAGGTCTGGGTCTACATTTCATCCAACATGTCAATATGAGACTCATATATCATCTATACATATTCTTGGAACCATAGGAGTATGAGGCTCCAGGATCCCTAGAGATGATATGTGATATGCTCATGAAAATAATACTTGAAAATTAGAAAATCTAATTGAGGGAAAACTAGAGTGATACATATTCATTAGATGATACATATTCATCATTTGCAGATGAAACTTGAATGCATACATTTTCTTAGCCATCTCGGAGATATTATAACAGAGCAACAATAAAAATTTATAGTAATCTTTAATTGCACTGATTGAAATTCTGAAAAAATACTAATAAAAAACTACTTGTGTGCCATTTCTTAGAAGAAAAAACATTAGAGCTCAGGATAATTTAAAAAATAGGTACCTAAATTTTTACAGCACACCGTTTCATCAAAGATGTACATGCATACATAGTAGCATAAATACTCTACACTTCTATCTTTTAAGATTATGAAACAAGAAGCTATTGTCACCTTTCTTAGGATTTCTCCCCATTTCTGATCATCATATACATGAAAATCTTAGTAGGTAGCTAAGGATAAAGAAATGATCATTACCTACTAAAGGTAAGAGCAATTGAATGGGTCCATGTAGCATACATTCTATGTAAGATAAGAGTAAATTCATACTTGTAAACTCATGTTAAGAACTCAATTCTTCTTGATTCTGTATCTGATATGTAGGACACAAATGACCGTGTGTATTAGGTGCTATGACTTAAGTATTTTGGAAGGCAAAGATTTGCATTGGGTGTCTGAAATATCATTCTGGGTCTTCCTTCACTAATTTTTCTTTCACAGCAATTCACATGGTTGAAGTTTGGGAGCATTAATTGTGAGATTTAGGGTCCAGTAGCTTCAAGTTTGTTTTTTACTCTATATCAGCAAATAAAAATATTGATCACTGTAGTAATAAAATAGATCTACCTTGGTTTGATCTTCTAGCACTTGATGATGAAGCCTTTTTCTCCAAAATGCCTTTCACAGCCGCCTCCTGAGATCTAAGCCTTGATGTCACACAGTCCAGCTTCTCCTTTGATGTTCCTGTATATTTATCTGTCATGTTTATCTCAGCGTCAATGCTAAAGAAAGAGTCACCAAATTTGTAACTCCTGGGACTTCTTATTGGAGGGAATTCATTTTCATTGGGAGAAATATTTGTTTTAACCCATTCATAATTTTTATCAGAGTCTATTCCTCTGTACATATATTTTACTTGACAATTTAAATTTCTTTCTTCAGGTTTATTTTTAAGTTGATGGTTAGCATACTCATGCAAAGATGACCTCTTGTGGGCTCGTTTAATCATTCTCTGGAAGGAAAAAAATGCTTCAATAACACCTGAACATTCTTTCTTCAATCATTGTTACAATGAAAGATTAAGAATGCAGTTTTAGATTAATATTCATCCTAAGTATGTGAATCTATACAGTCAGACCTTTCCTGGTGAGGATTGGGATAAGCAACAAATCTGATCACAATTTAAAACTTAGGAAACTGGCAGTCATGATATAACTAAATGCTCGCTTGTTCATATCTTTTGTTCCCATAAATCCTGTCACTCTTCTTGCTACATAATCACTTATGGTCTTAACTCTTTTCATAGTCAATTTTCCTTCACTCTCTTATTATGCCACGGGGAGACAACTAATTTTTAGCCATTAGCTAAGAAAGCAATCACCAGTCCTTCATGATCCATCTCTGCCTGTGCTTTTGAGAGTTCCCGTACCCCACTCGCATACATAGTTGCACTATATATGGTGAATAAGGGTTGCCAATTTTCTCTGACTATCAGCAAGGAAGGGAATAACAACTAATTTTACTTTTATCAGCAAACATTAGATTACCCAAACCACTTCAAATTAATCCTGTTGATTACCTCTCATACACCATTGGGAATTATAATCACTTCTTTTACAGAAATACCTGTTGTATACACTTGATCAAAATACATTGACATGCATAATGAGATTGAGTGAGTCATTGTGTCACACGTACTAGGCATCAGTGTAGGTAGCTCTAAGATGGCAGCATTGCAATGCTCAAGTTTTCTCATTCCAAAGAGGTAAAAATGGGCTTCAGTAACTGAAACTGTCATGGCAATTTGCAAGAAGAGGTATATTGGTTCAGAAAACATTGGTGATTTTTTCCTAACATTTAACAGGTAACATAAGAAATGAAACAAATACTTGAGGACTCCAGCTCTTTGTGGAGTAGTAATGGATCTATGAATCTACTGGGATGAGGCAGGTATGGAGCTCCAACCAGGTACCTATCGCAAGAAAAATGGAGTAATGCTCTGAAATGGACCACCACTCAGAAGAGTGAAAGATTTTTTAACCAGCATTGTTAGCAAATTAAAGCATTATAAAATTTAAGATATTCATATATAGTCATAAATAACTATAATTGCTGTAAATGTAATCATTTATTTTATTCAAAGGCAGACTATTTTAGCATCCAGTATGCTCCGTTAGAGTTCCACAGCATTCAATTTTATCATGATTACAAAAAAATATATATCTTTTAAAAATCTTTTGCCAGAAAATGTTGACCTCTGAAGATGCCTACCTCTCTAGCCTAGAAGAAGCCTACATTGCTTCCCATCCATCAATTCTTTTTTTACTCTGTTTGCCAAGAGAACTCTCCTCTTTGAAAATCTATCAACACCCCATTATTGCATAATAACACCTGCATTACTTACATGATTTTCCTTCACTGAGTTCATCTATCTACACATCCATTCATGTAATGATAAGCTCATGTGGGAGCCTCAAATATCTATTTGAATATTCGCAGAGGAAGGATTATTCTAGAAAGGTAAGAATTTACTATGATACACAAATGGATAATAACAGAGGCTTAAAACTGTATTGAATCATCATCACGCCATAGGAAAGAGTGAGGATTAAAAACAACAGTGGCTTAAATAACTGAGTGAGAAAGTACATACTAAGTACTATTCTCCAAAAAAAGTTCTGGAGTTAGCACCCCTTACTGAAATATATGCACTCATTCCATAAACCTTAGTAACAATCTCTTGAATCACTTTGAATAAAAGACTGATCTGTATTGCTGAAAATATGAAAGTGTGTTGTTCTATTAATAATGGCAACAACAGGTATTTAGCTCCAGTATGACATTAAAAAAATTAAATTAATTTTCCACATGAAAGTTAATAATATAGATGAATTCTGCCAATTATCAATATTTCCAAATATATGAATGAAGTTTACTTCTCACTATCTTCTTGTTAAGTTGCTAAGAAAATATGCGGATTGTTTTGTCTCAGATGATGACCCAGATCATTGGGGATGAGACAGGGAAAAAATTTGGATTGGGTTTTTAGTAAGGCGACTGACAGCTAAGGTCATTTGCACTGTTGGGGACAGGTAAGGCAGGAAAGGTGGAAAGAAACTCAGCGTCAAACCTACTCTTAACAAAAGGCATCAAAGGGACCACGGTTCAATGTCTAATCTGACAGACAGAGTACCTACTTCACCTGAAGTGCCCTCCAAAAGACACTCAAGTAGGGATTGGGTTTCCTCTGAAAAATATCCTCCTCTGCAGGAATTTGAACTCTGGCCGCCCTTATGGTTAGTCAGCACTCTAACCACCACACCAACCCGATCCCCTAGGGAAATATTGCTCAAAGCAGTTGTTCTGAGGCATAAACTTTTATAAAATATTTTCTTGACCACTCATATACAATGAGAATATTACTTATTTTAAATTGTGGTCAATTGGTTAAATTATATAAAATCAAATTAACAATTAACTCAAGCAGTCTTTTCCAATGTTTCGTGAAATTTTAATCAACATCACCAGGGCAGAACAATTTAAAAAATCAGGATTATAAAACTAATCTGTCTATATTTCCTTATATTTTCATTTCCTTGGTTTTCTTTAATGCAATGTGTTTAGCCCTGATGACGTCAATTAAAATATGATGAAATGTTGGCAGAGAGTACTCAAGTTTATTTTTACCAATTTACCCTAACTCTAGAAAAATTTCCCTCACTCATATCTTTACAGATCTTTTAAAAAACTTAAAACCAGGCAGTGGATGGCAAAGGACTGAGCCCATCACCTGTTGTCAATTTCGAAAACTTCTGTGCATGGAGGATACTCGTCCATGCTTTCACATCAATTTGGAGGGAGAAAAATTGTCTCATTCTTTTCTCGATTGTGTGGCCTGCAATGGATACAGAAGCTTGGAAAGCAAAGCTCAGCATAGAGTGGCCTTAGAAATCAACAACAGGAAATAATCCTCATAACAAAAATCTACACTCAGGTGAGCCCATCTCTTTGGTGTCAACTCAGTGAAGACATTCAGAGCATGAACATATGCAATCAGAAAAAGATTAAATGGGAGTACAACATAGCATGTAATATTATATTAGGCAAAGGCATTTTATTTAAAATAAAATTTCAGATCAGTCCCAGAAGAAAGTAACCAGTAAATAAGCTAACACATGTGCCTTTTTATTTTTTATGGTTAGGTAAGTATATGATAATAGAAGATGGTAGAAGATTGAGAGGGAGACCCCGGAAAAGATGGTTGGATGATGTATTGATCTGAGAAAGATGGGAATTAAAAGATGGAGAACGCATGCTGGGAATCATGATGTCTGGGCTAACATCGTCAGAGAGGCCAAGGCCCTACGAGGGCTGTAGCACCAAGGAGTAAGTAAGTAATTATATGAAATTAAAATAATCACTGAACACCATAAGGAAATATTGTTTTGAATAAACAAAATACATCAGAATGACAAAGGCTCCGGACGAATAGAGGCATTTTTTAGCTCACCATGTAGGTACACAAAATAAAAAAAACATAAGTTTATTTTTCAAAACTAAGTGGGAATTAAGCAGTTAGCCATGTCCACTTACTAATATTATTATGGTGGGGAACCAAAAATCGTAATTCATCAATGAAAAATTTACACAATCATTTGTAAAGTTATGATTATTTTAAGTGTTGATTATAAATATCTCAAGGGATATTGAGAATGAAATATGCCGTCATCTAAGATTATTTGAGGCAATGTGTCTAATTAACTTTCCGATGACCCAAGCAGGGATACTTCAGTTGCGAGTTTTACGATAAATTTAAAAAAATTACAGAACTAATGATTTCCATAAAATTTGGAAATCATCTCTATTCCTCAGGACAGTTGGCAGAATCTGGGAGTGACCAATAATTCTGAAGGACGATCAATACGAACACAAACAGGAGTGGTGTGGCGCTGGTCACAACAATCACCTGCCGGTGTTTGAAGCCTATGTCAGACACTTACTCTTACAATACGATTATTTTCTAAAGGTGGATCACGAAAGAAAAATGAAAATTTTTCTTGTTCATCCTGCCGGTAATATCTCTCTGGAAATGCTTCGTTAAGAAGCTTTAAAATGGGATATTTTACCATACCTAAATTCTTCCCTTACATCAAAGCGAATGCGTTGTCCGTGACTTCAACCGGTGGAGCATCTTGAAATTCACACAGCACAAACACAAACGTGGCCACATGTACAACTTTGCAGATCTGATAACATTGATGATGTCACCGAAGTACCACTCACAGTACCGCTCTTTGGATGGTGTGTCGCATCGGCAACGACTGTATATATTTTTTTTCTATTCACCTACACGTAGAGACTCTTTTCCATCAATCCGATTTTGCTTGCAGTAGCGAGAGAGAAATATATGTAGAGGGGAAGGAGCCACCGGAATCCAAGACGGCTTCTCTTACCTGTGTGAACGGTTCCATCTCTTCATCGCCCGACGGACGTCCGGCAGAAGCACACACAAGACGGCCCTCGACCTGCACCACTCCGCATTTCGCCAGTTGAAATTACTCATCGCAGCCCTCCCGCGATCAGCGCTGACTCATCATCGTGGGCATTGTCTCTGTCTCTCCAAGGGGGGTTGGTTGTGCTTAAGCTTTGAGTGCCTCGTGAGGCATCTAATGCAAATATTGTTCGCTGCTTTCCACGACATCGGCATTTCAAACTGACCACCTCATTTGGTGATTGGGGAAATTGTTTCCCGATGTCCGATTTAACCTGCGATGGTAAACATGACGGAAATCAGTTACGAACGTTAAGCAGAGATATGGGCCGTCATTTACGAGTAGGCACAGATAGCAATTTTAAATTGAATAGCAAAAAAAACGAGAATCAGATTGGTTGGTTGTCTAACTGGGGAATTAGCGACCGAAAACGAGAAATCATTTGCGGCAATGAGGGCAGGTGGTTGGGCTGGCCTGAAAAGAATAGACCGTCCGATTTATACCCGATAGCTTTAGTCCGAGTTAGTAAATCTGTGGGAGATTACAAGGTGCTTTTTATTCAGCATGAATATAGACTACTTCCACCAATTAAAGCCTGATATAGTTAAATTTTTCAGTGTGTAGTTTGTATGTTTCCTCCGGTATATTTAAAAATAAATAGAATAGTCGCTGCAGTCTTTTTTTCTGAGTAGCAAAAAACTTTCCAATTTGTCATTTAAAACGTCCCGCGTGAGATGATTCACTCATCAGAGCAGAATCACTGGCTAAGAAATATTTTTTGTAGAATTATGGAAATTAAGCTACATTTTATTTTCCATTTTCAATATATTGCATCGTATTCATGAAAAGACGACCACTCCATTCTCTTTCGTTTGTAACCGGGCGGCTCCAGAAGTGGGAAAGAGTAATGACCTCCGTGGTATAGAACGTCCAGAAGGTTCTCAAAGGGTCCGGGAATGTTTTCAATGGGGAGTAAGGTCACAAGAGGCTTGACGTCATTCGGGAAACCCCGAACGAAGCGTGGTGTGTGCGTCAGATAACACTGAATACCTGAATAGTTGAGGATAGTTGAATTGAAGTTTCAAAGCAATTTCGGTTTTGATTTGTTTGGTTGGTAGAGAATTGTTGGCTTCCCTTCAGTCAAGGCAGATAACACTCGGTGTCCGAGAATTATTGGATCTTAACTCCAAAACAATTGCAGATCGAGTCGGTGCGGCGGCAAGTTAACCGGTTTCCCATCCCAGGGGCCAAGGTTCAAATCTCGGCGGTGACGACTATCATTTCAGTGGAATTCCAACCTCTACGTCGGTGTCGAGTAGAAAGAACTTCGAGGGCATCGCTCCGTCCGTCAGAGTCGAAGCTCAACTCAGGATTCCTTGTCGCCTTCAGGTGAGAGAAAGTTAATTCCCACACCGGGTAGTAATTTTTCATCTTATCTAATATTCTTTAATGCCCAAAATAATCCTATCCTTTACAAAGTACCCCATCTTACATTTAGCACCTTTCCTGCAGCAGTAAAAATGACCACACCTACCTGATTCATCCCTTAATATTTATTACAATCCAATATGATTTATTACTACAAAACAATAGAATCATCAAGAATACGGAATATTATCGGTAGTGAAGCGGCATTTATATTTACCATCCGAAGGGGCCCGATTTCAAAGCCAAGTTATCTGTACATTCGCTAACCCAAAATCCCATCCTTATGCCTTACATTCCAAATGAAACAGAAGAAAGGAATCTGAAAAGACAACTACACAAATATGATTTTATATAGATCCTCGCTATATTCCGTGCATAAGAGCGTATGGCATGGATGTCTACGTCTACGTGATACCCTGCGAGCCACCACGAGGGTGTGTGGCAGGGGGTGAAGATCACCAAACATGCACTAGGATATTTATAGGGACATTGACATGCAACTAGGATATTTAAGGGAGATATGCTAGATAATAGGGTCACATGGAGCTAGATGGCTAGTATCTACATAATAAGGAAGGGATTATTGGTTGTTATTACATGCATCATGCACTACAGACTACTCTAACTATATTTCACCTACCTATCCCTTTGCTACGCTGCCTATTGTTCTCTCTTATAGTACGAGTAAAAATGACATTTTAAATCTATCGGTACGACCATCTATCTCTCTAATCTTGTTAATATGATCAAACCTAGCATAATACGCAGGGGTTCTCAATATATATCTAACGTCATCTGTGAACAAATCGGTTTCGAATTTCCTCAAAAGGTTTAACCTAAATTTTAACCTGCGTTCCGATAGTAATTCCCAGCCTAGTTCTTCTATTAAGCTCGTAACACTTATACAATTATGTCAGAACATAAGCATTTAGTTGTGTTTTCGTGAATGAATTCAATCGTACAGTTTTTTGCGCTCTGCGATTAAGCGCAATGGACTTTTAACAGGGGAAAAACTTATCGCATTCAGAATTAAATGACTTGTCCAGACTAGCCACACATTCAATGAAGTTAGGTACACGGTGTTTTTCTAGTTCGAAAATCGCTCTATTGACGGTTCTCATTCACGTCTACGAAATGCCGTGCAAGCCACAAATATGGTGTGTGGCACGGGATGATTCCAAATCATGCATGTGGCACTCATCCCAGTTCAAATTAGAACAGCGCACTGCCACCCGGCCGCCAGACACACGCAAAAAGGAGTCGGGATAACAATGCGCGGTCAGAGTAGAAAATATACCCTCTGCCATCCTCTGCATTTCTGAAAACTGTCCATTTCAGGGATGTGTCTTGGTCCCTTATTATTCCTTTGGTATATTATTGATATAACAACCGTCGTTACCAGTAAAATTCGTCTTTTTGCGGACGACGCAGTATTGTACAGGGATATCAACACAGAGTCTGATAAAATTGCGTAGAAGAAAGACCTAGAAGGTATAAGCGGATGGTGCGACACTTGGCGACGATGATCACAGCTGTTATGGTCCCGAATGGTACGCGGAAAAAATGACATTTTATACCTATCGGTTCTACAATCTATCTCTCAAATTTTATTGGCGCGATCTTATCTGCCGTAGTACGAGGGAGTTAGTAGTATGTTTTTCACGTCTTCAGAGAAATGTTTTTCCTGAAATTTAGCTAAGAGGTTCAGCCTATAATTTAATATACGCTGTGATAGTGATTCCCATCTCAATTCTTCTAGCTAGACGCAGTATTGTACAGGGATATTAACACAGAGTCTGATAGAATTGCGTAGAAGAAAGACCTAGAAGGTATAAGCGGATGGTGCGACACTTGGCAATTAGAATTCAATTTTAATAAGTGCGTTGTTATGAATTTTTGGAGGAAGAGTAGCTTAACCAACGAGAGGTACACAATTAATCAAGCCGAACTAATAAATGTAGAGTCAGTAAAATACTTAGGAGATACCCTTATTCAGGACTTGTCGTGGGGGAAGCATATACGAGAAATTTGTGAACAGGCAAGTCGTAAATTAGGATTTATTGAAAGAATACTCGGAAAGTGTGACGAGAAAGTTAAGGAGCGATGTTATTTTTCTCTTGTTAGACCCCACTTGGAGTACGCCGCTAGTATATGGGACCCTTATGAAGTAGGACTAGTTTCAGATATAGATAGAATACAGCGGAGGCCAGCTAGATTTGTTAAAAATTGTTATGATAAACATAGTAGTGTTACAAAATTATTGAGCGAATTAGGGTGGGAACCTCTATCCAATCGAAGGGAGAAATATAGGTAAAATCTTTTAAGAAAGTTTGATGTAGACTATTTTTTTCCCGACGTTGAAAATATTTTGCTAGAGCCAAACTATTATGGCAGGAACGATCACAGTAATAAGATTAAGGAAATAGACTGCAGAACCGATAGATTTAAAATGTAATTTTTTCCACGTACAATAAGGGACCATAATAGTTGTGATAGATCAGTTCTAGGATACTGACTAGGTTAAATAGGATTTTTTCAGTGGTACTAAATATCTTAACATGAACTGTAGATGCTAACCTCTCATGCAATTTCCGGCATGATATACTCCTGCATATCTTAGCACCTTGTAGTGCTATTTATCTGTCACAATAATATTAACCAGTAGTTATATCTTGAGTAGTGTGCTGCATGATAGAATGTTCTACTACGTATCACTCTCCTGGTTGTGGTGTGATTGCGTACACTTGTCATGACTGCTTTTGGCCTGCGCCTGACATTCAGGGGAACGTGCGCGGTTCTGAATTGAACTGGGATGAGTGCTGCATGCCTAGTGTGGAATCATCCCGTGCCACACACCCTAGTGGTGGCTTGCATGGCATTTCGTAGATGTAGATATCTAATGTCCTCCATTTTCTGCTTCCAATACTACAGCCTAGGTCTTCCTCATAAACTTTTGCCTTCTGTTATCCCTTCTAAAATTTTCATCGCCAAACCCCCATTCTGCGGTTGATGACCTGTCCTTCCACCCTGTATTCTTTTTACTGTTCTCCACGGCATCCGGTCTTCTTTAACTTGTCTCAACATTTCTTGATTCGTCACTCGCTCTTTCTAGCTTATCTTACGCATTCCTCTGCAACACCACATCTCAAAAGCCTCTAGATGTTTCTTCTCCTTGGAATCAGAGAGTGCTACGTAGACGAACATGCTTCAATGCAGTACACTATTTAAAACTTTACTGCTGGTATTATTAATGTGATTGATAAACAGTACTATGAGGTACTAAATCATGCCGGAGATTTCATGCGGGGTGAGATGTTAATAATGATGCACGTGAATGATGAAAGCTCAACTTTTCTACTAATGTAAGTATAATTACCTGGCTGTATGTGTCTTTGTTTTGTGGTACTAAGACCTGAAGATGCTCAAATATTTTGCCAAACAATGGCTGTGAGTTAAATATACTAATGATCAAATATTCAAAAATCTTATTATTATATACATATTTTATTGTTCGATAAAGTTATTTTTGTTTATTGTAATATCTCTTTTTCCGCATCCTGTTCTTCAATGAGATTCCAATCCTCGAATTAATTAGCATTGCCGAGGGACTAAGCACTCTTCAAACTTCTGACTATAAAACTACTTCTGTCTATTAATATTTAATGAGTAACCGAACTAATGAATGTTATTCACCGCGTAGAAGAGGTTTAATTGGCGATTGAAGTACTATGGGAAAAGTGTCGAGGTCTAGGATCAGTCAGGAGACGAAATGAGGAAAAGCACCCGTTACGTGTGGCACATTGCGGTGAGTCCCACCGAGCCCTTTTATCACCTTTTATTACACAACAAGAACGCCTGGGGGCAGCACCATACAATTATAATACAGAAAGCCAACTGTAAATGTTGGGCTATGCCTACCAACCCAACACCTCTCCTGCAAGCACAACATTATGCACTCCTAGTAATGAATAACATTTTATCAATAAAAGCAAATAAAACAAACCACTCTGATAAAACAAACTCAAAAGACACTTCTCCATTATTGACCACATGTCTAATGTAATGCAACTTAACTCTAACATGCTTAGTCTTATCTGAAATAGTCCTATTATGAGCAATAGCAATGGCAGCAGTATTATCACTATAGATAATGCATGGCTTTGTTGCAGCACTTTCGTACCCTATTTCCTTCAAAAAATCATTTACCCACTGAAATTCAGTTACACCCTCATACATTGCCACATATTCCGCATGAGTGGATGATGTAGCTGGGGTCTTTTGCTTTCTACTTCTCCAACACACAAGTCCGCCTGCTAGGATAAAAGTAAAACCAGATATGGAGCGGGAATCCCGTTCATCAGTTGCCCAGTCTGAGTCTGTAAACACAGTCAATTTTTCACCAGTTTTCACATAATGCAAGGCATACTCCTTCGTCTCCTTTAAATAATGCAGGATATGTTTTACATTTTCCCAGTCTCTTTTTACTGGATCTGAACAAAATTGGCTTACAAAGCATACTGCACTAGCGATATCAGCTCTAGTAGTTGTACTTAGATACAGAAGACAACCAACAGCCTTTCTATATGTTTCCTCGCAAAATTTATTTTCCAAATCCCTTTCAGCATTCACACAACCCATTTCCAAAGGTGCACTATACCCTCTACTATTGGATGCAAGAAACTCTGCAATGATCTCATCAACATAAGATTCCTGACTTATTATCAAGTGGTCCCTTGTTGGTCTGCTAACTTTCATTGAAAGGAAATTAGAGACTTCTCCTAAATCTTTCACGTTCAACCTCCCAGATAATTGATTCTTTACTTCTCTGATATTTTCTCTAATACCAAACAATAAAAAATCATCCACATAAACAGCCAATATCACACCTTTTCTGACATAAACACAGGGCTCCTTCACACATTCTTTAAATCCAAATTCCAATAAAATATCATGTAAATAATTATTCCAGTTTCTTCCACTCTGCTTTAGCCCATAGACACTTTTGGACAACTTATAAACAAACAAGGCAGGGTTTTCAGATGGGAAGCCTGGAGCTTGCTCCATGTATATTGGTTTTTCTAGGAAACTGTTCAAATATGCACCTACTACATCGAGTTGCTCAATGTCCCAGTCATATTCAGTTGCAAGTGCCATTAAAATTCTAATTGACTTTTTCTGCACAACAGGACTATACGTATCATAGTAATCAACCCCAAAAGTTTGATGATAACCCTGTGCTACCAATCTTGCTTTGAATTTGATTATGATATTACCTGACCTTTTTACTGAAAATACCCATTTACTCCCCACAACACTTTTCTCTTTTGGTCTGGGTACCACCTCCCAAGTTTTGAGTTTACGCATAGTCTTAAGCTCCTCCAACATTGCGCCTCTCCAATCTGCTCCCTGAGGTCCACTGAGAGCTTCCTCAGCATTCTTTGGGATCACTACATCACTTAGGGATTGGGATCCAGCATACTGTACCCGGTTGCAGCATGGCATACTACATGGTACTTTGGGCATCCTCAACCTCTCGGATCGCCTTTGTCCAATCCTCGGGACTCCTCCCTGGATTGGCGCCTCTGCCCCAGCATGGACTCCTCCCTGGATAGCCGCCTCTGCTCCAGCCTGGACTCCTCCCTGGATAGCCCTCTCTGCCCCAGCCTGGACTCCTCCCTGGATAGCCCTCTCTGCCCCAGCCTGGACTCCTCCCTGGATAGCCCTCTCTGCCCCGGCCTGGACTCCTCCCTGGATAGCCCTCTCTGCCCCAGCCTGGACTCCTCCCTGGATAGCCCTCTCTGCCCCAGCCTGGACTCCTCCCTGGATAGCTCTTCTCTCTGCCTCATTCTGGGCTCCTCCCTGGATAGCCGCCTCTCCTTCCACCACGAACGGGATGATCGTGTGCTCTGCCGTCGGGTCTTGCAGCTGAATGTTTGTAGTAGTTTTAAATGGAAATATGTGCTCCCTGAAAACTACATCTCTGCTGGAAATGACCCTTTCTTTCTTCACATCCCACAAGCGGTAGCCCTTCATTCCTTCCTTGTATCCCAGCATGACGCACTCCTTTGCCCTGGGTCCAAATTTACCTTCTTGCAGCTCTCTTGGTATCCATGCCCATGCTTGGCAGCCAAAAATCCGAAGATGCTCCAAGTCCATTTTCTGTAATTTTCTTCCCAACCATTTCTCCAATGGGAAAGAAAAATTAAGGGGTGCTGATGGGCATCTGTTCCGCTGGTAAACTGAAGTTTGGAGTGCTTCTGCCCAGAATTTTGCTGGCATTCCAGCTTGGATGAGGAGGGACCTTACTACGTTGCAGAGTGTCTGGTTGGTTCTTTCCGCCAAACCATTCTGTTGGGGAGTGTGGGGTACCGTCTTTCTGTGAAGTATTCCACTTTCAGCAAGAAATTTCTCAAATTCATCTCCTATGTACTCCCCTCCATTATCACTTTGCAGTTCTTTAATCTTCCTTTCGTGGAACAGCTCAGCTTTGGCCTTGAACTTCACAAACTCTTCAAATGTATCGCTCTTCTTGGCTATTGCTACTGCGGTAATGTATCTTGAAGCTTCATCAATGAAAGTAACAATATACTTCCGTTGTCCAATTGATTCCGGCTTAATAGGCCCCATGACATCCGAGTGGATTCGAGATAGCACAGTAGTCGTCTTTTCCCCCTCTCCTTCTGGGAATTTGTCTCGCCTCTTCTTGCCCTGGATGCAAGCTAAACAGTCTGCTTTTTCTTCGATTTTCTTGTCCACAAGCTCCTCCAACAATCTTATCCTACTCATGGCCTTCTCACTTGGGTGTCCTAGTCTGCTATGCCAGGTGGATGCCGTGATTAGGTTTGCCTTCTTACGATGTGATGACTGCAGTTCCCTTTTAATTTCATTAATTGTGACTCCATTCACAGTTGTGAAATAGTACATCCTGGAGATTCTGTGGGCTTGAAAGACTAATTTATTTTCTCTAAAGACTTGCGCTTTACCTCCAAAAGCTACAACTTTCACCCCTCGCTCTTCTATTTGCCCTTGTGAAATAAGATTGTCCTCCAGTTCCGGCACATATAACACATCTGATAGGGTAACATCTTTCCCTCCACATTCTTCAGACATATGAATTGTGACATTTCCAATACCTTGGATTTTTAAGGGTGCTCCGTCTCCCACCTTCACTGTTCCTTCACTGGGCTTAAAATCATGGAATAAATCTTTCCGTCTTGACATATGGTCGGACGCAGCACAGTCTAGGAGCCATACTCCATCATTCTCTTTGGTATCCCTTCTTGTGCACAGGGCCACATGTTCTCTTGTCACGACAGATGCCTTCCTTTCCTCCTCTCCTTTCTCCCTTTTGCCATATTCTCTCCTTTTAGGGCAATCATAAGACAAGTGGTTCTCCTCCCCACAAACATAACACCAGAATTTTTGTTTCGGGATTATGCTCTTCTGTTTGTTTCCTCCCTTTGCGTAATATCCAGCATGATCCCTCTCGCTAGTCTTAAATCTGTTCTCGGAAGATTTCACGTGTTGCGCTTTCATTGTTTTCAGGGCTTGATGAGTCTCCTCCTCTCTCACCTTAATTTGTTCTTCTTCTTCCAAAAGAACTCTTTTGACATTTGCCATTGTCATTCTGTCCGGATATGCAACTAGTGTTTTCACCGTAATTTCGTAATCCTTGGGAAGACCCGTTAAGCAAATTGCGGCCAATTGCCTATCGTTCACTCCGAGATCATTTTTTATCAACACTTTGTTCATGTTCACTAGCGTATTGCAATACTCCTGGATACTCATTGAACTCGTTTTTTCCATTTTTCCCAATTCTCTCAGCTTCTGAGCGGCTCCGTACTCTGTATTCTCACAACAAATATCCTCCAACGCCTTCCACGCTTCGCTTGCAACTTCAAAGTCCGCTATGTCGTTTATTAACTCGTCACTCACCGTGCGCATTATCAAGGACAAGGCGATAAGGTTATTCTTGGACCTCCGCCGTTTTTCAGTCTGTCCCAATTGTACTCCATCGGCATCTTCATAGCCTACTACAGCCTCCCATGCATCTGAAACAAGCAGTGAAGTTTTAACTCGTGCCTTCCAACCATTGTAGTTTCTCCTTGTGAGCTTTGGAATGCTCGTAGTAAACGAGTTAATGTGGTCCACGCCGTCCGCCATTTTGAGTTCACCTCCCGACACGTATTTCAACTTTTCTCACTTAAAAGTTTCTCCTTCCTCACAAATCACACTCCTCACAGTCCACAAACGCCCTGGGCCCATAACCTGTCGAGGTCTAGGATCAGTCAGGAGACGAAATGAGGAAAAGCACCCGTTACGTGTGGCACATTGCGGTGAGTCCCACCGAGCCCTTTTATCACCTTTTATTACACAACAAGAACGCCTGGGGGCAGCACCATACAATTATAATACAGAAAGCCAACTGTAAATGTTGGGCTATGCCTACCAACCCAACAAAAAGGTTTTGACAGAGTAGTGGTACGTAGAGCTAAAAGAAATATAGCTTCTTACCCAGCAGCTTGTCCGTCAAGGTGTCCGAAGCTCGGAGAAAATGTATGGATACTATAGTCTTTTCCTTATCGACCTTTAGAAAGTAGCTCGTAAATAAACGTTTCACAGGCTCGGTCCGTCGCGGTTGCATTACCTATCCATCTTTCTGGATTGAATTTCGAAGGCAGATGCAATTAATGTAGTGTATTTCATGGAACTGGGCCTTCTAGTTAAAGAATTTTCGAAATGGCAATATGACACTATTTATTATTCGACGACTATCCCATTAGTCTTCATTAATCCAATAATATACGAAGGATAAAGTTGTAAAATTTCACTTAATTCTTAGTAAAATGTACAGTTTCATCCATTAATAGGCTCCATCGGGGATGATCTAATATCTGCGAAATTTTACAGATTTATCTTTCGTGTAACTATGAGATTTCACCAAGTGGAACCTAAAATCAAGGAAACTTGAGCTCTACGGCCTCGTGATGTGACAAGATAAGATAAAATTTTATTTTGTTCAATAGCCGTAATTATTGGGACAACTCGTCAAAAGAAAGAAAATATTAACTGTTGGTTTAACGGGTACGTCAGTGACCAACCGCAGCCTCTCGACCAGAAAGCCCCTCTGGGGTGGTTTACGGGAATGTTAATTCCTCGCCAGTGACCACTCACAGACACACACTCAAACCAAAATTTAATCCTTCACAGGGCTAAAGATACCCCATTGAGGATGCCTTGGTTACAACCGCAATCACATTATCTGTGAGTGTTTACGGGAATATATATTCCACGCCTGGGACAAAAACAGAGCAATCACACTCACAAGCACTCAGAAAAATCACTCACACATTCAAATGGGCCTAACTTCTGGGAGAATTAGACTCGAGATGAGCTATTACCAATAATTACGGCCATTGGAGAAATTTTTTAACCTTATTTTGTCCTAAAAGTCCGAGCTCTCCCTAACTGCTTGCTCCTCTTTAAATTGAAGAGTGTCCTTGAAAGAAGTAAAGCCCTCTGCTCCCAATCCACGTGAGCGCAAGACTCTCATGCATGTTATTTTTAATTCCAAAGAGAGATAACAAAACGCCTTTAAATTTACGTTTTGGACACGCATAGTGAGGCGAACGACTGTCTTCGCTGAGTCGGAACACCAGATACTAGATAAATTATTGCATGGGAAACGAAGAGAGCTCTCAATTCCAGATACTGGGATTGGTGCAGATCGGTCAACGTACGCAAACGGCGATGGATGGAACAACCTGCGTAGGCGAAACATTCGAGATCTGCCGGAAGGCAGAATATTTTGGGTTCACGATAGTTTTTTTATTTTTTTAACCGTATTTTTTTGCAGTGCTAAGACATGTGCAAGTGCTAAAGACATTCATACTAAAACAGTCTTTTAAAAAATACATAGTACTCTACCTTAAGGTTGGAGTTACAATATATATACGCGCATTTATTTAATTTGTTTAGATACTCTATATACCTATCAGACCACCGAATAAAAACAATTCTTCGATAGTAATTTACATATTTTCTGTGTAAATGTCTTTTAACCAGCAACTGTTTTTATATTCACAGGAAATGCATTAAACTCCTGTCTACCTTTTATCTTCGGCAGACTTTCGAATAATTTTTATCTATGCTGTGTCACAATATAATTTTCACTGCCTCAGGTTTCATATTTGTGTACCTCCTCACTACTCTTTCGCAATTTTAATTTAAAATGGGTGTACATAAGCGTCTTAAATACAAGAAGTGCTGTAAGGGGCATAATTGCTTGCTGCTTAAAAGATAGTTTAAATGTGTCCTTTACTTCTAAGTCGGGTACATATCGGACTGCCATCTTTTGAAATATTAAAATCCGTTCAATATTTATTTTGGAGGTATGCCCCCACAATTCAATCTCATAAGTGAGATGGGATTGAATGGGAGCATTCTCATGATACTTAGGGGACATGTCCCTTTCAAGTTTCCTAAGACGTCTTTATATGTCCTTTAATCCCGAAGGTGACGTAGGACTGCAACGAATGCTCTCCACCGCACTCTGTTCCTGACCAGGACCTTCAGATTTCTTAAAGTCTTGCCTTCTTTTAGTAATAATAATAATGATTTATTCCACCATAAATAAGTACACAATGAAGTACAAAAAGAGACATCCACTTTAATGTGGAATAAAGGCTCCCCTAAGGATAACCTGTCTCGGGGTTACCTTCATCTAATGTGTGAATGCAACGGCTGGTTCTAATGCATATATACATTGCTTGAGTAACAGTTTTCACTTTCAATCATTGTGTGTTCAATACAAACAAAAATATAGCAAACACGAACAAAAATACAAACCACGAACGGAAATATAGCAGTGGACAAGTAAAAATATATCAGTGCCAACAGTAGTCACAAATCACAATAGAAGAGGAAGAGAAAGCTCATACCCAAAATTTCCAAATTAAACAACAACTTTCAGCAGTCCTTAAACCTCCTCACTCTCCTTGGTGAGGAGCCATTGTTTTAATATTTACTGTTGTGGAGTTGTGTTTCCACAACTCCACCGGGAGGGAGCTGAACAATTTCGGTGTAAGATATGCATAAGTTTGCCTGAAGGTTTCACTATTGGGTTTTGGTATGACAATACCTAAGCCCAACAACGAAGTATCTTGCTTCGATCCTAATTTATGAGAATATTCAATTGGCTTTGTTCTGTTACCTCCGCGAATGTAAAACATCTCGAGTACCTTACAAACAAATAAATATCTTAGTGGTAGCACGTACAAATTTTTGAATAAAGGTAACGAGGGCTCAGTATTTGGCTGTCTGAATATAACTCTTATCAGCTTCTTTTGGGCAATCTACAGAGGCTTAATATATTGGTAATGTAGGCATCTCCCCAACAAAAAATTCCATATTGCAATCTGGAATTAAGGAGAGCACAATAGACTGAACGGACAACTGTCAATTAACATAACATATCTCAAAAGAAAATATTTCCTTAAAATAGACAACATTTCCATTTTTAGTTTTTTAACATGCAATCTCCAGGTGATGTTTTCATATTATTATTAAGGTATTTTATAAAAGTAACTTGCTCAATTTGAAAACATATGGCACAGTTTCTTTCATTTTTACACCTGAGAGATCTATAATAAACACAGTTGTTCCTAAAACTTCTTTTTTAAATTAAATATCACATATTTTGTTTTATCACTTAATTCCAATTTATTCACAGTAAACCAAATTTTTATTCGATCAAGATCTCTTTGTTTGTGTGAGTAAAGATCATCTAAACTACTCGATGCATAGACCAAGGCTGTATCATCCGCAGAGGATGTTAATTTACCATTGAATATTCCAGTATTGAAATTATTTACATATATTAGAAACAGTATAGGCCCAAGGACTGAGCCCTTGGGAACTCCACAAAATTCTTCCTTAATTTCTTTCTCTAAAGTTCGTCGCCACGTCGTTCTTGGTCCCTCGGGTCTTATGGATTCCATTCTGAGGCTATATAGCTAAGGATTGAGGATTACATTCTAATGCTCTATAGCTAATGTTGGCAGAATTTCGCCTAAGAGTATGGTCTATCTATCCATACTTTCTTTTCTTTATAGTTTCTACTACCTATTCCTACCTACCTATACTACCTACTCTATATATACTACTATTGGCAATTACTCTATAGTTCCTCATTGCTTATTCTATTTGGCAGGTAGATGTTTAGAATCCTACGCAGGGATTTATCGATGAATACTTGCAGTTTATCGTTGACTAGCTGTGCCCGGAATGCGTTGCAATGCCTTTTTCTGGGTTCAAAATCGGTCCCTAAACGAATTTGAGAACTAGTCCAACGAATTCCCCGTAGGTACCTACTCAGGATTTCGTAACACATAAATGATGGCATGAGTTTCCATTCCATACTTATGCTGTGGTATCCAAGTAAATAAAATATTCTATTGTTGAAGTAGTGCAAATTTTGAAGATTTTCGAGCTTAAAAAAATCAATTTTAGGAAAAAACGAAGCGTATGCGAAAATCTAATTAAAGAATTCCAAAAGAAAGCAAACAAAGATACCACTGCACCACATCTTATTATAATTATTTATTGGATTTATTTTCTCCTCTTGATTCATAAATAACTATTAGGCACAGTTTTACCGTAAATAATGATCTTTTTAATCTTTAATTTTACACGTCGTTGTTTTTTCTTTGACTGATTGTTTTTCTCTCGGTAACTAATCAACAACAACAACTAATCCCAACCCTTGACAACCCCTTTGCTTTCCTTTCCTAATTTAAATTAGTAATCGATCAATTTATAAACTTCAACACTTTCCCTTGTTGATTTAAATTAACATTTCGTTAAAACAGTAACTCAAACACTTTCCCTTGTTAATTACTCAATAATACAACTCTTGGATTCATTAATTTAGAAAAGACCCATTTTAGAGTTCAATATCTTCAATCGAACCCTTGGCAACGGCTTCGTCATGATGTCCGCAACTTGCTTCTCAGTTGAAACTTGCTGAATGCCCAGCTTGCCCTCTGCAACCTTTTCTCGAACGAAAAAATGCTTGATTGCTATATGCTTCGTTCTTTTGTGGAATTCTGGATTCTCGGCCAGTTTAACTGCTGCTGAGTTATCCACTTGCAAAATCGGGAGTGATTTCAATGGTCGAATTTGTCTGAACAGTCTCGTCAGCCAAATAATTTCCTTTGCTGCTTCAGTTGCTGCTACAATCTCAGCTTCTGTTGTTGAAGTAGCAACCATCGGCTGTCTTTGGCTTAGCCACGAAATAGCTCCTCCAGCGTGAGATACAACTACTCCTGTAGTCGATCTGCCTGTTTTGACACAGCCTCCAAAGTCTGCATCACTGTAACATTCTAAAATGCCTTTGTTTGCTTTAGAACTGTAAGTAATACCCAGATCAAGCGTCCCTGCCAAGTATCGAAAGGCCCTCTTGACTCTTGCGACATCTTCTGATGATGGATTTTCTAACGACCTTGAGATAAATCCAACGGTGTACGCCAAATCTGGTCTGGTTCCAGTCATAAGGTACATTAATGCACCTACTGCTTGTCGGTACGGAAACTTGTTTCCCTCCGTCTCCTCTTCTTTCCCTGATTTTGAAATCAATGGACTTTTAAAATCGGTGTTGACATTGATTTGCAATCTGCGAAGTTGAATCTTTGCAAAACCTTGATTGCTTGAGCTTTCTGATTGATCTTGATGTGATTATCTTCTTTTTGGATCTCAAGCCCCAGGAAATAATCAGCTTCCTTCGATGTAATCTTGAACTCCTTGTAGTTGTTTCATAAAACTCTCTAAGTCTTGTTTGTGAGTTGCTGCAACTAATCCATCATCTACATAAAGAACAATGATGAGCTTCCTTCCATACTCTTCTTTAATAAATAGACATGGATCTGCTTCACTCACTTGGAATCCCAGTTTCCTTAAGAAACCGCCAAAACGTTTGTTCCAGCACCTTGGGGATTGTTTCAAACCATAAAGACTCCTCTTCAAACGACAAACTCGTCCACTTTTGTCATCGTAGGCCTCTGGTTGACGCATGTAAACTTCCTCTTCCAATTCTCCGTACAGGAACGCGGTTGAGACGTCGAACTGAGCTAATAGCATCTCCTCGCTGGCAGCTATGCTCAAAATCGACCTGATCGTTCCCATCTTTGCCACAGGACTGTAGGTTTGACTAAAATTAATTCCCCGACGTTGACCGCAGCCTTTGGCAACCACTCTTGCCTTGAACTTGTCAATGCTTCCGTCTGGTTTCATCTTTAAACGAAAAAGCCATTTGCAGGGAATTGCTTTTGCTCCTTTTGGAAAATTTGTCAGCTCCCATGTTTCATTCTTAAGCAATGAATCCATTTCGCTGTCCATGGCCTTCTTCCATTGAACACATTCTCGGCTGTTCAAAGCTTCTGTGACGGTCTTTGGATCAATATTCTCCATGACAAACTCCTCAGCAATCATGATGCACTCTGCGTAAGAAAGTGGTTTTCTCAATGAGAAACGATCCCTCAATCTTCCTAGCATTCCTTGTCGCTCAGCTTCTTCACTTGGAGGCTCATTTCTCGAGTCTTGTGATTCTCCTTCGTCCTCGCTGTCTTGATCCTCTTGATCTTCTTCACCGTCTTGCTGTTGAACCCGTTGTTGCGGCTGTTCATTGCGAACTTCTTCTTGAGCTTGCTCTTTTTCAGAATCGTCTTGTGGTTCCTCCACCTTGACGTCTCGAAGTGGCAACTTTACTCGCTTCGTGCATTCGGTAATCTTCTCTTGAAATTTGACGTCTCTGGACATAACTACGCTGTGCCTCTCTTTAACGTAGACTGTACCTCTCCTCTCCGTCGTATCCAACTAGATAGCCTTTTACCGCTTTCACGTCCATCTTCTTCCTCTTCTGAACGGGAATATGGACAAAACACGTCGATCCGATGATTCGAAGGTGTTTTATCCTCGGTTTTTCTCCAAACCATAACTCATGAGGACTGCAACCTTCCACTGATGATTTGCCAGTCCTGTTAAGTATATAAACTGCAGTACTTACTAATTCAGCCCAAATAGCTTTTGGAAATTGAACCTCTGGATTAGAGTACTTAAAGGTCCTAGCCATCTCCACAATTGTCCGATTCTCACGCTCGGTGCCACCGTTTTTCTCTGGTGTGTACGGTGCTGTCAGCCTCAGCGTAATTCCTTCTGCTTGAAGAATCCTTTTGACTTCCTCGTTGTCAAACTCCTTTCCATTGTCGAACAAAAACTCTTTAATGATGTGTCCTTGGTTCTTTGCGTGTGCAATCGTCGCCTTGATAACGTCCTTCACATCTGACTTCTCCTTAACGATGTATCCATAACGATATTTTGTGTAACTATCCTTAAACACAACTAAATATCGTCTTTTTTGAAATGAATCATCAAATCGACCGCATACATCACCTAACATCAGCTCTCCAGGCCTTGAAGTCTTCTTCCTTGTGCCAAATGTCAAGCGATGAGCTTTGCCATAGATGCATGGCTCACACAGATCCATTTTTGAAGACACCTTGATTCCCAATTCCTTCTCAAGCATCTGTTTCACGTGCCTCTTGTCTTGATGACCCCATCTTTCGTGATACAATTGCAGTACCGAACCATCAGCTACAGCAACATATTCGCCTTCTTCACTCTCTGGAAGAATCGCTGTTATCTCTGTTTTGAAGAGAGTTCCTCCGACTTTTCTCGATCCACAAACAACGGTTTGGTTGTCTACTTGAAACCAACACCTCGTTGCCGTCGAGCAACACTTGCTGTTTTTATTTCTGTCATGAGCTGAAAGAACAGAAAATAAGTTTCTCGAAATGTCAGGAACGTACCAAACATCTCGTAGCTCCAATTGCAAAACTTTGCCCTCCACTTTGGACAAAATCTTTATAGTCCCTTTTCCAACAGCCTGAAGCTTCTCTTTGCCCGCTGCTTTAACTGAATTTGGACTTTTGGACTCCTCAAATTCACTGAAATATGCAAAAGAATTTGTTACGTGCTTTGTTGCTCCGTTGTCAATCCACCAATCTGTTGAATGCATTTCTGATGCAAACACTTCGCTGCACTCTAGGGTTAGTGCACATTTGATGTCGACTGCATTGTGTGCAACCTTTTTAACCTTCTTCTTCGCCGGTCTTCCATCTGCAATCCACTTCTCACAATTCTTGACCCAATGGCCCTTCTTGAAGCAATAATTGCAGCAATCTTCTTTTCTTGAATTTTTGTGACCCGGACCGAAATTACTTTCCCTCTTCTGTTTGTCCTTCTTGACCATAAGTGCCTCCTGGGAATTTTCTTCGTAGGGTTTTTTCTTGTAATTCCTCTCGAACATGCACAACTGGCTTGTGAGTTCCTCAATGGACTTGACATCGTCTTTTGTCAACAACATCCAACTTGATTTGAATGTCTCAAATGTGCTTGGCAAAATGTGCAAAAGTTTACACATTAAAAACACCTCTGGCATGACGTTCTCACCCTTCGCCTTTAAACCATTATTTATCTCGTTCCACAGGCTCTTTAACTTTGCGATGTGCGTTGATACATCCTCTCCTGATGTCCAAGCAAAAGCAAAGAAATCAGTGCAAATTTGAAATAATTGGTCCTTACTTGATGCTTCGAAGAGTTGTTTCAATGCCACCCGAGTCTCATATGCAGTTTCCTTGTCCATAATTTTTTGATAGACCTCATCTGTCACTGAGCTTGCAATCATTGACTTTGCATAGCTGTTCGCCTTACGGTACAAATCAGACTTCGTCTTGTGTTCCTTGATTTGTTTATCCGTCGCATCTTCAGCCAACGCACCTGGTTTCTCTAACCTTTTGTCAATGACGTCGAGAGCACCTTCATGATAATTCAGCAAATCACGTACTTTCCTCTTCCACAGTGGCCAGTCTCTCTCACCCGCCAGCGGCTTGATGTGTTTTGCTAAATCCATCTTGAATTTACTTTTTAACTTCTTTGTTTACACTTTTAACGAAGTGCCTGGGCCCATAACCTATTAGATTTATTTTCTCCTCTTGATTCATAAATAACTATTAGGCACAGTTTTACCGTAAATAATGATCTTTTTAATCTTTAATTTTACACGTCGTTGTTGTTTCTTTGACTGATTGTTTTTCTCTCGGTAACTAATCAACAACAACAACTAATCCCAACCCTTGACAACCCCTTTGCTTTCCTTTCCTAATTTAAATTAGTAATCGATCAATTTATAAACTTCAACATTATTTACGTACCTTTGAACACTAATTATCTCACTGATATGATTCTGATGCACGTGATTGAGCAACTCGAAAACGATCTGCTCCGTTGCTTGCTTGTCGTTCCTCGCTTGATTGAGAAGCTCGCGTGCTAAAACTCATGTGTTGAAGTGACTCACGCTTTTTATAGTGTACAATGGATTTTATGATTCAGAAACCTTTGCGGGCGCGCGCACAACAACTCACCTAAGTTTCATCGTAATCTGATGAATGGCATTGGAACGCGTAGAAGACGAACAAACAAACATTCAATTTTATATATTAGATTGCACTTGTAATCTTCCATGTTTGACAACCATAGAGTAACACTAATTTGACGTTACTTTAAAATATTTTGAGTTTAGTTTTTCTTCTCATTTGCTGGCTTCTCCAGATCGGTCCCAACTGTGTAATAGCGCCTCGGGCCTTTTTTTTACTCTGCCAAACATCCTCGCCAGACCCTTCCGTTTTAGTGATGAGGCTCACCAGATATTAAAATTGCTCCACTTGCTCAATTTGCTCTCCCCCAACTGTCGACCTCTCACTATTTCCATTTTTATTCTCATTTCCTTAGTTTATGTGTCGTTAAATTGCAATCCAACTGTCTCTGCTTCTTCATTGTGATCTTCCAATGTCTCACTCTCATCGGTGAATGTTTACGTCAGTGGACACTGGTCATCAGCAAAGTTTATATCCTCCAGTCTCTCAGTGAATCTTCTTAAGACGGAAAGGTTTCTAAAAGTTCTCACTTCAGTGGCGCTGGGGGATCGGATTGTTGTGGTGGCTACAGTATTTTTCAGAGGAAACCCGATCCCTACTTACGTGGAGGTCACTTCAAGTGTAGTTCTCTGTCTGTCGGATGACATGTTAAACCGTGGTCCTCTTGACGCCTTTCGATAACAGCTAATTCCGACGCCGGGTTTTTCTCCTCCCTTCCTCCAATCCCCAAGCATCTGAAATCTACCCACCTGACCTCAATGGTGCAAGGGGATCGGGTTGGTGTGGTTGCTAGAGTACTGGCTAACCCAACGGGCGGCCAGGGTTCGAATCCCTAAAGAGGAGGATATTTTTCAGAGGAAACCCTATAGCTACTTGAGTATCTTGAGGAAGGAATCTCAAGTGCAGTGCTCCGGTTGTCGGATGAGACGTTAAGCCGTGTCCCCTTGGCGGCTTTTGCTAATTGCAGGCTAATGTCGACGCCGGGTTTCTATGCACCCTTCCTCCCCCACCTGTCACCTGGCGCAAATTGCCTCAGGGCAGAAGATACGAGAAGATAATTACCGGGGTAACTGAGCTCTCTCTAGATATGAGTGTCTGAACTTCAATTCACAGTAACCCAACGCCCTTCAGTAAGAAATGTGCACACTTTCACCCTGGGCGAATAACTTAACTCGGATGACGTAGGTGGGTTACAAGACTTTTCGTGATCTCGAGAGATACAGAGGACTACTGCGAAAGATAAGTAGAAATTCCTTCGAGCGACAATGGAAAGTACATTTATCACCCTGTTTTAGGAAAGATAAGATACCTTTTATGTGGCGGCTGGGATGAGTGCTTGGTACACTATCTCCTGCCAATACTCCCTCTGGCACCACAAGATTCGGACTCATTTCCGGGAGGAGAAGACGAGAGGAATGTATTAGACTGCGTAAGGAATACACGCAGAGTGTTGTACGCAAGATTACTTTCAAGTTTGTTTATAAACTTTGGTTGCGTTTGAAAACGGTGCCTTGTGTTGAGTACTTGCACCATATAAATTAATTTCTCCGCTAGTCGTGCAAATTAATGTGCAAATCCCGCGAGTTTCCAGTCTTGAACTGTCCCGAGAACGAATAGAGGAGGAAATTAATCCACCGCTGTGTTCTTCGTGTGGCACCGAGCATGATCGCCAGCACTATCACAGGTATTTAAAACATCTAACTTTAACGGGCGGTACCCTTGCTGTAGAGGTATCTGTGGAAATACCACACAAATGGTACATTTATCTTTTTGCTGTTAGTCACCCTGCGATGATTAAACACATCGATATCCTCGAAGGCATAAGTGATCATAAAGTAATTTTTACCACTTTGAAAACAGCACTAGAGTCCACTGTAAAACCTAAACGTAAAGTCTACTTATTTGAAAAATGCGATCACATAAAATTTGGAGAGTCATTAGAACCTTCATTCGCGAAATATGTAGCCACAACGAAAGACGAGAGAACCGAAGTATCATGGAGATATTTTTTGGAAATACTACGTAAAGGAATGGATGAATATTTTCCACACTAATTCAAACGGGAGAGTAAAGAACTTCGTAGGTATGACCACGAAGTAAAACGAGAGCTCTGGAGACAAAGGCTCTACTCTACCTTTATCAAAATTCTCTTTAGTCTGGTAACAAAACAATGGAATGTTGCGGCGAGAGAAAGTTACGATGCTCAACGCTCAAAAACGAAGAAAATAATGCGCACTCTACGAAACTTCAAGAAAAAAATCCTGGGTGAATTACAAGATGAAAACCCCATGTCACTCTGGTCTTACGCAGGAGAGCTTCAGCGCGAATCTTCGACAGTGGAGTCTTTATTGGACACAAAGGGCAAAGTAGTCACCAAAATCATCGACAAAGCCAACTTAATTAACCAGTACTTCGAAAGTGTATACACTAAGGATGATACACTTTATACATTTCTGACCTTGATGATCCGATAGCTGGCATCAAAAGTCAACGTGGAGGAAGAGCTAAAGAACTACGATCGATAAATAGAAACAAGTCCCCAGGTCCAAAAGGAATACCTACATGCGTGCTCAAGGAATATTTATCAAACCATTATCCGAAGGCAAGGTGGCCCAAGACTGGAAAATAACCAACGTCACGCCGACATTTAAAAAGGAAATAGAAGTGACCCAGGAAAAACTGGCCTATATAATTAACACCACTTTTGTGCAAGATCCTCATACAAATTGTCGTTAGCAATATTATGACATTCCGGGATAATCATAACTTCTTACATAGCAGTCAGCATGGCATCCCTAAGAGCAGGTCCTGCGAAACAGCTTCCTCTTCCTTCTTGACTTCCTAAAATCAGGTGAATCGAAAAAGCAAGTCGACGTGTTACTCCTTGATTTCAAGTAGGCATTCGACAAGGTTCCTCACAAAAACTCTTATACATATTGTATTCATGCGGAGTTAATAAAAAATCGTGAAGTGGATAAGAGACTTTCTCAGCGATCGAAAACAAAAAGTAGTTATTGATGGTTTTAGCTCTAATATTACTTCCGGTGTTCCTCAAGGAAGCGTGATCGGCCCTCTTTATTCATTATTTATATTTATGATCTAAGTTCTCAAGTTATCAGTAAATTAAGATTATTTGCAGGCGATATAGTTATCTACCGTAAAATAAGTGAATACGTGGACTTTGAAGTTCTGTCATCGGACCTTAACAACGTCCATTCTAGGTGTCAGAAGTGGGGGCTAGAATTAAATCTTAGTAAATACACCACAGTACATTTCTTGAGAAATCCATCACAATTATACCATGCCTATACTGTGGGTGGAATAAACACAAAATCTTCAGACACAGCAAAATATCTTGGGATTACCTTTCATTCTGACATATCGTGGGGAACACACATACAAAGCAAATGCGGCACAGCATTTAAAAAAACTAGGTTTTGTTAAGCGTATGATAGGAAGGCCCTCGGATGAAAAAGCAAAAGAGATGTAATTTCGTCTACGTCTAGGTAATACCCTTCGAGCCACCACGAGGGTGTACGGCAGGGGGTGAAGATCGCCAAACATGCTCTATTGATATGCAACTAGGATATTTAATGGAGACATGCTAGATAATCCTCCGTTATATATACAATGGGACGTGTGACTGACTCACTCACTCACGTATATAAATTCCCGACCACTTCTAGATCGGGTAGGAACATGAAATTTGGCACGGACCTTCTATGGAAGAATTCATCGGAGGAAAAATTCCGAAAACCGGAAATTTCCAACCGGAACCCACCGAAAAAAATCAAAATGGCGGTTTTTCGACGTTTTCGAAAATTAGACCTTTGGTTCTCACTTAATATCTCATGAACTATACTTCGGATCTCGAATCTGACGAAAGATATATCTAGACAAATCGATTCATCTACAAAATACGCCCAACAATGTCTTTCTACGCCTCGTAGTTCTCTCACCAGAGGTCTCTGAACACGAAAATTAGTTAACAATTTCCCGGTTTTTTCGGTTTTTGTGCTCTAGCGTCTAAACGGTTGATCTGATCTCAAAATGATGAGCGGATTTGTTGCAGGCAACTAAACGGTCTAAACAATGACGCAAATTGTTTGCTTCTACGTTAGATAGTTTCGGAGTTAGATGGCGCCAAAGTCGGAATTTGTCGGATTTTTGAAATTTTAAAACATGTTTTGAGCCGTCACGTCTCCAATAGTGGAGATATTACCGTGAAATTTGAAAGACGTATGGTGCGTTACATGGTCCTTATGGACATATAGCGAAAACGCCGTCTTTCTATGAACAAAATGGCGAAAAAATAAAAAAATGGCGGATTTTTCGCTCAGTGGCGGCGTAGGTTTCTGGGATTTATTGTGTTGCCTCTGAAGGGTAAGACATTTTACCAATGTAATGAATTATTGTTGTAGCTATTTAAATGACGTATGATTAAATACCTTTAGGTTTTTCGTATCTCTCAAAGATATCTCACAACAATCCCCCAAAATCTGACATTTATGAAAATCATAACCCATTTCATCGCGGTAAAATGCCCGTCACGTCTCTACTATTGCACATATAGCCTTGAAAGTTGGCATGCATGAGCAGCATAACATGATTATGAAGGTTGTTTAGTGAAATTATCTACTTTAAATCTACAAATGGCCGAAAAAATTTACAAATGGCGGATTTTTTGCTCATTTGTGACGCTGGCTTCTGGATTAGTGTTATCAATTTTCTTTTATTATGTAAGATTATCTCACAGCAATCCCCCGAAGTCAGACACTTTGAAAATGAAAACTCATTTTATCGCTGTGAAATGCCCATTTTTTTGCTATAAGCGCATATTTGACCTTGATATTTGGCATGTATATGCTACTAAATATGGCAGTTATGGGTTATTAGTGAAAATGTCGCCTTTTTTCCTATAAACCTCCAAAAAAATGTACAATGGCGGATTTTTATGTTCGGTTGGCGCGCAAGCTTTTGGTATTTCGTGTGCTGCTTCTGAACGATTTAATATTTTTCTGACGTTAGAAGTTCCTCTTCTCGCTACTAAAATGGTTGATATGATTATACCATTACCTTTTCTCTATCTCCTATATTAATTTCACGAACAATCCCCAAAATGGGACGTTATGAAAATGATACCATATTTAATCCCTGCTAAATGCCCGTCATGACTTTAGTAGTGGCTACATGTCCTTCAACGTATAGTTTTATGCGCCTTTACATGCACATTGCGGATAAGTAGCGAAAATTTTTATTTTTCATATAAAAGCCTCCGAAAAAAGGAATAATGCGTATTTTTTGACACTAACTGACGGTGCAGGCCTGTGTTTTTCCGTCAATTTCTTTTGAACGGTAAAAATATGTTCTTATTTGACGATTACATTTCATTACTCTTGAAATTGCCTAAAGAACAATACCTTTCGCATCTTCCTAACCCTAACGGTTAACTCATAGCTATCGCTTGAACTCAGAATTTCGAAAAAATCAGATGAAAGACATTTAAAACCAGTTCACTACCCCATTCTTTCGCAGGGTGTTAGACGAGAGGTAAGGCGTCGGGCTACGATGGAACTATGCATGCGATACGGATGGTTGTTGTTTTTTTAAAAAAGCTTATATATGTGGTCACGTTTCCTTGTAATTTTTTTAGTGTTTTTTACGTGTATTGTTGCGAAAAAGCCGTCCGATCCGAAATTTAACGGAAAAAAGTGTATTTTTGAAATATTTATTGCTGTATTCGACGACGGTTTGAGATATCGACAAGTGAAAAATACATTATATATACCTACAATGTTCCTCACTGTCTGTGGGTAACATTTTATTTTCGTCTCCCTTGGTTACCGAAATAAAAATTAATCAATCTTTAGATGTCTCCGAAAATTACAATTTTCTAAAGATTAAAGCATCATTTCGTCGCCTTAATGCCGACCGAGTTCCTTTAAACTTTGTAAGTACATGGGAGACTGTATTTGACGTAATAAAATGTAAACTATTTCAAGGTGGTTGTATCGATCCTACCGGAAAGAAATAAAAATGGCGGACAATTCTGAATTCCTCCGAGTTGGCTTATGTTTGATGAACAATATCTCAAAGACTTATAACGTCTTTGGAGTGGTTGTTAATTATCTATATAGCCAATTATTGTGTGCTTAAGACAATATATATATATATATATATATATATATATATATATATATATATATATATATATATATGTGTGTGTGTGTGTGATGTAGGTAGTACCCATGATGCACCAATAAAAAACCGCCAAACGTCGAAATGTAATAAGAACACCGTATTTACTATAGTTTTAGGCCTACTAATCGTACGTTAGGAGAGCTGTGATATCGGTAATGAATTCATTCAAAAGCCATTGACAAGGACTAAAATGTGTAGTTATTGTTATTTATGATTCCCATTGTAACCGTGTTAAAAATAAATAAACATTCCATTTGACCGTGCATTCCAATTTCCCAATGAAACGACACCATTCATAAGTGGCCTCGTTCATTTGGAATTATTTACGTACGTATTCATTCTAAATAAATGTTGAATTCTTATCCAACAAATTTACGTGTTCGCGCCCTTGAATCGTGCCAACAATCCCGCGCGCCAACAATTTAAAAAGTGTCTCGATTGAAATACATAGTCTCAAACATTGTATGCCACCTTTCCCTCTCCTCGCGGGCCAAACAATTACAGCACGTGCTGATGACCAACGCCACTTCATTCTCGGCATTTCTGCTATCAGTGCTAAGGTTATCGAGGTGTTCTGCTTTCCTCTGAGATAACTAAGCTCATCACTGAGGTGATTCTTCGTCTTAACGTTACTCGTACGCAGTGATTTCTAGAGGGACGTCGAAGATAATCTTGTGTGTGAGTAGGGACATCCAGGGGGTCCAACACTCATCCTCAGGTAAACCAGTTATATCTCCTATTTCTTTTGCATGTCACACTTTGCACCGCGCACTGATATAAGGATTCTGATAACATAAGATGGTGCATTGCTCTCCCCTTTAATAACTGGATTGAACGTTGTTTGTTCTAAAGGTTTATTCTATTTTTTTTAAAAGATTCGTATTTTCTACAAGTCGATTTTCCACCGTAGCGCGAGGAATATTTAATGGAAGGAGCTTACGATCTGTATTCTTCAATGTCGATTTTAATTTTGAGTGTTAATCCGTATATGTTGACTCCATTCACTCTATAAAGAAGATGATTTGTAACGATGCATGTGATGATTAGGCCTCTCTTTTCCCGCCTTTCGGTTGAAGAGTCCTTTTCATTTTACAGCATGTCTTGCAGTTTTTCAGGCGTTCACTTCCCATTTACCCGATTCGAAAATGCAGCTCGCGTAATAAATTGACTGATGTAATGCAATATTAAGTGTGTACACGCAAATTTCAATATGTACTTACGTCAACGTAGGGTACTCATTAATTTTAGTTTTCCACGTATCAAACTGCTTAGTGTAAAAGTATTATACACAAGGGGATTAGATTAGTAATAGGTACGTTAAAACAAATAATTAATATCGGAAGTTCGCTACAGCCCTTTGTGTAATTGACTCTCTCACAACAATCCCCCAAAATCTGACTTTATGAAAATGATTCCCCATTTAATCACAGTAAAATGCCCATCACGTCTCCACTATTGCACATATGGTCTTGAAAATTGGCATGCACAAGCATCATCACATGATTTTGAAGGATAAATAGGTTAAACTCCGACCTTATATCTAAAACTGGCCGAAAAATTTCAAAATGGCGGATAATTCTTTCAGTTGTAACGCCGGCTTCTGGATTTCCGTTTGTTGCCTCTGAACGGTTAAACATTTTACCAATGTTATAATTTTTTATAGTAGGCAATAAAAGGCCGTAAATGGAAATATAACATTTTGTAATCTATCGTTTATAATTATCTGACAGTAAACCCCCAAATTCTGACTTTATGAAAATGAATACCCCATTCATCTTTATGAAAAGCCTCTTTTGTCGCTATTAGTGCATATTTGAACTTGGAATTTGGCATTCATGTGCGACTTGATGCGTCCGTAAAGGACTTATAGTGATAACACACACTTTCAAAATACAAAATTCAAAACAAAAATAAAAATGGCGAATTTTTTGATCGATTGGCGCGCAAGCTTCTGGTATTTACTGTGTTGCTCCTGAACGGTTAAATATTTTACTGAAGTTAGATATTTCTTTTGTTGCTATTAAAATGCTTACTATGATGATTTCATTAACTATTCTTTGTCTCTCATATTTATTTCACAACAATCCCCCAAAATGGGACTTTATGAAAATGATACCTTATTTAATCCCTGCGAAATGCCTGTCATGTCTTTACTAGTGCATATATGGCCTTCAGCGATTACAGTTGTATGCGCCTTTAACAAGCAAATTGCGGGTAGGAAGCCAAAATTTGGATTTTTTATATAAAAGCCTCAAAAAAAATTAATAACGCGTACTATTCGAAACTAACCGACGGTGCAGGTCTGTGTTTTCCCGTCTATTTCTTTTAAACGGCAATTAACTGTTCTTCTTTGACAGTTTCATTTTATTACTAATAAAATTGCCTCAAGAACAATACCTTTCTCATCTTTTAAACCCTAACAGTTAACTCGCAGCTATTGCTTAAACTAAGAATTTTGAAAAAATCAGATGAAAGCCATTTAAACCCAATAGACTGCCCTCGCCACTACCCGAGCGGTATGCGAGGGGTAAAGTTCGATGCTATTGCATGGAATGTTTTTTTTCTTTTTCCATTGTTTTTGCCACCAATATATTTTTTTAAATTTGTTTTCATAATTGTCACTTGCTTTGAGAATATTACCTCCCCCCCCCCAAAAAAAAAAATTGCGTATTTCCCTGTTTTTCGTGAATTTTTCATTCTGGCTCCTGAGTTTACTGCCTGAAACGACTGCTTTTCACAATTTTGGCTAAGGTATGAGTGATCTTAATTAGGTTGTTGACTCTGTGTTGTTATCTTTATTGCTTGCTTCGATAGAAGACTTACAAATCGAAACTTTCCGGAGGTTGTCCCGCACTAGCGACTGAACGGTCGATCGGATATAATTCTCACGCTCAATTTATCCTTTTAGTTTTCTTTACGCAGTTCCCCTGGCCTGCTGCGTAGTCAAAGGAAGACTGGTAGTTTTGTTTCGCAAAACATAACGAAAATAACCCATCCCCCATGATATCAAGCTAGAAATAACATTGCTCTTCGATTGATAATGGTGCTTTCTACGCCCCGTAGTTTCGAAGTTACATGTGGTCCAATTCGAAAATTGCGTTTTCACAGTCCGCACGCAAAATTTAATAACTTCAACGCCTGCGTTTTTCAAAATGGCGGATGCTCAAACGTAACACCAACGTAAAACTCTTCAATATGGAATTCGAAGACTATAACCCTTAAAAGTAAATCGATTTTTCAGGAAATTTTTTCATACCCAAACATAACGGCGAAGCCGTTCCAGGGGTGTAGGGGGCGGAGCCCCTTACCGAGCGAAGCGAGTAGGGTCTTATGCAGCTAGATGGTTAGTATCTAAATAATAAGAAAGGGATTATTGGTTGTTATTACATGCATCATGCACTACAGACTACTCTAACTATATTTCACCTACCTATCCCTTTGCTACGCTGCCTATTGTTCTCTCTTATAGTACGAGTAAAAATGACATTTTAAATCTATCGGTACGACAATCTATCTCTCTAATCTTGTTAATCTGATCAAACCTAGCATAATACGCAGGGGTTCTTAATATATATCTAACGTCATTTGTGAACAAATCGGTTTCGAATTTCCTCAAAAGGTTTAACCTAAATTTTAACCTGCGTTCTGATAGTAATTCCCATCCTATTTCTTCTATTAAACTCGTAACACTTATACAATTATCATAACGGCCTTTAAGAAATCTAGCGGATCTCCTTTGCACACGCTCTAATTCTTTTATCATACCTTCCTCGTACGGATCCCATATACTAGCGGCATATTCTAAATGAGGCCTGACATTTCGTTTATATTCATATTTCATTTCATATTTCGCTCTGGTCAGGACACACCTTGACTACGCCGCGAGCATTTGAGGCCATGGTCATAGAAATTTAACCAAAAACAACAATAAAATACCAAGAAAAGGAGCATGTTTCGTTAAAAATTGCTACGAGCGAACATTTGGTGTTTCGCAACTTTTAGAGGGATTAGGCTGGGAACCCCTAGGGCCTCGGAGGCTACACGCTAGGGTTAGCTTGCTTGAGAGATTAAGAACTGCTGTGTTTCAGATCGACACAGAGAATATTATCATCATGCCTCACTACATCTCTAGGTCTGACAGAAGCGATGGAATAAAGAGAGATATATTGCCGAACTGATAGGTACAAAAACTCGTTCTTTCCATGCACAATAAGCGATCACAACAAAAACTGAGCTCCACGAAATACAACCATAATACACGTTATCGTTTCTCCACCCAAAAGCTTCTCTCTTACATCTTTACACGGCTGGTGTCCTAGCACCCCCTACCACACGCCCATATAGCGGCTTGGTGAGTAGTATGTAGATGTACACCTTTTTCTAATGAACTACAAAAGATCTTTCGTCGTTAATCCTCGAGCATTCAACTTTATCGTTCCGCTATGAAAGGCTTGTCATGCCTCTTTAGCCGTCTCCTAATGGAGAGAGTTAGAAGTATTCGCGATATTTGACAATCTTACTCAACTTTACACTACAAACTCATCTCCGCCAATCTCTTATCCTTGCTATCAGTGTAACAAATATGTCGCAATCTCTCGCTGAATCTTTATCTGCCCAATGACCTGTATTTTCAGCTACATTTTCGTTATCTTATTGAAGTCTATAACTGCCTTATTTATGTCTACGATACAAAGTGATACTGAAGTATCATGGGCGTAGCGTGGGTGACTGAGTGGGGGGGATCCACTCCGTAAGTCATTTTCATTCCAAATCTGCAATAGGTTTTCTGCCCTGTACCCCCAAAATAAATCCTGGCTACGCCCATATGCTGTGTTACTTATGGTTCCATTTACCCTTGGAATCCACGTTTTATCAAATATGGTGATTGGCTTGAAAATGAATATAGTCGTTGTCGCCCATGAACTCTCTGTGTGTACTCAGTGATAGCGCGTAACGCTTGTTTAAAATGCGGTGCAATAAACTTATTAGAGGTATTCGCCCTCTCGTTTGTAATGGACTTAAACCTCGTTGGCTCTGTTGCCATGCCGCAACAAATCTAGGTTGATCCGGGACAGGCGGATGACTTTTTTCATGATGAATTTCGCACATTATTATAAGTGTTCTATAAGTAGTATCTATACTTCCATAATACAACTACATCTACTTATTACCCTGCAAGCCACCACAAGGGTGCTTGGCAGAGGGTGACTTAACACCAACATGAACTACAGAGAAGAAATTTACTTTCACTAACATGCACCACATAATAGGCATTCTACAAATGCTACAGAGACTACTAAAAAAATCACTAACGTAACTATCTAAACGTGACACAAGAGTCATGCAGGGAACATGAAAATCATGGTGCTAGCACGACTCGGCAGATTTAGAAACATGCATTAGGGGGCATATAAATAAATAAGCTACACTACCTGTCAACAAACCTACTTCAAAAACTCAACGCAGCTGTTATGGTCTATTATCGATCACGGGATAAACGACACTTTGAAACCTTTCCGTACTACAATCTATTTCCCTCTTTTTATTCTTATGATCTGATCTACCGTTGTATGTTGGAGTTCGTTAAATATTGATAACTTCTGAAAATAAATCGGTTTTAATGTATATAAGAGAGTGAGTCTAATTTTCAATATACGGTCTGAAAGCGATTCCTTTCTTAGTTTTTGCAAGAGATCGAAACGCTAACGAGACTATCATAACGGCCTTTCACGTATCTTGCTGATCTTCTCTGCACGCGTTCTAACTCTGTTTGTAGTCCTAAAACCTTACTCTCTACTCTTTCCCGAAAACCTACTAATAGAATAGTTTCATCATGTCACTTCCCAGGATCTATATCTGCTTTCATTCCTTCACACGAAGGAATTCATTAATGATTACCATAGCTTTCATCCCTCTGCTGTGATCTGTTTCCACCAAATGGTCACAGATATCATTTCAAGTCAGAGGTTTTGCCGATGTTTGGTGCGCACTCTCACAAAGGTTCATCTATATCTACGTCATACCCTGCTAGTCACCCAAAGGGTGGGTGGCAGGGGGTATATTCACACCAGGCATGCATGAACTTTACGGCAGAACACCGTAACTACATTGAAACCAGCGTACCACACATGCAAATCGCCCATTAAAATCTACTAACCAAGAAACATTCTATCGTCAATCGTTCCAACGTGCAAGGGGTACAAGGACTACTACTGCAGATTCAAAACATCATGCATAAATAAGAACATCAATATTTACATCATGCATAATTAAGAACGTAGAGAATATTAAGAAAAAGATCTACAGTCTAGCTAATACCACTATTTGCACTATTCATGACGATGATCACAGCTGTTATGGTCCCGAATGGTACGCGGAAAAAATGAAAAATGGTTCTACAATCTATCTCTCAAATTTTATTGGCGCGATCTTATCTGCCGTAGTACGAGGGAGTTAATAGTATGTTTTTCACGTCTTCAGAGAAATGTTTTTCCTGAAATTTAGCTAAGAGGTTCAGCCTATAATTTAATCTACGCTGTGATAGTGATTCCCATCTCAATTCTTCTAGCTAGACGCAGTATTGTACAGGGATATTAACACAGAGTCTGATAGAATTGCGTAGAAGAAAGACCTAGAAGGTATAAGCGGATGGTGCGACACTTGGCAATTAGAATTCAATTTTAATAAGTGCGTTGTTATGAATTTTTGGAGGAAGAGTAGCTTAACCAACGAGAGGTACACAATTAATCAAGCCGAACTAATAAATGTAGAGTCAGTAAAGTACTTAGGAGCGACCCTTACTCAGGACTTGTCGTGGGGGAAGCATATACGAGAAATTTGAGGACAGGCAAGTCGTAAATTAGGATTTATTAAAAGAATACTCGGAAAGTGTGACGAGAAAGTAAAGGAGCGATGTTATTTTTCTCTTGTTAGACCCCACTTGGAGTACGCCGCTAGTATATGGGACCCTTATGAAGTAGGACTAGTTTCAGATATAGATAGAATACAGCGGAGGCCAGCTAGATTTGTTAAAAATTGTTATGATAAACATAGTAGTGTTACAAAATTATTGAGCCAATTAGGGTGGGAATCTCTATCCAATCGAAGGGAGAAATATAGGTAAAATCTTTTAAGAAAGTTTGATGAAGACTATTTTTTTCCCGATATTGAAAATATTTTGCTAGAGCCAAACTATTATGTTAGGAACGATCACAGTAATAAGATTAAGGAAATAGACTGCAGAACCGATAGATTTAAAATGTAATTTTTTCCACGTACAATAAGGGACCATAATAGTTGTGATAGATCAGTTCTAGGATACTGACTAGGTTAAATAGGATTTTTTCAGTGGTGCTAAATATCTTAACATGAACTGTAGATACTAACCTCTCATGCAATTTCCGGCATGATATACTCCTGCATATCTTAGCACCTTGTAGTGCTATTTATCTGTCACATTAATAATACTAACCAGTAGTTATATCTTGAGTAGTGTGCTGCATGATAGAATGTTCTACTACGCATCACTCTCCTGGTTGTGGTCTGATTGCGTACCGTTGTCATGACTGCTTTTGGCCTGCGCCTGGCATTCAGGGGAACGTGCGCGGTTCTGAATTGAACTGGGATGAGTGCTGCATGCCTGGTGTGGAATCACCCCGTGCCACACACCCTAGTGGTGGCTTGCACGGTATTTTGTAGATGTAGATGAAGATTTAGATTTGGCTTCATTTCCCAGGAAACGTCAGTTTTCATTTTTCTTCGAAAATCGTAAAAGTTACACAAATGGTGATGCAATGGAGGCATTTTAATGCAGTAGAAAACATTGTCATCCGTCAGCATAATTTTTTGTCTGTACTGAGCATAGGTTTAAGATATTTTGGTCCATATTTGAGTGCTAATACAACACAAAATGGCGGACGATTTTTTCAGGTAAAATTTTTCATAAAACAGCATTACCTTTGATTTAAGACATATTTTCACAGATACACATTCATCAGAGACAGAGACTCCTCCGTCTTGGCATCATGCCTTTTCCACTACTTGGACAAAACCCTCTTCGCCCGACTATAGAGCCTTTGGCATTCAATGACAACATGTAATGCTTAAAAATGCCAAATCGCGGAGTTTAGGTTTAACATGCTTTATAAAGTTCAATACGAGATGTGATGATGGAATGAATAGTACCTGCAGCTTGGAGATGGAATGATGACAGTTCAATGGCGTAAGTGTTCGAGTTCTTTGGTGGGCAGAATAGGACGAGGACTCGGATCTTTGATTTTTGTGAATTTCCATACAAATACTAAGTCATAAAATATCTTTGATTTCAACATACATAGTTAAAATGTATCTACCTGAATAAAGTTTCGCAAACATGACGTTTAAATGAAAAAAATCATGTCATGCATACATGACATTACTCCGGATTCATCCCAATGATGCTGTTTTAAACTATCAAACTTGGAGGTTGATGAAGACTATTTGAGTGGGTTTACACATTAATTCCATGAGAGTAGCCTTGGAAGTCACTTGCAAGCGACACTTCAAACACGCACTTCTATGGCAGTAAAGGTCGTTAGTTGTGGTAATCAACCGCGGTTGCTACTTGCGAGGAAAATATACATGTTTCTTCTTTGCATGCAAGTAGTATATCGATTCTGCGACGAAATCGTATCACATGCGGTGGAATCTTAGTCATATCACAGCTTATGGAGATAAAAATGTGAAGAAATCTAGCGGATCTCCTTTGCACACGATCTAATTCTTTTATCAAACCTTCCTCGCACGGATCGCATACACTAGCGGCATATTCTAAATGAGGCCTGACCAGTGTCAAATAGCTTCTTTCTCGTACTCTCTCATCGCATTTTCACCCTTTTACGAATCCTAATCTACGATTTGCTACACTAGTCACTTCCCTGATGTGTTTCCCCCATGATATGTCTTCAGTGATGATGACGCCTAAGTATTTAATAGAGAATACGTTAAATATTTTCTTTTCTTTGATGCTATAATTATTCCGGGGAAGGCCATTCTTTTTCCAAAAGTTCATTATCGCGCATTTCTTTAAATTTAATTCTAGCTGCCAACTATCGCACCAATCATCAATCGCGTCTAAATCCTTAGCTAAAGACTGACTGTCCTCTTCATTTCTAATTTCCTTATACACTACTGCATCATCGGCAAAAAGACGGATTTTGCTATTTTTTACTACTGTATTCAAGTCATTGACGTAGAGAAGAAATAAAATTGGACCTATCACGCTTCCCTGGGGAACACCCGATGTAACTTTTACTTCGCCTGAGCTGACAGCATCTAATACCACCCCATGAACGCGTTCATGTAAGAAGTCTCCAATCCAGCCTACTATATTACTGTCTATCCCGTATGATCACGCTCACTTCGTGAGTAACTTATAGTGGGGAACCTTGTCAAACGCTTTTCTTAAGTCAAGAAACGCTGCGTCGTCCTGTACGTGACCTTTTCCGGAAACTAAAATATCATGAACAAAAAGACCTAATTGAATTTCGCAAGACCGTCCCTTTCTGAATCCATGCTGGATTGTTATCAATAAATCCTGGCTGTCGAGGTGTCCCATTATTGATGGATCTATTTTATGCTCTATAATTTTACATATAGTGGCGTTAATGATATTGATCTATAATTACATGGCTGTTCCCTATCGCCGCTTTTAAAAATTGGTGTCACGTTTGCTATCTTCCAGTCTTTGGGAACCGCGTGTTCTTCGAGGGATTCGTTAAATATTTCTTTAAGGTACGGAGCCATCTCGAGAGCTAATTCTTTATACACACGAGCTGGAATTTCATCAGGACCTGAGGACTTGTTCGGGCTAATGTTATTTAGTAAGGATACGATTCCGCTACAAGATATATCGATCGGGGGAATTGGTTGCTGAAATCGGTCTGGTATGGTTTCGTGCGAACTACGCTTAGATTGATTAAAAACGTTCTGAAAAATTTTATTCAACAAATTAGCCTTATCTAAACTGGAAGTTGCTCTTTCGCCTCTATCGTTTTTCAAGGAATTAACCACTGACTTTTCAGTTCCCTGTACTTCCCCAACATATGACCAAAATGCTTTCGGGTTTCCCTCTAGTTGTTCTCCGAGTACTTCTCTCTTGAATTCGCTCAGCGCTTTCCTAAGAGCTGTTTTTGCGGCTTCTTTACAAATTTTATAGTGCTCGATAGAATTTTTTAGGTCGCTATTAGCTACATTTTCTTCATTTTTCTTAGTTTCGCGTGGCTAACTCGTTGGCGTTTTAAACATTTTCTAACCTCCGCGTTGTACCACCTTGGTTCCCTATTCTAACTCTTATACTTATGAGGTATATATCTGACAAGTGATCGCGTAATTTGGAGGAACTCTTTCTATGTATTGTCTTTATCATTATTTTTGCTGATGTTCACGAATTTTGAAAAGAAGTCTTTAAGTCACGCCTAAATCCGTTAAAATCTGCTTTACTAAAAAGGTAAATCTTTCTTTTTGATTTAAATTTGTTTTTCAGTGTGGAGGGAAAATTTTACGTGAACTACCATGTGGTCCCTTATTCCATCGACATCTCCAACCTCAATAACTTTTTCAGGGATGTTTGTGGCAAGTAAATCGAAAACATTCTCCTCTCTATTAGGCAAATTTACTATTTGACGTAGTGCGTATGATGCGAACAGGTTAAGCGATGACTCGCAGATATCTTTGTCCCTACCCCCAGACTTATGACTATTAGTCCAGTCTGTAGGGAAATTTGAAGGTTTTTTCGTGATACAGGTTAAGAATAGTCAAAAGTTGTAGGAAAGGGAGAGTTATATATACCTATATATTTTTAAACTTCGAACTAGACGTTATAAACAAATTACAGGGGTTCAAAGTTGGCTAAAAACGGTTTTTTAATTCTACAAGCCAAGGTATTCACTTTAGGAAGAAATGTTTCAAATGTTTTTTCTAGACAATTAAAAAACGCATAATTTGAGCTATGGTAAGTTTTTTTTCGATAATTATTTATTGCAAAAACTTTGAAAAACCCCCAAAAATGGCGTTTTTTTGCATATCAATTATTTATTGCAAAAATGACTTTTTTAATACTTTTTTGCTTTGTGATTAAGGCCCCCATTATGACAAAAAAATAGGATTTATAAAGCCAATTTGGTTAATTTGTTGCTGAGTTATTCCATTTATTTATTAAAAACATGTCTAATGTTCAATGCTGTAACTTTTTATTGGACCAACATACAGGGTCGCATAAAGGCTCATTCTCTTTGTAAAGGTCCAAAATTAAATAATATTAAAGAAAAATTGAAAAAAAACTATTTTCAATCCCTCAAATAACGCTTACAAAAAAAGGGCGTTTTTGTTTTATAAATAAATGAAGCTGGGGCCACCCCCATAAACTGTAGATAATGTTTTCTTCAAGATTTGAGTAGCTGAGGTCGATACGAAGAATTTACAAAAAAAAGTTGTTTTTCGACCCATAACAACCGAGATAAGAATTTTTTTAAAATCACTGCTCCGTTGTTTATAACAATTAATAAATAAATCCGACGGCATTTGGACCTCAAAGACATATTTTCAATATCTATTGTCAGATTTACAAAATATTGACTTGTAAGTGTTAAAAAACATGAATTAAGTATAGCAAAGAAAAACAAGGCCGGCCGGCCGCGGTGGTGGGGGTAGCGCGACGTGCTCTCCCGCGCGCGAGAGAAAACTGAGTTGGCTACTTCAAATCTGCTGCGTTCGGAAAAATATCTCGTATCTCGGAAAGTTCTGAACCAATTTCGATGTTTTTTTAAATCTGGGATAGCTTCAAATTTTATTAACAATGACATTGTTAGTTTGTAAAAAATATTAATACTTCCAGCTGAAATGCTATAAATGTAAAATTATTTTTAAAAACGCCCTTTTTTTGTAAGCGTTATTTAATTAATTATGTTTATTCAACCCACAGTGTAGGCATGGCATTTGTGTGAGGGATTTCACAAGAAATGTACTGTGGTGCATTTACTAAGATTAAATTCTAGCCTCCCTTCTGACACCACGAATGAACGTTCTTAAGGTCCGATGACAGAACTTCAAAGTCCACGTTTTCGCTAATTCCATAGTAGATAACTGAATCTTCTGCAAATAATGTTAATTTACTGATAACTCGAGAACTTAGATCATTAATATAAATAATGAATAAAAGAGGGCCAATGACGCCTCCTTGAGGAACACCCGATGTGACTCCAACCATATCAGAGCTGAAACCATCAATAACTACTTGTTTTCGATCAAGTGATCTCAGTGCTGAGAAAGTCTCTTATCCAATTCACTATTTTTTATTAACTTCGCTTGAATGCAATTTATCTGAGTTTTTATGAGGAACCTTGTCGAATGCCTTCTTGAAATCAAGGTATATTACGTCGACTTGCTTTTTCGATTTACCTGATTTTTGGATGTCATGAAGGAAAAGCGCAGGAGTGTTTCGCAGGATGTGCCCTTGCGGAAGCCATGCTGAGTAAGCGTCAACAGCTCTCAGGAGCCCTTTGGTTCCTGGTAAATAGGATTGAGGAAACTTTTACATGTTAACTAATGCAACACAACGGTCATTTTTAGAGGTGAAAACAGAGCGTTTCTCATTTGAAATGTGAAAAATAAGTGCCTTCCTAATGGTCATGCTTGCCTTTTCCCCGCGCTCCCGTCGCCGCGATGAATACGCACAAAAAATGAAACACAGTGAATAGCGTGGGGTCAGTCGGCAAGACTATATTTTCGTCGGAATAGAAGGATTAATACATTCGATATTGAACGTTCTTGGATCAAACATTGACGTATGAGCAGCGCTCTCAAAGAGGCCATTGGTATGGGTTAAGCTGGCGACTAGTGACGAACTAAGAAACGCTGAATATTGCGATTTTGGCGCGTCATATCAGAGCCGCCAACGGAAGTTCCTCACTATTCCCAGTGACCCCATGTGCGACAAGAAGATTATCACCTACCGAACTCATCATGCTGTCAATATAAAATATTCTGAGCGATCGAAATATCCGGTACAGATATGCGGCGATATTCATGAGTAGTTAGTGATACTGCACGTTGTTTTCGGGTTTTCCAACCGCGTACGTTGATATAGGTCGACAACGGTTTTGGTAGCCATCCTGCTACCGTCTTCAGGTCGAAGGTGGTGAGAAGCTCAATTAAATTCAAATATGTTTGTTTATCCAAGTAGACATTTACAATATAATGGTTCGAAAAATTTAATGATAATGATTTCAATATATACAAATTTACATTGGCAACCCTGTTATAGGCTAATGCGCCTCTTCAGGGGTCGAGTGAAACAATGTTTTGACATTTACAGAAATTATTTTAAGCATGTAGCAGATTGGAATTTATAGCTATATACCCGCGGAGGGGGGTGATGGGGGGAGTTGTTGGTTTTGGGGGGGAATGCGCCATCAGCATTGGGGGGGATGGGCACCCCTGCTGCTGGGAAACCGCAGAATTATATGTGCTATTGTACCCGTGGTGTCCTAAGCCACCCACGGTACACAAAGTTTTGATTGACGGTGCCGATATTGCAAAGGAGTCTATATTACCATTGGGGAAATTATCTGAAGAGGCAATTGAAGCACGAAATAAAGAAATTAGAATTTCTCCAGGAAAACATCCAGAGTGGCCACCAATCAGGATTTGTTTCCGAGACTCCTCCTTACTTTATATCCTCTTAATTTCCAGCTACACTCATGTTCTTCCTAAGTAATCCATAGACTTGCCAAAGAAAGTGAAAGAGCTACTCTAATGGAGTGAAACAGAAAAAGACATGATTTATTTAGGGAGTGATGATAGTGAATATCCAGATGGTGAATAATAGAAATACAAGCAAAAATGAATTTAGGAGGGCATACTTTGTTACATTTTAAGAAAAAGTAAATTTACGTAATCATGCTGTAAAAGAGTATAGCAAATAATTTCCCTCCACAGTATTTCTCCCTGGCGCTGAATGAAAAATGACACTGAATAACACCAAATACACAAAATAATTATGCATCAGGATCGTAACCCTCCAGACTACCCAAAAACATTCCGCGGTGCCATAAAACGACTCTTAGCCGCACGCCCAATGCAGTGCGGGGGGCGGGGGAGTTGCAGCCGTGGGACACCAGCTGCGGGTCGATGGCCTCGAAGAGACAACAATCTTGTGTGGTTTGCATGCCGTCTCCGTTAAAAGTGTACGTAGTCGTCAGTAGGCGATGTCAAGTTGGCAAGAAGAGAAACTCCACTTTCTCCGGCGAGATGTTGTAGAACAGCATATTGAACAATGATACTCAAACGATATCGTACTCTCTACCAAATTTATTTCAAACTCTTACAACACGTGTTTCAACTGTCTAGCAGTCATCATAAGAGTTTTAAATAAATTTGGTAGACAGTACGATATCGTTTGAGTATCATTGTTCAAGAAGAGAAACGCCCGCAGTGCACCCGAAGAAAGCAGTCTTTCAGTACCTCCTAGACCACTACCCAATGTGATAAAATGCGTAATTTTTTCCGTGATTTTTCCAAAATATAAGACATGGAGGCTCTTTTCAATGTTTGTATCTCGAAAATCTCCATAGTGGAGTGGATGCTGCTACAATCCATTCCACAAACTTGCCGCGCCACCTACAGGCAGGGGTGGGACCAGACTCGACCGCGCGATCGAAAAACTGATGTGAAATTCGGCGTCGCAAACGGTCGCAGTATAACTTATCGGATTCGCACTGTGGAAGCTTTGTAGAGTTTCCCCATATAAGTTGCTTCGCGATGCTCGGCGATGCAATTAGCTATTTCTCTACATATATTAAAAAATTGACTAAAAATGAGGGTCCGCCATTTTGTTTAATTTCTTTGGTAAATTATAACAAAAATGTGGGTAAACTACATTAAAACTAATACCAAAAACTGATTCATATAAGTACATCACTTTTTATTCCAGTTCTGTACCCATAAAGGTTTAGCAAGGGCTTGATGTGCGAATTTCCACCGAGAAAAAAATCATCCGCCTTGACCTTGAGCGGGTGACTCCGTAAAAGTGGAGCTCCGTGGCTAGTCCCGGATAGGTTAAAATTTGTCAAAAGGGCTTGATTTTGAAGATTTTGTGTGAAAATTGAGTGAAGACCATTTTTGCGAAATTTGTGCAACTTTGACCTCATGCAAACTATTAAACGCCGCGGCGGCGTCCGGCTCTCGCGCCGAACGTTCAGTAGTCGGTTCTCCAGATCTTATCAACGCGCTTCCTTTTCCATATTATTTTCACCAATTTTAACTGTATACCGACCCTTTGATTCCCTTTACCCATGCCATTCGCCATTTGCCTCCCACTGAAGTGACCTCCGCTTTAGAATCCAGGATTAGCGACAACATGCTTAACAGCGGGGGCGACCCTGAGTCCACCAGCGGCCGTGCTTGGAGAACAATAGACAACCATATGCATCGGCACTCACACCATATGCGTCTGAATGATCCACCAGAATTACAAATTACAATCCTTTGGGCCTGAATTAGAGCAAGCAAAGTCGGATTACGGAAAAAAAAGTTCAAAACTTATCGGGATTGCCTGGAATTCTAACTCTGTCGCCCTCCGTCAGAAATGGGCGTCATGGGTGAGTGCTCAGAAACACAGCCATGAGAAGAGGACGAAAACGGTGATGACATCGTCGGAAAATGTGGGAGCACAGACAGAATGACAACAATTATTTCAGAGTTTTTAAGGGAAAATTGTACGGATGCGAACAATGTCCAAGCAATGGACTCAGGAAAATCATTACGTTAACCGCACTGGTCAAGAATGTAGATAGTTTTTGTGAGGCTTTCGCTGAGAATACCACCAAAGTAAGAAGGCATGACTACATTGCTCGCATGCGAGCTGCATTTTATTTGAAAGTCGGAGACTATCTGAAATTGCGTGAAGTTGTCGTTGTGGCCGATTTTTCTGATAATTTTTCTTTTCTTCACCAAGATACAGTACAAGGGGACCAATGTTGCAACAATCAGGCTACAGTACATCCATTTGCGTGTTACAGCAGAAATACCTGCGATAAATTCGCACCTTTCAGTTTGGTTATTATTTCAGACTGTATGGAACATAACGTAAGTGCATTCTAAACATTTCAAGGGAAGCTGATAACTTTCCTTAGAAGAAGGGTACATTATCTAAGTAAAATAATTTACTTTTCCGACGGTGCTGTGGCTCAATATAAGAACCGCTACAACATGCCCAATCTGTTGCATCACCAAGAAAATTTCGGAGTTGATGCTGAAAGGCATTTCTATACAACATCACACGGAAAGGGCCCGAGTGACGGACTAGGAGGGACGCTGAAACGATTAGCAACACGTGCCAGTCTGCAGCGCCCGTATGGTGAACAAATTCAGACTCCTGAGGAGCTGTACAAATGCGCAAAATAAAATGTGAAAGGGATGGACTTTGAGTTTGTAACCAACGAGCAAATGAACGAGGAAAAGAAGCTGGTGAGAAAATTCCGGGAGGCACCTGCTGTGGAAGGTATCCATTCCTTTCATGCGGATATTCCACAATCCAGGAGACTTATTTTTGAAAAGTCTTTCCCAAGCATCCGAAGGAATTCCACTTCTCTGGGACTGATTTGGTTTTTTTGGAGGAGAGTACAGATGTTTTTCAAGGTCCAGTGAGAAGGTGAGTTTATTTCGCATCCGGGATTGACTGGGGCAACATGTATTCTGCGACTAAATTAAACTTTCATATTTTAAGTCTGCAGCTATGAGAAAACCACCCTCGGTGATTTAAACAGCCAGCACAGCAATAAGTCATCGGAGAAAATGGAAGCAAACATGAGTTTCCGACCATTTAAGCATCTCTAATTAAAACTAAATTGTTTTCTAAGTACACGCTTTTAATAAGTAAAGGAAAAAATAATTGAACGACATGAATACAAGCTAAATACTCCATCTTTATTTATGTATGCTTATTTTCAATTTCTATTCAAATGGAATTTTATTTAAAGGGAAAATCAGCACCTATGGTTATGGGGATGCAAAATGTAATTTAAATGCGACATTTTTCAACAAATAAAGAGATTTATAAAATGAATTTCGAAATAAAAAAGTGTTGATTTGAAAAAATTCAACTTCCATGCCAACCATAAACTATTGTTTCGGAAAATTCCGAAGATACACGTTTGTTCCCACTCACGTTAGGAAACGTTTTTCATACATTACAATGCTGAAGAGTTTACATTTTGACATGTCAGGTAAGAAGGGAAAAGGTGGTGATAACTGAGGGTAAATAAGTCCAGAAAGCAATCGTTTGTTGAAGGAAACAAATTTTCGTTGAGTGGCACGCATGGGTGGCTCTCCGCATTTACCGTTTTATTTTTTTTATTTATTTTACCAGGGGTGAATATATGAATGTGTTAGGGTGGGCGACGACTACTGGGCGAAATGCTTGTAAAGATGTTTCTTAGAACATAATAAAGGGTATGCGAGGAAAATGGGATAGGGGAAGAGAGGAAAGTAGAGGCCTTGTCCATGATGTCCGTGATGACTTGTCCATGACGTCATAGCTTTCGATGCGTACTAGATTTCAAGGCAAGATGCTAGATTTGCCAAGTTCGAAAACGGCCTAAGATGGGGCGAGGTTTGTCTATTGTTCTCCGAGCACGGCCGCTGGTGGACCCATGGTCGCCCTCGCTGTTACAGCATGTTGTCGCTAATCCTGGATTCTAAAGCGGTGGTCACTTCAGTGGGAAGCAAATGGCGAATGACATGGGTAATGGGAATCAAAGGGTCGGCATACAGTTAAAATTGGTGAAAAGAATATGGAAAAGGAAGCGCGTTGATGAGATCTGGAGAACCGACTACTTAACGTTCGGCGCGAGAGCCGGACGCCGCCGTGGTGGGAGGCCAGCGTTACGCCTTCACTCAAAATTATTTTTTCTTTCTTAAATGAAATATTACCCCTACCAATTTTTTTAACTTGTAGAAGAGAGTTGTATCTACGACATTTAAAAAAGTGAGGAAAATCGAAGGCATAGCTACATCGTCAAAAATCGATTTGAAAACTTTAATTTGTTATAAACTTTATTTAATTGTTTAAATTGTATAAAATAATCCATTACTCATATTTATCTATTTAAGACCTTTAAATTGAGTCATTGCATGTATTTTTATCTTCCTTATTTCCAGAGATATGCCGTCAAATGCGTAGACACTTTTGTAAAATTCTAGTTTTACAACATTGCATCATCTCGTAAACCGTTGCATATATTACAAAATGGCTTTGGGGTTTTCGTTTTGTAATCAGATGAAGACGATTTACCAAATTTGGTCGAAATCGGTTACCTCAAGGGCAATCATCTGGTCGAATTTGGGTGGATTGACCCAACTATTATGGTAAAAGTTATTTTTTAAACTTAAATCAGTTACTTTTTCAGTAAAGTAACTTTTAACTAGTTTCTTTTTTCAGAGATCAGTCAATTATTATGGTAACTTTCGCAACTATGCAAATAGCTTATGGGGGAGAAGGACCTTCAGCTGAAAAAGACTAGGACAGGGAAACCTACTTCAAACTTAACCTACCTTCAAGACCTAGGTAAAAATATTTGGTCTGTAACTGCTCCGGATTCGAAACATCTTTTAAATCCAGACCAGTTCAGTCCAGTTACAGACCACTTAGAGATCAAACATTAGTCTTCCAGAGCAGTTACTGACTAAATATTTTTACCGGAGACTTTATAAACTCTACTTATAATGTGCTCCAGTATTATTTGGTCCTTTCCATACTGCCACCTACTTATTCTCTGTCAACATAACCAGATACCCGCATTATTAGTCGATCAGGTTTTCGACTACTATGAGGTGATGAATAAACACTAATATACACTACCTCCTTCAATTATATATTTGTAGCATTCACCTGATGAGAGCAAAAGAGACTGCAGAATTGCCCAATTTTATGCACCAAGAATGAAGCCAGCACCAGTAGGGCCATCGCTGCTCCCCTTTTTTAGGATCTGCGAGCTCTAGCCTAGCAAATACCTATTACCCATATATGTATGTATCTATACATACCAAGGGAGGAATACAATTTAGCACATGGCTGCTGTAAGTTTTATCATAAAACTACAATTGTTTACATCTCAGTACTTCTTCATGTCAGGCACAAATGATGTTGACTTTTTATTGGTGAAAAGTTTAATGATTATTTTCCCTCCCATTCACAGTTTATAGAAGGGTCAGCAACTTTCTACCACATTTTTATCTCAGTTGGACTACTGGTCACTTCAGCAGTTTATGTCTTGTACAGTGGAATGGTCACATCATATTTTGCATATGCTCGTTCAAATTCAGCAATATTCAGTGCAGAAAATTTTGAAGACATTTTATTAGATCAAAATGCAAGTGAGGACAATAAGGTAGGTGAACAGTAAGTGGATTATTTGAATTATGCTTTGTCTCTTTGGTTTTGTACATACTTGAGTAAGAAACCAACTCCTTTAGTGCATAAAAATACAAACTAAATGCCCATTAATAAGCCATACAGAATTTTTATGGGATATGTCATTACATGGAGGCAGTTGTTTGAGAATGAATGAGAAAAGAGGAGAAAATGTGGAGGAACAAACTGATTAACATATTGCAGGAACAAAACTATTACCATCCAATACTTACGAAGCATTTCTTGAAGAATGCATGCTCTTTTTCATAGGATAAACATTTTCTGTAGCCCTCTACCATTCCCTATAAAATGCTAGGTCCCAAACTTTCTGGTAGCTTATCTTATGTAAGTTCTTCCTTATTTGGTCCAAGCACTTTTTCCATGAACTAGTCCTTCCTGTGGGGACTGTTCCCTATATTTTACCTTCAATTATGTTGTTTGAAAATCCATTACGCCTCAGAGTGTGTCCAATCTGTATGGTTCTTTTTTGTATGGTGGTCCATATGGTCCTTTCTTCTCCTACTCTTCTGTAAACTTCAGTATTTCTTATTTTGTCCATCCATTTTATCTTCAGCATCCTCTTTCAGCATCAGGTTTCGAAGGCATCTGGTCTGTTCTGGTCAGTGTTTCCAGTAGTCCATGCTTCAGATCCAAAGAGTTCCATGCTCTACACGAATGTTTTTACATACTGTTTCCTAGTTAGTAGCCTTATTCTCTATAAGCACAGCAGTTGTCTTTTAACCATGGATACATTCTTTGCTTGGGCTATTCTTCATTGATGTCCATTGCACTTCTTCCATCCCACGTTATAGTACTCCCAAGACAAGTGAAGGCATTGTTCTTATTTCTCTCCTCTCAGTGTGACTTTGCATTCAGCTTTTCTCTTCTGCCTACTATAATTTTAGTCTTTATCTTATTTATTTTCATGTAGTATTCTTGGGGAGCATGGTCAATTGCATTTATGACCTTTGAAAATCATTGCAATTTCCAGCTATGACTGTGATATCATCAGTAAAGCAGAGTATATTTATTTCTCTTTGGACAATGATCATAATTGAAACTTTCACCCGCAGTTTTCCATTACTGTGTGCCCCTTCTGGTCTAATTCATCAATTGGCATGAAATTTGGAGACTTTTTTAATGACACTGAGGAAATATATACAAGATCAACTTGTGGTGAAACAGCAGCCAATAGAGGGCCTAATCAACGTGTCATTTCATTTTCATTTTATGGAGATTTTAACCATAAAAGGGGCTATTTCAAGGTGAGACAGTCATTAAATACTGAAGACTTAATCCTTGCATAAGAAGTTAACCCTCATTTTAATTTACAGGGAATAGAAGAAAATGCAGTACTAATTGAGAAATACTACCCTAACTGGATCATGAGATTGTATCATGATATTCCACCAGAGGACAGAAACCAACATGGTTATAATGCATCTACTTCATCTGTCCATAACATCACTAAAGGTATTGGAATGCCAAAGAGAACAAAATTGTTTAATTTCAATAGAAAATATTTCAACACACTTGGCCCAATAATATCACTGGTTGTTTGAATGACTAGGTGAGGAATTAAGGGTGACCAATCAAAACAAAAATGGCACATCAAATGAAACAGCACAAGAAATACTCTGCCATCTCATGCATAATCATAGGAACCTGGATCTCTGCTATGTGGGAAATATACCAGGATTTGGAAACCTCTTGGGTGTGTATTCTTCAAGAAGCCATTAATTTTAGAATGTATGCTAGTTTTAAATGATGATAACCATTCTGTCGATAGAAACCTACCAATTAAAAAAAAATTAGTCCATTAAGTTGATAAAGTTTTATCTTTAATGTGAGTCAACTGCTTTTGATGAAATAACAACAACCTGATATTCACTTCCTTGCGTATTAATGTTTGTTTAGAGGTTTTACCATCATACCTGTACTGTGGCTATGTATTTTTGAAATGTAAAAAGTCAATGTATTTGGGACTTATAAATTTTTAGCATAACTTATCTGATTGTCACTCAATTAATTTTGATTATATAAATTAACAATAGGAATATAGTAAATAAAGTCCAAGAGCGAAGACTCCTCACACTCAATCTATTTCAAAGCCTAGCCTCTAATTACCATAATAAAATGACTGTAGACATGCAGACAGTGCACATGTTTGCAGAAAAGCTGGATGCGATTTGGTCGCAAAAACTGTATTCTAGGTAGGTTCAAAAACTTTTTGAGCAGGTGTAATTTTAGTGAACAATTACCAGGTCAGATTGTACATGAGTCATGGGAAAAATTACAATACTTTATTTGGAAAATGAGGACTATACATGAGATTGGCTCATATTCAATTTCGATATTTACTACTACTTTGGAAATATACCAGGATTTGGAACCCCTTGGGATCTAATGGTTCTTAAGTTCTTACTTTGGAGAACACTCTTAGAAATGAAATCATTAATTCGAGTCGAGAAGTTAACATTCGCCTTAACCTTTCATGCACAGGTACGGAAGGAGACTGCTCCAATCAACTGGGAGCAGTTGAGGGGTAAGATTGCTTGGGAAGAGAGGGGAAGGTAGCAGAGGGGTGGTAGGCATGACCGGGTTCCGCCAATCACCTTTATTCTTTGCTATACCATAATTGCATACAAAGCAATGGTATTAGCAAATAGCTACAGGATCTGCAGTCAAAATGCGTTAGATCATTAGTACTAATATATATGTATTTATGCATTGCAGTTTCCTCACATAGCTGGAAAAATATGTTCATTAAATTTATCGGTAGCTATTAAGTAACCTGCATGTTTTGTATCATTTCATTCCCAGATAGGTAAGGACTGTCATAAGTGAAAGAAATATTTGTTAACCAGCTCATGTGAAAAGGTGAAATACCTTGTTTGTTTTGACAAACTCAGTAATGGCAAAACCTCCTTATGCAAGGGAGACAAAGAGGCCATGGTCAAGAAGAGGCAGAGGTGAATCTTCAGAGAACTATAGTTATGAAGGATCTCAGATTTTTCCGGCGTATCTGATGGATTAAGGTTTCTCGGGTCTTCCACCCGTTGAGCAGGTCCATGGGGCCCTCTCTGGCCCCAATGGACCTGCTCAACCGGTGGAAGACCCGAGAAACCTTTATCCAACTATAGTTATGTATTATAGGCACTGATAGATTGGTGAAAATACATCCTGTTTTGCCATGGAGGTCTCTCTCTTTAAGTTAATTAAGCAAAGAAACTTCCTCTTGTGAGCAACTGAGAGATGTTTTGATGCAACCATGGGTAAAAATTAATGAACTCAGGATGTAACATGAAATAAATACAGTAAAAGCTTTGTTCAATCTTTTTAAGAGACTTTCATTGTGCATGATGATATATAGAAGTAAAATGTACAAAATTATAAACAATATAGTTGTACATTACTAAAAAAAAATCTTGGAGAGTAAATATAGCAATCAGGAAGTCCAAGGGATATCTAATAAAGATATTTGGAAGAAAAGGGTTACAGAAGACTAACTACAGAATAAGACAAAATTTAGAAGACTGATTAAAAATCCTTGTATTTGCTAAAAACATAGCAGTATGTAGAATGGATATCACATATAAACGGATGAGAATAGGAGAAAGAAAAGTGAAGGGATGAAATTTTACTGAAGTGCACGAAGAGAAGCAGAAAATACATAAGAAAATGAATGCATGAACAACCCTAGATAGATGTCCAGTATAAGGATCAAGTGTTTATTTAGCCATTAGCTTGACTCCTTGGAAACTTGATCAAGATGATTATGGGGAATAATAGACAAGCTCTTGACACCTACATATATGCAGGTCAATGAAAAAGCATGTAAAACTGAAAATGAACTCATAATAATATAATATTAATCCCTGTGAAAACTGTATGAAAATAAAAATCATAGGACTTTCTGAATGTAAACAGATTCTTCTATGCAATAACTAACAAAATGAGGATAACAAAATAAATTTTCTTCTATGGTTGTCTTTGTCTATGTATCATGCAGGCAAAGAGGATTAAATTACAGGAAAATTGGAAACTATGCAATAAATGAAATGATCTCTACTTGCTTCAAGACAATCCCTATGTTTACCAATCGAACTCAGATCAATATGAACTTGGACTGATCTGAACATTCTAAACCAGCCGACTTGGACTGCTTGGTTCATCATCAATGTAAAATCGGTTGAAATATTGATGTGACTCGGTTCATATCAATTTGAAATCTCAGACTGGTAGAGAAAGTGGGCCGAGGTAGCCCGCTTCTCATATTGATCCAACTTGCCCGTTCGTTTTACCATACCAAGCTAAACCGCCTAAATCGATCCGAGTTTGACTGACGCATGTAGTGTATAGCATCTTAAAATCCTATCTAGAGATGGGTTAATAACTGTAGTTTCCATTTGAGGTCATTTACCATGGTAAATTACGGTAATTTTCGAAAATTGCCTTAATTTTCCAGTGATTTTCAATTTTCTGCAATTAATAGCTAAGAGGAAAGCTTAATACAATTAATAGCTAAAAAAAAGATTAATAGGTAAGACAATAGGAAGACCAAGGGGTTAATGGCATTTAAACAATCAATATTGCTACATAAATTCATTAGAAATAAAGAAAATTTGATAACAAATTCGTCAGCCCCCACAGAATACGGCATTCTTCTATGTCGGCATTGTTTTTTTGATGGGAAATTTTTGTTCAAACAGTTAAAAATGATGGACCCACAAACATTCTACAAGTGAAAGTATTCCACAAATGAGTTGTACGAGCCAATATTCATAACTAAGATTCTATAAAATATATATAGAATTATCTTAAAATGATGTTTGGAATATATTGGTATGAAAAATTTCTGAGATGGAGGTGAATATAACAAAAAATTAAGGTATTGCAGAGGCTGCGGTAAATTACGTAAAATCCAAGGTAATTTATGAAAACTACTGTGGTGATTTTAAGAATGGTCCATCTCCAGTACTATCAAGAGTTGAACTTACGGACTAATATATAATAGCTCGTAATATTCCCTTCTCTTTATTAACTAGGAAGTCAAGGCAATATGTGGCGGTTTATTACAATGGCAGATCCTCTGGTAGATATATTTATTTCAAGAGATTTGGACAGCCGTCCCTCAGAAAGAGAAGTAGCTGCAGTGAATGAGTGGCTGAAGTCCAACTTGACTTTTCACATAATGCGTGATCACCCGTATCATTCTACCAAAATTCTAGGTGAGTAATTGCATGCAAGATTTAACAATTAAAAAACATGTGCATACTGGTTTTTGTGTAGTTTATCCATATGTGGCTGACTATTTACTTCTACTTTTAACTAAAAAGACTCATTTTATCATGAAAGGGAAAATTATAATTTCCATAAGAAGTGTCTACTGTTCCTCAAAATGAAATCACAAAGATTTTAAAAAGTGACTTTTTTCACTTATATCTTTAAATTTTGTATGGTAGGGCTTATTTTAAATATAATGTAATAGACAGCCTGAATAAATACATATCCAACTTGCATTGCTGTCACCTCTTCATTATCTCTTGATTCACACATTGCCCATTTTTAGGTCCCTCCAACTACATAAAATCAAGGTTTACTTTAGTAAATAGCAACATTTTAATAGGTAAGCTATTGTGGGTATCTATCTGCAGGTCTGTCTATCAAAGAATATGGGAGGCTGAGATCTTACTGAAGGAGCCTACACGCACTCAGTTTAACTGTGCAGTTTATCTGAACTGAATGTCAGAAGTAAAGGACACTGGTTTTTATGGAGTTTTTTAGACAATTCTACTTTGAGTTTCAGAGAGTAAAGTTAGTTTTATGATAACAGTGAGCGGGATTGTTTGTGATGCTTTTGAATCTTGAATTTTTGTATTCTTCCTGCTGAAACATGACCGAATTTTGTTTATTTTTTTTACTACTGAGTTGCATGTACCTACCATTGGTTGCAAGCACTTTCACTTGTTGAACTTTCATATCACAGGCAACAATTTTCCTCACTCATCTTTTGTCCTCTGCTGACTTCATGTCTCAGAGTTTAGGCAGCCACTCATGAATGCACGAATTCACTGAATAAACTGAATGATCACTGGAGTGAACTGTAAAGTTTACTTTTGCAATAGATGACATCAAGGTGCAGGTCTGTGGCCTGCATTCAAAACTGAGTAAACTTTGCAGTTTGCCATGATAATTGTTCAGACAGGACATCACACAAGATAAACTTTACAATCAAGCTGAGTGTTTGTGGGCTCCTTAAGAAATATTTTCAAGTACTTTTAATGGCCCAAATCAAACCTTAATATTCTAGTTTAAATATTAAGAATTAAGTATTACCTATGTCAGGGCAGCTTGTCCAATAAGCATTGGTTTAGCTAAATGAATCAATTTTTCCCAGTCTCCTCATACTTGCTTTCATTTAATTTTTAGCTGGAATGTGGGGAGCTGCACTCTTCACAAAGAGGGAAGAGCTTTTTAATTTGACAGTGACTATGATGAAGAAAGGAATAAAAGCTAAATCCAAAGGACTGGACCAAAAAGTATTAGGTGAAGTACTATGGCCAGCAGCAAATGGTAATTTGGAAAATTATTATAGTCACACTATCTGTATTTAGAGCAGAGAAAGACTGCTATAGGAATCTTTTCACGACTTTCTGAGTGAGCTATATGCTTTCCTACTGCACACATAAGAGAAAATTCTAAGAATTAGATGATAGCTATTCAAAAATACCAGGAATCAAAGAAGACAAAAATGTATAGGAAAAAATTAACATTCTTAAGCACTTTTTTCTTAAGAGTTATTAAGAGTACTAATTACATCATCACATTGAAAACTAATCAAAATGTTTATTAATATTTACTTAAGCATATTCAATTATGCATATTAATATTCTTTGTACCAAAGACTGGGCACATACAAAAAAGAGCATATATCTATATACCTGTTATGCTCTCTGTCTGCCTTTCACGAGAAAATTGGTTGACAGATAATTTTGAAATTCAGCACTTGGGTATTTGAGTGCACTTGGACAGCCATAGGCTATGTTAAAAGACCTCGGGGGTCTCCAATTGGGTCCTACGGTAGCCATCCATCCCTTGTGTATAGGCAACCCACACACAAAAGATCGTAATGGTCGCTTCCGAAGGCTTGTCCGAAGACTTGAAGGATATGGCTATTTGGACTACCCATTCACTTCAGTGTACCTTTTGAATATGATGACACATGCATTTGCGACATATTATATTTCAGGGTGCAATGAGAAAAATAAATATCCCTTATGGACCCATCATTAAGGGTTTGAACACTATACCTGAAGCATTTAATTAAGGAATGTACCCAATTCTAAATCCTCATTAAATTATATGCGCAGAAATATTGTGCCGGTTCACTAACCGGCCCAATAACTAACATAGTATCTAGGCAGGATTGATGGAACAATTTCATAACAATAAATAAAGATTTTCCATGCAAATGCTGATGAAGTTTTTGTCAGGTCAGAAAGGTGGGTACCTACTCCTGCCAACTTTCAAAGGCAAATACAGCCATCATCATCAGGGATAATTTAGTAGTTCAATTCGGGAAGTCCACCGCGTGAGAGACTCCATGAGTGCCAGAATTATGAGGAGTCACTTCTGTCCTTGCTCCATGCAAAGACAGCAACTTGTGAAGGCGAAAGACTCCTGTGGTCTCCTTGCTCCAGGAGTATATGGCATTCCTTGCGAAAGTGGCTTGTGTTACGTGGGAGAGACTGAGAGGACCATCACGACCAGAATAAAGGAGCATAATAGGCATTTCAGGCTCCAACAACCTGAGAAAACTGCTGTGGCTGAACACAGCATTAATAATGACCATGCCATCCAGTGGGACAAGGCAAATGTTCTTTGCTGCTCCATTGGGAAAGACTAACAAAAGAAGCTGTTGAAATTAGGCTGGAGGAGAAGAACTTCAACAGAGATGCGGATTATCATTTAAGTACCACTTGGAAACTGGTGCTCAGGAGGATCTGAGAGGTCAGGAAAAGGCGGGAAGACTAGCCAGTCAGGAGCCTCCTGACCCGGCTGCCGGCCCTATATTTTATGGCACCAAATAAGTCATGACATTCTGCTCTGAAGACAATGGACGACTCAGCCATCGAAATGTCGGCACTCATGGAGTCTCTCACCTTGTGGACTTCCCAAATAGTACTAAACATATCATGCCAGGAAAGCCTCAAATATTACATTCGTGATTATGTTGGGTCCCAGAACTTACTGATTTATTTTTATTGGTGTCTCCTGATTGGTTGGTGTTTTCCTGCTTTTTCTAGATGCCGTAATTTTCTAGATGATCAGTTTATATGAGTTGGTCACAGTGTACCCTTCCTTGCCATCTAATTTTGATTGTGATTGATTGTGACAAAAAAGTGTTCAAGCATGGTGGAAAGAGTAATATGCCAACCATAGGCAGCTTCTCTAAAATAGGGGAGAGCAGATGCATCATATTAGGATGAATGAACTGATGGGTGATGCTTAGGGAAGGAGCATTCCAGCCATTGAAGGTGAGACCACAACTTTCATTAAACTTTCCAATGACGGTGATCTCAATGTGATAATGAAAATTGTGATCATGAAAATGATCAGAGTGAAGATAAAATATATATGTACTAAAAAAATGAAAAGAAAGTAAAACTCAATATGTGTCAATCATGTACCATAGCCCATCCACCACTATGGTATAAATTTACTTATGCACAAAGTTATCTGGTAGATAATGCACATATTGTTACAAAAAATGGTGAAGAAGTTGATACAGGGAATTGTCAATGGAGAAGTCCTGTGAAGAGCTACAAATGAAAAACATTTAACACACTCGCTGCTGGGCACTTCTTGCTGCCGGATAGGTAGAATGCTGCATATTTTAAGCTTTATTCATGCTATCACAGAAAAATAACTGTATTACTTAGAAAATGCTGTTTATATTGCCTTAAAGCTTGATTCTTCTACCTTTTTTAATTGTAAGTTGGTTGGAATATGTTTCTCAGCAGCTAAGGAAAAACGTCAAATGACGGGATTAGCAGCGAAAGTGTTAATGACACCAGTGCAAAGTAGAATAAGCAAAGTTAGTCGTCATATCCTGCAACATAAGAGTCACTTGATAACATTAACCCTCGAGAGTAGTAGCGAGTAATGTGGAGGGTAGTTTATTGAAATGTATCAATTTGGGAAAATAATTAAGAAATTATTGTTTACAATATCCATAATCGGCTTTTGTTATCGTTTATAAAAATAAGTTAGGTAAAATTCACAAAAGACTTTTTCATCGTCAAAAAGTAATTGTAATTATGTTAGTGAACTGAATTTAAACAAAATTGGTGCATGAGCCAATATTTCGGCCCACTGCACTAAGAGGGTTAATGACTGGAGAAGTAAATGGGAAGAGATGTTGAGAAATATCAATGATGGCTTAATATTAAGAGGGAATTTAAAATAAAGATGCATTTAGCAGTGATGTAGATAGCAGAGGGGAATGGAGTGGAGAGCTACATCAAATGAATCCTGCCACTACTGGTGGATGGATAACTACTGATGATGATGGATGTTTCAATGCCCCAACTGTAGCTCATAACTATTTTGCAGAAAAGACTAAAAGTGACATATTCCTCATGATTCACATAGCTTAATCATTACTAAAATGTATAATCTTAGTTAAGTCTGAAATTCATTTCTTTTGATTTGCAACTATTATGTAAAAACTCAAATTTACACCATAGCTCGTACACCATTTGTGGAATCTCTTGGAAATCTATAATTTATTTACATCATGCTGATTTGAGTGCAATATTTAGCATGGGTATTGGATAAGAAATGAGGGTTAAATCTCCTAAAGAGTTAGTTGCTGATTTGGCATTGTAAATCTATGTTCAATAGAGGAAAAAGAGAGAAACACTGACATTCCTCGACCCTTCAATTTATCCACTAGCCATTCGTGCATAACGTTTTTCCATCTTTAGGGTAATATTCTTGCTGGAATAATGACATAAAATGCAAAAACTACGGTCATTTGATCAATAAAAGTGTGTAAGTGTAGCAGTCTGTTTCTTTTTATCTTCTTCTGAAGACATTTATGAAGAGTATCCTCAAAATTAGAGCGAGCACACTTTGCTATGTATGGTATGGTAAAATTTATTCTGAATAAAAAAATCCCAATGACCATAAAATTACTAAAGCTATCTTTTACCTTCTATATTCAGGATCATTGATGCAACATGACAGTTTTTTCTGTCGCCAATTTGGAAAAGATAGAAAGGTTGATGCTTGGCCAACCAGGAGGAACATTGATGTCCCATACAATTTTGTTGGAGCACGAATTGGAGTTGATATTAGACCAATGAAAAAGACATGTCCAGTGCAATGTCGTCCACAAAATAAAACACATTGGATCCATTGTTGAATTTTAATAGCTGTACATACTCAGTATAGTCCTGTATTACACAAACTATTTATACTCAGTGCTTGAACGCTTGCATGCAAAGACAGTATACATTATTGGAATAGCAATTTTGGAATAGCAATTTTGGAATATCATTTCAGCCTCCATCACCTAAACTTTTGCAAGAAAGAACTTTCAATGGAAATGTATGCAAAGAAGTGATGCAGCTGAAATTTAGCTGATCCATTTTGGGGCAGAATAATTCCTGTAAATAGCATTAGGAGTGGAGATGGGTAAATTACCATGGTAAATTACGATAATTTTTTAGAATTACTATAATTTTCCAGTAATTTTGAACTTTCTGCAATTAACAGTTAATATGGGATTTAATTGGAAAGCCAATAGCAATGGGTTATAGGCATTTAAACCATTATTATTGCTACATTATGTGGTATGTTAAATGACAACCAACATGTTCGGATGCAGGAGAGAGTCTGACGCCAAAATGGCGGAGCCACACTTTATTGTGTCCAACAAATGACATATGAAATGCACTCATACAACATAATACACATTAATGCATTTAAAATAAAGAAATTTAAAAACAAACGCAGCAGCCCACTCACTTTTCAGCATTCTTTTTTTGGCATGAGAAATTTTCATTCAAACCATGGAAAATTATATCCTCACACATATTCCATAAGTAAAAGTATCCTACGAATATTTTGGATGTGCCTTTATAAATAATTAAAATTGTATTAAATGTACATAAACTTGCCTTAAATAATGTCTGTAATATATTGTATGAAATATATTTGAGACGGAAGTGAACAATGCCGAAATTTATTGTAATTTTCAGGTGCCGCGGTAAATTCCGTAAAATACCATGGTAATTTTATAAAATTTCTGCTGTAATTTTTGGAATAGTCCATCTCTAATTAGGAGATCTCAAGCTAAACAGGCATCAATTCATCAAATATGAACCAAAAGTTGAAGGAGAGCGATGTGGATGGTACATATTGTGTAATTCATGCTTAGAGGCATATAAAGGTATGGAGGGCCACATCTCTGAGATGATTATTTTAGAAGTCTTTGGAAACACCCTGTTTTACGTGAGGGATTTTTCAAGTATTTTCAAGGGTCATAAAATTAAACATTCTTCCATGCATATACAATAAAATATCTTCAGAGTAAGAGGAATAACTTTCTGTTCATCACACCTAATTTCATTTTATGGATTTGACCCATTTTCATCCACATTTTTCAAACTCTAAATCTGCATGTACTGACATCATGCTTATGAATGTAAATGCAAGTGATGTATTTCACAAAATTCTCCATAAAATACTAAAAATTGAAAGAAAAATATTGTTTCTCTTTTATTTTCTCCAAATAAACAAGATAAAGCATGAATTTCAACGGTTGTAGAAAAAGATGTTTTATCTTTGTATATTTTTATTTTTCATATCTTATGTATTTTTATGTGTGGCTACATGTATATCATTTTGATGCATTTTGCAAATAAACATCTACTCTCTTGTCAGCTGTTTTATCTTTGTATATTTCTACATTTTTATTTTTTTTAAATATCTTATGCCTTTTTATGTCTACATGTGTATCATTTTGACGTGTCCTATATTTGTTTCTACAAATCGTTGGACAAATAAAATTATTATTATAAGAATAAGCAGGAAAAAACTAAAGGTGGTCACAGCCACTACTAATTTTTTGCTCATATAATCCCGTTTATGGCAATAGAAAGCCATGCATAGGGGTGAATCGTATGTATTAATATCAGCCTAACATGAATATGTGCTCCCTTTCTTCCTCTCCTTAAACCATGCTAGTATTGCTTATGGATTGCTTAACTATGAATATTGTAATGAATCCTTGAAATGCAATGAATGAATGTTGTTGTTTGGGTAATTTTTGTTGGTTACAGGAGAAGTAAATAAAGGAGGAGTCCTTGAGTGTTGTCGCAGAACTTGAGTCATAAGTTCTTCCATATCACACAAATCCGTAACAAATTGGTGTCAGAAGGGGGAGAGCCGCAATGAAGCAGCACAACGTCGGAAGCCCAATCGAGAGAATTGCTATTGATATCCTCAGTCCCCTTCCTACAAGTGTGGAAATAAATACATACTGGTTGCAATGGATTACTTCAACAAGTGGGTAGAAGCATACGCGCTTCCTAACCAGGAGGCTCTGACGGTAGCTGAGATGTTGGATAAGGAGCTCGTGAGTTGATTTGGGGTGTCACTCGAGCTTCACTCTGACCAAGGAAGGAATTTCGAATCGGAAGTATTCCACGAAGTCTGCAAGCTTCTAGGCATCCAGAAAACCAGGACAACTGCACTACATCTCCAGTCCGATGGCATGGTAGAGCGGATGAATAGAACGGTTGGGAAGTACCTGTTGAAGGTTGTCTCCGACCATCAGCGAGACTGGGACTGGCAATTACACCTATTCCTCCTTGCGTATTGAGCATCAGTACATGAAACGACAGAGCAGTCCCCAGCAAACGTGCTTTTTGGCCGGGAGCTGCGACTATCATGCAACTTGAAATTTGGCTTCAAGCCAAATGAAAAGGTAGTTGGGGAAGACTACGTCTCGAATCCTCGGAGACTTATGGACAAATCCCATAATCGAACAAGAAGTAAGATACACGAGACGAGTGACATGATGAAAGAACGCTTCGACATTAAAGCCGAAGGAGGTGGATAGCAGGCAGGAGATATGGTTTGGCTGTTCAACCCCCAGTGCCGTCGGGGTCTCTCCCTCAAGCTGCAGCGATCATGGGACGGACCTTATGAGGTTGTGAAAAGGATCAATGATGAGGTTTACCGCATGAGGAAGCAACCGAATGGAAAACCGAAAGTGGTCCATTTCAACCGGCTATCACCGTTCTGCGGAGACAACCATGCTCCAAGATAGGCCCAAGTCGCCGTAACCACCACGAGGCAGTGGACACACCATTCCGGGACGAAACAGGCTCATAGAGGGGAGCAATGTAATGAATCAATGATATGCAATGAATGAATGTTGTTGTTGGGGTAATTGTTGTTGGTTACAGGAGAAGTAAATAAAGGAGTCCTTGAGTGTTGTCGCAGAACTTGAGTCGTAAGTTCTTCCATATCACACAAATCCGTAACAATATGGCCCACTATTTACTCTCTATGTCAAGAACTTTACAAGTAATATTGTCTCAGCTATTTTGCAGATTTTTATTTTTAACCCTTCTTTATCAAAATGTAACAACTTATTGCAGAAATTCTTATTCCAAAGACTCAAAAAGGTGACATAATACATATTATGGTATTGCATAATATTATGATCTGGATCTACAGCTTTGCAGAGAACAAGTCTTACTGGGCAACTCACTCCAGGACAAATGAAAGATTTTTTTTAAAGCTCAGGAACCATCATGGGTTGTTATGTGTAGCTACGGTAGTCAGTTGTACAGTTGCTGTAACTGCGATAGTCACCCGAAAAGTCTCCACTAGAGCACCGCACTGCCCACCCCCCGGCTCATGCGACGCCGTGTCCTCTCGACCCGCGCGCCGCCACTTCACGCCACCCCGGCGCCATGCCGTACATTGTCGCGCTCCGCCACACGCCCCCCTGATGTCCTCATCACCAGCTGTAATCATTAAGCCACCGCGGTGGTCGCCTGGTCCTCCCCTCCTGGAGTCCCGGCCCAAACCCCTCGGGGATAAGCACACCGTCACCCCCACGACCCCTCGCTTCTAGCTCCGCACCCCCCACTGCCATCACCATTTGTGCTTTCATCATCGTCACCCCGCTCATGCTTACCATCGTCGCTGTCGTAGAACAGTTCTCGCAATTTTGTGACACGCGTCGGCGCGCCAGTCTCACTACGGCGCCACGCACCCACTGACCTTGTCTCACCTTCGGCGTCTTCGCTGCTGTCATTTGGCAGTTATCTAATGTCCAACACAAGTCTTGGCACACCGTTCACCTCCACGGTGCTATCGCTGACAACGCGTGACACTGTGCCAGGCTGCCACCTCGTCGTGCATTTTGCTCCAGGCGGCTTTACCACTACACGATTTCCACTCCTAAGCGTCGCATGCTCTCCGACTCCTTACGTCGCTGCAGGGGGCACCGACGGGTGACGCCATGTATAGCTGTGCACCGAATTGGCCGGCGCCAGCTTCTCTTCTCCTGGTTGACGAGAAGCCAAGTTGTACCAAAACACGGCCCACAACGGATCACTCTTGCTGCGGGTCGCCATCCTCTTTATTGTCCGATGGTTTCTCTCCACTATGCCATTTCCCGACGGTCGATACGCTGCCCTAAGTCGCTGTCGGACCCCCCACACATGTCCTTCACCTGCTGAGACCGGAACGCTCTGCTGTTGTCGAGCAGAACCTCATCCGGAGGCCCCCTCTCTCGAAAAATCTCTTGCAAATTACGGACAACGTCCTGGCAGTTTTCTGATTCAACTTCCGTCCATATGGAGAACCTACTCGGTCCGCAGTCAATAACTGTAAGGTAGCACTTCGGTCCATAATGCGTCGAATCGACGGCCAGCCGACTCCAATTTTTGTTGACTTCCAGCTCCCCAGGGGTGTGACGTCCACCCACCGGATCTATCGTTTGACACTGAATACTCGATCGTGAAGCTCCTCAACGCTCAGTTCCCCAACGACTCCCACAGCCACTACGCTCTCTCGAAGCTACCCGCGGTCGACCCTAGTTAACTCGTCCGCCTTGTTGTCGCCAGACCTCACGTACGTGATGAGGAGCTCCAGATTGTATTCATCCCGCAGCTGTCTTATCAAGCCTAACCGCCTTTTGACTAACATTTCTGACATGCCCGACACCCTGATGCAATAATGGCTTTTCTTCAAGGCAGACGTCACCCATCCCACCACAGTGGCAGAGTCTGACGTCAACTCGATATTTTTCAATTGCAACCTTAAAGCCAGCGTCAGTCCCTTAACGATCGAGTCAAGTTCTGCCACATTTATGTGACCAACGTCCGTGCTCTTCCGTAATCACGACATATCCTCCACCACTTCCCCTCCAATCTCTACTGGCGCTCCAATGGCCAGTGAACTCGCGTCACACCACACCTTACCCTCATCGAGACTTGCAGGGACATGCCACACCCCTCTGACAGGATCACTAACGCTCACCTTCTGCAGCAGCTCGCTCATATTCTTCTTGGCCTTGTCACCCACGTAGGAAGCCCATGTCTCGCCAACACTGGCCCGTTTCAGAAAGCTGAACGCCACTCTCAGCCACCCACATCTAGGATAGTGCACGACCAGCTGCCCTCATAAGGAAAACAATTGTCTTTTGGTGGGCTTCATCTGCGGGTCTAACTCAGGGACCACGTTCCCTCGCCGAAAGATCAGCTTTCCATCGGAATCTCGCTCCAGCTGAAGCCCAAGAACGCGACCGCCCTCCAGCTCTTCTGGCGGTTTTGTCTCCAGACCGTACTTTCGAAGATGGGCGGCTACCTCCTCGGCCGACACCACAGACTCATCCACTATGATGTCGTCGATATAACTATCAGTTCCCTCGCGCACCTTTTCATCAAGCGACCAGACTTTTTCACTATCCTCGTCATCATCTTGGGCGCACAATTCAACCTGAAGCCCAGCCTAGTAAGACAATACACGTTCCCCTCAAGCTATATCAATTGTTGCTTCCATAGTTTTTTTGTCGCCGTGGATCTGCAGGTATGCTGATCCACGGCGGAATACTTTGTACTGTTTGTGTTACTTTGTGCCGAATACTTTGTACTGTTTGTATGAATTTCCTGACTACTTCTTGGGCATCTTATAAATGCCTCATTTTCAAAGAAGTAGATTGGCCACATTAGCATGGTAATAGTTCATATGCAAACATAATTTAAATTGGAGGAGAACGAACAGGTGCAGAAGGTTAATGAGCTGAAAATCATGTATGTATACGAAATGTGAATAAAAGCGACAATGGCAAAACTATTCTTTCGGATACAAACAGTGACACGTGTATAAAATTGATGGCCCTTCAACTAATGTTGATAATTGCGTAAGGTGTGGTATAAAGTATAATTTAAGAGCAGTTTATTCGACAATTTGCGTCGGACCAGTGCACTAATCGAAAAGCGCGCGGCGGGTGGAATCACGGAAGCCACGGAAGCGCTGCCAAGTGCTTCCGTCGGAGATCGACCCAATAACAAACGACACATCATATTCGAGCGCAAGCCAATAAAGCTAAACAAAACAAAGAAGACGTGTAACTTGTGTTAATATTTTAAAGAAGTTATGTTTTTACTGTTGGAAAAATGCGAATGAGAGGTAGTGGCTTTTTGGTCGGTCTTGGCTAGAGAAATATTTCTCGTTTCTCTTGTGTCACTGCAGGAGGAAAACTGAAGTCCTCTTTACATACGGAAGAATTGAGCATTATATTGTGAATTTGTATTCACCTTCCGACTTGCACCTTAAATTCCTGCAAATCACTAGGAGTGAGTGTCCGCGTGCAAACACGCTCCGTTTTCACAATGAGGATTTTGATGGTGGTGATATTATCCGTCTATGTTCTCAACGAAGGTAGGCTATACCTCCTTATATATTCATACCTTACTGTAAACGATGACTATTTTTTTATGCACCGCACAATACGGTCTCTGACCGCTAATGTAACATGAGTATTTGTCCAAATGCCTTATTGCAGGTACGAAAGGAGAGGAGCCTGAACTGTCAGCCTTTAAGAATCGAAAAAGGTAACGCAGCATGCTCTCTTTCTTTTGCGTTCCAGCGTTTCTACTGACATATTCTCTTGTCGTTTTTATCGTTATATTTGTATAAATGTAAATACAATTCCCCATTGACTTTTCTCCTTTTAGCCATGTGATTTAAGAAATAATTTTATGAATTGCAGGAGGTTTATAAGTCAGATCTTTCCTACGAGTTCAACAGAAGGGCCTTGGACTGGACGATGGCTACCGGAGAGGACAACTGCCGACCCATTAGCAAAACATATCACCACTTCCAACCCGCTCTTCTCATATGAAATACCATTTGATCCTCGACATGGAGTGGCCATGGGCATTCCAGCCAGTGGATGTGATGATGCAAAGGTTTGTGAACGTTGAGAACTTAGAATCTCTTATATTTTCGTTGGTCATGTATCCATATGTGAGAAAGGGGACAGTTTATTCAACATCATAACCTCGTAGACTGTAAAATTCATTGCAGTTAGATCTTTTGTTATATTATTTTATGTACTTAAGGTAAACGTACCAATGCCTGACCCATTAAGGCTATGTTCCTGCATTTAAATGCATGTAAAATCAATTTTTATACCCATAAAATTTATTGCAACATTAACGATTGATTTGAAATCTCATTTCTAAGATAATGCTTTTGTTCAAAATATGAACTAAACATAAATATAAGTTTTTTTACTTTTAAAATATGCTTGAAATGCCCCCTTACCTGACCCGTGAAATTCTGCATGGCCTTAAAGCTGACCCACGAGGATCTAGTAGCTGACCCTAATAGTTATATTCCTACAGTTATATAAATAACAAATCTTACAGATATAAAACTTAGGTTATAGGTATAAGAATTATCCACACTATCAAAAAAGGACGACATGTATTTTGGCATATATATAATAACAAGAACACAAATACTACATAATTATTAAAAATAAAGTGAGTCAACCCAAGTGTCAGGTAAAGGTGCACCAAAAACCGACCATGCTCCAGTAGCTGACCTGGGGGGTCAGCTTTTAGTTCTTATTATTATATGAAGTTGATACGAACTGAGTAGGTTGAAAACCTTTTTTAGGATAGGTTGCCCAAAAAAAAACACAAAAATATGAATTGCACCATTGCCTGACCCAGGGGTCAGCTACAAGTGCATGTGATTCCATCATGGTATGTTAACCTGACACCCCCTTAATAAAATGTAAAACAGCTTCTTAAGCTTATGAAGTAATCAAATCCTATTAGAAAAGTCCTCATTTGCCCATAGAAGTAGTAATGTCACAGTTCATACAAAAATAAGCATAACAAAACACTAACAAAAACCAGCTTACCTCTCATAGAAACCCTTTACAAATGGCAAGAAAGTTGACAGAAGTTGTAGTCAGCACTGAACATCAACTGCTGCAAATGAACTACCAACTATGCTGCCATGTCAACTGTGCTTAGAGCAAATAAACATTCTGGTAATTAGTTAGAGGGCTAGAGCTTACAATTTAAGTGTTTTTGATTCTTGCTATTACATTTTAAGTAAATCAGGGTCAGCTACAGGTTCAGGGTCAGGCAATGGTACGTTTACCTTACTGAAATTAAAAAGGGCTTGGATTCTGGCGTAGTTGTTGAAAATAGCTTTTTTATTTATTATACCCCATTTGCAATTTTTTTGCAGAATAACCTTGAAGTTGACTGGAATTTTTCCCCAATCAATTATACGTGCTACAATCCTGGCTACAAATATAAGCCCAATAGGGAATTACTTCCTCTGATAGAAATGGAGAGAATTCCACCCCTGTATGTGGTAAGTTTTCCCTTTGTTGAAATTGTGGTAAGATGAATTTAGCTAAATATTCTTTTAGAGTTGAGTTAATGCTGCAACTTTTGGCTGTGTTAATTTATGATAATATCAAGAATTCTTTCTAAACTTTGTTGTCTGATTTCCAGGCCCGACACATTTGCATGGAAAAACCTATTTCTTATGATAGACCCATCCCGACATTGTGAGTAAAAACTGGTTTTATGCTTTGTTTGGCATATAGTTGTCATTGCAATGTTATGGTTTTTGATATTACTTGTGTTTGTTTTGCAGTGGAGAGCATCGTCCTCTTTGGCCACGATATGGGGAGTACAAATTTGTACCTGTTCAACGGTGGCTTCATAATTTGGAGGTATAAATTATTTTCTTAATAAACAGATAAGTTGATCTTTGGAAAAATTGTGTACCCTCTCTCTGGCCACACATTAATAAATCCTGATGGCTAGATTGATTCCACCTGCCTTTGATGATTAATTCCTTCTGCTTTTTGATATTCATGGTCCCCATATAGCACGGAGGAGTGGTCATGCTGTATCACCCGTGTGCCAATCCAATCGAGGTCATCAGGCTTCGAAAATTGGTGAAAGGCTGCTTGCGACGGTATGTCATCACCCCTTACACCCTGATGGATGAGCAAAGAGTGAGTATGCTTCCCTTTTCATAGTAACCACTTAGAAATTACATTTACCTATTATAAGGCAGCAATACCTGGTATCTGAAAACCTTTTTGATTTTTGGATATTGAATATTTTTCTTCCCCCATGAATCCTTTTGGTGGCTTGTCAGCCTCTGGTGTTACAGCAATCCTTTGGCTAGTTATCACATTTCCAATGGTCATATCCTATGGCTGGGCTTCAGATTTGTTTACTTCTTGAATTTAGTCCAAATTTGTAATATCACCAACATGTTTTTCATGTTGTAGCCTTTTACACATTTAACCATGGAAGGCTATATCAAACCAGTTGGGAGTGGAAATCATGATTATGTGATATTTTCTTGCTTTGTCTCTTAACTATGTCAGTAATTGTATCTTTCAAATGAAAAACTTGTGTACAGTTACAACATGAAACTACAGCTAGCCAGTTAGGATTTTAGAGCATTAAATCATAGGGGAATGCTGCTGCCAAGACCCTGAGACTTTGAATATACCCTCTTCATTTGTGAAAAGCCATTATTATAATCAGATTATAAGAATTATCTAGAGGATTAGAGTTATTTTTACTTTTAAATATGCACAGGAAAAGGACACCCAAAGATTTAAATTATGAAGAGTTAATATCCAGTGGTGCCTTACAGCAAAGGTTCCTTGTTCATTCAAGCTTGAACTCCTATTAGCTACCTACCCTGTCGATGTAGTCTGTGTATGTGTGAGCACTGGCTAAAGGAGGATGATATCTCTGTAATTTTACTTAATGACTATTTCTTAGCTAATTCTTATTGTCGCCCGGACCTCCGGAATGGTGGTGCTGCTATTGTTGTCAGAAACAGCTTAAAATGTGACACCGTTAGTGTAACATTTCATGAGCAAATTTTTGAGTATGCTACTTGTAAAATTACTTGTGGTAGTAGTAATGCCAGAAGTTCATTAGCTCTGGGGCAGCAATCCTAATCCTATGGTCATAGAGTTTCATATTTGCAAGGATATTAGAAATGAGTGAGTTAATGGCAGATGTGTGGTAAACATGCTGGCATATTTCCTAGGTTTAACTATTTGGGCACAATCTTGGGAGCCAGTGAGGTGCAGAATTTCCTGGTGTACCATGCCAGATATAACAAATGACAGAAAGTCTCATAGATATGGTAAGAAAGATTTTTTCCTATACTTAGGTTTGACGTTGCTGTGGATTCTTTGATTGGCATATTCATACTTATGAAGTACACAGGTGGAAATGTGTATAAGAACTTCCTAAGTGTCTGGGGTGAAATGAAAACAGTACTTTAGTTATGTGTTTTTACAAGTTACACTTATGTCGTAACAAAGAGGTGTATGTATTATATGCCTGAGATTGAGGTTTTATTGCTTATCCCCAACCTGTAATTGTATTTCTGAGTGTGTTCATTTTCATTATGTTAACATTTGATTTTCAGCCAATGGCCTTGGTGGTTTGGGGATGGAGGATGACAATGTCAACAGTGGATGCTGGTGCTGTCCGGGAGTTCATAATGAAAAAGGCCCTTCAAGGTCCTGAAAAGTTGAGCAAAGATGGACAGTTTGATTTCGGTCTTCAAGTCCCATCTGAAGTTGTCCCAGGTTCAAATTTTAATGATGATGTCCTCTGTCCCAGCAAAAAATAATTAAATCACCGTTATTATTCAGTATCGGTGTGACAAGTTTTCCAAGTTGTAATGTCAAACTTGCATGAGGTGCCAAAAGTTGGTATATTTATTTCAAATGCTGAGCTAAACCTTGTGTTTTCTTTTTACAGTTACATTACAGCTTATCTTGTTTGATGGAAATGTCAGTGGGCATGTGTTTTTGGTGTGGCTTTTGCATTTTTTCCTTGGTCAAATATACCTTGGAACATTCATGTATGTATGAGGAAAAATGAAAAAAATATCTGGTAATAAGATTCTCCGAGGGTTAAAATCAAATGTCGAGTAAAACAAATAAGTTATTTGACAACTTGAATCAAGTTTTCTGTTAAATAACAATGATCTTGTTTTTCTTGACGTGCACAAATTTTGTGTACTGAGCAGTTCAGTAGTTAAGATGGATAATTTAATCCTGGGAGCTGTTCGTAGAGTCTCAATTGAGACAGAGTAACCCTACCAATTTCTTCAAGTTTTGGATTGGCTCATCATTTGCTCTTATTTTTTAAACTTTGATTTATAGACATTCCTGCTCTCTAATTTTGTATCTTTGTGGAGGGCTATTTTTACTTACTTGAGTGAGTAGACGCATGCTTATCCCATGTGTCTTTATCATTTTTATTTTAAATGTGCATGTCAGTGTCTGCATTATTTAGTTTAATATGTTTATTTGAGACCTTGCTTTTCGAATTCCACTGCACATGGAAAATAAGGACAGATTTTAAAATCATCGGTAAATTGAAATATATATTTTGTTTTCTGTTTCACATGATATTGAAGTAGACCGCATTGCGATGTTGGATTATGTATTCAGCATAGTCTGAAGTGTAGGATTTCAGCATATATTAATATGGGAAATGATTCTACTGTTGAATTAAACCCCATTTAGTATCTACTATGATGTATTTCATGAATGAAATAACAAGAGTGATTCGTCTTTTTATTGACAGCACAGATTGTACCTAATGCACATGCACAGTGAGTCTAGAATGTGAAATGATTTGCACTTTTGCATTATTCATTTATTTGACCTGTGATATTAGATGCTAGATTAAGTGAATGTGTACTGTGTTAGATTTGTGTTGGACATTTGAGAAGGCTTTTATTATTTGCAATTTTTTTATAAAAAGGCTCCTTTGTTATCTGTTCTTTTGTAGATATTGGTACCTTCATGTAAATACTGATTGTATGGACTTGTAATAATTATCGATGTTGGAATAATTCTTTTTCATTATATGCATCATTGGGTTTTGGAGAATAAGATGCCCTGGAAGTATTAATTTTATACAAGATGAGTAATATGTGGTGCATATCAGTGATGTCAAATCTGTCAATTTTATTTTTATAAATTCATGTGTTAGCCATGGGCATAAGTAAGCTGAAGACCTGATAGCATTGTATTTTATGCAATTCTATTATCCTAACTGCCTGACAAAGCTGAAAGCCATCTTGGAAAATTATTACCTATCAGTAAAGCATTTTCAATGAACTTACTACACCATTGCTTTGGAAGTGGAAGAGTACCATGGGCTATAACTTGCATATGAGTTGAGGTAGAGGTGGTGTTCAATCAGAAATGAGAGGATATTTTTGTATCGAAAAACTGTAGGAAATGATTGCTACCCTTGCCAAAATCATGGGATGTCTTCTCATCTGTTGTTTTGGTGATGAACTTGCAGAAAATATTGAATTGAGTTGGAATTTTCCTGGATTTATCTAGGTAATGTAAAGGAATTGCTCATTCAAAAGGTATTTCCGTGCATTCAATCCAGGTGATGGCAGCAGAGGTTACCTTGAGTCACTTATGTATGAGATCACCTTATCCAATGTGTTGGACAGATTCTGCAGAAATGGTTGAACCTTATGGGCAATTGAGCTGAAAACTTGGCAATTTTTATGTCTTCCTGACCTCTGGGTGTTGAGAAATACTGAATTAATTCTCTAGCATGTTTGAAAACTTGCTTAGTAAAATGAGTCTCTTAAGCATGCTATCTACTACATATCTTTGACTTCATCAGCCATTGGATACAAAAATATGTCATGTCAGTTTTTTTTAATATCCTTGATTTTGGCAGGATTTTATAAAAACGATAATCCAAAGACTTATGGTTGAATCTTGGTTAGTTCAAACTTTTCCCCATCGCAATTTCTATGTTTCAATTGTTGAAACTCTTGGGTAGATTATGACCTCAAATTATTTTGAAGTACTTGCTCTTTTTCCTCAGGCAAAAGTATCTATCATTTTTTTGACTCTGTAAGTTCCTAGACTTGAGTCAAGTGAAAAAGTCAGTTATCTGATGGGGAGATGAAGAGAACTCTATTTACAGTGTATAAATCGATGTATTTGCTAACTGAACGGGAGTACTTATTGATTTATCAGGAAATATGCTGTAATTTTGTATTCATATATGGTTGGCACATGGCATTAAATTGAGTATGGGGCTTGAACAGGTGCACGATCCTTAGTGTGCTGACTACTGCTCTCTGTATTTTCATCAAAAATGAGCAGTATAATCAGTCACAGAATATTCTCCCAATGCAATGGTAACTTTTACCCTTCAGACTGGTGTGAGCACTGCCAAGATAAATCTCTTGATTAAACAGCATTTGTGAAATTAAAGTTGAAATGATCAAAATTAAGAGTTATATTTTAGAAGGAAAAGACAATGTTGGAGTGCCATCATTAGTTTTAAGGCTACAGGTGGAATGAAAAGGTGTTTTGGATATTCCAGTCTCACGTAGATTTAGTGTGAGCTTATGAGATGTGGAATGATTGTGTTCAAAATCTTGATTGTGTATACAGATTTTTTTATGGTTGGATTGGCACTGAAAATTTGACTGTGAATGTCATGTGATTGTGATGATATCATCTAAAGATTTAATACAAGAATGAGAGATTTGTATGCTGAATTTTCTTTGGTTCTATTGAGGGCGAATCGTAATTGTGCATTATTCATAAACAAAATTGTTATAACTGTATGGGCAATAGGAAGTAAGGCAGACTAGTTTATTGCATTAACTTCTTTAGATGGCACAAGTGTGTAAAAAACAATGAAACCTTGCTTTAACAGTTAACATAAGTATCAGCACAATGCTGACAACTAAGCATCACAGGTGAAATGGCAGACATGAAACTGTGGTAGGTTCTTGTAGTGCATTCATTTCAGTTTAACCTTATAACTGATTATAATAGAAATTATTAAAAAAAAGAATTTAACATTTCCTACTTTAATATGGTCAGGGGTGTGAACTTACAAGTTGCAGAGGTATGCAGTCTCTGTTGTGTGTACAGTTCTGTCAAGTTTATATAGTGTTTAGGAAATCATTAATTACTAGTTGATCATAATTTTTGATTAAGGAGTGCATCTTATCAAACCATGGACAGTATATTATGTCCCTCCAATGTGAAGGGAAGAGATAGTAACTTAACTCTATAGTAAAGGATGAATTGTTAGAACTCTCCAGCTGCTCATCTCCCCTGGAATTATGCTTCACCATTTACGTATATTCATATTTGGCACATTCTGTTAAGGATCTTTGATGCTTATTAGCAAATATGTAGCATTAAAATAATATCTCTATAGTCTTCCTGAAATGTGCCAACTGCACAGGGTCTATTTGTAATGATTTGGTTATGTATATTTGAAATATATATGCAGCTATTTGCTGAAAGTAAATATTTACCTAAATCCTGTCAAATAATGCCAATGTTATTTTCTTCTGCACCAATCTTTAATGGGCATAGTGAGAAATACATGTGAAACATTGTGTATATTTTAGATCTATAATATCTAAATCTCATGTACATTGCAGCTACTGAAGAAATATTTAGTCAATAAAAGCTTACAGTATCATGAAGAGATAGTTCATTATTTGTGTGGACCTGGATATAAATTTTTTTTTGGTTGTGCATGTTCCAGTTTTAGATGTACTTGAGCTGACAATGGCATTTTCTACAGGCTTTTTATGAAGCTGGAAATATGTCCTGTGGCATGTATATAGGCTGTGTACATGAGGAAAAAGCAGGTGGGGAAGAAAGAATTTTTCTTCTAGTGGCTATAAATAATATCAAGCACATGGCTCTGACAAACGTTACTTCAATTTGTATTTTTTGGTATTGTGTGAGTGACTTCAGCTCAAGCCTTCCATATTTCATCTAAAGCTATGAGACTCTTCTTTAAGTATGTAATGCTAAAACCTCGTACTTCATTCATTCCACAATGACATTAATTCATGGTCCTCATCCAATGAAAAGTGTTGATGGAAAAATTTTGCATGAATACCATCTGTAGTTGTTATGCTAATTTTATTCTGGACTGCGCTTCTAAATTCTCAGCTGAAATCTGCAAGTTGATGCAAGGGAGAAATTTCGTCCGAAACAAAACTACAGTGCATGCATTCTTCCTTGAATTGGGAAATGCCACGGCATTTCCCAATTCAAGGACGTGAGACTATTTGATTAATATACTGAATGTGATCTAGACCCACAGTCATGAAGCTCATTAGGAACCCAAGGGTCAAAGAATCGGGCTCAGACATAGATTGGAAATCCATAAAATAAAACATACAAAAAACTAAGTTTCTATGCTATGCAGAACAGCAAGAACAATTTTGTGGTAAACACCAGCAGCTGGCGAAAGCGACAAGATTAGCATTATAAGTGATGTTAATTTTGTGGCGATGCTTTCACTGGAAGTTGGTGAAAAAATGTTTTCGCTGGTGGGAAGGAAGCCAATATGTTCCAGACTTTATAAATACAACAAATATCGCTAAGAGCGGTGTGAGGCTCCCACCAGAGCAGTACCCCACAAGGGCACAGCCAGGAATATCTTTTGGGGGGGTTCACCTGAATTGGATGGTAGGCACAAGTGGTCTACCTCTACCTAGAGTTAATATGTGCATTGCACATATATTTTGTATTTAGACTTGACATCTTATTACATTATAATTATTAATCTTCTTATATCTTAAATATTGATCTTTTGACATTTTAAAATAAAACATTATTTTTTACAGTGGAATTTTATTTTAAAATTTAAGAAAACTCAAAGTTTAGTTCTTTAAGAAAACATGTTTTATTTTAAATTTGAAGAAGATCATAGTGCAAGAAGATTCATAATTATCATGACAAATGAGCTTCAAACATACCTTGAAGGAATACAATTCTATCACACTGAGAAAACTTATTATAATTTATCATGCCCAAAGACTAGATGTTATTTAAATACTCATGTTGTAGGTAGGCACAAAAAGATAAGTTATATAAACGGAAAGAAAGTCTGATTATTTACAGTTACAAAGAGATGTTAAGTCTATGTGATTTATTAGCAAGTTCGTCAAGGACTTCTTCCTCAGTAACAGCGATTCTCTCATGAATGTAAGCCAGAGCTAGTCCATTTAGGTGCTCTTTGGAAGTTCTGTTCCTCAAATAGTTTTTCAGCAACTTTAATGATGAAAATGACCTTTCAGGTGTACAATTTGTTACTGGAATTGTTGCTAAAATTGAAAGTAAGGAATCAACCACAGGCAAGAGGTCACTGTTGCAATGCTGAAAAGCCTCTACTGCATTTTTTGGCTTTTTTTCTTTCAAAATCTCCTTCAACAGAATAATCTCACCATGGAACCCAGAAGTTTGAAGTTCATAAAACTCCGTGACATTAGTGATGCTAGACATGTCTTGAAAACTACTCTCTTCTAGTCTGGTTTGTATCAAACCCTGAAAATGTGTCAATATGTCTGGTGAGATTTTTGGTCAAACTTTTGGTCAAAAGCCTGGATAGTATTTTCAAGGAAAGGGATGAATCGTGACCTTGTAAAGTATTCCTCAACTGAGTTGGCTGAAAATTGTCTCTCATTGTCTGCTTCCCTATTGTCCTTGGTTTCGAAACAGGAACTTCCAAATCTAAACACAGGTTACTACCTTTATTGAAGATAGGTAAAAATGTGTTACCTGCCTCATTGGGAGCATCTTCTAACTTCTTTTTTTAGTCATGGCAGTTGACAGGTCAAGATTTTCTCTCTGTAGGTACAAGCTTAATGGCAAAGTTAGTGAAAATACGTACTCAACGACAAAGAGGCTCATCAGAAAGTTACATTTTTCAATAGCACTTTGAAGAAGCTGAGCTTCAGTGGGAGCTTTTTTGTCAGTCCAGGTTTTGATTTCGTCTAAAGCTGGCAGCATAGGTTGAAGTAACTCTACAAAAGATTGCACTGAGTCATGGCGTTCAATCCAACGAGTCGGGCACATTCTCTTCAGTTTTTCTTTCCATCTATGTTCATTTTTTACGGTTTCAATATATGCCATTAAAACAGTTTGCCTCTTTGGGGTGTTAAAGAAATTGTAAGCACTCTCAATTGTTCCCATTCAATTTCGCACTCCCTGAATAGAGCACCCTTCAGAAATGCAGAGATTTAAGCTGTGTGAGGTGCAATGGACATACAAAGCTTTAGGATACTTTTCCCTTATAAGTGCCTGAACTCCATTCATATGCCCACTCATCACCCCTGCACCATCGTATCCTTGTCCAACCATGAACTCTGGTTGCAGGTTCAGATCATTTATGGTTTTGAATATTGCATCAGCTAGTCCCTTTCCAGTCATATCAGTGATGTTAACGAACTGCAAGAACTCTTCATGGACTTTTCCGTTCTCAATAAATCGCAAACAAAACGTCATTTGGGCAACAGTACCCACATCTGTCGTTTCATTGACAAGAATTGGAAACCATTGAGCATCATTTACTTTCTCAACAATTTTTTTCAAGATAATGTTGTTAAGTGATGAGATTATTTCATTCTGAATCTGCCAACCTACGCTAGTTGCATTTCCCCCCCTTCTTTTTCCATGTGTTCCTTTCATCTATTACGGTTCTTGAATGCCAAAAATATACTGTCTGAGCATCAGTATGGGTTTCTTGAATCTAAGGGAACAAAAGGTGCCCTTGAACATTTCGCAAGCCTTGTAAATGAAAATCTAGATAAAGGTTTCTCTGTAATTTCCCTTTTTATCGATTTTCGAAAAGCTTTTGACACTTTAGATATAAGTATTCTTTTATGTAAATTAGAGAGAATTAGTGTGAGGGGCCACATTTTATTATGGTTTGAGAGTTACCTAACCAATAGAAGGATGATAGTTAAAATAAATGGTACTAATAGTGATACTGAAATCATAAAGTATAGGGTTCCTCAGGGGTCCATTCTGGGACCTCTCCTCTTTTTGATACATATATATAAATGATATATGCCTAGCTATTCGGCATACTAAAATTATCATGTATGCTGATGACATTGTGTTAGTAAGTGTCCATAAAAATTTTGAAACATGCCATAAAAGGATGCAAATAGACTTTCATATGTTAAAAATTTGGTCGCATGACAATAATCTAATTATAAATAAAGATAAAACGTCGATTATGCATATATCCTCAATGAGTAAAATGAGGAAAGAGGTAAATGTAAAAATCCATTCCCACAAATGTATTCATGACAATAATATTGAGCTTGTTGATAAATGCAACTGTCCTTTATTGGACCAGGTAAAAAAGTACACTTACCTTGGTGTGATCATTGATGAGCACTTCAAATTCCCTCTTCACATTAACAAAATTAATAAAAAATTAAGAACTGTGGCTTATCAAATGTTTATGCTCAGACAAATTTTACCTACAAAGACCAAATTACTTAATTATTTATTTCGCAATGGCTGAGAGCATACTGAGATACGGAATCACAGTTTGGGGCATGGCCTGTAATACACTGTTAAATACAATAATTAGAAACCAAAAAAGAATTTTAAAATCAATTGCTTTGGATGGGTTCTCATATTATGGTAACACTGATCTGAAATCACTTTGTGTAAAATATAATGTTTTAACTGTAGATAAATTATTTAAATGGTTAATCATTGTGGAAAATTATTTTAAGAAATAATACCAAGTTCCCTGTAAGAATACACATTGTGTATCTAAAAGAAATACTCATATGCTGATAACTTAAAATTATCAAAATTTATATGGAAAAAGGTTGCCTACATATATTATACCATATACTTTTAATTGTATGCCTAAGCAATTGAGAAATTTAAAAAGAATGGCAGAAATTAAAAAAAGTATCAAGGAGTGGTTAATTAATGATATTGTGAATCTGTAATCCCTTAAACCTAAGCACTATATTTATGAATATGTTACATTTCTGTGATCATTTGTGAATTTTTTTTACTTATATCATTACAATATTATGTTAAACTATGGCAAATGTATTCATGTTACAGGTTTTTTAAGTTTTTCTTTTTTTTTCTTCTCCAATGAGATGTGTTTTGAGTTCTGTTTTATGCATGTTAATATTATTTTCCACTATGTAATATGCCGCTGGTATGAATACTATGGAACCTTCTGACAAGCCATGTGGCTTAGAAGGTCCTGATTTAAAAAAATGCAATAAAGGCAAATTGAAATATTAAGACAGTATCACCAGATTCAACACGGAATCTTAATTAAGTCTTGAAGTTTCCCTCTGCCCTTTGAATACTTTCGTTCATTAAAAGAGTTCCTGAGTCCCTATGTCCACGGAATGCTAAACCTCTTATGGCAAGGAAAATTGCTGTGGATATGATCGGCTTTAACTGCTCTCTGTTTTTCTTTACTTGAGCGACATGCCCTCTATTTAATGCCTTCTCAATACTTGGAACCACTTCTGTGTGTGTGGCCAAAAACATTCCCGCTTTTTGAAGTGAATCAGCATGATATTTCACCTTTTCGTGATCTCGTAAAACCTCCTTGGTGTCTTTCCATTTTTGAATGGATTCCTGACCAATTTTCCTAGACATGAGCTTTGCGTTCCAACTGTTGTGCAGAACAAAAAACAAAACTTATAAAATGCTCCGTCCTGAGATGGTGAATAAACCAGCCAGTCCCACTCACCAAGACATCTCAGAACAAACTTCAAGTTTCGTGGACCAAATGACGGAAAAACATAGATGATATCTGGTTTCCAAGGGTTCAGAAGAAGCTTCTTCCTAATGTTGTCATCAATCTGTAACATAACAAAAAAGTTAAATACATTCTGTAAAAAAAGTCTTTTTATCTTGCCACAGCATGGATAAAGCAATACTGGTGAAAATTAAGATGCAATTTGGTGTAATACTTTTTTTTTAACAAAACCAAATGTTATTTAAAGTTGAATATTCCCAACTACATCAACTATAAAATTAACTTAATTTAATTTAAGGAATGGAATTTTGTTAATACCTTTTTTTCCAACGTATAGGCCAATGTCAGAATCAAACATTGTCAAAGTTTAGTCTTCATTGAGTCTTGGTCTCTTGTTCATTGATGTTGGTTCTTCTTTTCTTTCCCCTTCATCACAGTCTAAAAAATACAAAAAACGTGGAATATCTATATACCTACATTTATTATTAGTAGAGACACATTTCAGTTTTAGGAGTTGCCTCAGAAAGATAATGGACACAAAATCCTATCGTATATTTTGAATATAGATTATAGAGCAACATTGAAAAAACGTTTTTCAATAAGGTGACAGCACTGCCTGGCGTGGCTTTGTAGTAGCTGCTCATTGTCAGTGATAAATTATAACCTCAAACTCACAGAATGTTGTAAAATTTACACATTTTGAGCGGCATACACAAATGTGTCTTCTCTATATTTTGGTTCTAGTTACTTAGTTATTTTCTGTATGTATGTCAAGAAAAATGAGAATTAAGTTACCTGGGGATGAACTTCTTGTTGATACATCAGAATTCTTCCCGAATAACCTCAGAATATCCTTCAATAAAACTGTTGGAACCAACTATGAAATAAGAAAACTTATAGCCTGTCTCAGAGCAGACGAGCGTGTGCCGGTAGCAAGCAAGACTACAGATCGTGGCAACTAGGGTGGCTCCGCGCCTTACGCACGCACACGCACACCCTCTCCCCACCAGCGACGCTCACCCAGTCACTTAACAGTACAGTCCGGCTCGCAAACTCGCGCCTAAATATTAAAACAACAGTGGTTGATTTCTGTTTGTTTTCTTTGACAATGTACTATCAGCAAAACGTAACTGTGATAAGATTGCATTGCGACGGGCATACATTCTCTTATTACTACTGCGAGGGGCTGGTGGTTGGCTCCCCCGTACATCGTGTGGGCGCACTGTACCTCGCCGAGACACCGCGCGCGGAGGGGTAGTGTGTTGCGGGGGCTCGGGGTATAATTTGTCTCTTTCGCAGTATCGCCCTTCCAGGTGCCACGCTACTCGACGCCATCTATATTGTAGGTATACATTGGAACATTGTATTATAGGACGCGATCTGTATTATTGGCGGCGGCCTGGCGTTTCACCATTACCGACTGCGCAAAACGGTACCGTGCATTGCCGCGAGGCGATTTTCTTCTGTGTGGTTTATTTTAATTAAGAGGAAGAATATCAACGTTTTCTTACATAAAAACTTTAGCAATAGTTTTTCGATTACGCATACTTTATTTCGATATTTATATACTTTTCTACACCTCGGGAATCGAAATCAAGCTTTCGGCCATTTTAAAAATCGAATAATGGGTAAAATTTAAGTTTAAAAGAATATTTGTAATGCGGAGATGTCGTTCTCTCCATAATAAAACAATGAAGTGCACCAATCAAATATTTTGGCCGTGGCGAAATGAAGAAGACGACCGTTTCGCCGTTCTCCTAGTTTTTTGCATGTTTTTCTTCACTCTTTCGACCGTATAAGCTAAACGTTTACATTTAAACACTTCTCAGTTAATGCATTTTGTAGTCAAATAAACAAGGAGTAAAACGATATATTACACGACTCTATGGAGCTCCGGTGGAATTTCATAAAAATGCTTTAATTTCAGCGTTCTACCTTTTTTTGCGCCGATAGTAGTGCAGCAGATAGTAGCTGGTGGCGCGCAACCCGCGCAACTATGGTCGACGAACTTTATCTGTACTATTCATTCAATCCCCGACATCCCGTAGTAATAGCGGCAAACACTTGCCGAATAGACTTGAAGAAAGTCAAACTGCATTATTTCAGATTAACATTCCTTTGTTCGCTATCACCAAGTGTTGAGGTGAGGAGTGTTTTAAACAATTCTTAACTTAAAAAAAATTCCTTATCATGTACACCAAAAATTATAAACACAATTTTTTTAGTTCCTCTGGGGGGGGGTTTAATCCCCAAAATCCCCCCTCGCTGCGTCCCTGGTACCCCAGGTATACCCGAATGTCCCATCGATCTATTAGATAAAAATTTTCATTTTAGGCCCAAGGGTTGTCCGACCTAGAAAGGGCTACTGTCGAACTTTTGCAAGCAATGAAATTCAATTTTAAGATTTTATATTCCGAAGTTTAAACTATAAAAGTTGGTAGATTAATTAGACGAAGATTAGAGTAGATTAACTTCTTTTCCAAGAACATATAATGAAAATTATATTAAATATTGAGGTAGATAGGACTAACTTTACAGCGTTGCGTGCAGTTTTTAAAAGTTGAACAGACCGCCGATAGCCAGTCCCTTCCGATGCCGGCTCAACCGGGGCACCGGGGCAACCGGCACGTGAAACAACTGAATATAGTAATAAAAGCAAGTATGGCGTCCCTGGTCATTACTAGAATTTTCTGCAACACAGGTGCGATATTATGTGCTTTTATATAACCAAACACGTAATTGATAGATAATAATTATTATTATATGGTTTAAAGCTGTATATATTGATTGGAATTCTTTATTGCCAAGGAAGAACTTGGATTTTAGCTCGTGGTACCCATACCTACCAGAACGACTATGGATTGCATGTTGTTAAAAACTTTCAAATTTTATTCACTTTTCCGTCATTGAGTAGATGTTTCTCTAGACTTGAAATAATTTTACCCAGATTTTAATGCGTTATCTCTTCCAGTTCTTCCAAGAGCTCTTAAGCAATGTATTAAACTCAGACATTTTTCGCAATGTGTAAGTACCCACTTTACCTTTTGCGGACTAAACGTTTTGTCGTGTCCGGTCCTTGATAACATTTTAACAGGTTCGTTTGATTTTATGTTTATGCCCTCACTTGTAGACGAGTCGCCTGAGAGTACAGCAGGTACTCATTCCTACCCTTACGCGTAGAAGTTACGCGGTTGAAAAAAAGGTCTATCAGCGTGACAAACCGCATTGTAATGTTGGCACAATTGGACACGTTGATCATGGTAAAACGACACTTACAGCAGCCATTACCAAAGGTAAGTGTAAAGCGCCCTCAATCGTGTAATCAATTTACTTAATGCTTTCTAATGGATTACTCATTACAATGCCCGGGTTTTGCAAAGTATTTTTATTGCTGTAATTTGCCATTATCCGCTAATCACTCGGGCAGAAATTACCTGTAAGCCCTATTGTTAATTTGTACTTGATTACATATTTGTTGGTTGCCAATTTTTATGCGTTCCCACTTTCATCACTTAATCACCTTTTCAGTACTATGTGAGCAAGTAAGGTATAAATCGTAAAAAGAGAAATATCATACGGTGCTCTAGCTATGAAGTTTCTCTCTCTTTAATTACTGTAATATAAAGAGGATAAAGCTCTCAACTATCATTTCTCTGACCATGGAAACCAATCACCGGCAATGGAATCTTGGCAACTACAGTATGCTGCTCACATGGAAGGTTATGGTGCCTGGCACTGGGGAAGGCGAGGCCTCAGAGGTCGCCCTCTCACAAAATCCTTGGGAAACAACATAGTCAAAGGATGCAAGGGATAAGGAAAATATTTGGCAGGAAATGGGCGAAGGGAAAATAGGTGCTTTAGGTCTGTGCGAGGTGAGATGGAGGGATATCGGGAACTGCTGGGGTGATGGTTAGAGGTTAATCTATGATTTTGGAGGTGAGAGTCTGTGTGGAGTAATTATGGTGCTGAATACAAATTTGAGGAAGAGAATAGTGGGTGTTTAACTGGTGAGGGACAGGATACTATTTGTTGAAATAGAATTACACGTGACAACTTTCTTATTGATCCAGGTGTACATGCCTGCTAGAAGTTTTTGGGAGAAGAGGTGGATGATGTATGTGAGCAACTAGCAGGGATAAATAGAGAGGTAGTGGGTGAGAAAAACTATAATTGAATAGGTGACTGGAATGTGGTGTGGGAAGGCAGGGATGGATGTTAAGCCTGTAGGTATTGACTCAGAACAAGAAATGACTATAGTTAAAAGCAGCAGAATTTTGTGGAAGAGATAAATTATGTTTTCCAAAAAGTTAGTGCTAACATCACCTTTATTATGTGAGATATTGGATAATGCTGGGGACACAATGAGGTTTCCAATATATGAGGTTACATAATCATGTAGCAGAGGTTTAGTGCCAAAAACTCATTAACCTTTCTGGGGCAGATGCAGGCTCAGATTGTACTTTAGTTCTCATGAAATGTCATGTTATGTTTCAAAGTCTTAGTAAAAGTTGGATGATAAAGTGGTGTAATTTGGAAGCAAGGAAAAGAAGGCAATACAAGGAGCAAGTATGAGGGAAAAGGTGAAGGGAAGCAAAAGTGAACTGTCAAGGAAAGATGGGAGATGGGAAGGATAGACAGGCACAGTTGTAGTAGCTGAGATATTTGTAGAATCAGTAGATCTATAAGGATAATGAATCAATGGGTCTCAGAAGAAATTATTTGGTTAATAGAGGAGATGTGGATGTGGAAAATGTCAACACTGGCCTAAGAAAGAGGAAGTAAAGGAACTAAATAATTAACTCAAGCAATTAACTTGTTGGGCAAAGGAAAACTGGCAGAAAGGACAATGCAAGGAAATGGAAAAGCTGCTGGAAGAGAGGGAAGTGGGTATGATATACAATAAGGTTAGATGTCTGAAGTAATGGGAAAAGACAAGATTAAAAAATGAGTGAATAAAGGGGAACGGTCAAAGTAAGAGTAGGTCAAAGTGGGCAAGAAGGTACAGGAAAGGAGACAACCATGGTGTGAATGTGTGTAGAGGAGAGTAGGGGACTATGTTGGGAAGAGAGTATAGAAAATGGATGTTAGTCGGAAGGGGAAGAAGGGAAGACCAAAGGTAATAAATGAAAACCAAGTGGAGGAAGGCATAAATGAGAAAGGCTTTAGAAAAGAAGAGGTTTTAAACAGATTTGTGGAGAAGAAGAATAGAAAAAGAGAATACTACCCCCTTTGATATGGGATACAGCAGTGAGAAAGATGAAGAATTAGATGCATTGAAAAATTGATGTGGGAAATATGGAATGGAGATAAATGTTGAAAATGAAACTAATGAGAAAAGTGACGCATCAATGGGAGAGGGGGTCGAAGTTTCTCTACTTAATGCCCTTAAAACAAATTCTCTCCAAAATACGAGTGGGAAACAGGAGGTACTCGGGAAAGAAACAAGTATATTGAATAAACCACAAATGAAATAAATATAGTTCACCAGCTTAAGAATTACAACCAAAATATTGCAAAGGTCAGCCAACCTGTTCTGACGTCTAAAGCTTAACAATCAATCACTAATATTAACAACGTGCCATAAAAGTAGCTCGGCATGTTCACACCACAGTGATTGCCAGCCAAAAAGAGCGAGGAGTCAGCTGCGCCATAGGAGTGGATGTTTTTCGGCACTATGGAAGGGTGGAATGGTTGAGCTAGGGAGTAGAGGTGATTGGTAGCCTCGGAGGGGAGGTTTCGGCAAGGTAAAAGAGTGGAATTTTGCAAGGGGGTGAATGGAATACATGGTGATTAGTAGCCTTGGAGTGGAGGAAGGTAGTGCCCTGAGTACACACATGCTGTATAGGATTTCAATTAGAGCTTAGGGAACTGTTTTTCTTATCCAATCGGGGAATGCAGTATTTTGCCTTTGTGCCGTGATTTTCTGCTTTAGCATGTCCTTGTAGTCTTCAGGTGCCAACTGCTATTTAAATGAGAGAGGGCCTGGTGAGGTGACTGTTGCGGCTCGATGGTTATGCCACGAAGGTTAGCAGCATGAAGGTTTGCAGCACGAAGGTTTGCAGTAGAAGTTGCAAGAAATGCTGAGTCAGGGTATCGAGTCTTGATATTGATGTCTTGATTTCGTTGGCTCACAGATATTGTTAGCGAGACAGTATCAGAGCGCGCATCTCATGTGTGCCTTGGGCAAGTCCTTTGGCTAATCCAGAGGGTAAACTGAACAAAAGTGGGGGGGGAGGCTATTCTCAAAAAATGCCTCAAAAGACAAATATATATGGTTCTAAGCTTCATTATACTTAAAAATACTCTATGATAATTATATTTTGTCTTTTTATCTTGTAATTTAAAATACATTTTTCATTCAAATTAAATTTCAATATCCAGTTTTATAACTACCACATTTTTCTGTTATCTGTTCTTCATCTTGTATCGATTGGCTTGGGTTATGGAGAATTTACTGTATCCCCTAACCCGACTTATCTAGTACTGTGATTATCCCAGCTTGATGATGATAAGCATCAGATATTTGTCTCCAAATAGCTGTTAAACACCTCAAGACTTTTTGTTATGTGGCTTTTTTCAAGATTTTTGTCAAAATAGTGATTTTTTCTTTTCAGTACTTGCGGATAAGGCATTAGCTCAAGCAAAGCTGTATGCAGATATTGATAATGCGCCTGAGGAAAAGGCCCGTGGAATCACCATCAATGTTGCTCATGTAGAATACTCAACCCCCAATCGGCATTATGGCCATACAGATTGTCCTGGACACGCTGATTACATCAAGGTACCATTTCTGTAAATATTGTGTGCCATGGTTTTTTTCTTGTTCTTGCAGGAATGCTTTTCCTTACTCTCTGTACCTTTTTTCCCCATGCAGACATTCTTTATTCTAGTGAAAAGTTTTTATGCAGTAAAAAGTTATGGTTATTAATATAGTGAGTAACGAACCACAATAGAACAAATAAATTTGGTCAAAATTGATTCACAGTAATTTTTTTGCCTATTTGCTTTTGTAATGGCTAATATTTGATGTAAAAAAATACAATTTTCTAAGTCTAAACATATGCTGTTGTATTGAGACTTAATGGTGAACAGGTAAAGAAACAGTATTATGAAAAAATTGGTATTTTGTGTGACATGGATGGTTGTGATGTGTCTTTGTTTATGATGAATTCATGAGATTTGCATTCTGCACTGGTAATTAGATCTAGAAGAGTCATTCAATGGGATATGTACTGATTTTAAGGGCTGAAATGGAGGTTATTCAACCAAAATAGCTCTGCTGCGGAATCCTCTTATGTAGCCTCTCATTTTCTGTAGTGGCCCATCCTTGGAGTTTATAGTCTTGAGAGATAATGGGACTTGTCACTCCTGGGGGGCTATTACGTATCACGAGTCGCCCGGCGAGAACTCAGTTTTCGGCGACTCGGAGTGGCCTGCGACTCATTTGTCGCCTTTTGCAATTACGCATCATGATTTTCTCATCGCTGCGGCTTAAATAGTCGTCTCCCGAAGTCACCCTTGCAGGAGGGGGTCATAAGACGAGTCGCCCCCTTGAGAGACATACGCTTGGCGATAGGCAACTGTTTGTTTGTATTGAAGAGCTTGAATACATTCAAATTGGTAATGGAAACGACGTGGTGAATCGTTGGCATTCATTCTGAGGTCTCTTTTGTGTCACATTTATATTCATGTCTCAAGCATAGATTGAGGGTGTTAAACGATATATTTGGTTGTAAGTTGTGAGTTTCAGTCGTGTTGTGCAGCGTTCGTGTACGATGGATTCAATATCATTTATTGCCGAAGACTTGATAGCTTGTGTTGCTGTTGTTTCCCCCTCAAAAGATAGTGCCTACCCTAGTCCTCGTTAAAAATGTGATTAACAGTGCTTAAATTATTCGTGTGCAATAAGTCGTTGGCATTCATTCTGAGGCCTCTTTATACCATTATATTTTGTTTTATTGGCCATGTGGATGTATTTATAGAAATAGTTGAGTGACTGACTTATTGGTAAGTATGTACAATACGTAATTACTATAGCCACGAGAAGCTACCGTGAAAATTTTCTTGGCAGTAAGTATTATCAAGAAAGTAGCTTGGAATACCTATTGTAAAGGATTTTAATTTATTATTGAGAATTGAGTTATACCTAATCTATGACTTCATTGTGTAAATATTACTACGCTCTTGTATCTTTGTGCTGCATGACGTACTCCATTCCGTATCATAACCATTCCGGGAAAATAGGAATGTTATGACCTACTATAACAAGCCTAAGTCACTATGAAAGGAATGAAGTTAGGGCACGATAGAGAAAACTTTTTTTAAAGGAGCCAGTACACTAGCGAGCTACCAGCAATAACAAAATTATTTCTTTTAAATTGTGCTATCTATGTGAGGTCGAAGTGAGAAGACATTTGAGTGGTTCAGCCGATGCATTACTTGTTCAAAGGGTGTATTGTTAGCAGCTTTGTCCGATTTCATACTTGTTTATTGCCCTAAAATATCAGTTTATCGTAACAAATGTTCACTTTAATCATTTAATAGCTGAACTGGTAGACTTGCAGGAAATTACTGAGGGTAAATGTGCAACTAACCACCAAAGCAGGAAATTAATGTGAGGAAAATTGAATATTTACTTACGCTAATATTTACTGAAAATTGAATTGAATATTGAGAGACTCGTTGATCATCATCGTGTTCCCTCGGCATTTATGCGTATTGTATTGTAATTGCAATGAATCACCGGTAGTTATAAAGCGGAAATGATTGAGGGTGCGAATCATGGGTATTCTGCATTATTACGGGTATGTTAACGTATCCATCTATATCCTTGTGAGTTTATAAACAAATATTTCGACATACATATCACAAGTTCTATAGTTCCTAACATGCCATTGTGGAGCCTATTATCGTATCACTTCAAATGAAATTATGTTCACTCCAGCCCGTTAACGATCAACATATGCATCAATTTATGAGGTTTTACTGTAAATTGGCAACAAAAAGTTGTCGAAATCTGTCGAATCGTAATAATAATAGAGCAAGGAGATTCTATCACATAACGGAGGTACTCCTCAGTCGTCTGCTGATACATAGGACCCCACGTGACTTTTATAAACAGGATGCTCATTGGCCCGGAGCATTATTAGTAGACTGTTCTGAAAGATCTCATACACTGAGTTGTCACCCGTGGGAGGCCGATGAGTTGCAGGCAGGGAATGAGTGACCCCTCTGATGCATAATAGGAAGGGGTGACTCGGCGGGGGCGGAGAGGACGACAAAGTTATCGCCTATGACACGTAATGGCCCCCCTGGAGGATATTGGTGTATCTTAAATATGCTGGCTGTAGGTAACCAGTCAGCAATTGTGCTTTGTTCATGCTTTTGAGGATCAAACTGCCAACCTTCTGTTGTTCCGCTTCTAGCTTTGTAGCCAAAATGCAAAGGGAGTATATGATTATTCAGTTGGCTTGGGAGGAAGAAACTGCCTGACTCTTGCAGGGAACAGGAAGGTCTTGTCACTCCCTGTGAGATTGGCTGACCAGCCAAGTCCTTCGCTGCCCTTAACCCTCCCAAGATCATTTTGACTGTTGTACATTCTGAAGCTCTTTGTGTGGCTGGTATCCCACAGTTGTGTGGATCCAAAGCAGTATGAAGTAAACCAGGTTTTACACATTTCTGCTGTAAATGTAAGGTTTAATGTGTTCAAATCATCATGAGGTGACAGAACACATAGCTATATTTTGCATACCCAGCCAACATTGGATCGACAGTTGGGCTTTAAAAAAATCTTTTAAGTTTTTATTAAGTGTCTTTATTATTATACCTTGCAGGAATTCACAAATTTTCTTTTCTTTAGAACATGATTACTGGAACAGCACAGATGGATGGAGCTATTTTGGTGGTTGCTGCCACAGATGGTGCTATGCCCCAAACACGAGAGCATTTATTGTTAGCTAAGCAGATTGGAGTGAATCATATTGTGGTGTTTATCAACAAGGTATACATGGTATTTTATTATCAGCTTTTTGGCCTGCTAATTATTTTGGAATGTGATTTCCTGCTCTAAATTTCATGGTTCATTCTTCTTGGGTGTGTGAGCTAATTTATTCACATTGTAATAATATTCAAAACCAGGTTGATGCTGCTGACCAGGAGATGGTTGACTTGGTGGAAATGGAAATAAGGGAATTAATGACAGAAATGGGTTATGATGGTGATAATATTCCTGTTATCAAAGGATCAGCTTTGCATGCCCTAGAAGGAAAGTCTCCTGAGATAGGTAGGTTAAGAGTCCAGGTAATATGTTCATAGTTTTGAAAATGGATACTATAGTGCCTATGATAGTTTCGAAAATGGCTATGTGTAATTTTATGCCCAGCTAGAATTATTCATATTGAGCTATTCTTCTTGAATTGTATCATGTTGTGTATTGAAATGAGGAAATGTTTAACATCATATTAAATTTTCCAATCTGTATTTTTGTACTCTAAGTACACTAATGGCCAGATTTATAATTTCCTATTATCATTAGACGCAAATGATGTGGCAGTGAAGTCAGCTTGACCCATTCTTTACCACAATGTGTTTAAACACATGGTAAGAATGTCAAAGTGTAAAGGTTTTTCTTGATGTTGCATGCAAGAGGAAAACTTTTTCTTAAATTCACTACTTTCTTTGAGATCTCTGGAGGGTTATATCTCATAGATTTCCACCAATTAGCTCTAAACTTGGCCGTCATTGGAAAACTGTGAACCACTGCACCTGTACAGAAATTTTTGCCAGGAAAGAATGGGTTAATGCTAACTGCAACTTTGGATTTGTAATTTTTAATCAGAGATTCGGTTAGTTAATTAGATACTTATTGATGGAAGAACACCTTATATACAGTTTTAATGCCGAGGGAATAGCTGAATATGGGAAACTTAAATGGCATTACTTGCTCCACTGAACAATTTGTTTTCTATGAAAATTTATTATTATGACCTCTTTGTAGGTGCTGATGCTATTATGCAGTTACTTGAAGCTGTTGATACACACATTCCCACTCCAGTCCGGGACCTTGATAAGCCTTTCCTGCTTCCTGTGGAAAATGTATACTCCATTCCAGGTATTTCTCCCCCAAGGAGTATAAAGGTTTATCGAATGTGGACAAGTGATCCCTCTAGATAAAATATTCTGAAAATGTGGGAAGATATTACGTGAAGTCTTAAAAATTAAAATGAAAAACATTAGCTTGTAACAGGTGTAGTTTCATAGCCAATTGTTGGTGGCTGATATTGGGAGATCAATTAAATCAAGAGGAATAACGATTTTTTTCATTGATGCTTATTTAAGTGTACCCCTTATTTTTGACCCCTCAATTCGAATTTGTCAATATTGTATTTTTGCCTGCCTCACAATTCTGATGAATCATTAGAAAGTGATGATGAATTTCATTTTGTATCAACTTTGAGTTTGTGTAAAAATTAAGCATGTCTAAAACTTACTTTTAGTTACTTTTTGACATGCATTCACTTATTTTTAAAATAATTTCTTAAGCTTCTGGTTTCTCTAAGGTGTCGGTGATTATTTATTGCGAACTGGAGTACATCAAATCAAATGAATTGAAGAATTGCATGTTCCTTGTTTTCTCTTAGCAGATAACTTTAATTCATATAATCATGCACTTTAGGAGCGGAATAAAATTCTAACATTCCAATTCATTCCTTATAGGAAGAGGTACTGTTGTTACTGGTAGACTGGAGAGAGGAATTTTAAAGAAAGGGAATGATTGTGAATTTGTCGGCTATAACAAAGTCATCAAAAGTACTGTTACAGGTAAGTGTTCATGGTAATTCCATGGTATATATATATATATATATATATATATATATATATATATATATATATATATATATATATATATATATATATATATATATATATATATATATATATATATATATATATATATATATATATATATATATATATATATATATATATATATATATATATATTTGTAGAGAAAATGACATAGTAGCTCAGAACATGTTGTTAACCGACATGTTCTTAAGATGAATAGCCCTGGGTTTCCTACCAAGAGTTCAAATGAAAAGGAATTTAATGGGGTAACAATCATTTTGTTAAAGTGGATCACAGAGTAATATATTTACTTTTATGGTGTGTTGGTTAATATGATGTACCTATAAATTTATGTGGGGCCCAATCCTTCAAATATTTGAATATTATTACTACTAAACTTTTTCTTGCCCTTTTTGAAGTAGGTATTTGAATATAATCAGCATGATTTTTCTTGATAATATTTATTAATGTTGTTCCCCTTAACAAAGCTTGTTTGTTGAGTTGACTTGCAAAGTTGCTTCTTGAGGGTTCCTGTTTGCATCTCCTCCTTAAATGTCCCAATGGTTGATTATAACTTGCATATGATAGGTGACATGCCTTATCTCTGTTTTACCCATGTAAAATATGCACATTATTTCAGGTGTGGAAATGTTCCACCAAATATTGGAAGAGGGTCAGGCAGGTGATCAGGTGGGTGCCCTTGTAAGGGGTGTTAAGAGGGATGACATTCGTAGAGGAATGATGATGGTGAAGCCAGGCACAGCCAAGGCCTTTGACCACCTCGAAACACAGGTAAGGGGCCCCCTTGTGTGACATACTTTTAACTTGCAAATTATTCCATTAACTTGTTACCTAGTTTCTTACCTTATGTTACTCAGCATCTTATAATATGCACCCTAATTTTAATGAGGAAGTTTGAGTGAAGAAAAGGTAAATTATAAGAAGAGGCTTGAGAGATTAGATATTCACGGGTAACTCATTGCATGTCCATATTAATTGATATTAGTTACTTAAGGAGAGCAAAAAATATTTGAGATAAGTATCTGTTAAAGCGAAAACTTTGGTATTGTACAAATGCTGAAATTCTCATTGGAAAAACAGTCATTTGTCTGGGCTGGTGTTCCAAACCATATCCCATTAATTAACACTGGATTCTTTTTCTTTTACTAGGTAAGGTACTCTGAGATCTGTGGTAATACATATAAAGACGATTTTTTTCTCCGTAAATGTTTCATCTCTCTGCGTTTCATAGCAGATTACTCATGCTTTATTTTTACTGCTTAAAAGTAGTTCCTTAGCTTCAACAATGCAAGATTTCTAGTGTATTATGCCTTGAGTAGATTTTAACACTTACGCTGCAAAGGACGCTTCGGTGCGTCCTCTGCAACCTACTGTCATGTGCGGAGGACTCACCTGAGCATCCTGCTGCTACTCGTTTTCAAATGCAACCAGAGTCGATGACTGGGGCATTCCAATTTCCCTCTTGCTTCTCTGTTATGCTCCATACTTTCTAGGAGTGGCCGTTGTTTCTCGGTATCCCTTTACAATTGTCTTCTAACTTAGTTTTCCTCTTCTGTTGCATTTTTTAAATCTTTGTATTGTTTTTCTATTTTACTGAGCTAAATCATGTTGCTATCGAATAAATGATATAATATATAATGTATGATAAAATGTCATACTGAAGGTCCATTAGTATTGAATTTGAGAATGATATTGAATGTCGAAACCATGGACACTAACATTTAAGTGTGGAATGTCCAAAGTGACAATTCATCTCATTTCATGTGGGCTACGTTTTTTAAAGACAATACAAACTTAGATGAGGGAGCTTCATTTGGAAAATATAAGTTGAACAAGGGGTAGAAAGATACACGGTATGAGAGAGAAATGTGATTTCATTATGAGAATGGGGTTTTGAAAAATAATTTAGATAAGTCTCCTAATAGGTTAGTGGGTAAATTAGTTAGTGGCTGTCCCTGAACTTTGGGGCGATATCCAGCCATCAGAAGTAGCCTCTTATGAGGGACTCAGAGGATAGGCTACTGTGGGGAAGACGGCCACGGGAAAACCCTTGGGTCCTTATCCTGCGTGAGAACCACCCTTGCTCCCTGCCTCATCCCTTTCTAAGCAACCTGTGGCCCGGCACCTTGTCGACGACGCCGATTGTTCCCATGGGCTTTTCCCAGGGGGCCTGGCCCGCTCATAAATGGCCTGGGTGCAGGTGTCCCTAGGAAATACCCCGGTCAACAAACCACAGGTTTCCCTAGAAAATAGCAGATTTTTTCCGACTGCCTGTGTCTCATCGATGCCCAGCCACACCAATGTATTAACTGGTATCAAAGATGTAGCAGAGAAACCATTCCCATCAACGGGTGGAACCTTTTACTGGGTTGTCGAGACATTCCCTCATTCCTCTACGGCCTATGGCCAGAATCCCCTTGCGGGCCGCCTCCACAATACTACTACAGGAAAGTGTTAGGTGCTAAGTTCGATCATTGGAAGAAGTGGTCAGGTTCTAACATTTACAACTGTTGTTTATTATATTGGTCATTCTAGTGTTTCTTTCAGTAAGGCACTATGGAATGTTATCCCAAAATAATTTATATGCAATAATATAAATGTGTAATTATTTTTAACGTGACAAGTATATATATTTGCAAAAAATAAATTGTTCCCTCTGGCAAATGTATTAGTATTTAATTTATGTAAAACTCCTTGCTAAAAAATGTCAAATGGTATCAAAATTTTAGAAGATGGGTGAAAAAATTGATGTTGTGGGTTGCATCACTCTGAGATAGCTGTGTGCTGCAGACGCACCGGTGTGTCCTTCGTTTCATTTGTTTATAATAAAGATGGAATTTTTAAAATTATATTTTATGGTATCCAGAGAGTCATATCTACCTGGCTATGCAAAAAAACTACTGCCGCTCACGGCAAAATTTTTCATCAAATGGCCAGCGGTGAAAGTGCTAAAGGAAGCTCAACTTTTGAAGCCCAGGAATATTTTTTGTTTAAATGTAAGAAGAAGTAATTGATTAAGAATATGGCCTTAATTCCTTTCATTAACTTTGTGCTTAATTTATAATTACTTCATGCTTCTCTTGTTAGAAATATGGCCATGCATGGATAAAAACTCATGGTGTAAATATTGGATGAAAGCATTCTGGAATTTTAAGATTAGTGGAAGCTGAGGCTATAGCCCCCCCATTGGGTCGGCTGGGGGGTATTCCCCTCAGACCCCCGGTTGGCCCCCCCTCCCTCCTCTCCTTGGACCAAACCTACTGTTGGTGCAAAAATTATGTAGACTTGAGTTTGGACACACATTAAAAATGAACCATGATACCCACATGAATGTGAGTTACACCAAATTTTAGCTTGTTTTATTTTAGGTTTAACAGTAGTTGCCGATTAATTTAAAATTCCACTCTCGATTTTTTATCAATTAAAAAGTTGAGTGTGTTGCCGCTTGCGACTATGTCTTGGAATCTCTTTGGGCACATTGAAGAAATTCAGTGCATTGAGAATAGGCCCTTATGAGTAAAAGGTGGTAGAAAATGGTTAGATACTAAAAAGGGCACAATTGCAACCTAAAATAAAATTCATGAAAAGAGCGTGTGCAGTGATTGTTTTCACCCTTTGAGGCAATGCACAGAAGGAGCGTATGAGTAACTGGTTCGGCCCGCAACCCACAAGTGGCAACAGGGCTCAAACTTTCACCACCCCTCTCGCGAAAACGGCCACCTTACCGCTGGCTCAAGCTCGCTAAAATACTCGGTTGTTTATTAACCTGTTAAAATTCGATATCGCAATATAAGTTAACGATGGTAATTGTTATTAAATATTGCTGTAAAGAGCTTCAAAACAAGACCAAGATCTTGCTTCTACTACTTTTCATGACCAAGAAAAAGTCGTTTCTTAAACTTGTTAATAACTTTTTTATGGCACAATAGAAAAAATTGAACATTTAAAGGTACATTTAAATATGTTTTCCCTGCACAATACTACAAGATCATTACCATTAAAGTACAAGTTTCTTCACTATTAAATGCCAAAGCCTTTCGAAAACTGCAAAAAACTGGCACTTTTTTGTACTCACCGAAATAAAAAATCGAAAGTGTAATGTAAAAATAATCAGCAACCACAGTTGAACGTAAAATAAAACTATCGAAAATTTGGTGTAACTCGCATTCATGTGGGTACCACGGCTTATTTTTAATCAGCATCCAAACTCGAGTCTACATAATTTTTGCACTGACATTAGAAATGCCACTGAGTGGAAGTAATTAGATGAGTGCTACTCTGTTAATGCAGGTAGTCATTGTTTTCAAATTTTTGGGTTAATTATTGATATGGTGCTTCTTGCATTTCTTTATTTTTATTCAGTGCCCAGTGCAGGTGAATTTTTATATTTAGGCTACAGTTAAACATTATCAAAAAAATTCTTACTTAGTATTGTATGTATTTTGCTTTTTCAATTTTACCATTGCATTGATAACCTCTGTGCAACACTGTGGAGCCGTGCTAATCTGAGACCATATGTAATCCCTACAGGCCTCTGGCATGTAGTGAGGGTGATTTAACACAGAGTTGTGAGATGGCCTCATTTAAAATTATTTCTTGAGATAACTTTTTTTTGATATGGCTGACTTGTGTCTTTAAATTGAATGACAGGCAGAGTTGGTTGGTCCAAATTATTTTTAAAATAATAGTAAAAGTTGTCTAACATAGGTGTGGGATGATAAAGCTGGATTTTGGTGAAAAATTTGCATATGATATCACCAAGAATGTGAATTCCAACCATTTGCACCAGAGGATAAGATCACGGTGGTAGCTTGAAAAGCCTAATGCAGGAAAACCTTGTGTGTTGGCAAAATGTTTCAATTTTGTAGACTTGAATGTGACTGCTTGCTGTGAGTGTTAGCAAAAGTGTTGGTAGGTTGGTAGGAAGGGAAGAGGATAAAAAGGAAGAGAATGGGAGGGGGTGGTTGTAGGAGGAATGTCGGATAATCGTACTGTATACTCTTGGCCCATGAGATGCAGGCCAAGGTTAGATCACCCAGAAAAAAAGGTCTTATATGCAGGGAAATGTGATTAATTTCCTTAGCATAATATCAAATATTTTTTTAACTATTCCATTAAGTTAAGAAACAGTTGACTGTGGATTAATGCCGATGGTGTGACAGGCACAGGGTGAGGAAGAGTGGAGATAATCTTCACCCGGAAGCATAGGTAAGGTTCAAAGAAAAGAAGGGATAGGGTTCTTTATGACATCTTGGACCTTGTTTGCTTACCTGGCCACAGAGCCATTTTAAAACAGTGTTTGTTCTTTTGAGTTAAAAAATTTTTGCTGTTTCTAAATCAGGTTTTTTCTCAGGAGTAAGAATTTTCCACCATTTTAAAATGGCGTTCATATCAATAGGGTTGAAAATGAAACCTTTTCTGATCAAAATTATCACACAAAAAATTTATTTGATTTTCTTGTGACTTGCATCATCAAGCTACTAGTTATTACTTATGAGGGCCGTTCCCGCTTAAGAAAAGTAATTGAAGTTAGTGGTGATAGAGATACATGAAAAACAAATCGAGTTCCTAGCAACACACACAATCAAAATCTAAACGCGTGCACCAATTTCAGTATTAAGTTCATAAGAATATATTCAATTTAAAAAGTTATTGGGCCCAATTTACATACCACTATGCATACATGTATACATATATATAACCCAAGGTCAACTCTAATATTTGTTCAGCGTGCACCAAGCTTCATGCAAACCCATTAACCAAAGTTTTCTTTCACTTATCCCACACTGTGCCAAGGTCACCCTCCTCTCTCTCAGGCTCGCGGCACTCTGAATCTATGGCCTCTCGTCCTTCCTCTCATTCACACAAACCTCTCCTTGCTCATGGTGGCCCACAAATTATAAGGTCCTCTGCTTCCGCAGCCTCAGTCCGCTCCTCACAGCAAATCCCTCCTTACTCTCGGTACGGGATAAAATAACTTTTCCTCTCGCACATGCGGCGTGCGTCCGCTCCCAACGGCAGGTTCCTTCTTACACCTTTTCCTATTGTTAACTCATTCCTTCCCCTTGGCGTGCCTAGCAACGGCCCTTGTTACCTTCTCGCGTCCTGCTTTTCTCTATTGTTAATTGTTTACATTGGATTGACGTCCCTAGCGACGGCCTACCATGTCGATATTGTTATGACCCAAAGTTGACCTTGAGTCTATATTTACAATGTTACATCCTTTTTAGAAATCCTCTAATGATCCAGACTTAGCTTTATCCAGAGGACTCCTCGCCCCATTCAGGCCTGATTGGCAAGGGTCTGTTTTACTTTTTTGAAGTTAGGATTAAATAATCAGAGTTGTGCATCATGTTTACTATTTACCCATGTTAAAAAGATTAATCGCTGAAGGATAGATTAGCGACTGATGAATATGTATTGACTCCAGGTTTACATTCTGAACAAGGAGGAAGGTGGGCGGTCGAAGCCATTCATGTCGTTTGCTCAGATGCAAATGTTCTCAAAAACATGGGATTGTGCTGCTCAGATTCAAATCCCTGATAAGGAAATGGTGATGCCTGGAGAAGATGCAAAGTAAGTATTTCCTTGTGTTCTGTACATCATTTACAGTAAAACCTCGATTTTAGGCCCCTTGATTTTTATTTACCCTTGATTTTGCATAGCCACACTAAAGTCTGGTCTGGAAGTATGTGGTATTTCAATAGTAAAGTCTTGACTGAAATTAGTTTCTTATTTTTATGTGGTGTGGTATTAAGGTCATCCTTATATGCTGTCAAATATGGTAAATTTGATCAAATTTACAAATCAAAACACATTTTTTTGACTCAATACTTGATTTTAAATATAATGAAGCAACCTGAAAATGTTATTGCATAATGAATTTTTATTATCCCTCCATTTTACTCATATATAACATACTGCCTCTTTTTTGATCCTTCCAACTGTACAAAATCATTGCTTTACTCTTTATTATATTTGGCAGTGATCAGTGCAGTCATGCTACTTTTTCTTAAAAAAAGTATATATTTATGAAAATATTCCAACATTTTTCTTTGTTGCAGGCTTGTCCTCAAGTTAATCAGGCCAATGGTTGTTGAACAAGGTCAACGCTTCACGTTAAGAGATGGTAGTCTTACTTTAGGAACCGGTGTCATCACAAAAACCCTTACTCCTTTGACTGAAAAGGAAAGGATGTCATTATTGGAAGGCAAGAAAGTCCTTAAAGAAGCTAAAGCCCAAGGAAAATAGTGTAACCATGTAATCAGCCATTTAAATCTTTCTGAAAGAGGACAGTAGTTTGTTGAGGAGCCTCTTGTCATGGACTCCTGATGAACTGCAAGAGTAGTTGAATCAATTGACAAGGAGGTACCAATGATAAAGATGAACAAAGTGAACTCAATTGCTAGCCATTTAGAAAGTTTGAGTGATTGTGAGGAGTGCAATACAGTTGGCATGTGAAAAAATATAATTGAGGAAAGATAAAATATTGTAAACTATTAAACGCAAGGAAACATCTATCTTTCTTTATAAGGCCATCTTGAGAAATTTCTGTTAAGGAGTATTTATGAGTTGTCAAGTACCTTTTGAGGCAAAATCACACCTTATGTGATGTATAAATATAGTTAATGGCAAGTATTTGGAATGCCTGAATTGTGAAGAGAATGAAAGGTGTGTTTTCAGTTTAGTAGTCTCTGCTTTAATGACTGAATTTCTAAATGGAAAACTGTTTCTATCATTACAATGGTTTTTGCCTAACTTACTCTATCCTTTTGTGAATAAGTAACAGTATATGGAATGATTTTTCACATACTGGTAAGGATTGTTCATACATATGAATGCCAGTTGCTTCCCTTAATATTGGGTAAATATCTCACATCATTGGGAGTCTTTGCATATTGTGATGAATTTCCAGTGTGGCTCTTACTCTTACGTTTGTTTTTTTAAATAAATGCAAACTTAATATTAGTGGGAGGCATTTTTATTGTACATTATCTTCTTGTTTAATGTGCTTGAGTTTTATTATTAGCATTTTCAAGCTTCTTCAAGATAGCAAGTAGATTGATCAAGGATTTTTTAAAAGTATTGGTTAAATAGCTGATGGTGGTGCCTAAAATTGTCAAAACCATCAATTACTATCTTTGACATGGTGCTCATTAAATTGTGCAGTCATTCAGAAGTAAAACCTTGAAGTGTGTAGTTGTCAATATGATCACTCCTTTTGGAGACCACGATGGCAATGGCCTTGTGATAGCTGATCGTAGCTAGTCCTAATGGTTGTCTATCTAAGAAATTCTTGTTAGATGATATTCATGCAAGTCTGATGACAAATCTTCTGCAAGATTGTTACAGTAATTATCTCCAGACTAGCTCTGGGCGGGGTTGGACTAAGAGAGGATGGAACAAATGGAATGAGTAGGGCTGGTGGATAATTGTGGGCATCAGTACAGGTAGGGGTAAGGAAAAATCCACCTGTACTCAGATGGATGAGGTACGGAGGAAGAGTAGAATGTGCTAATCGTAATATCCTCGGTGACTTCCCCTCTATACAAGTGCCACACACCACTTATATTCATTAGGAATCACTATAAGGAAGGGAGAGGTATGAGGGCTGTAGTGAGGGAAATGAAGGGAAAAAGAGAATGACTGAACAAAATAATGAAACCTAACTCCAATGCTATAGGCTTAACACAGAGACCTCCATGGCTTCCCACAAGCAGTCTCCTGAAAGGCATCAGAAACAAAAATGCCCTTATGGCTTAGTGTGTTGACCCTTTTATATCCTCCATGATACATATGCAACTCTGCAGCCTGCACAGGAAACAACAAAACAAAAATAGAACCAACAAAAGGGATGCCTGAACTTGGTGCCAGCATACAACTGTCACAAGATATCTAATTTTTTTATTTGGGAAATTCTGTCTACTTCCTTGTAACCTCTTGCTAACTCACAAATTATGTTTGGGGCAGGCAAGTAGTGGGTAATATGTGAATTTTCCTTGTTATGGATGACACCTTGGAATAATATGCAATCAGATATGAAGCTTTTGCTACAGAATACTAGTGGTGGCAAATAGCTTGAATGCTTTCTCCTGGTGAAAGGAAAAATTCAGTCCAGAAATTCCTGGAATTTTGTCATCTGATCTGTTGCATTCCTGGCACTTCATTCTAGGAATGGTTTTTAGAGTGACTTTTCTCATCTGTTTTTGCTCCAAGCTAGCTTAGGGTTTGGCTCGCGGTCATTCTCACCTATATCAATGATTGTCTTCTGATTTTAAGCGTATGTAGAATACATATATGGTACTGATTGATCTCAGGTTTTGTGCAACCAGTCTATGCAGTTGTTTTCTTTTAGTGGGTTGGTAATGCAATGATGACTACCAACATTACTTTTTTTCATTAGATTAGTATCTTTATTAACCAAGAAGTGGCATTAATGAGATTTTTTCTATATTTTTTTATTTTGCCTGCAGTGTCTTCTTGTATGTATGTATGTTTATGATGTAATATTTTTGACACTTCCATGCTGCTGGGATTACTATTTATCTTCGAGGATAAATCTCAAATGCCAATCAAATTTAAAAATAAATGAACTCCTATAACCCATCGATGGTTACCGAGATAACTGAAATGATATCATTTTGCTATCATTTCAGTTATCTGGGTAACCATCAATAGAAATAGTTGATTTGTTTCATGGATTTAGTCCTTGAGGACATGTGTCAGCTGAGAGTTAAACTCAGTGTGGGGTCGTTATTTAACTTGTGGGAGGAGCTGTGTAGCCTCAATCTCACCTAATATGTACCTGTGTATATATGTACCTAGTTTTTGGAAATTACTATCTCGAAGTATTAGTGCAGGCAAAGCCTATATCTCTACAAAGGAGTAGAATACACTCTAGCCCTGCGATGTGGTCAACATTGAATTAATTGTATGAGGCGGTACGTATATACCTCAGCCAATCAGAAGACGTTTTAACCCAAGCTGAGAATATTTAAAACTGACAAGTTCTACATGGTGACAATGGAAAAGTTAGTTGCTGAAAACTGCTGTTGTAGAAAACTTGAGTGAACTTCATCAGTCTCGTTCTGAGGGAAAACTCCCAAACTCGTCATCTCGACCCCCAATCACCTTAATCGCTTCAGTGGCCCCCTCCCAAAAATCTTCAAACCAACCTATTAATATACTCCTGCTTATCCAACATCGCTGTCTTCCATCACACCCTGAAACATCCTATTTCTCCGCCTCTTATCTTCAGACCACACTTCACCCTGATTTCTTCCATTAGAATCCTCTCCACACTTTCAATGCTCTGGATCATCTCGTTTGTCTCCCTTCTCCATCCATTTCATCTTTCCCAACCTCCTCACCCAAATTTCCTATGCCTCTCATCTCCTCTGATCCCCTTCCTGAATATGTTCCAGTTTGTGGTCCCTTTAATTCGTTCGCCACGCAATTCTCCTGTTTCGCTCCTACTTCCAGTCAGGTCAGTAGCAGTAAAGATACGGCTCAGGTACAGATCAATTCAAAGCCGACATGTGTGAAAATGCATCACCTCAATTCTGAGGTTTCTTTCTCCAGCTGGAGTATGGGACGAGTGGAGGGAGATATTTTCTTGAATCCCCATGTATCTCTCAACCTTATTTGTTGAATTCACGAGAATTGTCGCACTCAAATGCAATGACTGTAATACCGCAGAAAATGGTAGAAATACTTAGTGGTTAATTATTATCGATGGCGATGTAAATTCTCACCTCTTTCTCAGCATCAATAAGGTTAAGACTGATTTTTTTGCGTTGTAATTATCTAAATTTTATTGCATTGGCCGTTGAGAGGTAGTATAATGGCTTAATCTGGAGTGAAAAATGCCGTGGTAGCGTGGCGTTTGTAGCGGAGCATCTATTTCTCATCAGCATTCCGTAGAAATAGACTTGCTAGTCTCTTCTTAATGAGAAAGTTGAGAAATGGCGCTTTGGACAGCGCTGACGAAGATTCCCGACGCTGAGTCACCTGACCTTACCTTCCCGTTGTGCATTCCTCTGTACCGCGTAAATTTGACTCAACCTAGGGCATTTTCCATAGTAACGATAGTCGTCGCAAGAATAATGTATCTCCGGCGAGGCATTCACGTGACTGTCTTTCCTGCCTGATTTGGGTCACCTCCCTTTAATGGGATTACGGCCGTCAGAAAGCAACTACTAGTAGTAGAAGGGTGCCGTAAATGATGGTGGCACAGAGACTGGATAGCATTATTATCGTTTTCTCATGCCGGGCGTTATGAACTATTGTCAAACGTCTGCTTCATTCCACATCTATCCTTATTCCGCGGCCTTTCGCTTATTTCTCTCTATCATTAATGGTATATATCTTATCCTGATGTTTTATTCTCTTCCTGGACAATCCCTTCAGTTCTTTGAAACACCCTGTTGTCTCGTCTATATCTTTTGCACCTAGATCACTTTTTGAGTCTTCTCCAAGCTTCAAAGGATATATCTCCTCCTCTACCAGAAGCTTTTTAATACTTACTCATACTGTGTAATTTTCACATTTCTGACTACCTCTCTGTTTATTTATCTTTTAGGCATAAATCCTGCTTGCGTCGGGATGGGCGTGTTAGCAAGAAACAGCGTATCTACTCGCCTTTTAGTTTCCAACATATAGTTATAGACCATGATTTCAGGTGTTCTTGAAATCTGCAATGGCGCCGTAACAGTGAAGAGGGATATTAACCGGGTTAGAACTATTCGAAGCTTTTTATTTTGTGTGTTAATGGATTATTGATTTCTTAAGTTTATGTGAAAATACTGGGAAGCACGTGAGAGACTGAATATCATAGGAATAATGGCGCTTGTTCTGTGTGATAATGTCGATGCCCTAAGCTGTGTTCTCTCCTTTCTAAATTCTAATCGACTAAGTCTTCTATAGTGCATATAAGTCGTAAATCAACCGCCATTTGTTATCGGATGTACTTCTTCCGAAGCAAAATTTGAACTCAAATCCCCATATCCGGAACATAAGGAATAGTGCAGTTTACCCGCGGTTCTAAATGATCTCATGATGATGTCGACGCATCCTCGAAATCTGTAACTTTAGCCCTTGCTATGGTACCTAGTGGTGTTAGTGACAGATTAGCGATCTATAGGTGTAAATGTAGAATTGCGTGTATCGTATGGACTATGAAATATATCTAGGTGTGTTTGGACCTTTTTTAATTTCGGGAAATTAGTCGATGCCTTTGGCTTCGTGTTCATGCCTCTGGGGAGGAATGGAAATTAGTTTTTATCGAAGAAGAAAATGATGAGCAAAGGAATGAAAAGAATCACCATTGAGTCAGTACCTCGAGTAATTGAGAAGAACTCTTGTTTGTAAGAAAATTAATCCTAGTTTTTCCTTCAATACCATGTCTAGGTTCATCTCTAAGCAAGGAATGCAATCAATTTTTTTCCGTTTATCGTCGTTTCTGGTAGTTTAATATGCGTTGAGGCGAGTTTTATGGAACCAGCCTTCAATAGGAGAAGCAAAAGACTAATTATTTTGGTGGTATGCACGTGGAGGTCCAATTCATGGCTTGATATACGTTGGGATTCTTGTATATTTTATAGATAGGCTATTTATAAAGTGGTAATTACTTTATGATCGCCTTCCGGAGCCATAATTCTTGCTTGTCGTCCGGAATGGCTCGCGGATATTATATGCATGTTTGATTGCGCCTAATGGGTTCATCTTTCATCAAAAGCTTGAGTGTAATGCATACGCTGATTTGCAAGGGTTGCTTTGCTTCTCATGCCTTATATATCATATGGTACTCCGTTCTCATTATACCTTCTTTTTCAGCCAGTCATCGGGCGCTCTCTTTGACTCCGTCCTGGTTTTTCCTTGAGAGTGCTAGTTTTTTTTTTATTCCGAGGCTCCCTCTTTTTCTCGTGTGGGCGGTGGAAAAATTCCATGGCATAAACAAATATTTTCCTTCTTCCTGCTCTGTCTAAGTACAGTTCACTCGTCTGCGAAGTCACCCAGGAAGAGGCTTATCGCCAGCTTCATTGGCATCGTGTTCATGCCTCGGGGAAGAAATGGAAATTAGTTTTTATTGAAGATTAATTATGAGCAAAGGAATGAAAAGAATCACCGATGAATAAGTATCTCGAAGAATTGGGGAGAAGTCGTATTGAAAAAAAATTATTGATACCTACTTGAAAGGGTCAAACTTATTTAAAGCATACTGAGATATAACAGCCTCTTGAAAGAATAATGGAAGGAGGAACAGTCCGCATTGCAATAAGCATTTTTGTTTTTGGTAGGTTTTCCTTCTCCGAGTAAACCACGTCATGAAATTTTTTCATGTTTTTCTGAAACGTCATATACTTCTTCACTGGAGTATGTAAGGGTTTACTTTTACTGGAATAATCTACTACAGGAATCATTTCGCTTTTCGCAGACTGGAGATATACTTACGAACTCTCGTGCATAAATAAAGCAAATAGCAAGACCGATCCTTTTAAGGAACTAGCTAAGGATTGGGAAGCATTATCGAGTAAGACAGAGGATTAAATAAATCAGGCAAATTATTTTGAGATTTAGAAATGAAAACTTGTGTGCGATTAAAGTGGCTTGCGGAAAGTTAAACGGGGTGGGGTGGGGCCGCAAAGTAATCTGCGGATTAATGACTGCTGATAATCGTATCTCGGTGAGTTACTTCGCTACGTTTAGATACTGTCGCGGCTTCATGTCCCACCGTACTTTGAGCTCGAGGTGATTAATGGAAATATAGCTGGTACATCAGTCAAATTTCCAAATGCTGTTACTATCACTGCGTTTACCAATCGATCTCAGATCGTACTGAACTCTGACCGTTTGAAAATTCCAAGCGTGCCGTCTCAGATCGCCGGGTATACCAACACGAACTGAAAATATCGATAGTGAACAATCGAATCTTACAGTTGAAACACAGAGTATATACTCTGTGGTTGAAGCATGATTGACCCGGTGAGTAAACAAGTGGTGAGTTTTAAATTTTCGATTGCATTCCAAGTGAACGAAATAGCTCAATGGAGGTAGATTGCGATGTGCTGCAATAATATCAACGTCACTCACTGCACTTTTGTAAGAAGTTGTTAAAACACACGCCTTGAATAGTAACGATTATAATTTGTTTCCCAATGGCAATCAAAAGAATAACGAGGAGAGCGCCACAGACCTGCTGGTTCAGATCCATCTGAAATCTCAGACTGGCTGAGAAAACGGGCACTTCGCTTCTCAGATCGATCCTAATAGCCCGTTGCGTTTACAATACTGATTGTGAGCTAATCCGGTCGATCTGAGATCGATTGGTAAACGTAAGTATTCTTTTGTTTCACCTCAACCTTTCCCTTACATTTTTAAGTCGTACGAGGCTTAATCGAGAAAGGTCAAGAATGTCATTTTATTAGTATTATGTATAGGCACTTAAAGAAAAATTTCCTAAATCTCATACTAACAACAAAGATGATACTAACCGCGGTTTATTTCTCACAATATGAACTTGAAATTACTATGTGTTCTTATGAGAATGAGAGAAGCACGAGGTAAACTGGTATTTTACTGTATAAAGTAAACGCCATATTTATAGAATATAGTTTTTTAGAAGCAAAAACTTCCAGCATATTGATTTAAAATGAAAAAGATGCTTCTTACCACGTAATTTGTTGAATGTTTACCTAATTAGGTACTGCGAAAATTAAAGTCATCATGTGGTGATTCTGTAGATAAAGCGCTATATTCGGGGTCTGTCTGTAAAAAAGTGCCCATTAAAAATATATTCGAGGAATGAATTGCATATTTTGTGCCTTAGTTATGGTTTTCAATAGCTAACGCATTCCATCAGAAAAAAACAGGATTATTAAAACCATTTAAAAAAGTTGGGGTTTGGGATTTCTTTTGACTTACATAGTTGCGATAAAACCTTAATGTGTTGAAGTATGTATGCATGAAACTTCGCCTTGGCGTACCAACTTTCTTTCACTTTTACAATTTTATCAATGCAACCTTTTTTGTCTACACATCCATCCCGCCGTGAAACTTTCCTCTAGATTCAACTGAAAAGAGTGGAGTTAGTAGACCCTCACTGTTTCGATCATTGAGATAGAAGGAGGGGGCACTGACTATGCTGTCCGTCTGCCATTTTCGTTGAACCTCATTTTCCTATGGCGCTTGTCTAACTTACTAATTTTGCAGTATAACTTTGTTTTCCATCGATTACTTAATAGAAATCTGCATGCACTTATTTCAATAATAATAATAATAATAAACTTTATTCACGGGTAATTAAACCCAATTTCACTTGAAATACATAAAACAAATAATGACTTGTATAAAGAATTGCACATACAATCAATTAACCTAAATCATGTAAAATATAAAGGTCAGTTTCACATACCAGAAAGAATATAAAGGATAATTTTTTGATCTATTAAATATATGTTAACGTGGGATGTAACTATAAGCTTCAGACATACAACTTTATTCATAAAAATAGGAAAGTCAAGAATTTTTCATTTTACTTCTTTACAACAGTCAAGGTTTTTCATTGTAATTTCTTAAAAACTAGTCACCATAAATAATATAAAAAAATATGATAATATATACGCTTCAGACAAACAAATTCAATTCATAAAAATACAATAGCCAAGATTTTTCAATTTGGTTTCTTAAAATCTTGTCATCATAAATAATATAAAAATATAGTAATATTTGCATTACATATCTTGAAATTACTTTGAAATATACCTTTAAATCAATAAACATCCACCAAGCAGCCAATATATGTTTCAAGAATTACATGCCATAAATTACGAACAGATAGTTGACATTCTTGCTTTACATCCACTAATTCGTCAATTCTGTTGTGCTATCCTTAGGAAAGTATGGAGAGAGCTACGCCCGTTGCTATTTGCCGAACGATGCTATTATGGCATCAGCTACTCCAAATAGCAACGCTAGCTATTCCGCAAATGTCGCCGATGCCATTAACTGATGCCATTATTGTCAAGGGCATCCGAGGCCGTGAGGTAATAGCATCAGGGAAACAGCATCCGAAAAATCGTCACTTCTCAGTCGTCTTTTGTCTTTCTCTGGCGTATTTACATAAATTGCGCTCGAATTTAGAAACCGAAGACGCCTGATTTTAATAAAACTCCTCCACACCGTGGAATGGAGAGAACTTTTATTGGAGAGGCGAAGATTGCGGGATCATCTCAATCCCTTTGACGTCTGGAAAATAGATTTTATCCGTCTGCTCCGGGTTACCAAGGACATCGCCCTATTTCTATGTGAAGAATTGGCGGGTGAACTTATCAGACAGAGAAGTCCATCTTTACATCCACGAGTAAGGGTAAGTGCATTTATATTCGTAGCACTTGCTATAGAGAAATTCACAAATAAATGACGCGATAATTTTTTAGAAGAAGAAATTATAATGTTTGGCTTCCATTTGAAGTTGTCTCGAAATTCTTGAGCTATGAGAGAAATTTCAACGATTTTTTATTCATTAATTGAATAGGTGCTGATAACATTACGATTCTTGGCAGAAGGTAGCTACCAGAGAGGCGTCGGTCAGGATTTCCAGACGGCTGTAAGCCAGCCAACTGTCTCGAAAACAATAAGGAATGTGTCAAAAATTATTGGTCGGCGCTTATTGGCTCGATTTGTGAAATATTCTCGTTTCAATGAAGAGAAGACGGAAATAGAGAGAAGGTATTAAAAAAATTATGCTTGAATTATTAGAACTGAAATTACAAAGTTTTCGATGTGAAGCCGCTGTACCCTCCTGATTTTTCCCCTCCCATTAAATTGTTGTGTAACCTCAGTTTCACAGTTAAACTACCATCGATGCATCTTTATCTTTTATTAGAAATTCACTGAACAATCACACCCTCCTTCATAGGTATCTCGTATTGCTTTCCTTCGCGGTGTATAATACACTATTATTTATTTTCCTAAATCTCCCCTTTTCTGAGTTTTTAAACAGTCCCGTGGCCATAAAATAGTACCTCAACCCTCCTTTTCTATCACATGCAAATTTCACAGAACTGCCTTCTCTCATCTGTCACAGTACATGTATTACGTATGGTAATTCTAAATAAATTGAAATCGCCAATGCACCCAACTGCCGGTGGAATTATGATGCGCTTTTACTTCAATCACCACGCATGTGCCATAAATATTATAGTAATTCTGACCTCTTGATATTTTGTTGGATACTTGGTTATGCTACTAATCAAGTTTTCTGTTAGGTTTCGACCAATTGTGGGATTTCCTGGGGTCATTGGAGTAATTGACTGTACCCACATTGCAATTGTTCGACCTAGGCAGGAAGGAGCAAACTTTTTCAACCATAAAGGATACCATTTACTGAATGTTCAGATGGTAATTTTGAACTTCATTCCTTTGATACATTGAATTACCCACAGCAAAAGTAGGAGAACTTTTCAGAGGGGATACTTCGTTTCCAGATTACAGATGACAAAATAAAAATTATGATCATATGTGCATATGCTGGCTCTTTACATGACCGGTTTATTTGGAATTGGTCTCGAGCCAAATGAGAAATGGTGGCATTCATGAGAAGGGAAATAGATTGTATCTACTTGGTATGATCAAAAAATCTTTTGCTCATTTTTCATTCCTTGCTATCACTTAAATTAAGTGTAATTCACTCTTAGGGGATTCAGGGTATGGTTTAGAGCCATGGCTGTTAACTCCTTTGCCTAATGCACCTGAGGGATCACCAGCATTCCGTTACACTATGGCCCATTGCCGTGCTAGAAGTGTGGTGGAAAGGGCATTTGGAGTTTTAAAGGCAAGGTGGAGATGCTTAATAAAAGATAGAGTCCTACATTATTCCCCAAATGTAGTAACAACATTTTTATGTGCCTGTGCCACCTTGCACAACATAATGTTTGATCATGGGTAAGTTTGAGATTCTATTAAAATACTAGCATCAACTGAGAATTACGTGTAGAAAAGCTAATTTCACAATGCCATTCATCTCATTTAAGAATGGAACTGCCTGATCCTCTGCCCCCTGAGAATGTTGAGAGAGCTGAAGAACCTGAGAAAGGGGAGCCTTTAGCTCTAGCAAGGAGGTATCAGGTAGAAATAATAGATCGATATTTTACTTAATAGAATTTTTAACATATAAATTGTTTATATAGTGCAAATAAATAGATGTTAGAGTATCCAAAAGAAGGGAAGCCACACTATTCTTTCAGGCTGGCCCTTGTAAAATGACCTCCTATAATATGAAAGAAAAATTGTACGTAAATTAACTCGTAAAATACTCCTTAAACAACATAACATTTAGTGGGAGCAAGAAAATAAGTACCTGAATTTGCTCACTTGGACAAAGTACCAGTGTGTTTTTTTTCCAAAGCTGCAGCTATTCTTCTTTGACAGCTTATAACTTCATCCAACTGGCTGCTTCGTTTTTTCTCCAGTTCAGCCAATTTACTCTGCGTCTTTGCCATTATAACAATGCTGTCACGGATGTCCTGTAAATAAATGTAACTTTGTAAATCATATCAAGTAGACAAATGTTCTCGATGTCACTCAGTTATCTCCTTTGGAAAAGATAAAATGTTATTTCAAATTGTAAATGGATACATACCTGCAATGTTTTTAGGTATGTCTCCTCCTGATTATTTAATTTGGAGGTCAGCTCATCCACTCTCTCAACACTCCTTGCTTCCTTTGAGCTATGAAATAAACTTACCATTAGTCTTGCATTCATTCAAAATAAAAATTGAATAACTGAATGCTACATTTTGTATGGTATTTATTAATAATATGAGCAAACTGTGTCTGCTAACCTTTTAATGTTGGCTCCCAGCAAGCAGAGTACATGAAGAATAAAAAGCCAATTATCTTACAGTTCATAAGAATGTTGATTCAGCAATACCGTAATAACTGAATTTTAATTTAGAGTTGCTAATTGGGGGAAACATGTGAAGTTAACAAAACTGACAAAATAGATTTCATTGTCTAATGACAATAACAGTAAAGGATAAGCAATGACTTCATCAATATAAATGGTGCTTAAGGTTAGTCCTTGTGACCTTGGGTTCTAATGAGAGAGAACTAGGCCTTAAATACAACACGATCCATTCCTCTTCTGTAGTGCCCTGGCGAAAATGAAGGAGGCTGAGAACGCTACTGGAGTGCGTTTACAGGTGTTCTTTTAACGTTCCTGTGCGTTTTTTGGCGTTTTCATAGCGTTTGTCGGGGTTCATCCACGTTCATCTGTGTTTCCCTCACTGTTCTCATGCGTTCGTAAACGCTGTTCCGACGACCTAGGTCAGGAACGCTCGGAGAACGCCTTCTGAGAGTCTTTGCCTTTCTGTTCTGGAACACTCAAGAACGGTATCTGACTGGGCTGTTTTGGAACGCAGATGAACGCCCGAGAAAACGCCTACTGAGAGTGTTTGCATTTCTGTTCTGGAACACTCAAGAACGCTGTCCGACTGAGCTGTTATGGAACGCAGATGAACGCTGCCGAGAATGTTTGGAAACATGTTGGAACGCTCCAAAAGCCATGACGCAGTATTACCATTTTGATTGCAAATCCATTGTGAGAATAACTACAACTCCACTAACAAATCCATTGTGAGAATAAGCTTCTAAAAAATAACAAAGCGCACCCAATCCTTAAACATCAATATCTAATAGACATCTAATGGATATCTTTTAGCGGTTCATCTTCATCTGTGCATTTATTGAAAACACAGCCGTTTTCTTTCCGGTAGTCTTCAAGGGAATAAATGCATCCCTTCTATTTCTTTGTGCCAACCCACACAGCACAAAAATCCGTCGCTTTCGAGCCGTGTATACCGCGTGTCTAGTTTCCCAAATGCATATTCAATATCAATAATAAATTAATAATAGCATCCATAGTGTGGCCTAACGCGGCATGAAAATTGGTGCAATCTTATTTCTTTCTCAATTCTACTTAGAAATAATGCATATTAGAACGCCAATAATAATGTGTTATAAAGAAAAGCCGTATAAGCGTCCCTGACGTCAGATATGAAGCTTAAAAATCATCAGCCTTAGGTAATAAACGTCAGCTATGTTGAAATCGCGTACTTAGAGCAAAGCCATATCTAACGAAGCGACTAAATTCTTTATAAAGCATAAAATGCACGTGTTCAGTTCAGATATGAAATAGCGTAGTGGTAGAGTTTAGGTTTATTGAGTGAAAGGTCGTAGGTCCGATTCCCCAAGCTAGTAATAATTTATTTGATGCCAATGTTCACCGTTATACGAAGGAATTCAGTAATAACTTCAAAGGTCTTTAAGGGCACAACATTTTTTTAAGAATAATTTTATTATGACAAATTCCCAAATCCCAAGATGAGTGCCTAATGTTCAGATCGATGCAAAACACACACACTAGCATGTTACATTATGTTGATAACGCTTTCAACACCCTAGACAGGATGTTCTGAAATGCACGTAAACGGTCTGAAACGCTGAAGATTGTGACTCACAGGGCGTTCACGAACACTCAAGAACGTTGCTAAACGCTCTGTAGTGTGTTTGAGAACACTCCAAGGCGTTCACATTTGCGCTCGAGAACACACTGGGATGGTGTTCTTAGCGCGTTCTTCGCAATTCGTGAACACCTCCGTGGTGCGTTCCTAAACGCTCAGAAAACGCTCATATTTTCGCCAGGGTGTGCCATCTGAAAAAATTGTATGTAATGAGTATATGTTAGACTGAAAATGTAACACTACTGTCCTTAATGAAATTCCTTTAAGATATAGATATTTATATATATGTATATGTAATTATGTTGTAATCCAAAAGTAATAAAATATTTCTTTAATAACGTTTATGATATTTAAATGGGATATATAGATACCTTCACACCTGGAGGTTGATGGTTGGTTCAACGATGATGTTCCCACCACCACCTTATGAAAATGCCCACATAGCCAATGACTAACTTTAATTACCTACTATTTTAAATAATGATGTGTAACTAAGTATTAATAATTATAAAATGGCAGGTACCTACTCATAAATAAGTCAGTCTTAAGGTACTATAGTAATCCAACTTCTCAGAGTAAAGCTCATTCCACAATGGACGTAAGACGTATGCCGTAAGACGTAAGAGAGCCGCAAGGGCCTGCCGTAGGCCGTAAGGAAGATGGTCAAGTTCCATCTTTCTTACGGCAGGCGAGAGTGTCAGCCAATCAGATCGCGCCATTACTAACACCGGTGTCAGTCACGGCCCACTGCTTTAGCGGAAGCAGTTTTGACAGTGGAGGTGAAGTTCCGGTGTTCAAGAAATTCGTAAACATCAGAAATGAGGTTCCTATGGACGAGGTTCTTATTGAGACGGAGAAGGCGAGAAACTGTTTGAACAATAAGTCTTCTAAGGAATACAAAGGCGAATGGATGAAAGGCAGATTATGGGAAGGTATTTCCCATGTAGAGATTTTTACTATATTGAGAAATATGAATTTCACAACAAATAAATTTAAAACCTGGAAATTTTCAATTGTAGAGGTTGTACTAATAAGTGGTTTGCTCCATGGAGCCCGATTCACCGGGCTATTTACTCTTTTGATGTGCTCTGCCAATACTCACTTTCATCCACCATCTTCTAGCAAAGATTTTTATGTGCATCTCACCATGTCGACTTATCATTCACTTCCTCTGTGCATATATTCCCTTATTTTGAGGTCAATGCCCCAAGTTTCTGCACCATAGTTCTCTACTGGTCGTATCTATGCTTTAAATATTTCAGTTATTTAATTACTCAGTATTAACTTGCTTTAAAGAAGGAGTACGTTAATACTGTATTTCCTGCCAGTATTTGCTCCACTACACAGCTGATGATTCTTTTGCTCAATATCAATTAGGTACTCCTTGAAATATTTTATCCTCAAGTTTTATCTTGGACTCTTATGCTGACATAACTGTATGCTTGGTTTTTCTGCTGTTCAATATCAGCTGAATGACTTCTAGTTCTAATATCTCATATACCCCTTTTATTTCTTTTTGTTACTGCTCTTATATCATCGACTTATGCACACATGGAACTGCTTTAGATCATTCCTTATTTTTCGATTGTTGTAGTAGCAACTTGTGTGATTCTAGCATGAAAAGGGTTAAAGACATCCACCTTGTGTATCTAAAATTCTTTACTGTACCTATAGCCAATTTTCACCGGACACTGTTATTTAGTTACTTGTTCCATTCGTGTTAGCTTCCGTGAGATATCTAGTTCTAGCTTTTTCTCATGTAATTTTATCAATGCCTTGCTCATAATCAATGGAAAGCGTTTAAAGGTTCAATTCATGTTCATACCACTTCTCCATCATTTGTCTCATGATGAACAGCTTACTTGATGAGCTTTCTTGTGGGAGGAAGCTGCATTGGTACTTCCCTACAGCCCTCTCCGTTCTATTTCTGTGTTTAATTTATTATACTAGACAGGAATGTATACCCAATGCTAAGCAGGGTGATTCCTCTATAGTTAATATATTTTAATTTGCCCCTCTCTTTGAATATCAGACATATTATTCCCTAGCTATACAACTGCCCGGCATCTTCTAAGTTTCCTATACTATCATAATTACAGCTGTCCCTATAAGAACTAGCAACATTGAAGCAGCGGCGGCAACCCTCATGTTCATTTCAAGAAATTTAGTGGGAAAGACACACTTGGAGACCCGAATTTATTCAAAACGAAACACTCATTAGTTAAGAACACGGAGTAGGATACTACTCCGTGGTTAAGAAGGTTAAGAAAATGCAAAGCTACGCAGCGCAATATTAAATTAGTTACTCATTTGTCTTCAATATTCAAGTCGCCCGCTTAGCCCGGCTTACGGCTTACGTTTTCATTGTGGATTGACTGCCGTAAGGAAATCCTTACGTCTTACGGCATAGGTCTTACGTCCATTGTGGAATGGGCTTAATGGTACAGATTTGAGAATCTAACCTCTACAGGCATAGGAGCTAGCTCTTCTTCCTCTTCAGTCCATTCATCTCTGCTAACTAATCCCTAAAAAAACAATTGTTTATTAATTATAATATATCACTGGCCTTCAATCTTGAAGCAAACTGTCTGCCATTTCAAATTTTGACTTACTGGTTCAGGAATAGTTTCGCAGAGGGGCTCTGATGATGAGCGACCTATAATGCCAAAAAATTTTTCCTCTATCGGCGACAGAGGAATGGCTAAACCCTAGATAGAATTAATTTAAAAAATGATTATCACAGTTAATAAGAAATCCATGACATAAAATAATTATTCTGCTAACCTGAAAATTGCTTGTTCTGCTCCTTTCCGCATTCACCTTGGCATTTTTTGCCCGAGCCTTCCCCTTCATATCCTTCCATGCCTTTTCATTTTGAATGAAAATTATTGTCACAGTTAATTTAAAAATATCATGGAAATGCTAGGTTAACTTAAAAGACGTCAAATCGTGACATAACATAAGAATTTATTACCTTTCTCCACTGGTCTGAGGTTTTCCCTGAGGGTCTGAGGTCTGAGGTATACCCTTCATTACACATAAGTTAACGTCTTTGTCACGAACAATTTAGAACTATAAAATTTCAGTTCGAAGATAAAGAAGTCGATAATACCATAATGGCGAGTATTTCCCCATACTATCAATAAAAAGAAACGAATGATTACATAAACTCAATGGTTTTGTGCCTTGGGAGACCTTATTAAAATTAAACGACCTCATTAAAACTGGTGATAAGTTGTTACAGTAAATGTTGCATGAACTTAAACATGGTATTTCCATTTTAGGTAAATATGTAGTTTGCACTCCATTCGGAAAGAATTTTTTTTCAACCCATAGAAATGTGTGTTTTTCGGTGAAATTTTTAGGGAAGATATTGCATGAATCCGCATTGTTTTAAGTGAATAAAGTTTCGAAAAAAGTTATAAAATACGGTTTCGAGTGAAAGTTGAAGAGAAGAGGTGATGATTTCGGCGGCTATTTTGGGTAGTTTAATCAGATTTTCAGGAGATGGCGACGTGATTGAGTAACCTTCACCTCTTACATAGAGTAAAAGTAGTCATGTACGATCGCGTATTTTCTAGAAAAAAATCCCTCGGGCTGATTGGTGATTGTATGCATAAATGTAGCAGCTGCTATCATGTAGGATCGCGTATTTTCTAGAAAAAAATCCCTCGAGGTGATTGGTGATTATATGCGTAAATGTAGCTGCTGCTATCATGTAGGATCGCGTATTTTCTAGAAAAAAATCCCTCGAGGTGGTTGGTGATTGTATGCGGTGTTGAGGTGAAATAAGTAGGTGTCCCTCTGGTGGAAACGTTGGGAAGATAAAAACATGGCGTAAAGCGCAACGGGAAAATGTTGATTTTTGAGGTGAAATAACCAGAAAAGTACTATGAATTCGATAAAAAACGTGATATATAATGAAATGCGGATTCTTTAGCTTTGAAATAAGGTATAAATGAGCACAGTAGGTCACCTGAGATGGCTGTAATAGCAGTTCGCGGAATGGAGTGTAAACTACATATCCATCTCCATTTTACTTGGAACTTTTTGACTTACCTGGGTAATTCCATTTGAAATGACTGCTAACAAAGAAATTGCAATATTCTCTAAATTGATGTACGTGCGCCTAGCAATTCAAATATACAGCATACAAATAAATCATAAACTCAACCCCATTGGTTGCTGTATAACGTTATTCTTTTGTCAGTACCTCGTCACTGTGTTACTTCATGGATACGAGTAGAACTTCACACTTCGTTTTTCTTCTTCGTCGTCCCAAACAGCATCCCTTGCTGCTGATGCTATTTAGCGATGCCGGGGAGGGATGTTTGTATGGAATGTCTATTGATGACATTTTCGGATGCCGTTCGTGAAACAGCATCGGATGCCCTGCGAGTTAGGCAGGGTTAAGCAATAAGGTTGTTATTTCGGTTGTCAGGCATCAGCTTGATGACGTAGCCCCCTCTCCTTATGCCTCAATGGTTTCGGGTTTCGGCCGTTTCTTTGAAACTTTCCAACCGTAGCTTTTTCTTTCTATTCTGCTTAATTTACGCTTTGGTTCGTCATCAAAGTTTCCATGGAGGAGGTCGGGTTTTCCCTGACCCCCACGAACCGGCAAACTGCCGCTCCTCAAAATGAACTAGATTTTCCGTCGAGATGTTTTATTCTGCGAGCCGCTATCGAGGTGGAGCAACTGGTTAGCCGAGGAGCTGTCTACCCTGCAGATTCTAATCGTCCAGTCATTTAATTCTGTCTGCGATAACTATGGTTTAGTCGGAATACATTTAATTTACTGTCGAAGATAAAAAAGAAACTCATATCTATCAGCCACCCATTGGTGAGCAGCTTCGTCTTGAGTGGGAGAATGGCAATGCAGCTTAAAGGCCATCCCACACTGCCAGTGATGGCTACATACTTACACCTTGGGTAGGAATATAATCGATAATTTTCCCTACAAATTTCTAAATTTCGCTTAATTTTCGCTTACTATGAAAAATGACACGGATGTGACCCTGACGGTTTAAAACTGAAAAATAGTTGCTGATTTAACTATTTGGTCAACTGCCTAGACCTCTGCAGTCCGTTGAAGGTTACTATCCTTTTTTTAAACATTTTCCTCCCTAATCACATTGCTTTCAATCACTCATATTTTGAAGATAAAATATCTAGTTATTCATTTTGATTTCTGAGAATTGCTTTCAATCACTCATATTTTGAAGATAAAATATTTAGTTATTCATTTTGATTCCTGAGAATGGCGTACCTTCATTGAACTAGGAAGAGATGTGAAGTAAACCTCATTGTTTCTGATTTTTGCCCAAATCCCAGCAGACTTCGAAATTCGCTCTTCATATCAGTAATGATTACAAACATTGTCTCGAAGAATATTCGAGAAGTATGAGTTCACTCAAATTTTTTTTCAGTATTGCTCCTTTCAACTTCTTACTGTTCTTCTTTTAGTAGGCATAACGTGGAGGACGATATTGTCTTTAACATATTCTTTATTGCAATTTCAATTGTTTAAATTTTAACTTCCGTGGTTTTATGGTAATCTCTTGCTTAATTTCTGTGGTTTCGTTTTTGGTGAAAACTCTGGAGTGGACATTGTATGAGTAAATTGCCGGACAATTTCATTCACGGAAGAGGCAGTCAGGAATTATCAATCCAGTGGTTTTCAGCCTATTCTGCTCGATCCTCCCATTCTTCGTAAGTCTGAATATCATTCCACCGTCTCAAATAGAAATTCTTTAAGAATGATTTGCTCTCTGTGGTGTTGCTCATAGTTGAACATTTTGCTTTGTCCTTGAGAACATGAGAATGCTCTATTGCCAGCCTCTCAACCCTTAGATCTATTCAGTAAGTCCTCGATTTACGTCGGAGATGCGTGGTGAAGAAGGGCGACGTAAGTCGAAACAACGTAAAAGGAATCCAAATATTCGTGACCACTTTAATCCCGCAATAAATTAATTCGTGACCACTTTAATCCCGGCGTTAATTTCAAAATTCGTTTTTTGCCTTCATCCAGGAAAAAAAATAGCTATTTCAGATAGGATTATTATGTCTCAGTTATCAAAAAACGCAAGCATGTGCGCATACGGTCTATATTATTAGCATTGAACAGGGAAAAATTTTCCGATCTCCCTTGTCAGCGTGGACGTAACATCGAATCAGACGTAAATCGAAATGACGCATACCGAGGACTTACTGTATCCTTATGCAATATTGGGATATCCTCTCACGTATGAAAAAATCGAGGGGGCGGGGAAATGGGTGGGATTTCTATCAAACCAGCCGAGGAACGAGTACAAAGAGCAACTCAGAAAAGGTACGCATTTTCCTTGTGAAGTTATCCAAGGTATGTAATTTTCACCCAGCTGACGTCCAAGTGAGGAATCGTGCTGTAATTAAGCGTTTTGATGAAAATTGAAAGCCGTGGGGAGCCGCAGCAAACCAATCATAGGTTAGATTATCGGTTAGGAATGGTTGCCAATAGTAATTCAAATCGATTTACCGATATAGAATGCGTTGTGTGCAGGTGTTTCTGATGCTGATAAAAAGCTTATTAAGAGCGCATATTTCTTTCTCAATCATGACCCTTGCTTGTAAAAACTGCCTTCGTGAATGTCGAATGTTAAGCTCGTAATTTGCATTAAACCGCTATGGACCATCTACGCTATTTCCATTAGTGTCTAATCGTCATGCGATTGCGACAATAAAGACGCTATTTTTTTCGAGATAGTTAAGGAGGGTTTACACATGAAAGTTGACTTCTATGGAAGTAGCAATATCTCGAGTCGTATCGACACTCGCAGGGCATCGTTCTGCGTACTCATTACTTCCGGCTTTTCTCAAAGAAATGGACAACGGAAGTAAACAATGAATATAGTAATAAATAAAATCACCTAAATTTGACAGTAATGGCGACTGTATTCAGCTGATCGAACCTCATAGGCATTCGTGGATTCAATAAATTTGTATAAATTACATTAATTGTGCATTACTACTACCATGAATATTTTACCAGCCCAAATTGCGCAAATGCATGGACGCGTGGCCATAAAATAACCCGTTCTGATTTGCAGCGTCGTGCAAACATGCCTTTACAATTGATTGGTTGGGTTTTCGAACGGTCCCTAGCCTCCCATATTTTGCGTTGTCTCTGCTTCCCTACTCTTAGCTCTGGTGGTCCGTTGTCTACTCTCTCTTGAGTGCATCTCAAATTATAAAACGCAGCAAGCCTCATCTTATATTTTCATTTCTGATTGTTCCAATGCACTAGCACCTTTAGGAAACGTCTTCAATGACAGTATTTATATCCTTTCTCATGAAATAAATCCTGTCGTTTTCTCCTGAATTTTTTTCTTCAGAAAACCATTTATAATCTCAGCTACAAGCTTAGAAAATAAAGAGTGCTTACTGGAGAAAGAAAGACAAATGAACTTTGTCCATCCTTTTTTCATTGCTATTATGCCCACATCTCCGGCCATGTTTGTGCGTCATCCTAGAATTCTGAGTGGCTTAAAAATATGGTCATTATTCAAGCGCCAAGTTGTCAGAATCTTAGATGGCATGGTGTATAATTATTTTTATTTGGTTCAAACTTGAACAAGTCGTAAGGAATGTGTTCTAAACGATAATATCTCTCGTGGAGTTGCAAAATCAGAGGGTGAGAATCATACGTTGGTGAAATTACATGCTTTGCTGAATCCAGGAAGTGACCGCCTTCTTCATACGCCTCTTTGTGTCATTTGTGGGACATAAATTGTAAAAGTAAGTCATAGTCTTACCTCGTTACCCTGTCGGACTCTTTTTAGTCGCGGCGGTGACGCCATGAGGACTTCACTATCTTTTATGCGTCAGTATCTTCACTTCCTTCTTCCCAAAAATGGGTGTATGGGTGGCATAAGACATGTGAAATCTAGTGAGAAATACTGCCCGCTAGAGTGCGGTTAGGGCTTTGACTAGGATTCCTACTCTGTCACTATTTTATATGCGCTCGCTTGCTCTCGAATAGTTTACGACCCCCTTTGAATTGCCGCGGCACCTCAGATATGTTAATGCCTCTACAAGTGTGATTCAAATTGGCTATCCGCATCTCTGACGCCACACCTCCCACCTTATCATACTATTGTACTCCATTTGAGTCCCATTAGGGCTCTGTTGGTCTCTTAGTACGTTGAATGACCTTAGGTTTTTTTTAAGACCTGCTTTATATCATTTACTATCCAATATTAAACTAATTAATGCCCTGAGAGCAAAATTTCCAGACATTCGTCGAAGAAATAATATTTATTATGCAAAGTTCCAATTTCAATTAGGAAAGGAAAAAAGGTGAATGTGTAAGCTCTCGGTAAGATATCGTCTTCATAAGAAAATTTTCCTTAGGGTATACAAATAAATAAGTATATCTGGAATAATTGTCCTTTTTCATTTTTGTACGCTACTGAGTTTTCTTTTTTATTTACATAATTTTTACTATATTTGGCACGATTTTTGGTGATTATCCATGACAACATGTGTTGTATTCCAATATCACAATCTTTTTGTATAATGCAATGCATAATTTTACATAATTTCAATTAAAGTTAACAATTTATTTTTTTCTGATAAAATTGTGTATTTCTAAAATTTTAAAGGAAACAATTTTTCAAAAAAGTTTTCAAAAATCTGGTCATAAACATTTACTATTGGTCATAACGTTTTCAACGCTATATAATGAACAGAAATGGTTTAATTATTATTTTTCATAAACTGCATTTTCTGCTAAATTGCTGGGCATTTTTGAAACAAATTTTTGCAATTACGCTTGGCACTCAAAGGGTTAAACTACAAATTAAACTAGTACGTATATGATATAGTGAACTAAATTAGAATTTGGTGCTTTCCCGTCGTATGAGATTCTCAAAGTTCTCTGGGGTTTCCGTCCGGGTCAGTGGGTCCGTGATCGCCGACTTATAGATACTCGACTCGAGCATCGTCCTCAGGGAAGAGGTGAATAACACTTTGCCCTAAGGATGATACTCGAGTGGAGTATCGGAACGTCTGCCATCATTGGCCCACTCACCCGGACGGAAACCCGAGAGAACTTTGAGAAAAAAAATAATGAACCTAATTTGTTTATCAGTGTGTCTGATATTGAGAAATCCTGAATAGTTGTGAATTAAAAACATGTCCGCTAATTTTGGAAGTCTGCAATGTATTTCAGACACTGGAATAAAATGGATGTGTATCAACCGGTGAGCTTGAAAATTTTTTTCTGTGCCTGCTTTGATAAATGGATGAGGTAAGAGATGATAATTTTGTTATTCAGGTTTTTGCTTTTTTATCGAGTTTTTGAATTTGAGGTTTTCAGTACTCGAGACTTCAGGGTGGCAGGGCGTGACACAAATCTTGAAAGCTGGAAATCTAATCATTGCACAGTGTGAAATTTCATAATGAATATTTGATATAAGTTTGGAAGCATAAATTTCTTTTGTATGCATTTTTACTTAGCGTAATTGTAGCTATGGTTCGCCTTCCGCGAGTTACCTACCTTGTGACAGAATTAATTTTTTACATTTATATGGCTGAAGGCTGGGAAAGGACATCTTTTCCTGAGCATAACCCTATGCACATCCCATGCAACATTTTCCAATAATGGAAACTTTAGCTATTTTGGAGAGTTATTCAATATGTTAGTAATTTAAGGTGGTTTGGATCTCGCTATTATGGTCAATATGAAGGTAGTTCCCTAGTCATAATGGGCACAATATTTGAATCATACGTTTACAAGTCAGCAGCTAAAGGAAGCATGAAATAAATATTGCATCATACATGGTGCGATGATATGCTTTCATATTCTGAAATGGCTGAAATTCTAACAATACGTAACTAAATAAAAATACCTACATAAGCCTTTAATTTGACTATTTTTTTTTCACGCGGTTGATGTTGAACGGAGTTCCTTGGAATCATTAAAGGGACAAAAAATAATCTCTGTGGTTTTATGCCATGTTCTGTCGTTGAATGGAAAATTTATTCTCATTTTGAAATTCTGTTCGGCGTAAGGAAGTGATGTTATGTTCTCACGGTCGTCGAAACACGATTCTTATCAATTAAGGGATTTTCGATACGTCATCAAAGGCGAGAGTTCGTCTTACTTGACAATCTTTTTCTCTCTGATTTCTCGTATCTCCAATTTGCAATGCTGGGAGGTATTAGCAAACTTGATTTATGATTCGAAATCAATCACTCTTTAACGTACCAATAAACTGATATTACCCGATACATCCTCGTTTTCCTCGATGACAAATGCTTTCGTGAAGAATCTTGTCATTGAAAGACCATGAAAAGGCTACCGAGCCGCTAGGTCATGACAGACTTGGTATTGCCATGAATATTTTTTATGTATTTCAAAGGTTAAAAGAGATTTTTATAGATATGTGAAAATATATTGTAAATATAAAACTTAGGGACGAAGAGCTCACATGTCTCTGTCGGCCAATTCTATTCCGACTTGGAAATTATAACCATCGGGTGGTCATATCGCAATCAGTCGAACTCTCTGGGCTTCACTGTATCTTGTGATTGATTTCTTGACCTGTCTTCATCGATTTATTTCTTGTCGGAAAAAATTTTTCAGAAGATAAAAGGCGAACATAGTATGGAGCCTTTTGACTGCAGCTTGCGAAATCATTGGCTGAATACGGTTTTTTTGCCATCGGTAGGATTCCCGCCGCAACTTCGGAACTTTGGGAATATCCTCAGGATACTCATAGAGAGAAACACTCTGGGAATACCCTGGGAATGCATTCTTTGAGTTTTTTTTGGTTCGTTGCGAGATTAGAGTAGCTCGTCGCCATGAGATATTCCATCCCAAGATTTGTTGATTGCATTTCTCTACTTTTCTCTCACCTTGTTTATTATTTTATTTACTGATAGTTCTTGTGTTTTTTCTGCCATTTAATCCAGGGCCAACGTGTAAGTCTACGTCTTCATCAAGGATCTTTCATCTCTATTCCCCTTTTATCACGTTTCTTGCTAGTGGCGAGAGTGAAGTTCACGAAACCAGTCGTGGTACTCGTATGTTGGAGTCAATAAGAATCCACGGATTTCAAACCCCTGTTGAAGCTGGTGGTATACGGATGCATGAGACACTCACAACGTCACGCTGGGAGTTGCTCTCACATTGAAATGATTTAAATTTATATTGCGTCTTCGTTGTTGAAATTAATAAGGATGTTCAAACTTTACTATAGCTTGTGCAAGTATCGATTGATAAACATATGTCCTCCTTAAAATGTAGTTATTTGTTGAAAGATAAGAGAAGGGCCTTGGCTGGAAAGTGAGCCTTAAGGTCGTATGGAACCTTTAGGTCTTAAGGTAGTATGAGCGAAATATCATTTCACCTAGAAATCAAAGAATTTGGTCTCATTTTTAGAAAAATACCTCATACCTCCAATGACACAAAAGATTTAACCCCTTACTATACTTATTTCCGTGATATTTGCTAAAAATACTAGACCTTTTACATGCAGAGAGAGCTTATTTTAAAAAATGAGGAATTTATAACACCTAAATTTCGTTAAATAATTAACGGTGCGTAGTTTGTGTGTTTTCTCAACTATATTTGAAAAATAATCATATTGTAATCGCAGTAAATTCTTAGGGTTCACAAAAAACCTACTTTGAAGGAGTTTCAAATGTACCACGCGAAAGAAATGAGTCAAGTTAAAGACTTATTTAGATATTCTCATTCCATTACTTACAAAATCTGTCACATAAAACTATATGATTTCACCATTTGAGATGCATCATTTAATTCATGAGTCCAACAGCTGGTGAAATTAAAACGTATAATTCGAATATAGTCTCCATTATGACTAGGGAACTATCTCGCTCAAACTGCGTTAAGTGCCGGTAAATTTATGTTTTCCCTAATTAAATGCAGAAAAAGTAAATACATTAGGCGAGAAATATATTTCTACGCACATGAAGAAACACAAAAAGGAACATTTCATCCGTTGATTTATTTCGAAATTCGCGTTAAATCCTTCTTCAAGGTGCGTTAATTAAGACTCCTAAACTCGAGATATTCAACTGTTTTTATTGGACAGAAGCGGGTTTGATAATGAGATGAGGGAGTTGAAGTGGAGTGGTTGAAGGCTGAAAGTGAAAGGTATATCACACATGCTAGTGAAAAGTAAACAAAGCCTCGCAACTGTCCCCATTCGACCGCCGTGACCGGTTTAAGGAGAGGAGATTTTGCCTTAGCCTAAATAGTCCAAAGAGAAACTGCTACGAACTTTTCGTGGCGTGTAACATCTCTGGAAGATGCGATCAAACATTCATTGAACACTTGATGTACTTCCTCCTGGAAAAATTCCCTGAAGTTAAATGGTTCCCGCATCGACATATCCGGTTGGGCACACTGAAAGTAGGATGCCGGTCAAAGTTGACCAAAGTAGCATTGGTTCACGGGACCTACGGTAACGCTGACCTCAAGGCCACTCATTCCAGATATTCTGTAACGTTGAATATAGTATCTTTGAAGTGCGATTTATAAATTGAGGTGAAAATAAAATAGGGTATCCGGGCTAATTCTTCAGTAATTCAGCCTTGAAAGTAGAGCTTTTAACATGGGCTCTTATGGAGATTACCCAGGTTACAGAATAAAAGCGTCAATTAGAACGAGAAAGTAATTTTAGGCTTGTAAATTAAAACTATTTCTATGAAAATATTAAATAATAGGAGGAGAAATTAGATGAAATTGCCATGAGAAAAAGTCCTACTGGACCGGGAATGGCTTGCCGGACCAATGTGCAGACCACTACGCTATCCAGGCTTCCTAATTTTCGTGGCAATTTTGGCGCATATAAGGGAACTAGACCTTAGGCCTGAGATTTCCCTTGCGTTGCCACCTTGGATAGACCGCAAGGGCCTAAGATCTAGTTACCTTGTATCCGCCAAAATTACCGCGAGAATCAGGAAGCCTGAATAGCGTAGTGGTCAGTGTCCTGCGCATTGGTCTGGCGAAGCAGAGGTCCGTGGTTCCATTTCCGGTGCAGGCTGAAAGTTTATAAGAAGCAAAAGTCCTGGAAAATTGAAGAAAAATAAAATATAGGCATCTTACGGTCTATTTTTAAACGTTATTACCGAATTACTGCCGCGATTGAAGTCAAAATTTGGTAGTGCTATGCAAATGCCGCTGCAGTCGGCTCCTCCGGCTGGACACATGGAGCCATTAAAAATATATTCGTGTAATATTCGGTATTGTTAGTACCTTAATTTTGGTTTTCAATAGATGACCAATTCCAATAGCGAAAGTAGTATATTTTAAACTGAATAAATCAAAATACGTAATTTAGTTTGTGTATTGACTCCCATAGTAAAGCCAGAACTACCTTAATGCGCCTTAAGAGTGAACGTCAGAGACAATAAATTCGTAAGGGGCAGGAGGATAGCTATACCGTTTTTTCCAAGACAACATCGCGCTCTTCCAATCAGAAATGGCCACGAATGTCAAACGCTTCAGGGGTGTGCTCATGTGCGAGCGAGGAAAAGGAAGCGACGGACGCGGAAAATGCTACTCCGGAGGAAAACTGTCCCGTTTGACGTCACTCACAGGTTGGGGGCGAACGCCGAACCTCAATTATTCTATGAGTTGCGGATCGAGGACTCCCCGGATAATCAAATGTTCGGTTAAGGCGGAAGGGTTATGGAGGAACTCGTAAAAAGAACCAAAATACAGAGAAGCCTGTTTACTGAAAAACATCATTTGCAAGTAAACGCCCTGAAAGGTCATGCAAAATTCTCTCTTTTCCTACGAAAAAACAGAGCGTTGGTCATGCGCAGTGTGCATTGTGCACGAGAATGCAACAAAAAATGAAAGTGTGCTTACCTCGGTCAAATGGGGATTTCGGGTTTTCAGGAATTGGTAAATAGTATTTCATGCATGACTTGAACTGTGTACATTATAGTTAGACTTCTCGACCGTGTTGCTTGCCATAAAATTTTCTGGAAAACGTTTTACGGTCTTAGTTGAGAAGCTTTGTCTTTATAAACGTGTGCTTTTTCGCGATTTCACGTTTTCGTTTAACTTTTAAATGATTATTTATGATCATTTTGTTCGTAAACTCGCATCAGAAATTGTTTGTACGAGGTGGTTCATTCTTTTTTCTGATAATTAGTGATGAGCTTTTGAAATAACGCTCGGAATACTCCAGGAAAGGGCATCGCTTAGAAATCCAAATAATTTTTGCTTGACGTCCCTTCAAAGCGTTATTGACTGTGATTTTTCTGGTTAATGCATCTTACTGTGGATTTTCCCAAGGTGCCGAGAGAGAAGTATGCTCTGTATACCTGAATTGTTTGTAGATAATTATGCCATGCATATGTATGTGACCATGAAAGACCATTAATGGCTATTTTGGCTTGCAAGCGTCGAAGTGTGAGGTACATTTAACAAGAAAGCTCGCAGAAGTCGATACATATTTTTTACAGATGTTTGAGTTCGAATATTTTCCCCATGGTTCGAAACGGTCGACTTATTTTCATGAAATGAGTCATTCCTGTACCCTACGTCGTCACCATATTCGCAGAGATAGATGAGAAATTTGGTTCTAACTCGTTCACTATCGTAAAAATTACTCAAACCAGAAAAAATTTTCGGAAGAAAGTGGGTGAATATTAGTCACGTTCTTAAATAGAGGAGGAAATAGGAATGGTATGCAGGTTTATGACGTCAAACGATAATTCTAAAGAGATTTGAATGCTTGCGTCAGTAGGATCCTTCCTGCAGGAAAAGGATGCTGAGAGGATAGGTGTCTCGGCTCATCTTCGGGCGAAATATGACGTCATTGAATAAAAATAGTATGCCGTGACGTCAAGTCTAAAAGTAGCCATAATTTTTTGGCCAATGCCGATCACATTGGCTGATGTTTTTTTAGCGTATGTACACGAAAGGTTAGTACACAGTAGAGAAAATTGATGCTATGAACAGACAATTATTCGACGCTTTGCCTCGAAACACCTAAACAGAACATTATTTTGATGTATTTTTCCGTCTTGTTATTTAAAAATATTTCTAAATTGTTATTCTTACTGTGCCATTGACTCTTTGCGAATTATTGGAGAGTTGCGTCTTAGAAGAATCATGAAACTCATTACAAACTTTTATTTTTTTAGCGAGGCTCGTAAGTCTTTATTAGGTATTAAGGGCTGGTCTAAATGTTATATTGTCTAATTATTATTTTGCATGCTTATTTGAAGAAGCGCATGGCATTCTGATGTCAGTTAAATTCATATTCATGTGAATTCAAAGGATTACTCTCGTTCTGATGAATTCCCGACCTAGAATTTCTCAAAATGCTTCGTCTTTCAAGGTATTAAGTACCTGGTAGCGGAGCATAAGCCCTTTCCCTGAGCCATTCGCTGCTTAAGTTCTGGTGAAAAAACATTTGTTCAACCGGGATAGTGATTTTATTTTATGCTCGTTATGGCGGTGGGGTCCAAAGAAGTTTCACCCTCCTAGAATTTAACTTGAGAGCCCAATGGTTTGAAATCCAGTCTTCTATCAATGGGACCATCGTTATCCGTTGTCTCAGGTTTTACCTCATTTACTTTTCCTGTTGAAGTGAGAATATCCCGCTAAAGACATTCAAGTAAGAGAACATGAATTTAGTTATTCAATTATTCTAACACTATATCACAAATGTTATATCTCTGAATTCCTTCGCCAATGAAGTGCAATCCATGTTTAACTGCGTAATATTTGAAGTTCATCATCATTGATCGTTCAATCCTAAGATTGGTTGAATGCAGCCCTCCACCCTTCCTTATCTAATGCTAGGTTCCATACCTCCTGTATCTCTTCCTATGTACTTTCCTCTTTATTTGGTCCATGAACTTATTCCTGGGACTTACTCTGGGGACTTATCCCTCAATTTTGCCTTAAAGTATATTTTTCACGAACCCATTGTGTCTCAGAGTGTGTCCATTCCATCTTGTTATACTTTTCTGTATGGTATTCCATATGGTCCTTTCCTCTACTACTCTTCTGTACACTTCATCCTTTCTTATTTTGTCCGTCCATTTTATCTTCAGTATCCTCCTCCAGCACCAGCCTCCGAACACCTCTTCGTTTGAAGTTATGAAGATACAAATGGATTGGATTTTTGATTTGAAAACACGTTATTAAATAATGAGGAGCAAGCGAGGCCAAGTAGTCGCTGGAACAAGGGCTAATCAATTCTCGTAATTCTCATAAGAAATATAGTGCGATTTTACTCAGAAATTCCGGTATTGATCAAGAGCTTGCTCCATTTTTTGCGTTAGAGTACGCACGAGCTAGTTATGCAATGATTAACGCTTCAACTTCTTACCTATTGAAACAAATCCCGTAGAAAAGACAATTTTCCTTAACGCCGGAATTTGAGTATCATGTTACAATACCCGTTCTATATGGACACTTTCTTTATTTTTTTTATTTAAGGATTGATCCTTCATTTCATAATCGTCATATTCAAATCCATAAATATTTTCTGGTTTGATGAAAATTAAATACAACCGCTCCAATAACTTATGTCTTTTACTTAAAATTCAATGGCAAATCATCATTGCCGGTTATTTTAAAAGCGTAACTTCTTGTATGTTGAAGTGTGTAATACAAATTTGTTTTTAAATTTAAAGTCACGAGAATACAAATGCGATTGGATTTTTGATTGGGATTCGAATATGACAAAGTTCTTGTGTGAAAAAGAAAATACCGTAGGAAATATATCGAGGTTAAACTGTTGCATTCAGTTTAATGATTTTCATAAATGGTCCCAAATGCCTAATGCATTATTCGTTGATCAAGTAATCATTGGAATTAATCACAGGAACTAAGCACAGAAATATTACTCAAGAGTTTTTAAATTTGACCTAACAACCTCATTTTCTTATAAATTCTTAATATATATACCCTCATTCAGCCTCGAGCGTATTTGCAATCGATTATTGGAGTAATGTGCGAAAAGCGTAAGTATCACATCATTTCCCCTCACGGATTTAATTCGTCGGTTATTCTTTTTCCTTGAATTTTGGAAAAGGAGTCACGAATATTCTTTGAAATGAGGCATGGAAGAATATCATAAAATCGTCTGAACTGCGCACATGTTTCTCTGAACTACGACTTTAGGCTTCGTATCGCATTCGCAACATTCGTGGCTCGAAGAAGAGGGAGGGCGGATCATTCTACAATGAATCTAACTTATAATTTGTCTTCTTCACACGCCAAATTGTAACCCTCACTGTGAATAACGCATCATATGAATTATGTCTTGGTATTCCCTACAATTTGCACTCTCGATTAACGACCACGGCAGGTCGTGATCACAAAGGCAGCATAAATCAGAGTTGAAAAGGCTTTTCCAGCTTACTGATGTCGAAGAAGTTTTCTGGTTTTCTGGAGCGGTGCTATTAAAAATTTTTTCAATTTCTGACTCCTTAATCCTTTTTTCACCCTTATCCCTCTCTCTCTCGAAAATATGTGGCGCGACTGTTTGTAAATAGAAATGTTTATTTGTTCGTGACGCTTTTTTGTATTAGCGGCCAATAGGAAAAGGAAAGCTAGTCTTTGGAACTTGTGTCACAGAGCATTTTTTATGTTGTACAAATGAAATGTCGTCTACAAATTTTGCAAATGGTCAACTAGTCTCGCTAATGGTCGATTGAGTGATTGAATATTATACACCGTTACAAGATAACACTGATGGATTTTCGTTTCCAATCAACAACTATCATATATTTTAGTTTAAAGCCAGGCTCAATGAAACTGTTTCATCTCATAGTATTCCCATTATAATAGAAAGGAGTAAGATTATCCCTTAAATGTATATAGAACGTAATTGGAGCCATTCATGCCTTAGTGTTTTTCTTCGCAAACTTGTTTTCGTAGAAATTTCAATTAAATGAAACTCCTGAGGAAATTGTATCACCAGTCACTTGTCTCATTGCGCCATTGTGTCACTTTCATAATGATTCCGATGACGTATTATATCCTTCCACTTTGCCGCTTGAATGATTTTAAAACATTCGAGATTATGCGTCGCTAGCGAATGAAATGAATTGATTTTCACTCTTCATTTAGTCGCTGTTATCCGAGCGATGTCATTGTCCCTTGACTTGAAGATTGACTACTTTGTTGAAAAAAACTTTGCTTGAGAAAAACTCATTATAAATGCTCCATCATACCTGTGTATTCTTCAAATAGATCGAATAATCTGTCGACAATGATTTTGGTGAGCAAAGTGTTTTCTCGAGAAATCGAATCTAAGAGTTACCTATTTCATTTCCTTAAACTGTTTTCCAACTCATTCGTTCCCGCCTCTGCGTTTAAGGCGGCTAAGGTGAAAGTGGCGTAATGTGGTGATTTGTTCCTCCCACTAGCTGAAGTTGCACTCATCGATTCCTTCGGAATTCTAAGAAATGTGATTGTTAAATAATGTTCCGGAGTCTATAGTTTTATTTTCCTTCCCGGCGGCGGTCTCATTCTAAAGGATAATTGTCCAGGAAGACCTTGTGAACCTCACGGCCCAAAGCCCGTGCCAGTTGTCAACCTTGGCTTATTTTGAGAGAGGAAACCCGGAAGTGTGATATTTTGTGCCAAAAGTTTTTCGTGGATATCCTACTGTTTTTAATATTTACATCATCATTCATCATTGGTCGTTCAATCCTAAGATTGGTTGACTGCACCCCTCCACCCTTCCTTATCTAATACTAGTGCCATTACTTCCTGGTAGCTTTTCCTATGTACTTTCCTCTTTATTTCGTCCATGAACTTCTTTCTTAGGTCTTTCTCTGGGGACTTTTCCCTCTATCATACCTTCATTTATGTTCTTCACTAACCCATTGATCCTCAGAGTGTGTCCAATCCCTCTGGTTCTTCTTTTCCATACCTTGTACCATATGGACCTTATAGGACCCGAGTATCAATGCAGAATACTAAAACAATAAATTTTGAGCTGTGTGGGAATGGTTAAGTTCTGTTCATAAGGACAGATTTTGTTTAAAAAAATCTTGTTCACCAAACTTTTACACTACCACGTTTGAAATGAAATAGACACGACCCGGGTTACGACGAATAATCGTCATCATCAAGTCGCCAACACCTGATGTCAGGTAAGATCCTCATCAGGTCAAGTCCCTCATCAGCCCAAGGATCAGGTCAAGGCAACCTGATGATGACGATTATTCGTCGAAACCCGGGTCGTGGCTGTTTAACGTAGTATTGTTAAAGTTTGGTGAATGAAATTTGTTAACCTTGGAATACCACCATGTGACAAAAGACAGAGTTTTAGCTTATATTGTACACACTCTTTATGGTTCAATTCTGTTATTGCCTTAAGATTTTTGGGGAACATACTGAAGTTTGTTTAATTAATTCATGTTACTTTCACATCGAATAGGTAGTTTCATCGAAAGGACCTATTATTTTTCTTTCACAAATATTCCATTAAAATAGCGACAAAAAAGTAGATTTTAGTGTTTTTGAAATTATAGCATCTTCTATTTTTATACCACTAATAAATATGTGACCCAATGTACGTGAATGATGATGGATAAAAGCTTAGCGGCTGTGTTACAGCAAATAACCTTATGGTGATGAGTACCTAATTGTCAAATGTGGTGTAATCAAAAAATGATAGATACCCCCAAACGGCAAATCAATCACAACCTTTAGGACAGCAGAAATGAAAGCAGCATTACTAATGTTACAAGCGTAAATGAAGCTGGGTCTGATCTTGTGCTGGTCAAGCTGCTACAGAGGATAGCATTGGCAATGAAAAAGAGGGAAAATAGGATTAAAAGGTAGCAATGGTAAGGCTAAAAGACATGCTCGCGTTCGCGGATGATGTCACTCTTGACAGAGATATAGCTCTCAGAAAACAGAGATGTACCAGAAGAACTGAGAAGAATTTTCCTTAAGGAGGCGGAACACGTGGGGTTGAAAATCAATGATAAGAAGGCGAAATAATGCAATTTACTGGAAAAGAACACTGACCAGCAGTAAAATAAGTATAGATGGGCTTAGTTTTGAGAAAGCGGAACAATTCAAATACCTCGGAGTAGTAATATCAAACGAAATTAGTGAAGAACCTGACATAGCTAACAGAATAAGCCTAGCCCATTATGAGGAGCTCTTTGAATATGGGTACTTGTACTTATCAGGTTACAGCTGTTGTAAATCTAGGAAAATTTAATTTTACCGCAAAAAAATTGCGGTGATTATTAATGATAATCGAATTTAAACTGATTTCGCGCAATATTTTCCCTGACTTTCATGTTTATGGATGATTTTAATCCAGAAATGCTGTAACTTTGTATACGTTGAAGCTTTTATCTGATTCTTCAACTGATGTATTCGGTGACCTCTCCGTAAATCCAAGGTTCTCAATCCAAGGTGCCCGTAACCTTAGAGATAAGCTCTATGATGTTTTAAGGTAGGTAAAAAAATTTGTTGATGGCGGATATATTATGAGCAGGGATGCGGAGAACGCAATAGATCCTTTCTATCGACAATTTTTTAATTTAACATTAATTGATAGAAATTCTTTCTCCGTTTAAAGGTTTAATTTGCGATGACATAAGGATATGGCATAAGATAGGTTTTTTTCGGGGATATTCCCTGACACCATCCACTTGCGAAAACTTTGGAGAGTAAAAATAGATAAATAATATTTTTAAAATATTCTACCGTTAAAAGGTAGGTTTTGTTGAAAGTCAGAGATTCTCGAACCGGTTTTTTCCACTTTCAGGGCCCTATCTACATCTGGTATTTCCTTTTTCGCCTCAGTATACGATATACCCTTCTTCGTGCCGTCCTTAAAACCTATTCTCTTTCTTTCCCTTCCTCGCTTGCCCCACATCCTTCTCTCTATCACACTCTTGAGCAACCCATTACCCATCATTATTTCCTCCAGCCACCTACTCTGCCTATCCCCGATTTCATTCAGAAGGTGTCTTCGCTCGACCATCATACCAAGCACTTCCTCGTTCTCCTCCTATCCATCCTCCAAGATTTATTTGTTTAAACAATGAATTTTTTCTATCTATTCCATCTAACCCAAAAGCCGTCGAGAGACAAATTTTTATCTGGGAGTATTTAAGACCAAGGTAATGTACTTGACCTGTTGAATATGGAATCCGCCAGAAGATAAGCAATTCCTTTTACACTCCTGTGGGAAAATATTTAAAAATGAAACTGATTGAGACTAATTCTATTGATTTGGGATACCTATAGTATGTTTCACTTTTAGTTGGCAGTATGGACTGTCATGGAGATCCATTTCCTATATATATAACCGTGTGGCCCGTGTGGCGGAAATGCCTTTAGTGGAAGGAAAAATCTGCGTAGAGCTATGCAGTGCACTTACTGCATATTTAGAAATCCTCCCGTATGCAAATATTATTTCCAAAGTAACTGACTTAAACTTAACGCACCTTCTTAATGGAAACCTTTTGGGTCCTTATGTGAGTGCATAGAGTGGAAGTTTGGCAACGGTGATCTCCATGAGACCCATGTTATCAACCAAATGTAGAACGCTCTGTAGAGGTGCTCAAGTTGAAAACACTTGAAAACTGCTGCTGTGAAAATAATTGGGACGTATTATGATTGTTTTAGCGCTTTTTGTTTTTGCTTCATGGTGAATAAACTCTGCTCTAATTGCTTTTAAAATCTCTTCAACATACGTTAAAATTTGGGCGAGAGCTTGAGGATATGCCAAAGGTGAATTGGGCTGAGTGTTATGAAATGAATTTTATTGGAGTGCTAAGAAACTTAATTCGCAGTTGCGAGCTCTTAATCCCGGACAGTACCTATTGATTTGAATAATGATCACTGTGTGAGAAATTAAACTGTTTTCCTCATCGGAATTTTTGAGACAGGGAAAAAACTCGTTCCGGAATTGTTTTCCCATATCAGTTATTTCTCTGCTTAAATTCTGAATAATGACTCTGGCAATTATCCCGCAAGTTATTCGTACATCGATAGCTCAATTTTGCATGAAAAAGACGATTTTTGCTAATATTATCATTATAATAAGATACAACTAATTTTATTCACAAGTCTCTAGTTTTCACGTTGTCACCTTCATTAAATAAACACTTTGTCGTTATTATTGTCGGTGCGGATTTCAGAGTAGCTGTAAAAATGTGGGGCACTTATCATTCATATCTAAAACATATATTTTATACTACACAAAATTGTCTAAGAATCCACGGGATATTCTTACTTACTATTTCTAAAATACGAAAAGACTTTATTTATCTCATCTGAAAGAACCTTCGGAATGTTAATCAATTTAGAGGTGACTTCAGCTCTCTTTTTACTTGAGTAAGATTAGGTTCAAGCTACGAGTTTTCATTAAACATTCTTATGTAATAATACCGAGTGAGCCCGTAAATTACTAAATTTCTTACCAGCTTCTAAGAGGTGTTTTCATGCACTTTCGGAATCAATCATAGGTAAGTTCCTCCATACTATCGGGTTGAAGTCCGTTGCTGGTGAAAATTCGTATAGGAACAGTGATATACCACCTTATAGCCATCATTCCTGAATTCAATTACTGCAATTTGCTTGGTTGAGTGAGTGTGGAGATACAAGGTATGCTGTATTTTGCGTGATGAGTTATACAAATCGATTCACATCTTATTTTTAAAATCTTCCCAACTTTTTAATGTATGTTTTCTGGATTCAACATTTTTTCTACTAGCTACTATGTGTAATAAAAGGTGCTAAGCCGCTACCGAATAGAATACTTCGATTGTATTGCTATGAAACCTCTTCGAGCATTTTCAGCTAAACCCGAACTGTCTGATTTTTATACATACTAGGTCGTTTTTTTGACCCACCGTTATGATCATCGTATGCGAAAGTGACGGATTATCGCATGTTTTTTTTAGGTATCACATTTTAAACTTTCACTACGTATTTAGCACGCAATAATTATCGCATTTAGGCTAGATATCGTATACTTGGAGACTTCTGAAATGATAAATCCACGCGATAAATTGTTATTTTTGCGTGACTCCCGAATCTTCATTGGAAACCTCGAACGACACTGATCTAGAAGCCGATCCTCTTACCGAAATGCATGAATCTCACGTATCTTACAACTGAAAACTAGAGAAGATCTTACATTCCCTGTAAATTTGACCTTCGGGTTTATTAGAACAGACATTTCCTAGGGTACGTAATATTTAGAGAAAGGGGAATATCGAGATAACAATCATGTGATGGAGGTAATAATCTGGAGCTGCTGAAATAATTCAGCTAAGTGCCACTCAAGAACGAATACATTTGTCACCGGTAAGCAACCCACACGTTTAGCACATAGCAAACAAAAACTCTAATTTGTACGTAATGCATGCGCTCGGATTCCAGCGTACATCGTTAATCTTATTCCCGTCGGTGAGTTAATGAGCTAAGTCGTTAAGAGTGCCGGAGAATGTCTCAAAATGACTCAAACAGAGCAACTGTAATGACTACTCCAACGATTTAAGGAGACACTAATCCGTTAAACATGTATTTCTCTTTTCGTCCGTTTCACCCCTTTGATTCCTATTCCCTCTCTTCTCGATGGCTGATGTCCTAATGTCTTCTGCCACTCGCCCTTGCGACCTCTAACGGGGAAGTATGTAAATTTTCATTTCCAACCTTCACTGACCGGATGTAGTGCGTTGTTTGTCGAGCAAAGACCACGTGGAGACTTGGCATTAAGGTGGAGAAAATAAACCCGATGCTTTAGAGCCTTTCGTAAACAGATCTAAGCTCACGTGTACTCGACTGACGCATTTGGTCGGACTGTCCTTCCAGTGGATCAGGTTTTTCCAAGATTCTTTCTTCGGCCGAGGATTGGGGAAGTGAATGAGAATTTTCACCGCCAATGCTGGAGGTGGGGCAGTGCCGCGAGGAGGGGATTTCCGGAGACGCGGCGCCACCACCCACTGGTATATCTGCTTTCTCCCGCCTCGGGATCTCTTGACCTTTGCGGGGTGCTGTGAAGGATCCTGAAAGTGGCATTTCCGGATGATCGAAATTTCCAATGCAGGTGAGTGATTGTACGCTAAATTGCATCCGATACTCTAGTTCTTTCGAATTCAAGTTCGCGCTAATATTGTTTGCAGTGTTCCATAAAAATCCCGTTCGTCTTCTTTCATTTTTTTTATTACACAATGGCTGAATTAGGCTGTTGTTTAGTGACTTGACAGGGGAAGTATATGTATGATAATTCTTATGGAAAATTGAAATAGTTAAATTTGTAATAATAATTTGGTGAATGGTTTCAATCGCAATGGTTTCAGGCTCAACTTTGTGGAAGTTCATCATGAGTAAGGAAAAAGAAAACTTCGTTTGATTCCACCAATTTATTTTATCTTATCATAAATTCCTCCAATATATTTTATAAAAAGGAAATTTTAAGTATTTATGACTCAGACAAATTTTTACTTGGAAATTGAAGAGGTAGGCTTTAGGAATGTTGAGTTTTTTTAATATGAGCCATGGAATAGTGGCATCACACATTTAGACTAGTTTCGACGCAGCGTCATCATATTCGGGTAACTTTCGTACGCACCGGCGTACTTCAGGTACCTTAGAAGAGATATAATAATAATTATATTTTATTTCACATGCCTAGTTATACCATACAATCAATCTATTAAACAATGTAATTCGTGATATTAGGCACTCCTGGAGAGACCTGTAATGGGGGTTGCCATCAATTGGTCACACCGTGTTCGGCAGATGTTTAATAATTAAATATTTATATATTTATAGGCGTTGTAATTTACTCAAGGTGTTCTCAATGTAACATACATTAAAATTCATAGACTTAATGAATTTAATGACAGAACACTACAAAGCAAGTAATAAATCAGGTAATTAAGAATAATTATAACATAGTGATATCAATGAAGATTGTATTTGAAGATGACGCCGCTGCGTCGAAACTAGTAGTACCCTTAAAATAAATTGGTAGAATCAAACAAAATTTTCTTTCTCATTTTTCTTGATGCATGATAATTATTTTATGTGGAGGAAACTCTGTATTTCTTATCCATTAACCGCATTGTATTCGTAGAATCATTCCTGAAAATCATGTTGGCTTGGTGACGTAAATGCTCTGCTTGAGATAATTTATGTAACGATATCTAATTTGTATTTCATTTCCGCGAATCATTGTTTACGAAGGACACGGCGTCAACGCATCCCAACCAAAAGGTTAATCCCCATATCCCACGGAACTATTTGGTAGCAGCTGGAGTTGAATCATCGCATGTTCGAAGAAATCCTTGCCATTGGATTAAAAATATAACTTGCGCATAAATATCTTAATGATTCTTTTATTTACTAATGCTTTTTTTTCAAATATTTGCTAACTACAGCAAACTTACGAAATTGGAGCACTGGAATGGCATTTTTTTTCGAATCTCATTGACAGGTCATCTTAACCTTTGAAAACTCTACATCTAAATCTACATATTACCCTGCAAGTCACCACAAGGGTGTTTGGCTGGGGGTGACTCATCGTCAACATGAACTAGAGAGAAGAAATTTACTTTCACCAACATGCACCACTTAATGGGCATACTAAAAATGCTACAGAAACTACCAAAATCATCTATAATGTAACTATGTAAACGTGACTCAGGAGTCATGCAGGGAACATGTAAAACATGATGTTGGCACTACTCGGGAAATTTATAAACATGCATTAGGGGGCATATGACTTAATCACTTACACTACCTGTCAACTAATCTACTTCAAAGTAAATACTAGCAAAGCAAGTACTAAAATCATAGTGCTATGTGGAGGAAGCAACTGTCTGCACGCCTTAAAGAAGTGGCCATCTGACTACTTCACCCTGGTATCAAGGAATAGTTGACCTGGCAAAATAACTTTTGTCCCCTCCAAACTCATTTACTACAATTAACATGCATCCAACTTACATATTTAAAGCCATTGTGCACATAAATTTACCCAGCCTCTATCAAGAGGCATGTGTAAACTCCCCTCATTATGTATAGGGTACTTTTGCTAGATGAAGATGCAAAAATACTTCGACAATCGGCTCTATCTCAAATGTAAATAAATGTTCAAGAAGTACAGAAAGATAAACATTCATTATTGGAAGCAAATGGAATGCAATTACCATTGCGCAATGCCCTGAGACAGCGTTTCGACGAGCACGTAGTTTTAATTCCATTCTTAACGCTTGGTGTGACCACAAACTCGGCGGGAACTTCCGACCGCAATAAATCAGGTGGTGTTTGCGGTTCGGAGACGACCGCAAAGATTTCTTCCGACTCCGCTAATTCTGGAGATGCTGACATTCTCTAAATGGCTCTGCGGCGTCACCAAATCCGTGACGTAATGTGCCTTGTGTGACGTCGAACACGGTTTGAGTAATGTACACTCAACATACTTTCGAAGAGGGGAGAGTTGTTTTTCTTCTTCCTCCCTCCCGCCACTCCCCTTGGAAAATCGTCGAGACGACGCGACGGGCCGCTTTCTTCTCGGAATTGTACGGCGCGGCTCTCCCCGTCCTTGGACTTCACTATTAGGGACGTAATTGCGGTCTCATCGTGGGGGCAATGTAGGTAATCAAGAGAGCCGAGGCCAGTATCACACATTACTTGATCATACGAAAGACCCTGGTTGTTGGTCCTTGCTGTCGAGGAAGGTGGAAATCCTCCCAGAAGCTTTCTCTCTTTCCTAATCATTGAACTTGAGAAAGTGCAGGGATTTGACTTGCCCTACAGTTGACAATTGAAGACCGCATGGCGAGTGTATAAGTGAGCGTTATTAAACTAAAAAAATGGTAACCTATAGCTAAAAAAATCATTTGAGTGAACCGTTGTTCGGTTCCCAATTTCCAGATATGCGGTCAGTGTATATGTTTCTCGGGCATTCCACCTGGTAAGAAGGACCATGTATTTCGACGTTTCGGAGAACGAGATGCTCTCCATCTTCAGGGGTTCTGAATGATTCAGAACCCCTGAAGAAATGTTCATTAAGAATGTCGTTCTCCGAAACGTCGAGAGACATGGACCTTCTTACCCGATGGAATGCCCGAGAAACATTTATCCAGCAGATACGCCGGGAAAACCTGAATCCTTCAACCGGTCAGTGTGTTGGCCAGTTACTCCCTACAAGCCGTTTTAATCCAAGTCTAATTTCCGTGGAGGGTAATACGATAAATGCACTCTTGTCTTTAGTCTACATTTCAGAAAAATGATATTAGTTGAATTTGATTAGTCAAAGTTGTGCAGCATCGGTCCACAACTAATGTGTCCTGCCGGAAGCAAGTACCAAGATCAGACGCCGCCGAAAGATTGTAACAAGTAGGTCCGCTAGTAACCATGCTGCTTGTATCTCACACTTCCCCCACACATACGCGAATTAGTGCATCGATCAAGTACCGTATGTGAGTGCGGGCTAGATAAGTTTGCTAGCTCACTTTTGCGATGGCGGGTGAAGGCCCAGACTATTCGGGTGGCTGGTTGAGGCGCCGCCGCAGTTAGTCGTACTATCAATTTGCACGATGTCTGCTGGAATTCTCCATACTCATATTGAGGTTTAACTTAAAAAACAGTTATGACTTGAATAGATTTAAAGTAAAATTAACAATTCATTAGTGGTGGTGAAATGGTGTGTAAGGCATTAATGGTGAATGTTCATTAATACATTGGCATAGGCGTAGTTGGTAGCATCGTAACTGACTATGCCAGAGTGAAAAATTTCCCTTGTGCTCAACTTTTCCGTACAATCTCGAAGTTCATCACACTGGTGCCATCTATAGATTCAAAGTGCAATTATCCATTTATTTATGTTTATATTATAGTGAGTGAGGAATACATATCACCTCTGAAATGTTAAATCCTCATTAGAGTTTTTGTACAGACGAAGTAGGGTGCTACAGGAAGTGACCCTGAATCGGTGAAAATGCTTCTTTGCTCCCCCAGTCCTTATGATTGTTGTCTTATCCAAAATGCTGAGCCTTGTATCTGGCGTTGTATCCATTCGTCTCTCTATATAGCATTTATTTTCATGTCGTTATGGGAGCTGCAATTCATAGTTGACATTGCACTCTTAAGCAAGGACATTCTCGGTCGTTCTCTTGTCTTTTTCCTTAATACCTTTCCCTCCAATATATTTTTGAGAAACTCATATGTCTGCACATTTGCCCAAAGTATTTGATTTTTCTGGAGTTAATTGTTAAAAGAGGCGTTCTTCTTTCACTAATTTCTTCCAAAACTTGTTTTTTTGCTTCAAAATTTGCTTTTCTAATGAACAAATTTGTTTTTGTCTTTCTTCTCCAGAACCACATTTCGGCTGCCTGGAGCTTATATTTTTCCTGTTTATCCAAGTTCCATGTTTCACAGCCGTAGATGAGCACGCTCCACGCAAAAGTTGCTAACATTTTCCTTGGAATATTGAAATTAATTCCACTGGTGGTCCCCTTTAGCACTGTCGTGGCAGTGCGGCTTGGGTGCCGTGGTTTCATCCTTGGCCGAGCGGAGGCAAGGCTGCCGCGGGCGCAGACCATTGCCCGACTGCCTCGCTCTCCTCCGGGCCGTCTCCTTGAGGAGGCCTCCCTTCGTCCGCCATCCAATCGACACCTCTTCTTCCTCCTCAGAGGTCGCCATCCTCAGCATCGTCCCTCACTCACCTTTTCTCCTCTTCCACCCCCTCCCTTCGTCTTTCAATCATCTTCTCCCGCGCACAAACCCTTTCCTGTTCGTCTCGATCCATCTTTTTTCTCTTTCATCCTCCCTTCCCCTCTTCCACTCCCTTTGTCCCTTCGCTTCCCCCTCTCTCATCTCTCTCTCTCTCCTTCCTTAACTATCTTCCACGGTCCCGCCTCACTTATTGTCCCTCCTCCCACTCCTCCTCTCTCTCCCCTCCATAACGGGGTGACGCATGTGAGGCTAAAGGGGTGATTTTTGCGAGGGGAAGGAGGGGGAAGGATATAGTGCGGCTTGGAGGGGAGGGAGGGAAGGAGCGGGATTCAAAGTGTTGAGGTTGTTGTGAGCACGCGAGGTTAAACGTTTCGTGGCCGAGTCTGCGTTCGGATGCCACCGGTTTTCTCGCCAACGGGTACGATAAGGACCGCCGCCGTCGAATTTTCAGGAGAGAGCCGACGTTAGTGAGAGAGAGTTCTTTCCTCACGTGCACACAAACACCTTGCCTTCTTCGACGGTCTGTGTACGGGTCGGGCCGGGTTTACCTGACCGCCGCCCGAGTGGCTCTATTTTGCGCCTCCCGCCGGCATCTCTCGCCCATTCGACGTCTTGGATTCGTCCCCGCACGGAGAACCAATGATGTTGACACTCCCGCTGTGTCTGCTCCTTCTCGGTGAGTACTCTTATGCCCTTCCCATTCAACCCTAAGATTGATTGACTGCAGCCTTCCATCCTCTCGCATGAAGCTAGTGGAATGCTCTCAAAAACATTACCCGTGAGTGCTAACGCGATGTGCGATGCCATGGATGATTTCTACCGAGGGTGGTTGGTCGTTTAAAAAGGTGACCGACGACTGAGGTGATTTTGCGCTATTTAGGGTAGGAGGATAGGGTGGTTGAGAGAGGGAAATGCTGAAAGTTACTCGACTTCTGTCTCAGCCTACAATTTTACGCAGCGTTCAGGAGTGCACAGTTTATCGACCCATCTGATGGATGGAGAGTAGGACTTTATAGTTTCTCCTCATAACAGTAAAATAGGGTTATTTATCACAAATATAGTCGACGATATCAAAAGTTGGTCCTACCTGTGATGAGGATGTGAACTCATCGAAACCGGTTAGGTCAAAAAATAGAAAAATGTGAAAAATGACAAAACATTTCTCTTTCTTTGCTGGTAAAAAATGTGTTGATTCCTCTAATCGCCGTAGAAAATGAATTCTGTTGATTTATAGATTGGGATTTCATCGAACAATCTCCACCCTGGCAGGAATCATCATAACAAGGCCTCGCTGGTAGATGTGCCGGTATTCAAGCCACCACACCATCCCAATGCTGCTCTCGGCGGTGGTGTAGCCCAGTGTACTGAGGGCTCGGCAAATGTCCCCGGTTCTCATCCAGTTGTAGCCTATTCGACATTTCTCCTATAAAATCCATAGAGTGAGATTATCTAGGCGCCAGAGATTAATATTACACCTTGAGGTTGCCCAGGAAAAAGAAGCAAGCCCCCATCCGTACCTAATGTGCGAATTTCACACGCCTGTGGGCCTGTTACAATATAAACTCCATCCTCTACTGTCAAACCAACCAACTTTATGCCGATCTCTCCGTCATTTGAGTGATGTATATTCTAGTGAAATTCAATAGGATAGAAACTATAGTTTGCGGAAAAATGCGTTTCTTATGAGGGTAATCCTCTAAAGTTTGATGATATTCCGGCAGACACGTAATTCTCCTGTGTCTCATCGAATTTTTGACGGGAGAAAAAATGAGGCGGCAAGGAAGCTACGTCTGAGGAAGATTGCGCCTCTGGTGACTGGCGAGAGGCTGGTTTTTAGGTAGCTATGGACAAAATGAGGAAAGAAACTGGTACATACCATCCTTTCCGACAGACAAAATGAGGCGGTAGAACAATTCCGTAAAATTTCCGACCGAAAAGTCACTGAAATAATTTTGAAAAAAATTCTCAAGCAGAGAGAACCCCCCTGTGTGTGGGTAGGGTTTCCTTCAAAATCAATATTTTTTTTGATTCGAGGAATGTCGGTTTCCAATCAGCATTCTATGCTCGGCTAGAAATAGAATAATACCTGATCGCACATTAACTTGGTTCACTGTGATTTAGCCTCAAGGTATCGTTTGGATGTGCAGAATCCGCGAGTTCAAATGCCTCGTATTCCTGTGAGTCACTTTTTGGGCCATCGTTTCCTGGAATGAGATATTTACAACCTGGAATGATTATTGTCTTGAAAGCAGGATGAAATGCTCTAACACAACTTTTGCAATAAGCTCATGTTTAAGCCTCAGGCTCCTGAGATGTAGGTATTGTTCGGAACTTCCAAGAATGTTTTAGCATAAGAAATTGCCTCGCTAAAATTTCGGGGAACCATGCCGTAACCATTCGCTCTCCACAGTAAGGAACCATTTCTGTTTCCACGCAATCCTTAATTGCTTCGAGGACCTTGAACCATGCTTCAGCATTTCTTGTACCGTTATGCATTCTACTATCATGGATAATTTTTAACATCTTTTCATATCTGGGTCTAACAGCTCTAAACAATATGCCACGGAGAATAAAATAGGTTACTTAAGAGTTATGCTATGTTTATCAGCTTTAAATTTCATCCCTTGTTGTTATTTTGTTGTTCATGATCTGACATAGATGAGGTGAAATTGAGTGGCTGGCCCTTTACACGTTATAGAAGAATAGTTAGTGTATGTTCTGCTCTTACTAATCGAAGACTTTGTGAAAAGCTAATATTTAATAAAAAAGGACATTCATCGCTCATAAGTCACATTTTTAGAGATTTTAGACAGAATATATCTGGTCAACGAATGGTATATAATAGACCATAACTTGATTTCAATTTGGATTAGATTCTTGTAGGTTTGATTCCCACGGTGAAAAACTGGCTTTAACTGGTTTCAACCTCTTTAATTCCGAGGTCTTTTGAGTTTTTATCCCCGAAGGCAACGTTTCCGAGTGGATTTGTAGAGATTTACGAGAACGCATCGTAAATCAAAGCCCTTGGGAGTACCCGTGAAGTTTTTAGTCGAGTGGGATGGTTAAAACCACCAAAACGAAAATATGTATCTTTCATTGGAAGACGTGTAATCAAAGGAAATATTTTATGTTTGGGTGGCTCTCGGGAATGATCGACATGACAGCATATACTCGACTCCGATCGAGCATTTGCGTTGCGATCAAGCGTTAATTTCGTAACGACGTGTTCCATGAATTTATGGTACGCGTTTAGAGGTGCCTATTTTAGACAAAATTATATGATCACTTATTTTAAAGCTCTCTTAGAATTTTCACCACATAATTAGAGGTGTGTCTGCAGAAATTTTGCCTTCATTTTCGTCCTTTTATTTCGGAATTTATAAGGTTTTTTTTTAAGTGTTAATGTTGTCTAACTTCTCTCGCCGGCACGAAAATCTCACCTTACCCATCTTAGACTATTTTAATAAGCAGCTTTCTAAAAGTTGTCTTCTTTTTTCTTTCAAAATCATTACTTGATTCAATTTATTCATTCGTAAAAGTCGTCTTTAAAAATGGAGTCTCGGGAGGCCGTGAAGGTATCGTTCAAGGTCCTTGAAGGTCTCAAGAGTAAGGACGAAATAAAAAAAGGTTGTCACCTCCGCTCTCTCGAAACCGTCGGTTTATCGTTTAACCATTCCGAATAATCGAATCCGTCTTTAAGTTGAAGACTGAGAAACTAGATTACATATAATGCGTAGCTGCTGAACTTTATGCGCCTTGGTTAGAGCCCAGCGCGAGATACTGGATTAAATGCAAATATGAAGCACGTCAAGCTACCGGTACAGCAATTCCTCCTCTGATAAATAAATGGGAGACGCCTTGCTTCTTAGATTTGAATTTTCACCCGATAATGACCATTGAGAATCGTTTAAGCACTTCAAATATACATGATCTTCTATACCTAATGTATTTCACCCACGCATTTCATTTTATTCATGGATAAACAGTCAAGGCCGAAATAAAAAGAAATACATCGTTATTTCTTGAATTACTTCTAAGAGCCTCTTGAGTACTCTAGAGTGTCTGTATGATACGCAACGTTTTTTTTAAAGGTTTAGTGAGCCATTGGTGCCTATAGTTATTATTCCATAACGATACATTGCCTAATATAATACGATGCAATAGTCACTGATGCTATTATGTGGCTCTCCTGAATCAATGAGTCATAAAACTCTACATATCGTTTCTAATACACTGAGAATGAACAACTGAGATTCCAAGTACTTTCTGAAAACAGTACACGCCGGCGCATGAATTCGACGTGAATCACAGTCGAAGCAAATGGTTCCGGTTTTCGCCGTGTAAAAAGTGGGAAACTGGGAGGGACTGGACTCGGTTTGAAAATGTGACAGGTTATTCTTCAAGGTCTCGAGGTCGAAGTGACTCCTTGGAATCGGGAGGCCTTCAACGCACAACATCCTGTGGGCCCAAAGAGTCAGGTGTTAGGAAAGTAGCATGAAGAGGGATGAGCTACATTTATCGGTGGCGTGATGGCTGAGGAAATAGAAGTATGCGGCTGCGAAAATATTCTTTTTTTTCAGTCGCGTCGGAGGAATTATACGGCAATAATTTATCACGGGAAACCAAGTATTATTTAGTTTTGTCCTATTTTACATGTGTGACGCGTTTATTTCCTTAAGGAAAAAGGAAACATTAAATTTAACTGAATTTTAATCAACTTTAATTGTATTTTCTTAAGGAAAAATGATGTATTATGAAGAAACCACCCGCGTCGGTCCTCCGTCACCACTGGCCGTCGTAGAAAGGTTTTTTTCTATCAAAGGCTCATTACATAGAAAAAAAATGATAATGTTCGCGCATAGTGGTGTCATCAATGCATTCATTAACATTTAGAAAGACGCAGCAACTTCGAAGCTACACTTTTCCTTGTGCCCATATTCACACACGTGGCATCTCAAGTCATCAGTCAAAATGCCATTGAACGCATGTGAAATTCAGTACTTTTACGCTCTCGAGGTTACCTGCTCTTCATTAAGTAGCTGCGAAGGTGTTCACTTCTGGCGCCACAACTTTAGTCACGTGTTTGAGAGAGATTCTTTTATTTTCAAATTAAAATCTGTGACTGAAAATTGTAAAATTTTCTTGGAAACTAATGCCGGCCGCGATAGCCTGGTTGGTGACAGGGAAGCCTGGAAACTGTTTCTCCAACTACGGGCGTTAATACCACGTCGGTAATTGATGAATTTTATGCGTAGATTGATGGTTTAGGCTAGTCCGAGTGCTATAGCCTTATCAGCAGGAGAACGTAAAACCAAGATGTACTGCTGCACATATCTGACCTTCACCGAAATTGTTGATACTCTAGTGTGCTGGTCTATGTATTGTCCATGAAAACCAACCTTCAACTGCATCCGCATGGCGATAATTCCAAGGTTTATGGTTCGATACTTGGCCAACGTTCTCTAATTGGCGAAGTCTACCTCCACCTCGTTTTATTCCCTACTCCTGGATATTATTATTACTATTAATTTGTATATTTAGACTGGGCTAGATGAGGCAATACCGCTTCCTGTTCCCCCAAACTAGTTAATGCACACAAACGCACATGTCCTGAGGATTGATAAATTCCAACCAAGGGGAACTCGCACCCGCGACCCTCGGATTGGCAGGCGAGAACTTTAGTCCGCTGCTACTGGGCCTATAAAGGAAAATATGCCTTTAGAATTACTTCCTAGTGCAAAATTCCACCTTCAATTTTACATATCGTCTCCTGCGAGACTTTTTTTTAGAATATACAGTGAAACTCCTCTAAACGACCACTCCTATCAAGCGACCTCACCTCTCAACGACCATTTTTCAGCAGAACTGTCGATGATAGCTTAATTCAGGTATCATTTGATGTGTACATCAAATTAATACTCACTGAAATTTCCCTATGGCAGCTAAATTATGAAGAAAGAAACGCCATCTGAATAGGCTCTAACAAAACTGTCGCTGAAAGAATTTTTCCTTTTTTTACAAATGAGGCACCCGTTCATTTGCAGAATACGTACTCCGATAAACTGAACCTCTGTCGAACGATCACCCCTCTTAACGACCATTCCATTTTTCAGCCGAACCGTTGGTGGTCACTTAATTCAGGCTTCACTGTACTTAGCCTCCGTCCGTCACGGCTGAAGCGACTCGCTCTACAGCCCGGGACCCCACGTAAAAGGAGGGGGCGGGGTGCCGAATTTAGGCCATGTTTTGACTAACATTGGTTTTTTAATGTCTAACAAGATCATAATATTTGTCTAAAATATAGTAACATGATATATAAGACATTGCTATACATATCCATGTGTTTATATGGTGATTCATTTAGGTGGGCGGTGTTAAATTGGGGAAAGTGGGGGAGAGGGGTTGCTGAAAAGCGACCTTGTCCGGGTAAAAAATGGTATCTTGAGGCAACCCCTTCTGAGCCGATGAGTGATTTTCATGGGATCCAAAATGGGCGATGAAGCAGCATCTCAGCATTAGCTGATCCCCTGGCGGTTGCGCTCTTTCATCTTCGGTCGCGCCTTTGGCTGCTCGATATCCGGTCTATTCACTACCCTCGTCCAGCCGTTCACTTTTTTTTAAGTCCGCCAAGTCGACACGGGCGCTAAGTGTGATTAAGCCCCCTGGGGCGCTCTGTTTATTCTATTGCAGCATTAAGAATGTGGGTATCGGAACCGCAACGGAAGTTAAGTCTCCTCCCGCGGTTCTTTCTCTCCTTCAGACCTTCGCCTGGGGGGGGGGACTTCTTTTTTATATATCTCCCTGCCTTTACTGCCGACCATTTCGTGCGCCGCTAATTTTCACCCGCCTCGCCGCAGCGAAAGCGGCTGAGGAGACTGAGAGAGCGAAGTCTTTGGAGTTTGCAGGGAGCCGGGAATCGAGCCAGAGTCGAGACTGTTAAGAATGGGGGTCAAAGGAAGCGATTGGTCGACGCGGGGATACTTGTGGGTTCGCATGGTCTTCCATTTGTGGAAGGGTGAGTCTGCGTTTCTGTCATGATGGCGGAGGGATTAGGACGTGAGGTTAGACGCACCTGCCCTCTACAGAAAGTAAACGAGTTGCCGGTAACTAAAAAATACGTAGTAATTTTATGGTTGGGAAGTACTTCGTTAAAAGCTACTTCGAGCGAATATATAGTGTCTCACAACTTTTAGAGGGATTAAGGTGGAGACCCCTTGAGACTCGAAGGCTACACGCTAGGCTCAGCTTGCTTGAGAAATTCAGAACTGGTGTGTTTCAGAGCGACACAGTGAATATTATCATGACGCCTCACTACATCTCTAGGTCTGACAGAAGCGATAAAATAAGAGAGATGTAGAAGTAAATGTAGATATCATTACACAGCTTACTGCGCAGAAATGATGTGCACTCGAGTTTGGAAACAAATGAAAGAATAACGAGAAGACCTGCAGAAAAACTAATCACATCATACTTTTCCTCATTTAATTCTACGTTATCTGATGGTAGACTGATATTTTTAAAATGCATTTTAATAATTTTTTAATACGGGTGTAGCGTAAAATGTACCAATTTTTAGCGGTGTTCGAGCAAAGCTCGAGCACCGCATGAGCATGTAAAGCCTAGAACGAGAGTTTAAAAACAATTTTTATCTTTTAAAATCGTTATATCTATTTTTTATACCAGTTAGCATACGCTAATAATTACTGAATATTTGTGAAATATTTACTTAAAAATACGAATTCTGAAATACTTACTTAAAGGTAAACATATTGTATTTAATTTTAAGTTTTTGATACTAAATAATGAGTTTTTTTTTATTTTGCGACACATTAGCAGTATAAAATATATAAAGTTCAAGGGAGGTTGGGTTTCATTAAACCATTTACTTTCCTCTTTGCGTTCATCTTGCACCCGGCCCCCGGCTGATTAGTCACGTAACTGACAGTAAGTGGTGGCAGGCAGTTTGGTCAATTGACTTCTGAGTTGGCGGGAATCTCACTACGCGTATATCACTAAACCAATTTCGTGTAATGTACCTTATGACATCAAAATGAACCATTTAGTTAATATTATGACTATTAGCCTCCTAAGGGTGTTGATTAACAATGAAATTTTCTCACGTTGGAATGCGCCATGACTACTGTGTCAATGCCTTTTAAGGCAGTGGCTGCATCAATTTCAAAATTTAATTAATTCATTCTTGGTCATCGTAAACTTATTATGTTCTGACCACTCGTGGGTTTGGGCAGCAAATAGGATATGGAAGGCTTTAATAATTCATATTTCAAATGGAAGTTTAGAAAGGTAGACAAAAAATGAAACATTCTATAATTTTAATCTCTAGTGTGCAGTGATCTCGAGTAATTTTTTCCGAATCTCTCGTAATAATCCGTGCATCATTACAATATAAATTAGTCCTCGATATGGAAGAACTTTGAGAGAAATATTTATCATTTCGAAGCAATCATTTGTACGATAGCATTAAAAGCTGAGAGACCCCACTCATCACACTCACGAGAAAAAATATATCGCTCTCTTTTATTTCCATCTCTTGAATGCCACACATTCGTGCGAGATTTGTGTCTGCCTTAAAGCGATAGCACTCTAGTGTTCCTTTACTATTTTATCAGGTATTACGGAGGAAGGGTGTCCCTCTGTTCCCCCTTAAGCCATTCCTTAAGCCGTAGAGATTCCTAAATCGTAAGCCATTTAAGACGTAAGGATTTCCTTACGGCAGTCATTCTCTAATTCTGAAGTAAGCCGTAACAAATCGACATGGATATCACGGATATCGAATCCAAACGAGAGTCGAAATATTTTATGCGTGTCACGGAAATTTCATGTTCATTGCATGTGAGTGTTTCAAAATTAATTTCTGAAATTTTCACCGTGATGTTTGCAAATATCCAATATTAACTTCTAACATCAAAAGTACTTCCGCAAAAGCAGTGGGCCGTGACTAACTCCAGCAGTAGTAGTGGCACGCTATGATTGGCTGGCATTTCGCCTACCGGAAGACGTAATCCATAAAGATGGGACTTGACCATCATTCTTACGGCAGGGCCTTGTGTCACTCGTAATGCTTACGTCCATTGTAGTAGGGGCTTTAATCTGACATTGATAAAAATGTCTTGTAAGTTTGAAAATCATTCCCGTCAACTTAAAGTAATAGTTTAACGGATAGGCTAGATGAAGATATAGCATGGGGCATATAGGATTTGATCTAAAACCAACTCCTATGGGAAGAGCTTGAATGTGTTTTTGATACTTCGAGGTTCCAGCATAGAAAACGAGAAAGGCATCTGTTAAAAAAGTCAGGACAAATGAATGCTCTATGTACTCGATAATAATTGGAGATATTTATACCTTTTTCTGCGATCATAAACCTGCCTTCGATATATAATCAAGTCTCTAATTAGGGTTATCTATTCTGGATCAAAATCTCCTGAAAAGATGCGTATCTCATTTGTATACAATTCAAGGAGAATATTCACGAGAAATGCGTTACATTCCTTCAATGTTCTACGAACCATATTTGAACCAACCGAAGCCGAACGTACTTGGTACTTCCACTTTATAATGTCAATCCATTCAATGAGGCCGTGAATTTTGAACAAATTTCGCTCTACGAACCCGATAATTCTAGGAGTCGCGGATTTATTACGGGCGACTCCGAAGCCGTAAACCTATGCAAATATGCCGATAGATAAACTGCGTATGTTTTAACATTCCGATGGATAAAATTACTCAGGGTGAAAATATTCTGAATATGTAACTCAACAATAAATCCAAATCGTACAGCAAACCACTCGCCGGTGTTATTACATCATTTTATGGCAAGACATTACACCGCAAGCGTATATTACATCTCTCGTCACGAAATAACGCTGACAATATCGTCGAAGAATTCTGTAGCCATCTACACAGCTGATTTTCCAGCAGCCAAAGTTAATTGTCAATCATTATTTTGAAATTGATGCCTTTGTGTCAATCATATTCGCGCTTTGTTTCACCATTCATAAGCCTCCAATGGTTTGTTCTTTTAATTACAAAACAAGGAGATTGAGTATTTGTTTCACCTCGACTTAAACTTGTGCTATAGATTGAGTAATCAATATTTCCACGTGAGAGGAAGACCTCTATTTAGGGAGGTAGAATTATACTCCGCTCCTCGCCCCGCCTTTGAGGATAGACCAATCCTCAAAGATGTGCGGTTAGTGCAAGACTTGGTATGTAAGGAAAGAAATCCGTTGACGATATCTTCATATTTAGAAAAGGTAGATGGTATGGATTGTTACCACGACAAATAGTAGAGTAATTTGGGCCATGGGTCTTATTTTGGAAGTGAAACATTAATTGCTGTTGGGATAGTATTCAGATTTCTCATTGAGAATGCTCAACGGTGTAATGGCGGTTAGGAAAAAACTCACTTCACAGGTTAGTCTGCTTCCTATTTCCAGTAGAGTTAAGTAATCGGTAAAGTAAAATTATCCCACAAATGCGCAAGGTTTGCATTATAAGAGTTGTGTATTTCGTGGGGATTCGTTTAGAGGAAGATAGTGAAAAAAATTTTCCGCTGGTGAGAAGGAAGCAGACATCTACCAAACTATTTTATGTATGAGTTACTGCTTGCATGTTTTACCATAGCTCTGAATTATAAGTCATTGCATTTTTTATTTCCCTCTTTAGCTCGAAAGTTTTATTCGTATTATTAAATACTTAAGATGTTTTTTTTAATTTAAGATTACTTAAGATTTTTTTGCCGATAGATTTTGCAGCAATGATGTATATGCTAAATGATGTCACCTTTATCACTTAGAATGTACTGCCAAATTATATCAATGAAATTGAAATAAAATTATCCTTTTATGAATGCATTTTGCATTGTCCTTGAAGTAGATAGAAGCCCACAATCCACTTTGGTCCGTTGGATGTTTTCTCAAAGTTCATTTTTTTCTTCAGGGGTTCAGATAAATGCACAGGCGTACTACGGCTGGTATGGAGGCCGAGAGAGCTATGAAGAATATAGAGATTATGATGACAGGGACACAGAGGATCAAAAAGAAAGTGATGCTATTGAGTTACTCAGCTGTTTGCCTCTAAATGGTATTCCTACCACCTGTGTTCCAGTCACCAGTTGCCCGCAATTGAGATATATCCAAAAGCAGCAATTTTGCATGTAAGTATTGGTGTGACCCAAGTTTTCATTTTTTTATTGTTCCTGCTAACTTAAAATCGGACTCCATATTAATATATTGCTATTATTGAGGATGTGGCGCCATCTTTTACTATTTTGACAGGTACTTGTCGATCCTTTCGATTTTTGGAATAAGTGTAACAGTCATGTTTTTATTATACCAGAGGGTCATTTAAGTTTAAGCATGCCTGGAGTTTCAATAAATCCTCTGAATACAATGCCACGCTGTACATTATTGCCCTGCTTTTTTGTGGAAATCCTTCGGAAACGAATTATCGATGAGTTGGAATTATTTCTCCAGGAAATGATATTAGCTTGGGCAGGTACTAAGTCCTTGCAGTCGCATGCAGTACTTGACTCCAAAGGTAGCACAATTTTTGCTAATGTTATGAAACCTATTTCCACTGTCAACTTCTGTGTAGTCATTAGTGCCGAAAGAAATATTTTAAGTACCTTTTGAGAAACTGTAACTTACTACGTCTACATCTACATACTACCCTACGAGCCGCCGCATGGGCGTGTGGCAGGGGGTGGTAGGTCACCAGCCGTGTAAAGATATAAAATCTTTGGAGGTGAAATGGTGACGTGTATTGTGGGAGTATATTTAGAGGAGATCAGTTTAGATTGTGGTCGCTTATTGTGCGCGGAAAGAATGAGTTTTTGTACCTATCTGTTCGGCAGAGTATCTCTCATTTATTTATTTTAATTTTTATGTGATCGCATCTGTCAGACCCAGAAATATAGTGAGGCGTCATGATCTTCTCTGTGTCGCTCTGAAAAAGTATCAGTTCTGAATTTATCAAGCAGCCTAAGCCTAGCGTGCAGCCTCCGAGTCTCTAGGGACTCCCTTCTTAATCCCTCTAACAGTTGTGTAACACTATATGCTCATTCGTAGCATTTTCTAACGAAGCGTGCTGCATTTCTTTGTATTTTGTTAATTTTTTTGGTCAATCTTTATGACCAGGGTCCCAAATGCTCGCGGCGTATTCGAGGTGTGGCCTAACCAGAGCGAAGTAGCATCTCTCTTTTAATTTTTCATCCGAGCACTGTCCTAATATACGCTTAACAAAACCTAGTTTATTTAATGCTGTACCGCATATGTTTTTTTGTGTGTTCCCCACGATATATTCTGAAGTTAAGGTAATTCCAAGATATTTTACTGTATTTTAAGATTTTATGTTTACTCCACCCACGGTGTAGGTATGGCTTTTGTGTGAAGACTTTCGCAGGAAGTGAACTGTGGTGCATTTACTAATATTTAGCTCTAAACCCCACTCCTGGCACCAAGAATGAACGTTGTTAAGGTCAGATGACAGAACTTCAAAGTCCGCGTCTTCGCTCAGCTCACGGTAGATAACTGTATCGTCTGCAAATAATCTTAATTTACTGCTAACTCTTGAACTTAGGTCATTTATATAAATAATGAACAAAAGAGGGCCAATCACGCTTCCTTGAAGAACACCGGATGTGACTTCGACAATATCAGAGCTAAAACCGACAAAATCCTTTTTGTTTTCGGTCACTGAGATAGTTCCTTATCTAGTTTACTATTAACTCCGCATGAATACAATTTATAAATGAGTTTTTTTTGTGAGAAACTTTGTCGAATGCGTACGAAATCAAGGAATATCGAGTCGATTTGCTTATTCGATTCAACTATTCGATACTAGATGGGATACTTTTGGAAAAACAAATGGTATTATCTGTTTTGTCTTAATGATAGCAATCTTTCTGTCTGTTTCGCTTTCTGTCAGCTTTTCACTGGATAACTGCTGGAAGGATTTCTTTGAAACTTTGCATGCGGATATTTTGGTAAATTGGAATCATCACAGGCTACATTACAAAGGCCTCAGGGGCCCCAAAGGTAGCCAAGTGGGCCTTATTTGGCCACTAATCCCTTTTATGTAAGCAACCCTCACATTAAGCTGTGTATTGGTCGAAGTCTAATTCAAAGGATACAGCTATTTGCAGAGACGGATTATGGTCGGTTGAGGCCCTGAGTGCAGAAGCTAATATTGGGCTCCCTAAAAAAACAAGAGACTCGAACAATGAAAATACATGCTAATCATATTTTTGCTGAAGAACTGTAGTAAGCAGCATTGTGGTAATGAAATAATGAAAATTTGTGATAATAAACATACCATCAGGTTCTATGGCTGCTTGTAAAGTTGAACATGAATAAAGTTGCACAAATGAAGTCAAACTTTGTGTCATAGATAAAAGTGTATAGTTGGCATTTGGCAAGGCCCGTCAGAAGTTTAGATCCAGGGTGAGTGCCTGTTACACCTGCCATTAAATCAACTACTGGCTATTGGGAAACCCCTTTCATTTTAGCATACCTTTGTTTGAGTAAAAATATCTTTTCTTGGATAAAGATCAATAAAGCATGAAAACAAAAATTTACTTATTAAGAATACCAAAGGGCTATGACTGGATGCAGCAAAAGTCTACTATAGAATTCATATTGAATACTTGCTACCTGTGCTAACTCATGTACTAAGATGGCAGATGGCTGACTGACTGGAAATTTTGCATGATTCAGGTGTTTACACAAGGGAATGCTATATACTGTATGTAATAGTCCACAGGTCCAGGACCTGGGCCCCCAAACAGGCCCCCATACTTTACTCCAATGATAAAATCTGTAGAAAAAGGACAGAGGTTTCTTCTTTTGGTTTTTAAATGACTTTCAATAAAGATATAGGGTTAAAATCTTCACCATCAGATGCTAGAAAAAATGGAATGTTACATATATCTTGTAATCGATTTCGTTTTACTCCTCATTTTTGCTCATAAATTATGTTTTCAAATCCAAAATTGCCAATGTTTCTGTCATTTTAACCTTGGCTTATTTCCATGGCAACCTGAGTGATAGCTATGGATAGGAAATTTTACCTAAACCTTTTTTGACTTAAATTAAAGTAAATGATTAAAATAGCAAATGTCAGTGATATTTCAGTCGGGGTATTTTGTACCCGAACCTCTCCAATTGAGCTTATTGGCTTTCACATTTTATTACATAATTGCTTTTTCAAAGTATCTGCATTTAGCATGTCACATTGATTCTTATAATTAAGGCCTATTGGTAATTACAGTATTTTGCTTACTGTGTACAATTTTGCATGTTGCAAGAGACCTACTCACTAAACCTATTAAACCTTAATACAATCATAAAGCTCAATAGAGATGGCTGGGCTCTAATAGGCTCTACATACCCAAATTACTCATTTTCTTTAGCCTTGGAATGAATGAAGTAATGAGCCATGTAAATGGAAAATTTTCCCTTGTTAAAAAAATGTAAATGGGAAGATTCTCTTCTGTATTGGATGAACTATGATATTGCTATTAGATTATGTTATACAGATTTGAATTGTAAGACTTTTCTGAATTATTGATGAATCTATATTAATTTTTTAGAAAAATTACATTTATCTTATATTCATGTTTGTTCAATGAGAGTCAACCTTTAAATGCCGAAAGTGCCAATATTGGCATGCTGTTTGGCGCTTCTCATTGCCGAAAGTGCCATTTTTGGTACATTCATAATAGGAAAAGTCCATAAGGACCAATTTAAATCTGGCAGGGAGGGACTTCGAAGGACATTTAAATCCAGTGTTTAAAAGTTAATTTGTCACAAGAGAACTGCTTTCTCTGAACTAATGACTTATATTCCAGGTTGGGCTCAAACGGCGGTGGTGTGTATGGCAACCAAGATGTTGCACATGTCTGCTGTCCTGGTGTGAGTACTGAGCCTCCTCAAAAGGCAACCAACAGACCTAGTTCTTCAAGACCTCAATCTCCGGGAAGCAGAAAGAGCACAGGAAGAGTCCCTACTGGAGGGTCTTCCACAACTGTTCGCCCTTCGCATCAACCATCGTTTCATCCGGATGCTGAGCTTGTGCCCAGGGTTGGAGGAGTTGGCCCAGGATTAAGCGGTGGTAGGCACAAGAAGCATGCAATGATTCAATCTTAACCGTTTGCCCTAAGATACGTTTTACCCCATTCACCAATTGGGTTCTCTTAATTTAACTTTGAAATAGTTGTCTTAATTTATGAGCAATTTATAAATTCAATGACTGCTTAAACAATTATTTCTTTATCAGTAAATAGTGGTTTGGTGTAGAATTTCTTTCCAAATTAAATGTGCTATTTCCACAAAATTTTTTAAAAAGAATGGATTCCTTCAAAGGACAAAGAAATGCATCTTAATGATAGTGTAAAAAATAATTCTTAATGTAATAAAGCTTTTTCATATGCATAAAATCTGTACATTCAGATCTTTAAGAGTATAATTATATTGGTGAAGGAAAAGTGTACATGTATGTCTTCATCTCATTTGGTCAATCTTTTCATATTTTTCTTTTCACTTTGATAGCCAAATTTTAATGCATGTCATTTAGCTATTAAAATACTAGAAACATATTGATTAAAAGTTGTGGATTCATGTTTACAGGGTGTGGGCTATTAGAAAGAGATCAAATAGGTAGACTGGAGGCAAGGAGGAGATATGACCCTGAACGGCAACAAGTACTTGGTGCAGCAATAGGAGGTGTCTCACTATCTTCTTCAGCTGAGTCTCCATGGACTGTAAGTTTGGCAATACATAGTTATGATTCAGTAATCTCTCAAATATTTCTTAACATAGGGCTGTTGGAAGTATAATAATTTCAAGCTTGTAAAGTAAACCTAGCTTTGATTGTATTTTTAAAATTTAATTTCAATATGTGTTTTCAGGTTGCAATTGGAGAATATACTACCAGTGGAAGTGTGGACTGGTACTGTGGAGGCTCCTTATTGAGTCAGTATTCTGTTTTGACTGCTGCTCACTGCACTAAACGCAGGTTTGTATGCTGTTGAGGCTTTGATTTACATTTGAATCTTTCTCTCTGATTATATTTCTTGATTTAGGTTGTCATAAGAATGAAGACTATTATGGGCATACTATTCATATGCATAGCAACCTCAGAAACTTGTTACGAAATTCCTGAACTAGTCACTTGCATGGATGGAACTAACTTTCTGTGGGTTTTCTCTGAGCTAAACAAGGGTAATCTAAGAAAGGAAGTGGATGATGTGCATAGTTTTTGCACTTGCAGCAGCTCTAGCCTGCATCTATCTGATTTTTGATTAAATTAATTTATTCTGAGTTTGTGGGGAGTATTTATTTTTGACTAAGAGTATAAGCCTTATTTTCCTAGGTTGTGATCAGTTACCCCAAATTGTCATGCTTCTGACTTTTAAATTAACCATATCAGCCCACTACTTGCAATACCTTCAATACTCATGTAGCTTTCTGAAGTCATTTAATCTGATATTTCAGGCGCCCAGAAGTGGTGAGAGTGGGAGAGGTTGATCTGCGCCGTGACACTAGATTAGGGGAAGGCAAAGGTGAAGAAGTGAGGGTTTCAGGTGTAGCTATTCATCCAAGCTATCGCTCACCATCAACATACAATGATGTTGCTGTCCTTACTCTGCAAAGACCAGTGGATATCACTCGGCCTGGTGGTGCACGGACTATATGCCTTCCACCAGCTAGTAATACAAATGCTGTACCTTCTGGGAGAACCCAAAATTCTTATGCTGGAGAAAGAGCTAAATTAACTGGATGGGGCCATCTATTTTTTGGTAATTTCCAATGCACCCTAAATATTTCACAATTAATGTCTATGGTTTTATGAACTGTGCTATACTAGTAATAGCTGCTCTAGGTAGGGGAAGGAGTCAATTCATTTTGATATGAATTGGAGGTGTGCAATATATATTTGCCTACAGATAATAATATCTGGGGATAACCCTATACAGACATAAAGTGTGTATCTAGAATATTGAACATGAATCATTGCACACATACATAAAATGATCTAATTACTGAATTATATAGGAAGACTGTACTACATGCATATAATTGTTTTCAGACAACAATAATTTAGAAAGATGTTCATTGTGCATGAAGATTGTATTAAGTACGAAGCAAAATGCATAGAGGCAGTGTAATTTGAGGGTACTACACGATGTTAAGTGTATGTCAAAAATTCACTTAAATTTCAAATCAAATTCACAGATATACCAGGGTTGAAATTCGCCATGAAAATATCATTTGACTTGACCGGGATTCGAACCCGGATCTCCCAATTGCCAGTCAGGTGTGTTAGCCAGTTACACCAGTTACACCACCAAGCCATTTTCTTTCAAGGCAAATTTCGAGGGGGTTTATGCAAACTACATGTTCAGGCCTCAAGTTTACATTGTAGCACATGAGATGAAGTCGTGCTTACAAAGTCACTGTTGTGGTGTATAAACCCGACAATGATGTTGTGGTGGATAAACAACAATTCTGGGTTTATCCACGGCGACAGTGGCTTTATAAGCACAACTTCGTCTCATGTGCTACAATCATGCTTCTCTGTGACCTCTTACTTAATACCCCCCTGGCAGCAGATCTCAGCTTAATTTCTCTCCATCTCCTTGGCAGGTCCTTGCACGCACCTGGCCTCTGGCAAGGCCTCATATGGCTACTTTGCTCAAGAAAGCCTCCATCATTGCTATCCTTACCTATTTTGACATAAACAAAATCCTCTCATAACATTCTAGATCCACCCTCAAACAATCTAGATTCTCTGCAATTCAGTAGTTTCACACATTCTGGTATCATTCATATTCCAAAGCATCCTGATCATTACACCAACAACTGTTGCCTACCCCCAAGTAACAATATTCCTTTTATCTATCTATGAGGTTATTGTGTACCTGACCTCTCTGTTCATATGATATGGATAAAAAATGATAGATAGAATCTCTTTTGATATCTAAGATTGTTATCTAGTCCTTGATAAATAATCTTAAATTCTGATTTCCCCTTTATAGAGCATATTTTTCAAAATAGATATTTTTTCAAAACTTAGTCAAGAATACAAGTTTTTTTTGCCAAGATTCATGCAGAAAATATGTAGTTGGTGTAGCTCATTGTTTTAAGATTAAGCCTAGGTATGAAGTTCTAACTGTCCCTAATGATTTCAGGTGGAGATAAAAGCCCAATTTTGCAGGAAGTGACTGTGACTGTTTTTGGAAATGATGAATGTTCACGGTCATACTCCTCACCTACTATTGCTGCCGGTGTTAGACGGAGTTACCCATCTGGGATAGTGAATTCTCAACTATGTGCTGGAGACAGACAAGGGAAAAAGGATGCTTGTCAGGTAGGTACATCAGTAATAAGATGACAATAGACAGTATGGTGATTTCCAATTCCATATATATTTTTTGCTATATAAATCTAAAACACTTATCCCTCAGAGTACATAGTTGAGCATTTCAATTTTAATATGACTCAATGTTAAATCACACAGTTTGTACTTTCCGATAGCATTTTAAGTCTATTCAGAGTCTGTATCTGCACCAGGTCTTGTACCAGAAGATGACTATGAGTTGAATGTGATGATTTCTGGTTTAAAAATCCTATGGAAAATTGCCAATTGTGTGTAATTTAACATTGATGTCCTCCACCAAATAGAGCCTGAATCTGTTTAACTTTTTTAGAATGTGAGCGTGGCTTAATGTATTTTTAAAAATGAACTATTCTACCAAGAAAAATTTTCATGATTGGAAAATGGTATGGGTAACCAATTCACATTGGCCCTGTGATGTTGGCCATATATGGCTGCATGTGGCTGTTGTGTGAGAATAAGAAATGCAGGAAGTTACATAAAATTATAAAGAGGAAATATCTATGTGCTGCAGTTTTAGTTCCATCCAAATATAAAATCACCTCTGTAGAATACTTGAGCCATTCATTAAATGAGAATCAGGGAGTAGTATGCGCCATAACTTTGTGGAAATCATTTATGTTCATCTAGAATATTTCACTTTTAAATATCATTTCATACTATTTTATTAGCTTGGAAGTCAGTGTTAATAATTACAGTGCTCATTGACAATGCATTACAATGTCATCTCTCATGTTACTCTACACTTCGGCCATGATATTGGAGCATATGGCTTCTTCCTCTCCCCATTCCACGAATGAATAAAGTCTCTTGCCGGTCCTATCCTACTCACCCAATTCTGTGAGTGCTTAATGGCTTGATTGGCATATATTTTTGGTTGCCTCTCTGAAGATTAGGAACATATATGCAGCATTTTCTGCAGTCTTGAAGGTTTAACTTAATGCAATACAATTTTGGGTTATGCTCTTCTATATACAAAAAGTATTATTTGAGAAGATCCATCAGGCAGAAATGCCTCCAAATATATATTCAAAGTAATATTAAAAAATGAGTGTAGCTCTTAACAGGGCTGCATCTATATCCCATGAAACTCAACAATGCAGGAGGGGCTCACATGGATTGGAGGCTTAATGGAGTCCACTGGATTTTCAGAGGGGGGCATTGGCAAATTCCCATTGGGGGCTCAGAGTTTGTTGATCTGGCCCTAATACTGATGTATATTTCGATAATGTGGTCAACTAGACTAACCTTGATGAAAATGTACCACATCAGGTTTCCCATTTCTTTCCAATAAACTGTAATTTCCATTAATTAAAAAATATAATTAAATGTTTTTACACTTAAAAATATAAGCCCAAATGTTTATATCCTATATTTATTTTACAGGGTGATTCTGGTGGACCATTGGTAATGAAAGGCAAAGATAAGAAGCATGTTCTCATTGGAGTGATATCTTCAGGAATTGGATGTGGTTCTAAGCAGTATCCTGGAGTATATGCACGAGTGTCTTCCTTTGTTGACTGGATTTCTAGTAAAATAGTTTCATAAAATTTATCTGAAGTGAAGCCAAATAAACTGAGCCGTAACACACCGTCGTGCTTACAAAGTATTATCTAACTTATTGATATGGGACAATCATCAATGTATATTTATTTTGTGGAAGATAGAATACTGACCTGGTCATAAAATAGAGCTCTTAAATAGTAAACAGAAATGTCAGCAACAGTTATTCACGAAAAAGTAGAAAGCTCTTAAATGAAGGAGTTAAGGCAACCTTGGTTGGTTGGGTATGAAGAAATCATACTTGATTGAACACCTGCGTTGAATGTGACATTGCTCTTCTACCATTTTTGGTATATTTGTACTTTTTTACCCTGTACATTTTGATATGATCTCATACCTAAAAATTGTGCAAGCTGTATAAATTAAAGAATTGTTACTATTTTAATTTTAGCAATTAAGTTGATATTATTTTTTCTATTTATTTTTACAATAAAATATGAAGAAAATACTAATATGTGTGTACTACTTCTGTGATTTATTACGATTAAAATAAAACATTTTAATGATATTTAATTTTAATCCATAACCCACTGAAATACAAAGACATGTATTGATAGAAAGACCACATGAGTATATTGAGGCTCAAAATTTTTTTTAAGGACTATAATTTAAAATCATATGTCCTTTCCACAGAGCTTTTGGGTAGCGACCGAATTTCTGGATTTTTTTCGGGTAGGGAAACAATTCCAATTCAAATGCTCGCTGGGTATACCACTGAGTTCAAGCATGGCCGACAGATGTCAGTCCAATGACAACAATTCCCCTTGAATAATTTCCGCTGAGGAGGGTTAAAAATGAGGGACCTTCAAGGCCGGCGTTCACGGCCTAAGGTTGCGAATGTTGCATCATGCCCTTCTTTTGTTTCAATTATTTTTTCCGTATAATGCGGTTATGAGGGGGGTGTGTACTTAAGTTGGCGACGAGGTAATTTTCGTTATCTGTGCTCCATTTCGTGATCTCAGAAGGCTCGCAATATCATCGAATATGGTGCTTAAGCACGCGGTTGAAGGATACGACGCCTTTAATAAGTCCATAAAAGAGTTGGAGTCTTCGTCCAAAACAATACTTGTCTTATTTAGTGGATCCAAGGGAGATGAAGAGAAGAGCTGGTGTCCAGATTGTGTCGCAGGTGATCATCTTTCATTGATACTAAGGTCTATGTCAATCTTGCAAAGCTTTTAGCGAAGAGAATTTACCGGCAATGTTCTTGAAATACCTACCCTTCATATTCCTGCCGCGAACATACACCACGTAATTCATTCCTTCGATGTATTTATTATTTTGCCCCTTTTCGAATTTTAAGCCATGAAGCGATTGGAGCTTTTTTTGACTGAGAGAATGAGGGAAAGTGAAGAACTAGTGTAGTTGCTGTATGAAAATATGTTTGGTCGAATGTATTTGTTGCTTACGAAAACTGTATTTCCGGCAGTATTGCCTATTGGCTTTGAAAAATGCATAGCCGAGATAGTGATGGATATCTTAAGCAAGCATCTGTTAATTACTCATCTAATTAGTTTTGGACAGAAATATGATTACCTAGTGAAGTGATGTGAATGGAACAATTAGTGGTTTAGGTAACAATTTTTTTTCTCAACTAGTATTACATTATAATTAATGTATTATTTCAGCGGAACCGGTTATTGATTCAGTGCTGGATACTCTAGATGACAGCGTTCAGTTTTTATATGTTGGAGTGGGAGACCGAGACACGTAAGTATATTGAAGTAAGAGTGACCTGGTGATATTTATCTATTACTCTGTTCGAAAATCTGTGTGACCCTAGTACTAGCACATCTACTTGTGTATGACATACTATCGTGTATTTCTATGAAACACCTTGAGTAAGGATGCTATAGCAATGATGCTAAGATTTGTATCCCACCGACAGGTGCGTGGGATCTATGAATGTTAAATACCTAATCTTTGTTGCGTCACTGAAATGCTGAGCAGTGAACAATAAATAGAATACAAGCATGAGTGAATAAATTTTCTGCCTCTGTTCCGCAATCAAAGTAATAAGGCACATTTATTATATAATACTCAGATTTCATAAGTGCCCATACAAAAAAATCTGTGATGTAACTGTGCTAGAGCTGTATTCTAACTGTGCTAAGAGACTCTTCTGTGGATTGCTATAAGATTGTACTTAAATTGAAACACCACAGTGCAGTTGTCATAGCACAGTCCCTGCACAGCTACCATAGCACAATCCCAGTGCAGCTACCATAGCACAGTTCCAGTCCAACGGCCACAGCACAGTTACAGTGGTCTCCAGAGCACAGTCACAGTACAGTCTCCAGAGCAGTTGCAGTACAGTAGCCAGAGTGCAGTCGCAGTACAGTAGCCTGAGTGCAGGCACAGTACAGTTCCTAGCTTAGTACTCTATCCTTGAATCTAAATAATTTTCTACATAGAAACTGTTTTGTACTCACGGTTAACTCTTAGAAACGCAGAAGCAGAAAGAAAAAATGAATTTAATATCGAAAGGCCAATTAGTTCAGATTCATAACTTGAAGGGGCCTGACTTGTTCCAAGTTCTACCAGGCGAAGAGAGGATTGATGAATTTCATTTACCAAATATCTGGTAATGGGCGATAAACCATAATTCCGGGGAGACACTCCAGTGCAACTCAGCAGATTCATTTCTTTGTAGCTACAGTGAAATAGTCACAGAACTTAAAAGTTTGATATCTATGCATACAGTCGTAGTGCAAAAATTGACAAATGCAACTCTGCATTTCAACAGATGTGAGAAATAATAAAAGACTGAAAAATTTACTTTGATTCTGTTTGGTCTAGAAATGGTTTGATCATGCATTAGTCTTATGAAAGGACTGCAGGTGAATAAGGGCATCGCTACATATAGGAAAATAATGGTAAACATCTGCTTCTGTAACACACTTTTAAAAATTTTTGACAGAAACTCTTGTATTTCACGTAAATGACAGCGTTAAGTGAGAAGGGCTCAAGATTATTTTGTGAGGGTAATGAATGCGGATGTTGACCCATTGACCAAGTTGAATAACTTCCGATGGGCAATACAGTCACGACAAAGTAACGAATATGAAACAATATTTTTCGCATGCATTGCAAACATAAACAGTATTGAGGAATAGGGGATGATTGAACTTACCGTCAAAAACAAGATTTCAGCATCTTGGAATGGTTCCACTCCTCATTCGATTCGTTCCACGGATGTTTATGTCCACATACATGATCAACGTGTTCACCCAAGTTACATTCGAAGTTGAGAATGGAAAATCTGTTGTCCTCACTGGCATTATGATGATTTTATGTAGCACCAATTCCACAGCAGAGGTACGAAGTGTGTGAGTATAAGATTGGTGATGGACACCAAACGTATTTTTCTTGTTGTTATATGATCTTTGAATGTGAAATGAAATAAATGAATATGAAAATATCCTTTTTGGAAGGAAAAAAGTGATGTTAGTATTGGAAAAAATGGAAAAAAGTTGTATATTAATTGACGCGAGTCGGCAACCTTCAAAATAAGGTATAAAATATAGATGAAGGTGGTCAGGAAGGAGTAATAATAGGACACTGGTAGGGAATGGAAAGCACAAATCTACCAATCCCTCTTTTCTCATAGTCTTTCATGATTACATTTCCTTGGAATAGGACATGTCTTCAGCAATGACACTTCCCAAATACTATAAACTGTCTGCTTGTTCAGTCACTTCACCTCCCAATGTGATACTGATCCTTTCACATTTACCTCATATTATCATACTCTTATCATTTTCTTGTTTATTAACATTGCATATTCCTTACATTTGACTTGGAGGTCTGCTAATATCTGTACCTGTATACGGGCTGTGCTAAATCCAACAAGTGGTTAGAATCAATTATTATATAGCAAAAATCATCACTTTTATCAATTTCACATATTTAAATTAATGTGCAAAGTGTAAAAAAGGAAATTGGATTTGAGTTCAGGTTCTGTTGCTTGTTTGTGTGCTATCGAACTAATGGGTATCTGGGCTGTCATGGTTTGGTGAAGACAGGAGCTAGTAGTAACTGTTTTGGATATCTCCCAGATCACGTCATCCTTTCTTAGAGTGGTCTGGGAGTTATCCAAAGTGGACTATGTAGGCTCTCTAATATCTGTGCCCTTATTACATTTCAATGAATCTCATTGCCTATCTCTGGGTGAAGTAATCCCATTGTAATTATCATAAGTGGTGCATTGATTTTGGAAATGTGAAAAATTTCTTTTCTAGGGTGGCGATCGTCAGGGAAAACCTGGAATTGTCAGGGAATTTTGAATTTCTGGAAATGTCAGGGAATTCTCGTAACAGTCAGGAAGAAACTGGAATAGGAATCCTGGTTATTTTTCTACTATTACATTTATCGACCCGTATTTCCCACCCTTTATTTCACCAACTAAAACTAACGTCCGTCGCTGACGTGCGTTGATTAAGCACCATCAATTCGTGGAGTATTCAGTAGTGAATATTATTAGTTGTGAATCTTAGTTATTTAGTTGTGAATCAGGCGTACAATGTATCCCTTTTGTATGTCCTCATTGCGATATTTCACGATATGTGATGCGGTAGTTGTGTAAAAATCATGCTCACAATATATAAAGCGCTCATCACAAGGAATCCAAGGCTACGTTGTTCAGAAAATTTTACCTCGCGTTTGTTTTAACCTCCGAAACAGGTTGAGTAGTAGCTGGAGCACACTAGCTTATAGTAAATACATGCTTGCAGTTCTAAAAATACAAGAGGATGATTAGAAAATTTAAAGCTGCTGTAGAAAATTTAATTCAGCAGAAAAAATATTCCAATAATAGGTGACCTTTTGGTCAGGGAAATTGATAAATCCGTCAGGGAGAGGTCAGGGAATATGCAAATTGAATATCTGTGGCCACCCTGTTTTCCCATATTTGAGTTCCTGCTTGACTAAATGGCTGAGGTTTTCTCAACAACTATTGCTTGTTGAAATGTGACAATGGTTGTGCCAATTGGATATGGCATTCAAAATATAATTTATGTATTTTTTTTACGAATTCCCATATTGCTTAGTACATACATATTTGCATATTGAGGTTTGCTTATAACATGTCAGTTCTTTGAGTGCCATAGAGTGGAGGCAAATTAATGACAAATGTGTAAAATTAAAAATAAAATAAGATATGTATTTAAAAATATGATTTTTTGTGATTTCATGGCAAAACCTCTATATGTCTCCTGCTGTGCCAAGTGTAGCATTAAAGCCAATATGTTTGTCAAATACATAGATCCTTTTTTATAATTTGGTGTTCAAAAATCGCCAGTTAGTATTTATGCTCCTTTGATAAGGGGTTTCATCTGATATGCCTCTGTTCCACAAATGTTGTCAATTATGTTATTGTCAAACTGAAGGAAGAAAGTGATAATATAGACTTTTTTGTTTAATTTCCCCACAATTCACTATGGGGTGACTCTGTTGAAGTAACTGCGTGGCTAGTTCCGTGGTTTTTTGACCATGTCCCAAGTAAACACCATTGTGTTTAAAGTTGGGCTTAACCCTGTGGACTGTGCCACTTAGCGCTCACATCCGAGTACCTCTGGCATCATATGCACAGTACCTGTGAGGACAATTTGCTCCTTAAAGCCCCCATGAGATTCTCGGTGGAATAGGATGCCTGGGTAGCTTAATTGGTTAGAGCACTTGGCACAAAATCAAGGGATCTGTGTTCGATTCCCTGTCCAGGCGAATGATTTTTACACTGAATTTCACACAATTGTGTGACCACTAGCGGGTGACTCCGTTGAAGTGACTGCGTGGGTAGTTCCGTGGTTCTTTGAAAACATTTAAAAGACTCACACATGCTTGTCATGGATGTATTGTCAGGGGTGGATGAAACTGTGTACGTTATGCATGTATAGTACGTAACGGGTTGGTAATGCTCTTTGTGGTATTCCTTAATCAGGAACACCCTTGGGAAAATAGCTCCTCTTTGAGTGTGTCTATAGTGTTGTTATATAACCCCCTCTCCCAAACATAGTATTTCTCTTGGTTACACTGTCACATGAGACCTCTACCTGCCAATAAAGGATTGCATATTAAGAATGTTTGATTGAATGACTATCTTTTAGGTTGTGCCACCTTAGTTTTAATGATTAGCTGGCTATATGTTTTCTACTTATTCTTGGTACTTATTACTTTCTTTGTGCCAGGAAAAGAAGGATTAAGAAATGTTTGACTTAACGAGGGAAATGATGCTTAGGGAAGAAATTGCTCTTAAAAAAGACTAGCTGTGACCTTTTCTTTAAATATTAGCTATTGTCTCTAATTTCTTTCAGTGTTAATGATAATGTTTTTTAATTTACTTGTTTATTCTTATTTCACTCAAGGTGGAAGAATCCTGAATGTGTGTTTCGGAAAGATGAACGCCTCCGCCTGTCCTCTGTTCCTACATTAGTCTGTTGGGGGAAACCCCAGCGATTAGAGGAAGAGATGTGTTGCAATGCTGATCTCATTCGCCTTTTATTGGAGGATGATTAGTACTTCCAAGAAGATGTGCACAATTGAGTTTAATGACCCTCACCTTTGAAATGTGATACTTGAATTTATATACCGTTATGATGGGAAAATATTTTTTGAGGGAATGAAATAATGAGCTTTGCGCATATGATTACATACAAATGCAGGTCCAATGAGGAATGTAATTTGATGTATGAATTGTGCTTTTAATATAATTGTATTGCAAGAGAATGAATTGTGAATGACTATGGAGAGGCCAGTTTTTACAACGAGGCACTGTTATTAAAATTGATGCTTACACATTTTTTGACTTCATTCTTATACTTAGCCAGTATTCTGAGTGCAGTTGCCTAATGGGTACCTATCATTATTTAAAAATTTGAATACATAGCTTCGGTCAGGAGGCAGGAATATCATATATGGCTACATAAAAAAGTTATGGCCTTGACCTCTCACCGATTGGTGATGGCTTTATAATGGCAAAGAAATACCTACAAACAAATACTTGATGATTAGGAGTTTCCATAGCCCTTGACTTTCTCACTCTACATTGGAAGTATGTGTACGTAAAGAAAATAATTTTGATTTTATACTTTTTTAATTTCCTGGGACTCTATAGTATAATTCAAATTACTTACATCTTAACTGTACTTCTTACATTCAATATTTCATATAGTTGGTGTTGTTCGCTGTTACTTGGTGGAAACGATTCATTATAAATCAATGAAAAATCAAGTTTATTCATTGATTTATAGTCAAAATTTCATATATGATGATGATCATGTGAGATTCTGCAATGGTAATATATTATCAGTTAGTCATGTCTTGTGGCATAGTTTACTCTTATAGTATTGCGAGATTTGATAGAATTGTTGTAAGCATGTCACACCTATTTTCTGTCCCATAGACCTAATATCCATGGATATGGTGATTTAACTAATGAGGTAGGTAATTACTCTATGTGGACGGCTAGGCAGCAAAGTCATATACATATATCTTGACTGTCTTTAGCCCCACAGTAAAGGCTAGAATCTCAGTAGCTAATTTTTGAGTTTAATAACATGATAAATAACCGTGTGCTTATCATCCAAATGTAATTTCTGTTTTTTGGGTTTGATGAATCACTATCTACAGTATTGAGTGACAATGTGAATGAGATATGAATAACAGTTAAGCTGATATAATGAAGACTTTCTATGGGCATGGTCGTTGGGGCTCCTCATGGCCTGTCTTTTTTTGCCCTTGTCACTTTGTATGTCTTGATGGCTGCTTTGTGGCTCTTAGGACTACCTGAGTTTCAAATGGCCGTCAGTGGTCAAGCAATCGTCACACCTCTGGTAGAACATTAATTAATGCAACAGATATTTGGCCACTCTAGAAGCAATGTTCTTTGATGTGACATATAGCTTTAATACCTTACTGTGCACTATATAGATGTGGGAACTTAAATATACTGGAGTTAATGGAGTTGAATCCACAACACTAAGTAGCCAGTATATGTTTCAAGTGTAACTACCCTTAAATTTCAGAAATATGGTTTATATTCTTGCTTTACATCCGTCTATTCGAACATTTTGTTGTGACACCCTAGGGAAAGAACAGGGATAACCAACATGGTTGTTATTCTGGTTGTCAAGCTACATTTTGATGATATAATGCCCTCCCCATCCATCTCATTGGTTTCACCTAACTAGTTGAGTGTGGAAGACACATGAGTGATGACTGTGTGCTTTTAAGGGGTGGAGTTTTACTGTGTGAGTCTACTATCCGTTGCAAAATTCCGTCACCCGAGTTTGAAGACTAATATCTCAAAGACTGCTCAATCAATTTTAAAGTCAAGTATATCAAATCAAAGCTTGTTTATTTCTGCGTTTAGTGATGGTATACAAAACTTTTTACCGTTTATATTGATTTCAGTGGATGCTTAAAAACGGAATTTTAGCGCATTTTTCCGGGTACTGGACGGATGCATGGTATTTACGGCTTTGTAATAACAACGCGGATCAAGATATCGAAACTTCCTTTTCAAATAATGTAGCATAGATCTTTATTAACAATCGTACGAAGTTTCAGATTATTTAGTGCATTAGTATTTTAGTTATTGATGAAATTGCAAGATTGCGTCATTTTCCGTTCCGCGCATCCCTGAAAACCGCCGTTTGAACCTTCTTCAAGCTATCGAGTTCATCATCATGAATCCACTTATAAAATCTTAAAGGAATCCGTTGGTTAATCAACATTGATGAAAATTTATTTTGGAAAAAGAGCGTACTAAACAGCCTGAAGCTTGTCCGGAATAGAATGGGATAGGCGCGCGCTGTTGCCGAGTCAGAGGGTTGCCTGTAAGGTGCGCGAGGAATTGTCTAAAAAAATCGCACTACATTGAACTGCAAGCATTTACCGGCGGGGGAAAAATACTTCGCTCGTAGTAACATGCTGTAGTAAACGATAAAAATTGGTGTACTCACCAAAATATAACCAGAGGCATATTTTCACCATTTCCCATCAACTTTTTCCATGAGGGCTTTGGACCTCCAATGGCAGTTTTAAAAATGATGACTGCTCTTCACTGCTGCTCCTGCAAGCGTCATTTACTAACACAACAAATCTAGCTCTATTCTAAAATTTCCATTATCTAAACATCTATATACAATTTCTTTATCGTAAAACGCATGCGTAAGTAAAGTAGGTAAGACATGACTTCTCCTTAATTTTTCAAAATATTTTAGAAACCAGGTTCATAATTCTCCTGTGGCCCAGTACCCACTCATTAACCATAAATTTTTGGATGCATTTGTTATTTTATAAATTTGGCTCAGAAATGACCTGAAATATTATATGCCACAGCCAAACCAATGACTGCTTTAACTTTTATTTCTGAGGTTATTGGTTGTTCTAAGTGAATGATATTTTCCACAGGACATACCTATGTTCTCTGCCATGCATACAATTACGTACATTTTGGTTAATTATTTTAATAATAGTACGCATTCACGTATGCATTACACATGGTAGATTATACATATCATAATTTTGGTGAATTCAGATGAGAGAGCGAAGTTATTTTCTTTTTTTTCCACAAGTATTTTTAACTTACCGTTGCGTTCAATCTTGAATCAGAATAAATTTGTGGAATCTTTTATTTGCATTGTGAACCTAAACTTCTCATTGGAATTTGGTTCGTCGGTTTATTTTTTTAAAAGTTGTATTGTAATGGCAGCATTACGAAGGATGCAGGTGCTTGATAATGGTCCTCTCCGATTATTTTCTCGTAACAGACCTCTCTTATTATAGTTTTAAGGAGATGAGAATCATTTTGTATTATTGAAACATGGCCAAGTGCGGTGAACACTAATTTTCAAACTTGCAATGCCGTTTCGATGTAAATTTTGAATTGATTGCCTATACCGCCAATCCGGAAACCAGCACAACATTCCTCCTGTAGTGCTGTCCTAGGTGTTAAGTATGCGAAGTAACAAGATTTCTCTCGCGTGCACTGTGCATTCTCTTTCTTGTTTCTTTAAAATCAGTCACGGAGAATAGACACCCATATTCTCCACGACATCAGTGTAGATATGATGCTCCATAGTAATCTGGCGAAGAAAATGTGTAATAGCGAATAGTTTTGAATGTGCACTCCATTCTTTTTTGACATTGACCAGAATGAGGAGAACTTCTAAAAGAATCGGGGAAGGAGCGAGGGGCTGAGGTGCTTAGAGGCGAGGAAAAAGTGATTACGGAGAGTGACTGAGAAGAACAGAAAGTGCCGGGGAATGTGCTCCACCTTCGCCGTTCATCTCTTTAGGTTCTGGAATTTAGAGCGATTTTTATCTATTTGCAGACTTTCGTGAAACTTCGCAAACCTGTACTTATTCGCTACATAAATATAGATTAAAGTGAACAAAAAATTAATTTCAAAATTTATTTTTTGTGGCAGTTAAAAGCAATGCGTGTAGGATCATGACTCGTAATACATTTCATGGTGATTATTTTTCATATGTTCAGATTTTTCTAGACGCGATATAATACATTTCATATTTTGAAATTGAACGATAAAAAATATCAAGTTATCACACCACAGCGAGTAAAAGATTCGTAAAAATCATACTTAAATATGAAGTTCTTCGTATCTTCAAATACCTCATCAAAAACGCAGGTCGTAACATGCTTTAATTTGAGCAAAAATGAATCATGTAACTCTTGTATGATTTCCATCACTTCGTGTATGGTGGCATCTACGAATAGCGGACTTCAAAGAAAAAGTGTTCCTAGATTTTTGTGGAATTTTTTGGCTTTTATTTTTGAATTTGCTTTCAATGACCCACGTTTTTCACTCCAGCCACGCTAGGAAGATTCGTCTGAAAATGACACTCTATGAATCAAAAGAAATACTCAACACTACGTTTTCGTTTGCATTGTTAAAAAAATGCTGCTTTGGCTGATGACATGCCTAAGCTTGAACTTGGCTTTGCGTCAGACACCGTCCGAATGGATGGCTCCTTCACGCATGTTTCTGTCTTCGTGGATCCACGGATACTTTTGTTTCCACAATTACCGGCAAAACATCCAGATTACTGAAGAGATGTGGCATCGACACCTACTTCCGTTCGTGTTCGAGACCAACGAATTTATATACAAATTTGCATGAAACTTTGCATACGTATATTCGACGGATAGAGGACAACAATTGAAGTCCTCTCCACATTGCACTCAATTAGGCATATGATTTCCTTGGAAAAGTTAACTCCACTGCCGAGATTTGAACCCGAGCCCTTTAGATTAGAAGTCAGTACGCTAGCCAACATTTGAATTGCGTAACATAATGGTTGAACACATTGTAACATTATGACGAACAATGTACATGTGATGATTGGATTTGGAGGGAAGTGAGTTTGAGAATTATTTTAGCTTTGCTAGTAATAATAGCCCGTAAATTATGATTAGATCTAATGTAAAAACAACGAGTTGGTCTCGAACATGAACACCTCTTTGAGGAGAGTTCCCCTTTTTTCCCCAGATAAGTCACCTTTTGGAAGAACGTACTTGTTAGCTTATTCGCCGTTCCGAATTGCGGTTCAGAAGTTAACCGTGTGGTCAAGGGGAAAACTTCGCAAGTACAAAAGTAAAGAAATAGGAAACAGGTCGCCGCAATAACGAGATGATTACGCTTGAAAAGACGTTCGACTCTCTGCTTGAGCCTTACGCATTATTTTAGAAGTTTTCTCGCAAACTTACATTATTGAAAAAAATGTTTAAATACATATTCCACCTAATGTGCTTTGTACTGCATTTTGTTTGTCACTATCGCTCTCCTTATTTACGAATTTTCATCTTGGTTTCGCGACCATTGCGTTCTCACTTGCTATCCGCCGGAAGCCTCCCAATAAGAGGCCATGTCGCGTGATGATACCATAAAAGTACGATAGACAGCCGTTTTCCCCCTGTGTAACTACAAATTTTGGTTTTATATAAAATTACCTTAAATAAGATGGAACTTTCAGACTTATAGATATTAAATGTTATATAAATATTATATTATATATAAATATTATAGACGTAAATTATTTACACATCGTGATATTACTCCGTTAAATTTTATTGCTCATAGCTGGAATGTCAGCAGAAGTACCGCCGAGTTTCTGGCATGAGGTAATAAAGATTTTCTGCTCAATTTTCACACGTAGGTATTTATGGATGTAACGACACGCAGTGCACGTGTTCGTTAAAAGTGCAGCTGTAAACAGTCGACGCAAGTTAGGACGTCGACAGGAATTCACGATCGTCATGAGTCAATCCGACAAAGAGCCGAGAGTATTTACCCATCACATTTTCATTTCGAATCTATGGCACCAGTTCCATAATCTTTCTTCACATCCAATACGATTAGGCCTATGAAGATAGGCGCACTGATTACCAGCATTTCTAATGTTATGAAGAAGATAATAACGTAAAGAATTTATGAAATAGAAGAGGAATAGGAGAGGATTTTCCTTCTCTTTCTACTTTAGAAGAAAGGAGGAGTGGAGGAGGCGTTCCTTCTCATCTTGATGTTAGTCTCTCCTCCTCCTTCTTCTTCAGGTGGGAACTCATGACGGACCCCCGAGCGGTAGTTTTCCCCGAAGTGACACGGGGGTAGGAAAGCGGGCTCGTCGTTCCACCTCTCTCAGTTCCCTCCACACCGTCTGGCATCGCGCCTTCCTTCGGCCGGGCCGTGTTCTTGAGTCACTTGAAGTTTAGGTAGTTTTAGCGAGATATAACCCTAATCATAATGGAGACCATAGTCGAATTATGCGTTTTAATTTCTGCAGCTGTTCGAAGCATGAATAAAATATTGAATTACTAATGGCGCAATAATATACTTTAATACGACAGAAATTGTAAGTAATTAAATAAAAACAACCTTATAAGTCTTAAACATGACTCATTTTTTTCGCGCAGTACGTTTGAAACTCCTTTATAACAGGTTTCTTGTGATCCTGAAAATATCAATGTGAAGACAATAAGATTTATTTTCAAAAATTTTTAAGAAAACATTAAATGGACAATGTTAGTTTTTTTTACGAGATCTAGGTGTTAGAAATTCTTTATTTTTCAAATAATGTCTCTCTGTAGTGCATACACGTACTATTTCCCGTGTATAAGGCTTGGTATTATTAGTGAAATATCTCGTAAAGTAGTGCGGTAACGGGTTGATATTTTGATATCTTCGGCAGGGTGAGGTGTTTTTCTTTAAAACGAGACCAATATCATTGATTTATAGGTGAAATGATGTTTCGATCAAACTACCCTAAGGCAGTTAGAGCGAAATAGTTCCCAAGAGATGATAGAGACCATATTCGATTTAAAAAAAAAAGTGTTCTACCGGTTAAGGTAGGTTTTCTTGAATGTCAGATAATCTCCTCCCGGTTTTCTACACATTCAGGGACCTATCTTGTACTAGTACATATATCTATTTTCGCCTCAGCATACGATTTACCCTTCTTCATCTTTTGCATAAAACCAATTCTCTTTCTTCCCCTTCCCCGCTTGCCCAACATCCTTCCCTCTATCACATTCTTCAGCAATCCCTCACCCCTTATTACATTCTTCAGCCACCTACTCTGCCGGTCTCGAATTTGATTAAGAAGTTTCCTTTCCTCGCCCGCCATCTCAAGCACTTCCTTGTTAGTCTTCCTCTCCGTCCACCTCACCTTCTCCATCCTTCTGCACACCCACATCTCAAATGCTTGCAGCCCCTGCAGCCTACTCTCGTCCTCCTTTCTGAAGGTCCTCGTTTCTACACCATAAAACGAACGCTACACTCCATATCAAGCTCTTCATCAGCCTCTTCTTCACGTCCTTACCCAATTTCCCCATCATCAGCTCCCTTCTATCACTAAACGCCTCCTTAGCTAGCGCTATTCTCTTCCGTATATCTGTGCCACTATGCACGTTTAGTAGTAACTAAACACGTTAAAATTTCAGCAGCTGTAGTAAGCACGAATTAAATATTTCATAATTATTTATGCAATAATTTATTTTTCATGGCAGAAATTCTAAGTATTTAAATAAAAATATCTGCATGTGTCTTTAACTTGACTCATTTTTATCGCGCGGTTCGTTTAAAATTCCTTCACTACGGAAGGTTGGTTTTTGTGATTCTGGAAACATTACTGCGGTGACGGTTTAATTTATTTTCAAAAATTGTATGGATAACATAAACACTGCACAATTACTTTTACACGAGATCTAGGTGATAGAAATTCCTAATATTTTTAATAATGTTTCTCGGGAGTGCATACACGTAGGTACCATTTTCAATGTAAAAGAGCTGATATTTTGTTGGCAGTTATCTCAGAAAGTAGTGTGCTGAGGAGCTAATATATTGGTGTTATTGGTAGGGTGGGCATTGCTTTTAAATGAGACCAAATTCATTGATTACTAGGTTAAATGATACTTCGCTCTAACTACCTTTGAAGTGACGGTCCTAGATGGAACGTAGGCCACCGGCCGGCCGGCCGTCCATTCTTTTGTATTGATTGGTTCGTAATCTGGGGGAGGCGTCCAATGATTGAGTGAGGTCATTTGAGTCATTTATAACTGGTGGGTTTGCTGGTAATAGAAGGATTATCTACGGAAAGGTGGAGAGAAATCCCGGCGTCAGTTTTAAACTGATCTCAAGATAGATTGAGCGCAATATCATTACTCATAAAATTCACTTAATTAAGCCTCGTTGTAGGCAAAAGGTCTCGTCTCTCATATGGTACAATAATAGCAGTTACTCACTGCATTACTTCATGATATATTTACCAACCAATATAAGCTGATATTCGTGAGGACTGGTACAGCTGTGTGTTCCGAAGACGCATTGCTAAAATGATAAGGATGTTCTGGCGCAGAATTCATAACAGAAATTTAACTGTGAGTGATTCGTATGTATTCTCTAATATTTTTAGAAATAAAATCATTATTTACCGTATTAATTTTTCTAAAATGGCTGTATAAATGTCAAACCGAATCGGAGTATGTCTTCTATTATAACTAGGGCAAAATATCGCTCAGAATACCCTAACAACAAGCGGTATTATATTTACAGTTTTACGTCCAATCAGATGGAGTATTGCATTGGAGTGGCACCCAAGTAGGTCACGAGATGCCAACGAGATTTACCTGGCACTGCTGGGGAACCCATGCCCTTAGATTTGGGGTTCCAGTACAATAGAAAACACCAACCTGATCCACTTTCAAATTGGGAGGTGCCTTCTTGGCTCCAATGCTTGATGCCGCCCGCTTACGGCCCTCCTATCTCATTTCGATCATATTACTTCTCGTGGAGTCATCTTTCTGTATTGTATGTAGGCATGCGGCGCAGTTTCTACTTCGGCATTGGCGTTGTGTAATTTTATGGTGCACTTTGCCGGCCAAGATGCATTCCTTCTTGTGTAATAGCTCCAACTTGAACAATATTTTTTGAAAATTTCATAGTCTAGGCTCCTCTTATCGGACACCCCTGCATGCGTGGACAAGTTTTGAAGTTGTTTACCACCGTGGCTCGGGCATGATAGATTATTCAGTCGTTACCTGTAACATCGAGGGAATATTAATTTTTTTTAACTTTTATTAATAAACATATTGTCTCACATATTGTTAGCGCCTAGTAAATCTCGTAGCGTAATTTAATGTACAAACCGTGAGGACGAAATAATTTGCATGAGACTAGTCTGCGAGTGCTATAAATTTAAATTTCAATGCAAAATGATTTTTAAAACCCTCTTTGAACTCTATCTAGCTGGTCTTTCTTTTTACTTATCCTTTCTCTTTTATTATTTTATTGCTCGCCGGTAAAAGGTGACAAATATGTTGATTAATAATAGAATTAAACAATACCAATACGATTATTTTTTCTTTGTCATTTTTTAAATTCGAATTCTTTCTTGGATAAGGGGTTCAGAGCAACCGTAGTGAGTGCAATGCCCACCAAGCCTTTGAGGATGACAATAAACAAGCTTCTTCAATTCGTGGAAGATGGGGCGGGTCCACCGTAGTTTTGGATGCGTATGGAGCCATCTTCCGAGGGAGATATCCTAAGAATTTCCGGCCGCCATTTGCAACACTTCCTTCCTCATTATATGAAAGCCTCCTCGCAGTCTGCTGGCCGAAACACTTCGCTTAACTTTTCATCCTATTACGGCTTCCTGGGAATCAATATTTATGATGTCTTTTTTTCCCTTCCACGGTTGCTCAAGCAAAAAGTTTCGAGTAAGCGTGGATACTACTGGTTATGTGGGTAGAAAATTGCGATAAATATCAGGATATCTTAAATTGCTTTCTCATATTTGTAATTTTTTAGGGTTTATGAATTATATTATAAATTTTCCAGGTTGTTTAATGTGTAGGTTACACGAAATTACGGCAATTTTTATCATTGCATATCGGAGATAAAGGGTAAAGTCCCCAGGGGATGAACCAGGAACAAGTTCACGGGCCAAATATAGAACATAGAAAGAGGTACCAGGAGGTAAGGTAATTATTACTAGATAGGGAATGGTGGAGGGCTGCAGTTAACCAACCTTAGGATTGAGCGACCAATGATGGTGACTGGAAATTGATCGGAAAAAGGACTTCGACCGCGTGAACCGAGGGAATGAACAATTGTCATCAGCGGGATTTGATAACCAAATATTAACCTAGAATACCTTGAGTAAAAAATCAGATGATTTTCCTATTTAACCAATGCGTTTTCATTTTCGTTGGAAATATTGATTTAACTAACGGTTCGAACAATTTTTTACCGTAAATATGTTCTATGTCTAATGATAATTCAATGAGCTAATTCTACCAATTTTTAGATGACAAATATTTCCACCGTGCGCTTAATCTAATGGATAGCATGTCCTTCCTCCTTAATTTGTGCTCACATATCGTATTGGAGAGTGAATTCATTCCAAATGGAGAGGTAAAAGGATGAAATATGTCCGCTAGATTTGATGCATGTATATAAAAGGATTTATGCCTGTACAATTCCTAAACTTATCGATTTTTCGGCAGGAAGAACTGAAAATGCTAACTTAAAATCCAAAATGGGAAGTTAGAGGTAACATGGGAGTACGAGAGTGTGCACAAAGCGGACTGGTAATTCCAACTGCTCGGTGTCGACATCAACATGGGAGGAACTTTTTCAATGAATTATTGTTATTTTTTACGAAATGTATGCAATTTATATTCAACGTAGTTGCGGTAATTCCGACAAAATTTGGAATGATGTTATCTCTATGAAAATTCGATATACTTATGATCATAAGAATGATCTGTTAATTACATTCCAGAATAATGTATTTTCCAATTTTAATTACATATATAATACAAATAAATTTTTTTTTTAAGTTCCCAGACGGATTACAAGAGTTACGTAAATTAGTAGATGAGGCATTCATGCCTCATTCTTCCCTAGTGAAATATAGAAATATGTAATTTTTTGTAAGCTTGGAGTATATAACGTATTCAGACTATTAAAAACCATTTGAAGATTAATAGTACATGTGAACTGTCGTAATGAAATAAAAAAGAGAGCATTTTAAATCTTGAAGGAACACACCTATGTGCATTGGTACTGGGATTGGGAATAAATTTATTACTGGGAAAATTATTTTAGTTTTAAAATTCACTGAATACGATCGTTCACTTTTCCCGGAATTATGCTAAGAATGAATAAAGGATGCCTCTGATGTCCGGGTAATGATGGAGACATTCACTCAATCACCGAAATTTTCTAATCGTAATATTGCTTACCTAACTGAATTGGGCGCTACCGAGTCATTTTTATTTACAGTTATTTTTATGCGGAGTTATTTTGGTATTTACATTCCAGGAGAAATTGTGGACATGTTCTGAGCATCGCCTGAAGAGAGGGGCATAGGAGGACACGGTTTTGCTCTGCCTCAAGTATCCCAGTTGCTCATTCCACTACAAAAATTCCCTCTCAATGGTTTTCTATTGTCAATAGAGATAATAGAAGGATATAGGCGGCTCGTTCCCATTGTAGCTCAGCTACGTGAGCCTATCATACATCTCCGGAACCGTTAAGTATACCCCCGTGAAATCTAAAGGGTGTGACCGAGAGGGAGAGATTATTACCGATGGGGGTGAAAGAGGCGTTGGGTGCATACCAACGCCTTCTTTCCCTCCCTCCCCCCCGCTTACACTCCCACTATTCCCCTCCCTCCTCCTTCCTCTCTCTCTCTCTCTCTCTCTCTCCGTGTCCATTTCTTCCATTCTCTCCCCTTCTCAGTCACTCCGAACACCCTTTGCACCCCACCACCGCAGTCGTATTTCCATCAACGTCAGTCGGCGAAGTGGCCGACTCCCCCCCTTGGGCTCACTCCCCTTCCTCCCTCTCTCTCTCTCTCAAGACGTCTGTGGAAATGTTTCCCCCTTAATGGTGGAGCAGATGGAGGTATCGGTCAGTTATGTGCCGGTGTCATGGGGGAAAGGATATTTCATTTTATCTCTTTTTTTTCACGAGCTCTTCGGAAGGTGTTAGTGCGTGTGAGTGTATGTAGGATTGTCGTGATTAAAACTTATTGTTTGAAACGTGCTTAAATTTATGTGAAATAACAGTTTGAAAACAGTCTACTGAGAGTTTGATTTAAACAATTTCACCTTTTTCATGTGGGCATTATATTCATAGTTTTAATGGCAAGTTTTATAGGCGTTAACGGAAGCATTTTAAAAGCAGTTCGCCGATGAAAATATTTTTTTAATTCGCCTTATTAGTGAACACAGAGTTTTTTTACATCACATTTGTATTGTGTTTTTCAGAGTGGTTAAAACAGGTTTAGATTAACGCTAGCGTCATTAAATAAGTGTGTCGTAAGAATGTACGTGATTGTTTAGCTTTTTAAAGTAAGTCTATTGCTCACAGTTTCTTGAACACATATCCAGAAGCAGTCCAGAAGAGACTCTTAACGAATTTTTTTTCTCATTTTCACCTAAACCTGGTAATTCCTTCAAACCGGTTTCTCCATGCTGATAAGATTAATATTTTGATCAAAAGCATTATTGTATACACATACCATTAGTATGTGTATACAATTTTCCCGTCGTACTTATCAATCACACTCATCTTATAATGAGACATATATGTCAAGCATGCAAATAAAGACAGTCAACACCATGTGTTGTCTTATCTCTGATGTACCTGCAAGTACTGATGAAGAGCAGTTCCAAATCAGTTTTGTGATTCAGGCTTCCCCGGGGTTTGGATGGCGGTTGATTCTTCCGTTTTCGGGGTTTCCTCCGCGTTGATTCAATGAAAGACGACATTTCTCCGGCTATCCTGCAGAGACCTGAGGAAGCCTAGAGGATAGCCGGCGAAATATTGTATCCAAGATGAACCAACGCGGCAGAAACCCCAGAAAACGGAAGAATCAGCCTTCATCTTAACAGTTTTGATTATTTTTTATTATCTTTGAATTCCTCCAAACCATGCATTTGTCTGGGGAAGCATGCGAGGGAAGTTATAGTCCGGGAGAAGGAAAGAAACTTAAGAAGTCGATCGTCGACTGGGAGAGGAGGCAGAGCCGACAACGGAAAGCGAAAGAAGGGTTTGGCGACCGCAGGACCCCGACGTCTGGTCTCCCGCCCAAAAAGTAGTGACAGCGGTTGGAGTAAATTTTGTTTTTCAATTGTATTTCATTATTTTTTTAACGACTCGGGCGAATCTTTTTAAGAGGTGGTTACGAAGTGGCTGGCCGAGCGTCCTAAAATGTAACTTCTCTCCCCTAAGCGATTTAGTCATACCACTCGGAGTTCTTGGGGATTGTTTTATTTTATTTGATGCCTTTTGCGCTCTGCGTTGCACCGCCTACTTCTCGTCCACCTTGTCTTCCTCCTCTTCCATCTCTTTCTCTCTATCTCTCTCTCTTCACACACTCAAAGCAGTCTCCGCTGATTCTCTAGACTTTGAGGGGAAGGAAAAGAACTCCTTTCGTTTTTCTCTCTCCCTCTTTCCTTCCTCTCTCAGTTTCTCTTTCGAGGATCTCGCTCTCAGCCGTTTTCCTCTTAGTTGCGCGTACTCTTTGTATCCCAAGGGGAACTATTGAGAGTTATCTCCTGGTTTACAGGCTTGGGCGTCGCGCCATAAATTGTGGGGGCAATCAAGATGCTCATATTCTCATTCTCGCTATTCTCAATGAAGCTTATATGCTTTGTTTTTGTTGCTCGAAGCTTGCAGACCTTGTTAGTCTTTTTTTTTATTCGCCGGGAACTTGTGACTCCTTGACAGTAATGTAGAAATTATCTTCAATGTAAAAATTTTTTGCGATGGTTTGGTCGAATATCTGTGAAAATCTTGGTTAATGCCGATTTTCTAGCGGATCAATCGAGACGGTCAGCCGTCATTAGTAGGGCACCACCCAAATGACCCTCCTTTTCCTACCTTTTTGTTCGGCCATCTTATAATGAGAATATGTTAAGCATTAGAAAATCTGTATTGGCCCAAACTTGGCTCGTTAAAGTTGAAGAAAAGGGGTTAAATTTAGGAAATGAATGAATTTTCAAGAAAAATATGGGAAGTTAGTGGTAAGATCATTGCATTTCTGAAATAAGCTGAGGTTGTTAAGTTTTTTGAAAAATTACATTACTGATGTGTCAATTCTAAAATCCGGCTACTTGTATAATTATGTTACACTACTACTGCTGGAAATATTCGCCTAGCAAGGAAAGCCTCCGCTCAGTTGTACAGACTTCGTTGGCATTGTTTAAATCAGAATTTCTGCGTTATCAATCAACGATGGTTCGAGAACTGTTACAGAAAGGTATGTTTAATCTCAATAATTGTCTTGGAAAATATCAGAAGAACCAAGGATTCTTTGTACTACTTAAGTGGTTCTATCGAAAAGGAATTATAATGACTGAATGGCTTGGTCTGGAGCTCTTGGTTCATGTTGTTTGATGTTTTTCGAAAATCCATGCTCCGTAATTTGGAATCGTCTGGCCATACTCACTGATTGAACTTTTTGAAATAGTCCTTGTAAAATCTTTTGTCCCTCAACCTCGTGTGGCTCTTAACTGGTTCCATCTTCTTTTTATTAAGTTTTAGGCAATGAATAAGTGGTTAACACATCTACTGCGCGGGAAAAATTGACGTCATCGTCAAAACCTACCAATAGAGCGGGGTATTTGTTTATTTTAGAAAATTTCCTGCAGTCTAATTGGGCAGTAACGCCCTACTCAGTAACTTGTTAAAGCCCTCTTCAATAATAATTAATTATTTTTAGCTACCTATATTCATCACGTCCTGCTGAATAGCTATCCGAGGATTTGTTTTTTTTTTTAACTTTGCATGCCATATTCTAATACGACTTCATCATTTATAGTAACTAATTACACGTCTCGTCTTGCAGGATTTATTGATATGTACATTGTATTTATGCCAATTTATTATTTATGGTAGATAGGGAGGCGTTCTTACGATACTCCGCCTCTTATTATGCTTCCCTTGTGTCGTAGACGTTGGCAACGAGGATACAACTGCTGTTGCTCCTTTCAATCCTTCACCACGCTTCACTGCTTACCATGTAATCTCGAGTTAAGACCAGTTGTACTTATGCCTTCCATCCAGCTGTCAGGTGTTTAACAATGGCACCATATAACCCACTCCTTCGCACCAGCGCATGCGAAACTCCCAACTGCAGCCATTCCTATTCAAGTTTTGCACGTATCCAGCTGCCTACAGGACATGGGGAATTTATGCCTTCCGCCAAAAAAAGTTTTTAATGATATCTTAATGCATATTTCGAAAGTTTTCACAATGGCCAAGTCATTTTTCAGAGAGCGCATTATGCGCAATGCATAAATTTTGGCGTGCAATCCCTTTACTTACAAATGATGCAATTAGCGCCCGAGTCCCGTCGGTGAAAATGTATTAGCTGGCCCAGGTCTTCTTAAAGGTACTTATAGGAAAAAAGTAGGATTAGAAAATGTAAAACGAGGAAAATAGTATTCAAATTTCATTTCTTACGCTGTATATTTATACAAAATGTAAGCGGTACAACATCATTGCGTCACTCAAGATAAATATTTAAATATCATCCTTGAAATGTTTTTAATGGCGAAAAATAATTAATAAATAATGCTTTTTCACCAGGAATATTGTTTATACAACCGGAAGCTTCCATCTAGGAGTTCAGAATGGTTACTCGTATATAACCTTACGTGTCGTAGTTGGGTAATTTGCTAAGAGGAGTTTCATGTGTGGTCATGAATGTGCTTACATTAGAGATAATGTGCTGCGCAAGTACTTAACTTCCATTACGTCGAGAATGCAATACGTGACTTCATTTCGACAAAAGTGATTATGCCATAATTAACGTTGGCTGTTTGAACTCTTATAGACAAACATACCCTTGAGTAATAAAGCAAGGTACTTCTTACGATGTAGGGAATGATATCATACCTCACATTGAATTTAATTGATGAAAGAATTCACTCTTAATGGACACGAGCATCAAAATTACTGCGCACTTGGGTATCAGATAAAAAGTACAAGCCCATTTTCAAATGTATTAACGACCCAGCGTCCCTCTGTTTTTATGCTCATTTCTGTTGGCATTGAAGTAATTTATCCCTCAGCGGTTACTTCCTGCTTATAATCTCGATATTTGCAATATCATCTTATTGGTAAAGGTCTCCATGCCTCGACCAACTTTACTTCACTCTTTGTCAGACGCGTTCCTTTTTTCGGTACAGCTTATTATTTATAACTGGCTGTTTTATACCCGTGAGAAATAAGCTAGGTACCATCATCATCTTTATACCTATATGAAGTAGTTATTTGATGGTATGAGACTATATACATATAGTGTTTCACAACTTTTAGAGGGATTAATGTGGGAGCCCCTAGAGACTCGGAGGCTACTCGATAGGCTTAGCTTGCTTGAGAAATTCAGAATTGGTGTGTTTCAGAGCGACACACAGAATATTATCATGGCGCCTCACTACATCTCTAGGTATGACGGAAGCGATAAAATAAGAAATATACATTGCCGAACATATGGGTACAAAAACTTGTTCTTTCCTCACACAGTAAGAGACCGCAATAGAAACTGAGTTCCACTAAATACACTCCCATAATACACGTCACCATTTCACCTCCCAAAACGTTATCCCTTACATCTTTACACGGCTGGTGTCCTAACATTCCACAGGCCCATGCGGCAGCTCGCAGGGTAATATGTAGATGTAGATGAGACTGAACCTCCTGGCAAGACTATATAAATCCGGCACGATCATAAATACCACATCTGCCCTGATGACATGGCACAGAAGACCATCGAAACATTGGCAGCAGTGGCCTTCCTCACCTCGCTAGAATAGAACACAAAAACACTCTATTAGCTTAGGTATTATCCATCCAACAAATCAATTGGGCAGAGAAAAAGAGGCGGTTGTTTGTTGTAAAATTTTCTTCGCCACCTCTAATTCCGTATGAAAATTTTCTCAGCCATGTGAAGACGATTTTCCGATCTGTACCTCGCGGCATGCACGCAAGCGGCGCCAAGTTATCCTAATATCAGCTCTTTGATTCAGTCTTGGGGTCTCCTGGAACTCCACTTTTATTCTTGGGTATTATTAGTTCGGAATTTCGATCGGAATTTCAAATAGCCATAGTGGCAGTATTTTTGCCAAAACTGTTTTATCATTTCTTTTCTCATTTCTGATACTCGTGGAGACGTTCATTGTTTATAAAAGCTATTTTCATGTAAAACTCATTCTTGAGTAACATTAAACCAAAATTAAGTCAAAAACAACGTTTTTGGATGAAAATATTTCTTGTTAAAAATTACACGCGTTCTGCGGCGTCAAAACGCTGCGTCCTTGGGAATTTTGTGTGTGCCGTCATAGATCAACATTCTGCCTGTAATACGATGCTTTTTTCTTTGGAGCTCAGTGTTTTTAGTCATATAAGGTGATAATAACAGCTTATATCACCTTTTTGGAGGACAGCGAGCTGGTACGATTAGATCCTTTCCAAGTAGGCAAAGATGCGATACCGTTCAGCGTTGTGAGAAAAATGAGATCCTGATTTGGATCACGTGAATTCTTAATGCACTTTTGGAAAGCTATAATTATTTCACGTGGTAAACGAATATACATATGGATTATATTTGGTTCCCAGGAAAATATTCTAATATGCTACACAACTCAAACACATAGAATGAATTTTATGAATGCTCCCAATTCTGCGTGATAATTTTCATAACCACTCGATGAAAACTTCCTAATTGATACAACTACTTCTTCCCCTTCCGTTTCAACCTTTGAGTTGGTTGGCAGCAGAATCTCTCTTCTCAGCTTTCTGTTTCAAGTCGTAATATGTTCTGCATTGCATATAATTCATAATTTGGCTCAATTAGTCTAGTCGAGATCTTCCTCTGCAATGCGTACCTTCAATTATTGCTTTAACTTGAGTATCGTGCTGTAGTAAATATCCAATAAGCTTAGCTCTTCTTTCTTCAATGATTCTTATTATACCTCTTCAGTTCTCTGTAGCTCTTTTAAAAATTTCTTTGTTTCTATCCAGCTTACTTTCAGTATCCTTCTGTAACACCATGCTTTGAAGGATAACAGTCATTATAATACATTCTCAGGCTTCACTTGGTGGAACAACATTGCGATGGTTCGTAAATCAATTCCCTTTGTAATTCACCACAATGGTGGTGGAATATTACAAAGTGGATAGTAGTCTTTTCATTTCACTTTCCCCAGCAGTCCACGGTTCGCTTCCATATAGCGCGACACTCCCAATGGCTTACTACTTACTTAACGACATGACACTACTTAAAAGGCTTGAAAACGACCGCCAGCTCCAAAAAATTCTATTTTAATCTGACCTCAAGGTACCTTCCGCTCGAACATCTTGGTCGGTCCTCCCTTCTTTTGATCCAGAGTTCAAAATCCCACGCCACTTGGGAGACCAAACTTTTTCTTTTTTGAAAATTGTTTCTTTTCGTTTCGACACGGCTTCCGTTTGTTTATCGTCGCTTGAAATTTTGGGTTAGCCCGCCCGCTCATATGGTCATCCACTCACCCCCCTCTCCTTACCCCACTGTAATAGTAGAGTGTGAGACGAGAGCCCCGATCTGAACGGGATAATTGCCACACGCCGCGGGATCTTATCAGAGCTCGCTTTCGGAGTCTTCCAGTTTCGCCGAACGCTATTCCAGAACTTTTTGTTTATTTTCGTGCATTGATAAGCGCTTTCCACGAGAGGCACAGGAAGAATACGTCCGTGGTAGTTGATGGATCGAGTCGCTCTGCACGTGAGGTAGTGGGAGGAGCTGCTGTGAATATTTTTGGGGGTCCTGGGAGAGCATTTGGTCCTCCCCCTCCATCTCTCCCCCGTTGGTACCCTTCGAATGGCCCAAGGGTTATATATCATTGAACTCTTCCCCACTCTTCACTCCCTTCTCCCACCCCTTGCCAATTCGCCGAATTCATCCAACAAAACCCTGTCGGATTTGAATGGTCTTCGTGGCCAATGCCCCTTCCCCACCACCCTTTGAAAAACTCAAATTCCCCCCTCTCTCTCTCTCCCTCTCTCTCTCTCTCTATCTATCTCTCGTGGATATAAATTCGCCATTATCATATGCTTTCTCGTGAGGGCCACGAAGTTTATAGTCCACGTCATTATTCTGTTGTAAAGTACGCGACCACGTGATTTCGATGCACGTTGGAAAATAAACGTACATGTGCACAGTGATCGATGACTTCCGAGAAGAGGACATTTTTTCGTGCGTTGGCAAGTTATTTCCAATCTACGATGGTAGTAGTGTGCCAATTAAATTTATCAGCGGAAGAGTTTTTCAAAATATTGTTTTATTTAAGTAATGGTAGTGGGCGTGACTTCGTGGAAATCCTTCATAGTAGGAGCGTCTGAAGAAATTACAACTTGGCTGTTTCCACATGAGGTTTCCACAAACCATGGTCGGTAACAATAAAACCTCATGTGGAAACAGCCAAGTTGTAATTTCTTCAGACGCTCCTACTATTGTTTTATTGTTTGATTCCACAGGATCTTGCGCTTGAATGTTCAGCTCGCGATATTTTTTTGGTGTGGTTATATTGTAGAAATCGCCGGGAAAATTTAGCCATGAAAGACTTTTTTCTGTATTTGTAATTGTTTTTCATAAATGCGGGAAAGTATGAGTTAAGTGATCATAACGGATTACTAAGCAAGGCTTTTGTCGTGTCTACTGATATAAGAAAATTTTCAGCGAGTCATATGTTTTAAAAGTCGTGCCGTATGGGTGAATGTCTAATGAAAGCTTTAATCGAAACAGTAAATTCATTCAACATAAATTGTAATGCAGCTCTTTAACGTTCCCAGATGATTTTGCCTCCAGATGAGAGACAAAACTACCCCCTATTGATTACCGTGTAATCGAGCATACAGTGTAACAATGTTGCCGAGATTTTGATATTTTTCAGTCTGGCGTTCAATGTGATTTTCATCTCATTGACTTCTGGCTGCATAATGAGAGTAAAAATAGTCGCGTTATGTTTAATCTGTCGTGGTTAGAGTAAAATCAAATGTAGCTCAATCAAAGGAAAATAAGAAAATGCTTATTAGGAAATGAAAAACTACTATTCGCACCTTATAAACTCCCACACTCTGTGATAAACATCAACTCATACGATTAACAGTTTTAACTACATTCTAAAAATGTTTTTGTGCACGCGGAGATGATGTTTCAACTCAATATATTTTTTACATTTACATACTACCCTGTGAGCCGACGCATATGGCAGATGGTCTTAGGCCACCTGCCTTGCGAAAGATATGGTTTTGGGAGGTAAAATGGTGAACTGCATCATTGGATTGTTTTAAATAGAGCTCATTTTTTATTATAGCCACATATTGTGCGTGAAAAGAACGAATTTGTACCTCTTTGTTCGGAAATATATCTCTCTTATTTTATCTCTTCTTTTGGACCCAGAGATGTACTGTGGCGTAAAAATGATATCCTCTCTGTCTCTCTGAAACTCACGGGTTCAGAATTTCTCAAGCAAACTAAGTCTAGCGCATAGCCTCTGAGTTTCTAGGGGCTTCCAACCTAATTCTTCTAAAAGCCGAGAAATACTGTGCGTTCACTTAGAACAGTTTTTAACGAACCGTGCAGCTTTCCTGTATATTTCATTTATTTTTTGGCTAAATCTTTCTGTTCAGGGTCCCAAATGCTCGCGGCGTGTTCGAGGTGTGGCCTAACCAGAACGAAGTAGCACCTCTCTTTTACCTTCTCATCGAAGGACCTTCCTATTGTACGCTTGATAAATCCTAGTTTCTTTAACACTGTGCCGCATATGGTATTATGCCGCCGATTGTGTATATCATGACGTATGTATAAATATCATCTCTGCCATTGGAGCTGTAGATTATATGACGCATCTGAATGAATATTTACTATCGATCAATATGAGCAAAATTCTGAACCAGTAGGCCTGATAATCTGGCTACATATCTCCACAGTCACGCGTAACGTACATGCTTTATGTAATGCTTACGGTATAGCTCCAGCATAAGAATTTCGATGGAATATCTTGTTTAATTCGAGAACAAGATAAGAGAAGCCAGACCTGATTTGAGTTAGTAATATTCAGAGGTTGGTTTGGGATACCTTTGAAGTTGTCAACTTCAGCACGTGATATGCTTATGGGCTTCCATGGACTAACAATTAGACGTATTATTGTCCTATCGACGAATTGAAGGGCACCGAAGAGAAAACGGAGTGAGTATACTCGCAAAGAATCCGAAGTCCGCGAGGAGCGCCATCTTACTCGGTATGCGAGAGTTGAATACATATTGGTTTTAACCACTGGTGCCGCAGGTGGGAGGAAGTGGCTAAATTTACGACCAGCATTACCGCATGAGCGAAATGAGATTCGAACAGTGGGCAGCGATTGTTCCGGGTTTCCATCCGCGTGTATCCGTACTGGGAAACTTGAGATTCGAACACTCCCTCTCCTTTGACTTTTTTCGACTCTATTCTCTCGTCCAAAATCGTTTCTAAGTTTCCCGAAAAAAATGAAGGCAATAAACGTTGAAAGTACAGTCTGGTTCGTTTTAATTCACGTCGAAGTTTCCTTGAAAATGTCTCGTCGATTATTTTTATGTTAACCGAAATTAAGACAGTTGAGTGGTTCACTGCTGCTCACATGAAAGTTGAAAAAAATGGTGAGCGGTGCCGCGCTTAATTTATATCAAGGGTGACGTTCTAAGAAACCATGGCTGTATTTCTTTTCCGCCGTGATACTATTCATCTATTGCCGCCAAAATGTGACACTTTCTAAATTAAAGGCTGTCATGGTCCTAGTAATTCTGCCTCCGGCAGTTGTTGCTGAGTTAAATAGGCTCCCATTAAGATGTTGGGCGCATGGAGCCATTTCTTTGAAATGATTTCGTTCCCCCAAGAGAGGAAGGATGTGCCCAACATATTAAGTATCTATAATTTGCACTTTCGCCATTATTACATCGGGTCTAGCACGTACGGTTTGCCATTAACAGTCGATTTTTTTTGTTTTTGTATTTCATAATTTAATGGAAATTTATTCAACAATATTCCACTGGTTCTCTAAGACTTTCTAAGGTAACGCGATTTCATCTTATAAATTGAGTGGTTATATATTTCTGTGAAAATCCAAAATGTTGCTTAAATTAGGGTCAATGACCGTCAAAATAGTTTTAACGTTTTCTGTTGAAGATATCAGCAGTTGTGCTCGGCTAATAATTTATTTTTGTCATAAAATCTTGCTAAATTGATTGAAAGGCGTGAATTTAATGAGGAAACGGAATATCTAAATAAATAAAAAGGCTGGGAAAATCCAAAACTAAGGTGATTGACAAATACACAGAGCGCGACCCATCTGAGGTCAAAGTAAAGAGATACTAGTAATGGAGAAGAATGAATAATTGAGCAGTTTATCTGCAAAGTTCTTGTTTAAAGATATCTTATTCTCTAATAATATCAATGTATTGGTCCAGGGGATATGTTGCTACATATATGAGATCCATCAGAAAAGTACAAAAAATGACAATAGAGACAAAACATGACAATAGAGTATACAAACTTGGGAACAAAACAGAGCACATCATTTGTCATTTGACAAGAATTTGCTTACAGAGTAAAAGCAACTTTCAAGAAAATATCTCTTTAATTTCAGTTTAAAACAGGCTAGTCTGTGCTCTTTTTTATTTCTAAGGGCAAATTATTAAATAATTTACAAGCCATGTAGATTGACCCTTTGCTGTACAGTGATAAGTTATGTGCAATTGTTGCATAGTGAAATTTTTTCTTGCATGGTAATTATGTACATCTTGATTAGTTATCAAGTTTAGTTTACCCTCAATTTTTTTATAAACATTATTACATGATACATATAAACACAAAACAGGGGTATAATTAGATTAATGATAATGAATATATCCTATATCATATAATTTTCATTGTGTTATTTTTAGTTTGTAATTTATATCGATCTAGGTGATGCTCATGGAGTTTTGCTACAAAACCTCTGCTCTCTTGACATCGCTAAACTTATGTTATCCCCGTTATAATTTGATTTACGGTAGGGGAAACTTTTCCTTCATTGTTTTTCTGTATCATTTTTGTTGCACGAGTTAGTAACTTGCTGCTTATCTCCCTCATCCAGCCTATCTTTTCACCAAATGAGAGTTTTACCCACTGATTATTCCATGGCAAAATATTCCATGCCAGGAAATACGACGTAATGATAACCATGAGTCGAAGTGAATTGTATGTAATTGTGTCCGCCCTTTGCTGATGAGGTTGATTGACTTGGAATCTAGTCTCAGAGCCGAAAAAAGTGCCATTGAGATAGCAGCTAATATGAAGCTTTGCAAAAAAATAATCGATGAAAAGAAAGAAATTATTACAGTTAATGTTGAGGAAGAAACGTAAGGAATGGAGCAAATGAATTTTCACACACAATTTTAGACTTCAATGTTGTTTCTTTTATCGATTACCACATGGTGTTAAATGTATTCCGTATGCACTGAACGACCGGTATAATCTTAATAAATGAAACATGTGCCACACCACTGCTTATAATTTTCTTATTATGAAATTCACAATTTAATTATATTTTATAATATATTTTTTGCAATAATTTGAACTTGCTTGACCGTACTGAGCGTGTCAAATCGTAAATGCCTTGTTAAGGCTGGCAAAATTTGATGTTTACACTGTAATTTCTCTAACCGGCACAGAGTTTTAGTTCCTTTTTTGGGATGAATTTGTGCTTTCAATAATTTATTGTGATTGTTTGATTAGGGAGAATGGAAAAATATATTTATAATAATGATTATCGGCTAGAAACCGTCCTACATTTAGCTAACAGGGTGCAATTTAAGGCGGGATGCAGATCAGATATTGCCGTGATATGAATCCCTGCATTCTTGGAAGCTAATGGCAATGTTTCTTTTATTATCCCACTTGAACGTATAGTAATTTAAGGGTCGATTGCTATAATTTTTTTCCGTGCACCAAAGCTATCCCAGAGGTCATTTGGGTCAGTGCATTAGAGCGAGGAGGGCGTAACAAATGCCGCCTCAAGAGTTTGCAGAACTTCAAGATCGTTATCGGCCATATGCTCCGGACCGTTTAGGGTTCCACGAAGAGAACCATATTTTTTGCCTCCCCCCCCCACGAGAAATTTCTCCTTTCGCTTTCGCTTCGTCGAACTTAACACCCCCGAATTCCCTTTAGCCGATTTCTCGCCTCACAATTATTCCTTCTCCGAAGCCCTCCATCGGCCTGTCTGGCTGCGTTTCTTACGCCGAGTCTCAAGGATACGGAGCCTAATGCCCTTGAAGCGATTGTAAATACGAGCACCCTGCGAGTCTTCAGGATTCACGCCGTCAGCTTATCTCAGAGTGCCATTTCAGTTCTCTGAGAAAAAAGATAGTGAAGCGGCCATTCTTGGAAATTCGTTATCTTATCAAACAGATGTTCCACAAGGCCATTGTTATAGTGGGCCCAGAACCGGACGAATGTACTGTGAAGTCTTGAATTAATGATATTCTTACGAATTACTCTCTGGTTATACTTAATTTTTAGTATTATCATTTACCCTGAATGAGGGGAATAATTTGAGTTTCGTTCGAGTTTCTCTTTACTCTCCCTGACCGTACTTCTTAAAGGTTTTCCTGTTGGAATGCAGTAGACAGTTGAATTAAATTGTGTCAAAACCGTGGGTTCGTCTCGACCATTTTTTTCTAATCGAATCAATATAAAATTAAAATTAACTGTATTTCCTGAAACCTTTGCTCGAAGCAGATATTGTGGCAACATGAAAAGATGCATCAGAAGTATGATATCTCGAATTAATATTATTCGTACAAAGTGAATCATATAATCTTCCGATTAAAATTTTTTGACATTTTGAGGAAATGCAGAAAACAAAAATTTAGTTGATTACTATCGCTTTGCTTTTCTTTGAGCTTTCGGAATGGTCTAATACTTAACACAGCTCTCTAAAAGAACGAGTAGATTGTTCTTAAACTCTATAAAAACCTTTCGGTTGAGTATAAAAGTGACCGCGAGTGAGTTTGTTGAGGGTGACCACAATTTTATAAGGAGCAAAATGGTTTCAACTGGGCACGAACTATTGTTATACTAATTGTTAGCCATATTGTATTAGTCATTTAGGTCAACAAAATTACAGACTTAGACATTAGCAAATTTCGAATATATCATTTTAAAACTTTAACTTTTGGTGTTTTAACGTAAAGAAAATTTTATTTTTCCCATTTATTATTTCTCACTCTCATATTTGTTTATGATAAAGTTGATATCGGTAAAAATTTCTAATAAAACATGGTGTGTATTACAATCGATTTATATAATAACTACAGTGGTAGTTAGCATTCCTTTGATAACTTAGTTGAAGTTTACATTAATAGTATTTTGTAAGACAGTTTATTACCTTACGGTTGAAATTTTGCAGCATTATTTAAAATGCAGTCATAAAAAGCACTGGTAAGCCAGTGATTCACATTTACCTCTGAACTTTAAGTTACCGCCAGATCAATGCATTGTGAAGCGAGATTAAGTTATTGAATGTTATAATTACAATACCAAGGCCACGAACTATTACGGTAATGATTCCCCAAAATTATTATCTCAAGCTCAAATATGTGATAAACGTTAAACGGTTGGGGATCTCTGAGATAATCTCATCGTTTTGTTGGCTGGGAGCTCGTCAACGCAAAATCTTAAGAGATGAAGGTAAATACCAGGATCAATGTATCAGTTGTTATTTGTTTAAATTAAAATTAAAGGTATTATGGATTTTCTTCGTTAGTCGATCGCTTCAGTGTGCCTCACGGATGATAAAGTCTGCTGCTAGATTTGATTAATAACACAATTAAAATACTTGAAGAATATAAAGAAATACTATAAAAAATAATTTGAAAACTCAAAAAAGGTAGGTTTAAGTGAATAATCTTATGATTAAGAGTGCGGAAAATAAAAAAAATAATTAGGGATACTTAATTTTATCGTCAATGACAATTTTTTTAGCTTAAAATTTGTTATTACGCATCGCCATCATTGTTTAAATCCGAATATAGGTTTACTGCAGCTCATCATTCTTCCCTATAGATTGTTAATTCCTTAAATTACGGTCTGGTATTTCTTCTTTATCCATTCTTTTTTAAATGGGCCTTGCTCTACTTCGCAGAATCTTCCGTTCGATTTTATCCTCAATTATATTCTTGAGAAATGCCTCACTGTGCTTCAGGGAGTGTTCAATCCACTCGGTATTTCTTTATCGTACTGCTTTTCATTTACGTCTTTCTTTTTCGACTCCTCTGTACACCTCTTAATGCTACATTTTACTAGCCCATTGTATCTTCAGCACCCATCCTGAACGCCAGGTCTTGAAGGCGTCAATTCTTTTCTGGTCTGCTCTTCCGATGATCAAGGTCCCTGACCCTCTTAGCTCCTCACTCCTTACCAAGGTTTTCACTAGCTTCTTCCTAATAGCTACTTGCACCCTCTTTTGAGCATAGCCTCTTCATTATTTACGCTTCCTTAGCTTGAGCTATTAAACTATTCCAACGTACTTCTTCCATCACACGTGATGATACTTCCGAGGTAAATGAATGATTCCATTTGTTCTAATTTTTCTCCTCTTAGAGTTATGTTAACCTTCATTTTTTCCCCTTCGCATACCATGATTTTAATTTTCTTCTTATGTCATCATCATCTGGTGTTCTGCCTGCTGGCTGGTCCCGTACACCACTGCTGTCTCCATCCGCTTCTGTCCCGAGCTTCTTTCTTTGCTTCATCATAGTTGATGTTCTTCACCTGATCCACCAATTTAATTCTTCTCCTTCCTCTCTTTTTCTTTCCTTCAATTGAACCCTCAAGTGCCACAGTTATTATACTTTTCCCTCTCATCACATGGCCCAACCAGTTTCCTTTCCTTTTCCTTATTTCCTTTAGAAGCGATCTTCCTTCTTTTACTTTGCTCAAAACCTCTTCATTTCTCATCTTATCTACCCATCTTACTTTTTACATCCTTCTCCACATCCACATTTCATAAGCTTCTATTCTATTCCTTTCCCTCTTACCTAATGTCCACGCTTCACATCCATACATGAAAACGCTCCATGAACAACATTTAGCTAGTCTCTTTCTCAGCTCCAGATCCAGGCTTTTATTGCATAGCAAGTTTTTCTTCTGGCTGAAGGCCTCTTTTGCCATTGCTATCCTTGCTTTTATTTCTGCAATACTTCTCCAGTCGTCTGTCACCATCGTTCCTAGGTACCGGTAGCTTTTCACTTTTTCTATTACACCTTCATTTATTTTCACACTCGTATAATTTTCACAGTTTACTGGCATCACCTTAGTCTTTCCTAGGTTTATCTTCATCCCATATTCCTTCATCCCTTCTTCCAAAACCTTTATCAACCTTTGAAGTGATTGCATATCATCTGCTAATATTACCATGTCATCTGCGAATCTTATACTTCTTATCTTCCTACCTCCAATGCTGACTCCTTCCTCTCTCCCATCAAATGATTTATAGATCATGTCCTCAACATATATATTGAACAAGGTTGGCGACAGACTTCTTATGTATTTTCATATTATTTTCTTGATGTATTTATTTCATTACATTCACTGAGTTCAATCATTAGGGCTGCCTTTTCCGGAGATCTGCAATTGATTCGATGGTCACTGATAAATAAAATTAGGGAAAATTCCATGTGTACAATGTTTATTACGACTTATTATCAGGTCATCACCGAATGATACTGTAGCATGTGAAACCTAGGTCGTAATAAATGTTGTTACCGTGGAGTTTGCTCTATTTTTTTAATTTCTCGCTAATGTTCCGGTACCACTATCACCGGAGTCTTCAGAAATAGATACTATGGTCTGCTTATTGTCAGAATATAAAGGTGACCTTGCGATTTGCTTTTGGGAACTCGCTGCTTTTCTGGGTGTCTCGAGATCGTCAAAGGTTTGTGGCGAGATGACTTAACAAATTATAATTACAATACCTATGCGATAGAAGTGTACCTGACGGTGCACCAAGATTACATTCTCATGGTAAAGGATGATAAATGGTGAGGACAATTGGAATAGATCTGAAATCCCTGATATAATCGTACTTACACGACTTTATCCTTTTGTAGCCTGGATACTTGTCCGTGCAAAATCACCACGGATGTAGTCAGGAGGTTTATATGAGCTTGCGGGATCGGCGTGACCGTCACTTTTTGTTTATTACTCCTTGTTCGAGCGTACGATGACCGTAAGAGCGCGTGGCGTCTGAACTCCTCCTCTCGAATGATGTTGAAGCAAGCAGGATGACATCCCGCATGAGGGACCCCTGAGGAGAGCCATAGTTTCGATCTCCGTCGTCGCCTTTAAGTTCCGTGTGCCCTTTTTAGAGTCCATACATCTTCCACTTCCATCCGAGTGCATCAGTCTGCCCTCGGCACGCTGCCGTATACATATATGCGTGTGTGCCCGAAGCCACCACGTAAGTATACCCTACCCTCCTCACGTCGGTACCATCATCATCTCCTTCTCCCAACCAGCTTACTCCCAACTCTACCCCACCAAAAACTATTTTCCTATTCAATAAACCCTCCTAGGGGCTGTGCGATATTACAATTAATAAAGAAATGTGATCGATATGCACCGTAAACCGGGGTGAAGCCGGTACAGTTTTGAGGTTTTTTTGAGGCCTCCTGTGGTAACTTATCTTTATTTTTCAATGAAATGTTGACTGAGGAAACTTAAGTTATTTACTAATCGTTTTACGCTTGACTTATAGCAATCATACCATTATAAGCTCAGAAAAAAAAGATTTTTTATCATGTGCCAATGTTTTTGGTTGATAACTCGTAAACATTCGCGTCTATTTGTATCTAAATTTCTGTAACTGGAGTTGAAACTCGGAATCTTGATTTAGGCACTGTCTGGTTTTGCCAACTAGTATCAAGTACATGAACCAACCGCCATCATCTACGTCTCTCTTCCGTCGTTTCTGCACCCAGTTTCGGTGCAGAAGCTACTTATTAAGCTCATATCCTTATGGGATCTCCTCATTGATAGTCTTTTCTTTATATTCTCACCCAAATAAGAAAAAAGTTGGTGGTTCCCGGCGTGATTTTTTGGAATTTACTGATTATTGTGAATGAAAAAGTAATGTTTTGTTTTTTCACATAAAGATAATATATTACGACCATGGTTTGGACATAACGTCGTCTTCAGGTGATTGGATCTGAAGATGACGTAAAGTCGAAATCATGGTCGTACTATATAAAATTTATGTGGAAAAACAAAGCATTAATTTTTTATTCACAAATCTAAGAAACAAGCAAAAAGGTTTCAATTGCACCATAGAGAACTTTCCATGGCTGTTTTTCATCACCATTGCATCTCGGGTTGGTTCTCATTCCTATTCCATCCATCCCATTGATTGCCATTGATTCCATTCATCCTTTGACTCGCGAGAGATCAAATTTGTTCTTCTAAAGCTCTCGTATTCTGACGCATTCTTCTTTTTCGTGTTGGTATCAAATCTATTTTCACGTACATTTCCGACCACAGCTCCACCTCTTTTATCGTACTAATAACTTCAAAAATTATCTTTTTCCATTATTTTCTAGAATTTTTAATAACTCTGAAGGTGTTTACTCGTCGTGGTTTCTTATGTCCATATCTAGGATTCTGGTCCGAGGTTATCCTCCTCTGTTGTGCCTATCATGTGTAAATCTAAGCTTGAAACTCTAATGGTCTCGGTAGTATACCTCCACTACACATAATTTCTATATTTTCCTAGTTTTCGCCGTTGAATTACTATATTCCGTGTCTAGTTCTTTAATATATGAATCGTTTTCCCTCTCGTACTACAAGATAAAATCTTTCTTTAGCATGAAGCACCTTAATTTCCCCACTTTCTGCAGCTTTTGGGGTAAAACGCTCATATCGCACTGCTATCCTGATTTCCGAATATCGCGCGAGGTCTTGAAAGAACTGTACTCGATTGTATAGGTATTACCTCCTTCGACGGCGAATGTGCTTGAGGACAAGAGACCCTCGGAATCGCATTGATGGGAGGGGGAGGCAGAGACGGAGAGGGAAAAAAACCACCAATGCGATGGTTTATTTCCATCTCCGTAGAGAGCGCGTCTATTTTGCATTTCCACGTCGGAAATAGTGTAGCCGAGAGGAGAGAGACGGGGAGCGAATGTTCGCAGACTACTTTACGACGTCGTGGAGATCAGGGGTCTATTTCTTGCGGCATGGGGGGCTCTCTGACTGACTTCACTCCCTCTCTCCCTCTAACAGACCCTCCTCTTTGAGCACGCGTACGCCTTATGTGAAGCTCAGCAAAAAATAAAGAGACTCGACGAAGTATGAGGTGCGCTCCTTTGTCTTCGATTGTTTTCTACACTCGGACGATCGTCGAGCTCTCCCTTTCATTACTCCTCTGTTCTCCGCGCATTTCCATCTCTCTCTCTCGTCCTTTTTCGCCATCTCTCTGTTTCCTCCTTAATCTGTCTTCTCCTCCAATACTTTTTGAAGCCATAGCGCAAACAGCCTCCTCTGCTCGGAGTACAGTTTGACCTTCCTGCGCCGGTACCTACTATCCGCCCGCGCTCCCCCCCTCGTGCCATTTCGCTGCTGGAGAAGTCATGATTTCCATGCGCCGATTGTCGTAGGGTCGAGCAAATGGCGAAGCAAATGATGGGGAGGGAGTTATCCTTCCGCAAAGGAACATAGTATCTATTTGGAAAATCTTCGTGGAAATCGAGTGTACTTCGAGACAATGCAAGTGTGCGTATGTTTTGTGTGTGAGGAGTGAAATGGACAAGTGTTGGAAGAGAGACGATGGAGAATATATTACAGGCGAAGCTCGAAGAATTGCTGCGGATAGAGTGATGCATGTACTAGCGTCTCGTACGCGCAAAAAATGCCTCGTAAATTGAATTTTTTAGAATATCCTTACCCATTGTGGTCAAACCGTCAATTGGTACCTGATTTACTCTGAAAAAGACCTAAGAATCGTTCTATCTGCTGTCTTTTTGCTGAGCGGATGCTGAAAATTAATTTTTTTTAACAATGCGCCTCGCACAGTTCTCGTTTAATTTTTTTCCTTAACTGAAACAATATTTCCTTTATGCAATTACATTTTTTCTTCAGGGAAACCATCTTACCTTTCGCTTGCTCACTTCTTTTCGACTTCCTATATTTTATAAAATCTCAGCAAAGCCTAAATAAACCCTTACATAAAATACTTTCCAAGTTTTCAAGCAGGTTTTTCTTTCTTTTTTCCTCTAAAATGCACTGTGTGGGGCAAAAAATATTATTGTAATGTAATTTATTTAATGACATGTTTTTCTTTTGCTCTTTACGAGAAACGGTTAAATCTTGTCCAAATCTACTGACTTTATCCAAATAATGTAACTGACGAGCTCAGTTTCTGATACGTAGATAATTTGAACTTAAACCTGTCGCCGTCCGAGAAGATGTATTTGCTAGCCTCTACCAATTTCGCCTAACCCCCAAACGTTTATCTGCCCCTGAATATCATAAGATTTCATTAACTCTACCTGAGGGTTTCTGTATTCATATGATGATTTCGTCATAGCAATAGTCATGATTTGAAGTGAGTCTCGGATTTCGATGAAAATATTCTGTTAAAACACACATGGTAAGAATTTGACGCAAGAAATGGCGGTAGAGTCACTTGGCACCACGTCTCGGAGGTAAGTTTGGATGGGCATTTTAATAATAAATTCCTAAACGATCATTCTCTCTGGATTATACCCTTACTGTCCCCATCACCGCTTTCCGTCATTACTGGTGAAATGTAGTGTAACTGCCAAACTCCCGCGAAGGTGGCTCAAAGTAAGCCCTTGATTGGAGAAACATCCTGCAAACTGAATTGAGTAAATGTATTGGGTATTGTTTTCTGAAGAATATGTTTCATTGCATATTTAGTTTCATGGCACTGGCCTAATTTTTATTTTGTGGCCAACAAGTAATGTAAAAAGGCCCATTGAATGAGTAATTCCGGAAGCATTGATGGTTTATCAGTCAAATCCAGGTACTAGGAGTCATGGCTACATCGTGTCGCAACATTTTCCCGTGCTCTCAAATTCTTGAGTTGAACGTTGATACTCAAACGTAATTGGTGCTTTTGTGTCTGCATGAATGCATACAAATGTAGTGTTGGGTGTAGAACTAAACCCTGAGATCGAAAGACAAATATCTATTTCAACGACGTTGGAGAATCGTGAGGACCAGAGGAGTATCCCCTTGAGGTTCACGCGAATGCGAGTTTAAAAATAATCTATGATACAGGTAGTTAGAGAATAAAAAATATTGTTCATTGTAATCGTGATTTCATTAAAAAAGGAAACTCAACTTTTTAGGAATGATACCTTCGCTGTTTGGTTATTTTTATGGAGCGGGGGTGTGTAATCGACTGCTGGGGTCAGATAGTTGGGAAGATTGGTAGGGGATGATAAATTCGAGACTGGAGGAAAGAAACCCAGCGCCGCATTGCACTCATTTAGGGATCAGGATTCCACTGAAAGTTTTCCTTTCCTTCTGGGATTCTAACCCCGAGTCTTCTTGGTTGGAGCGGTTCGTCCTAAAGCCACAATACCGACCCGATCTCAAAAATATTACATTCCTAAGGCTAACGGAACGCGGATGTTTCCTATTGCATAAATGCGTTCTTCTGCTTCCCACTTTTCCGATCTCTGAACGGTCGAACGCACAAAAACATTTTGCTTATGGGCGCGTGAGAGAGAGAGAGAGAGAGAGAGAGAGAGAGAGAGAGAGTGAGAGAGAAAGAGAGAGAGAGAGAGAGAGAGAGAGAGAGAGATGTGCGGAGTGTGGGAGTGAGTGGAGCCATGGGAAGGTTTCATACGATGCGCTAACTTTTTTCGGGGAATGCGTGGATCGTGGGAGGAGTCCTCCTCGAAGTGGATTATGTGCTAAAAAGCATTCGAGGGACGGGAGGAGATTGAGGAGGCGGGGGAGAGGGAGGAGAGAGGGGGGGAGACGCAATAAGAAGTCTTTGGCGGAGGTGTAAGGGGGAGAGAAGGAGCAGTAAATGGCCGGTGTGTTTCAGCTCAGCGAATAGCTAGAAGGAGGTGGGTGGAGAGGAGGAAACAATGATTAAGTGTGAGAAGCCGGACGTATTGGAGCAGGTGTTGGTATGGGATGAGTTTCGCGAAAATAAAGTCAATACTCTGGCGATTAGTAAGAGATATCTTGAGTTTGTAGTAACTAGTAATTTTTTCAGCAAAAATCATTCCTGTTATCCTTATAATCCCAAAAGTACAACTTAAACTTCAATCTCATTGTTTGTTTCGAAGTTAGTAGTGGTTTAGAAATTTGTCAATTGCTTTTGCAGATTACGGGATGGCCTTTATTTGTCCAATCCAATGTATCCAATTTATAATGTATCCAAATCAAAAATTTACATATTATTAATATAAACTGAGCAAAAACTAACAATTTTGTTGCGTTAACGTTAAGATAGCGATTTTTAAGTGCCAAAAACTCTGACTATTTCAAACAAATTGTTGAAAAATTAAAGCTACAGCCAGGAGAAATCTGAACGCGTATGAATGAATGTTGACGCATACATTCTGCCGGTAGAAATTTAATTCAGGAAAATTGGTTGCAGTCCAGATTGAGGAGAGCGCCTCTTAAACTCGATCGATTAGACTTATTTTTTTGGATGGAAAGTCCCTATCAGCACACAGATACCCAGTTTTGAATGGTGGTGAGGTAGTATTTATTTTTGAAGCGTTATACATAAATACGTAATTGTAACGTTCGTATGCTTTTGCGGTAGTGCGTCCGCTGTTATTCTCTTTTTCTTATTCCATAGACAGCAACGGAGTTCGCTGCAGTTTCGGAGGGGAAGGTGTAAGGCGAGAGAAAAGTTTTCTTCGGCCGGCCAGCCGAGCGGAGAGAGCGGGCAGTCGTCTTGGGCTCCCGTGTTGGAGAAGTACGCTCGCTATCTCTACCTAAGATTAGGCATAGGCTGATTCGTTGGTATTGGGTCTTATCCACGCTTCCATGGCTGAACCATTGTGGTCATTACGAATATATTGAAGGAATAATCTGCAGAGTCTTTATTTTGGTTTCCGATAGTTAACACAGTTCAGCAGCAAAAGCAGGATTGTTTAAAAACCGAATAAATAAAAATGTATAACTTAGTACTTGCCATGACTCGCAGAGTTAGGCCAGAGCCACCTTAACGTGCCAATAGGTAATGTTCTCAGCTCCTCGCAGTATGCTTTCTTTTTGCTTTGTTCCTTTTCATAATGCTAACGATGATCCATTCAAGGTTGAATTGGTCAATTTGATGAATATGGATTTTTTGGCTCCAATCTGCGATCACTCTTCAATGAACCCATGCTTTGTTATAGTTAACTTTTCTATTTAGAATGGAGGATGCCAGAACTTACTTAACAGACGTTGAATTTCTCCTATATACCCTCCTTGTGTATGATTTTTTTTTCAAAGGAACGAGCAAAGCGGGCTTTTTCTCCACTTCTCACCTCCTTTCTCCTATTCTTGGAGCATCGGGTGCGGGAACACAGAACTACGAGAGTGAGGGGTGCCAAGGAGGAGTTGACGTTGGAGATCCGAGGGCCTTTTCATTTCCCTTCTTGAAAAGAAATCCCCTTTTAGGAGTTCACGTCCTCTTTGGGAACTGTTTCCTATATTCTTTTTTTTTTTTCCTCCTCAAAAGTTTTACGGGTTCCTTAAGGACGGAGTGGTGGGTGTTGTGGTGTGGGGTAAAGAAGTGGTAGGGGGAGGGATGGGCGTGGATGAGAACGGAATTAAAAGGAGGTGTTTCCACCCCTCACACTCCTCTCCTTCGCTGTTGTGAAATCTTACGTTTTTTTGTTCTCCTCCTCCTTGGTTGCGCCGCCTACATGTGTTACGTCCACTCGCGGGAGATTGAAGGGGAAAGTTCTCCTCGTCCTCGTCCGCGGAAGCGTGGCTTTTGTGTCTCGGGTGCAGTCACTCAACTCCCTCCGCACGGCACTCCCTCCTCTCCCGCCGCTTCAAAAAGAGTTTTGCTCCGGAGTCGATGGTGGTCGGCTGGAGGCGGTTGCATTGTTTCATTTTCCCTAAGCGCGCCGCGCTCTTCGTTCCCTCGTAGAGATGTAGTTTGATACCTACTATGGGTGTGGATTTTAAAATGTTACCAGGGGATATTGTTCGCAGGACTAGGAATCGAACCGCAGAACTTCGGCTGTCCAATGGCCGATGCGCAAACCACTACGCTGCCCAGGATATGGAATTCTGTGGAAATTTTTATCGACAATCAGTTCCAGCCCTCTAAAAAATTGTTTTTGAAATTGGGAATCTTTGGTCGCGAAGTGGTACGAACTTTCAAACCGTAGTGACCGTCCTATTACATCCAAGTCCACATTTGACTTGCATTTCTTGTCATATACCCTTTTCATGCTATATTTCTTTTCTATTGTAATATCTCTACTCTCCTGGTAACATATTCTGGGAATCAAGAGATTTAAATAAATCCGCCAACAACCTAGACATCAGAAATTCCGCTGTTGAGTTTACATTCTCTCTCGGTAGATTTTTTTATTCCAATAAACCCGAGTAAAAATCGTTATCAGAGGCCTCACATGAATTTAGAAGGTTTTTCATTGTTTTGACAGCTGATACACTAAAATCATTTGACTGAGGATGGTTTGGGCTAGAAATTACATGAACGATATTCCACTCCATCGCAAATGATTGAAATAGTTCAGATGAATATGAAGGACCATTGTCTGTATATAATTTTGATGGTTCGCCACGTCTGGCAAAGATGGACTTTAGTCTCTTGATTACTGAACTGAGGCCTGAAGGCGCTTTGCCCATGGTTCGATACCCTGTGTGGGTTACCTCTTTCATCTGACGATTCCAAAAGTTTCCTTCACCGCTTATCTTTGTAGTGGAAAACAAGCTATGTGAATTTAGTGCTTCATCGATACAGGCCGTGATTACTCTTTACGTTTTGTATCGTCTTTGATTCTTACAGATTAGTTGTTGCCTCTTCTATCTTGCAGTGGATTTTTCAGACTCAATTTAAAATAATCATTAGTAAATCAGGAGTATTAACATGAATGCCTTTGGATTAGCTTTCATAATGAATTGATAACACCTTATGTTTTACTGAAGCGTACCCCTTCATTTAGTAAAAGGTTGGCCATCACGCTAATTTTCCGGAGTCATATTTTTTTTAAATAATAATAATTTATTACTTGCCAGAATACAATTTACAAATGACACTTTCTCCGTACTTTAAATTTGGCAAGCTTTAGGTCTTTGAAAATCTTTTAGCTCTTTGAAAATCTGAGTTGAGGCTACCTTCACAATAATAATTGGTCGTTGCTGCAAATAACATTTAAGATGTAAAAAATACTTAACTTAGTTTACACGCTTGAGAAAGAAAAAAACAAATACTTATGAGATGAAAAATAATCATAACTTAACAAAATAATATTAAATGAATATTCAGCATCTGGCTAAGTGAATAACCACTGTACAGCCATTTGAATTAAATTGATGCTATTAGCTTTTGTGGTAGTTTATTGATAGTTAATAGCACACTTTTGAACCGATGTATAAAAAAATCTTATAAGGAAAGTTTTGCTTGGTTCTAATCGAGTAACATATATCATGTCTCATAAATAATGTGTTCTTTGCGAAGGTAGAGATTTTTCAGACTCAGTGTCAAATAATTATTGGTAAATTGGGAGTATTCTCATGAATATTGTTTGATTAGCTTCTTCAAGTACGTTCACATACCATTCAGTACTATCGAATATTAAAAGGTGCAAAATTTCATTATTTTTTATGTATAAAAGATAGAAGAAATTAAGAACAATTTTGTCAATGTATTTCACTCCGGGATATTATCACGATACCTGGTCATGATACTGTAATTTTTTCACGGGAGCGGCAGCATCAGAAATAAGTGGTACTTGAATAAGCATTTTCCCCACAAGAATAGAAATTTGGTAGTACATCAAGCATAGCGCATACATAAGATGTAATGTTCACTAAATTAATGTATCTTGGATCTGAAAGTGAAATAAATTACTCCATGGTGACTTCTATCTTTTTCTTGTCTCATCTCCTTTATCTTAAAGCGGATCACCGGACGAACATATTTTAATGCGGGATTTCATTTGAGTATTCTACCAGCGGATCGGTAGGTTTTTGAACAGTACTCATCCGTACGCCCTAATTTCTCGCACATTGGTCTGTATTCCCTCCTATTCGTGATCTGCCATTGGATTTTTCTTTAATTCCTCATATCGTCTTCCTCTTCTGATTTCTTCATTAATTCCTATCCTCTTCTACGCTTCCTTAGTGTTCTCCCCCCTTTTAACCTTTTCAACATTCCCTGTCTTTTCAAAACGTCCTCCATCTATCCCTTCTGCCTCCTCTAAATCTCCGCAACAAGCTTCCTCTCCTATCCAACCATATCCAACACCACCTCGTACTTCCTTCTCGCCACCCATTTCACCATCTCCATCCTTCGCCACAACTAACATCTCAAACGCTTCAAGTCTTTCCTCCTTTTTCCCTTCGCAATGCCTCAGTCTCCTTGAAGTTGGATATTGAAAAAATATTACTTTATGACTCACTAAAGAAAGGTGCTATTATTTGTTTTACTTTTAGATCTGTATTTGTCAAATATTGAAATTGTTGATCAGTATTTATAGTAATCATGTATACTGCTCGCAACGATGGAAAAGTATTGCATTTGGCTATCAATACTGACGATTTGTTGTGGTAATCAGCACGGCCGAGATACTTATTAATGGAGCACTTCATGATAAATTTTACTCGGATAAATGAATTAGAATAGACATTAATCGTAGTTTATATTTTGGGCACAAAATACGCTTTTGAATTGTCACACTGGAGAGTACCGTAGTTTTGAATGTATAATTTAGTATTTTGACGACATTTTTGATGAAGTATTTTGTTGACAGGATGAGGGTGTGGAAAGCGATAATTTTAGAGATATAGGTACTTCTTTTTATGAAAGCCTGATAGCAAAAATGTTTTAGACCTGCTGCGAAATACGATTGTTTTGAAAATGGTCCACATATGCACTGATGTAGGTCATAGTCAAGGAGTTATGCCTTTTTGGCATTTCATCGCCAGATATATTTGTTTTAGTGCTCAATTGAGCATTTACTGTGCTGTTTGCTCAGTGAGGATTTGAAGATTCGGTGGAGCTTTTATCTCTTAAATATGGTTGGGAGTGGTACATATATCATGGGGGGTCGGAGGAAGTGGTGTATTGTCATTTTATAAGTACCCCCCTGCTGCTGCATAGCATTTGGTTTAAGAGTTAAATTTGTGGACGGCATTGAACGTGAATAAATACGCTCATGAGGTCCAGGTAGACGTATTTTTTTCCTGAAGCGTTCCCGCCGTTAACTCTCCGTCGCACCGACCCATTTCAGCGGCTACAATCCACACCCCCTCAAAAGGTCACAGAGGGAAGGCGCTCGCATAGCGTGAATAAGTGCCGCTAATTTTTTGCTCCGAGATCCATGTCGCCCTTTGCCCACATTCACGTTTGCGCGAACTTTCTTGCTTAGTCTTACTTATTCTTGGGTTTTAACCATTTATGCGTTCCAATTAGGGTTTTATAAATTAAAGAGGAAAGAGTTAAAGATCAAATAGTATTCTCACAGTTGTATTCACTGTAATGTTATTTCACGTGATGTCAGTTGCACTTGTCCAACTTTGGTTCAGGTGGAAAAATACAGATATCTTGGTGTCATCGTAGATGATCATTTTTAATTTCGACATGTTGATAAAGTAAATGAAAAATGAAAATTGTTGCATACCAAATCTTTATGCTCAAAGATATAGTAACTCCGCCCATAAAACTTACGATGTATAACGCTATGGTACAAAATATTTTGAGATATGGAATAACAGTGTGGGGAATGGCTTCTAGTACCTACTCTATTGAACTCAATAATCAGAAACCAAAAGAGAATATTGAAATTGATTGATGTAGAAAAAGGTAAATATTGTGTTAATACTGAATTAAGTGTTAACTGTTGATAAATTAACAAAATGGTTAATTATAACAGAAAATAATTTTTTAAAGAGTTTCAAATTCCATGTAAAAACACTCATTGTACGCTAAAAAGAAATTCTCCTGTGTTGGAAACATATAATTATTATAACTTATATGGTAAAAGGTTGGAAAAATATTATGTACCAAACACACTCAATTGTATACCCAATCATCTAAAAGACGTAAAAGGGACAGCAGAGGCAAAGAAAGAAGTGGAAGCACGGTAAATTATGGAAATTTAAAATTTGTAATTTAAAACTCGTAATCTGTTATGCTCATATATTGTAATTTTCTGAACGTAGCCAGATGTAATGTAACTAGACCATTGAAAATTGCTGTTCTATGCCATTTGTAATTGCGATTTGACATTTTTGTACATGCCACTTTGTTTGCACGATTCGTGGAACCTTCTGACAAGCCATTTGGCATAGAAGGACCAAGTTTGTATGTGAAAAAAAGGAAGCAATATATGTGAAAAAATCGCAATAATTGATTACTATGACTTGCTGGGTTGTTTAAAATGGAATTTTAGATACATCAATCTAGTGTGTAGGCTTTTGAAGTTCTTTGCATATACTAATATGGCTTCCGAGTGTTACTGCATTGGACGCATGTGCGGCTAAACGATTCTCTCGCGTTCCTATGATCGTCCTGAGGAAAGAAGTAAATTAAGCTGTAAATATCCCTCCCTGGTAGTTTTTCATAGGTACTTTCCTCTTTATTTGGTCTATGTATTTAGCTCTTGGTCTTCAATTCTTCTAAAAGACGATTGTCCAATCCTACTGGGTCCTCTTATGTTTATAGTGTTTCATATGGTCCTTTCCTATTCTATTACTGTGCATACTTCTTCATTTCTATATTTCCCATTCATTTGCTGCTTAGCATTCTCACCCAGCACCAGGTTTCGAAGACTTCCAGTCTATTCTGGTGTGCTTTTACAATAGTTCATGTTTCTGATCCATGTAGTTCCGTGCTCCACCCGAATATTTTCACATACTATTTGCAATTTCGTAGTCCTACCCACGAACTCTTTCTTAGGCAGGGTTACTCTGTCCGTGGTACCTTTTCTGCCCCACATGATGGTACTTCCGACATTTTGTTTTTCATTTGGGCATAAGTATGTTAAAAGGGTTGATGGCTAAGTGGAGCATGTTCATTGACACGGACCACAGATGGCAAGATTATAAAAGTTTCCAACCCCTTTGCGGCGGTTGTGAAAGGCATCACGGAAAAATTACTTCGGCTACTCGCGCCGGGGAAGATATCAGCGAATTCAAGAAAGTGGTGTCGTATACCTCCACTCGAAGCACTACTAACAGACGCACTATTGGAGATCCGTCCTTATTATTAGATCGATTCTTCTACGTGAATGAATGTGGTGTGTATGTGTGTGAATGAGATGAGTTGTGCAACTTTACAATGATGAAACTGTTAACCTTTACCGTATCTTCGTTTTATTCCATGGAATTAGTTAGTCTACACCGGAAGCAAACACATCTGTTTCAAATCGATTTTCTTTTGCTAAAAGGATTTGAGTCGTAAAAAAATTGAAACACTCCTGCTGAAATGGGAAATAACGGTAATTCTATACTCCCGCGTCCATAGACACTTTGACTGATGCATTCGTATCTGCCAACTCCCACTCTTTTCAGTTCTCACGGCTTCTGTTTTCTATCGTCCCCTGTCATTAAGTTTGCTCTCTTTCCCTCTTTCCCGCCATCCCTTCCCTCGCTCTTATTTGAAGTCCATCATTTAAACCACTCATTTCCTTAAATTCGTGTCACAATTTATGCAGGCAACAAGGAGTTTGCCGCGTTATCTACGAAATGACTTCCGTCTTCGCCCTTATGGGATTCGCGCTATGAGCCTGAACTGGTATATTATGGCGAAATTATTCACCCCCAATGTTAAGAAACCGTTGTATAAGAAGGAGCTATTTAGATACAGTGCTTTGTGATTATTATAATTAAGCCTTCTTTTTTTTTTGGCTGCGTGAGAAGTTCATCCGTCGGCAATCTACAATTGTCGTTCAACCAATTAGGATACTGGGATTACGATCTGGAAGGGACGCCTTGCTGAGAAAACGCCATTAACATGTAACACCCAGGCATTGCATTTTTGGAATCAGAGCCCTCATATGGCGTATGTTAAATGAATATCTTTGCTGTAGGTTGTGTCAAAACCAATAAATCTGATTTTACCTGTTACAGACAGTTCAAGGGGGGACAGTTTGGGGGGGGTTACAGACAGTATTTCACCCAATGTTATGAAACCGTTGAATAATAAAGAGGTATTTACATACAGTGATTCGGAGTTATTTGCATATTTTCTGGCTGCACAAGAAGTTCCTCCGTCTGAAGTCTACAATTATCGTTCAAATTGTCGTGCAAATGTGGAACTCAATGAATCGGAAACATGGACCAATGCAAAAGCTGACCAGAAAAGAATAAAAGCCTTCGAAACTTGGTACTGGAGGAGGTTGTTGAAGATAAAATGGACGGACAAAATAAGAAATGATGAAGCGTACAGAAGTGTAGAAGAGGAAAGGACCATATGGAACATCATATAGAAAAAAGAACCAGATGGATTGGACACACCCTGAGACAACGGGTTTGTGAAAAACATAATTGTAGGGGAAATAGAGGGAAAAGTCCCCAGAGGAAGATCCAGGCATAAGTTCATGGACGAAATAAAGAAGACAGTACATAGGGAAAGAAAGATACCAGGTAAGGGAACTAGCATTAATCAGTGAAGAGTTTAGGACTGCAGTAAACCAATCTTATGATTGAACGACCAATGATGATGTGACAGGTTGGGAATAACATTTGAGAGAAGGCAAGGAAAAATGTGGTTCCGATTTTGTTAGGAAACAGTTGATAGTTTTTTTGCGTATTTCAATATCAGTGTCTTTTATTACTACCACGGTGCTCGCACTTTCTGATTGGCTCAATACTAATAAAGCGTCCAATAAGCCTAGAATGAAATAATAAGGGTATTTACTCAATGATGTCATACAATGCTTGGCCATCAGAGATATCTTAACCATCGATGGACGACTCCGGAGACGCGCGACTTTGAACTGATATTAAAGAACGTGTATGTATGGGTTTATTGTAAACTGTTGACAAATGACTGGTTTATTGTAGACTGTTGAAAAATAATCGGATTGCTTGATAGCAGAACGTTAATTTCAATAAAATGTTTTTAACCCAAATCAAAAAGGTCTGTCGAATCCTCTATCACTTATACCTAAGGTGCATGCAAAAAGCCTAGGGATGAAAATCTCCTTAAAGAAAATGCAATGTCCAGGCTTCAGCGTTCAAACACAACAATAGGTAGCAATGTCCCATATGTCATATTTTTTAGACCCCATCATTGAGTTAGGTGGAGAGAGATAGATGGCGCTATGGTGGCCAATGATGGAAGTTGTATCGTGGACGCGGTTTATCGTCCATCTTTGTTAACCCCAACTTTCCTTGAGCGCTTAGGCGCTGACGCACTAATTTTGCTATTTCAGCTTGCTTTTCATCGATAACTTACTAGTAATCAGCATGAATTTTCTTCTTTAATCTACTTCCTCCTAGAATAGTTTTTGAAAATGTATTTCAATGACTAATAATTCACATTTACGGAAGAAACTATGGTGAAATGAAGTCGAAGCCTAAGAATTAAGTAGCTAATAGATGACTTTGGTAGTATGAGCGAAATAGCATTTTTCCTAGAAATCAATGAATTTGGTCTCATTTTAAAGAAAAATATATCACCCTTTCATTGACACAAAAATTCAATCCATTACCACACTACTTTCCGGTATATTTGCCAGATAATACCAGCCCTTAATCATGGGAAATGGTACGTGTATGCACTGCAGAGAGACCATGTATTAAAAATGAGGCATTCCCTACACTTAGATCTCGTCATAAAATCAACAGTGTGTAGTTTGTGTTTTTTCTCAACTAATTTTGAAAATTAATCATGTTGTCACCGCAGTAAATTCTTCGGAATCACAATAAACCTTTCGTTTTGATGGAGTTTCAAAAGTATCGCGTGAAAAAAGTTAGTGAAGTTAAAGACTTATATTTATTATATTTTCATTTGATTTCTTACAATTGCTATCATGTAAAACTATATTATTGCACCATTAATAATGCAGTGTTTAATTCGTGTCTCACAGCTGGTGAAATTAAAACGTGTAATTCGAATATGGTCTCTATTATGATTGGGGAACTAACTCGCTCACGCTTCCTTATAAGTGTCTCATAAGTAAAAGTAAGTAAAATTTCAAGCAAATGGATATTCTTGCTATTTATCCACTAATTTGTCCATTCCGTCGTGCAATCCAAAGGAAAGTGAGGAAAGTGGAGGGATAACCATTAAAATTGTTATTGCGGCTGTCAGGCTCGGGATACCACATCGACTAAATAACATCGATTAGTCGATTTTTCGATACTTATAAAAGTACTTACCACTCACTCAATATTCATCGGATTGTTTTACTACTCGACGTTTTCGATGTCAAGGCCAAAAACACATTGAGCAGTCCGATCCATCAATGTTGATGTGACATCTCTATTTCAGTCTACAGTTTGATGACACAATGCTATCTCATCTACCTCTATAGCCCAACTAACAATACATTGCAAGGGTAGCGCATGCGCTCACTAATGGAAGTTTGCTACTCAACCACTGTTCGTCCGGCTCGTCTCCTTACCGTCCTAAAACTTCTCGTGCTGGTTTTTCATTTTGACTCGCCTTGTTTTGCTCGTCTCTTCCAGTTAAGAAATCCGGTTATTTTATCAGGAGGCAATCGTAGAGAAGGTGAGAGCTGGAGGCGGGGTTAGAGGGAAATAGGATAGAGAAAATAAACTCTAAGTTTCCGTAGTGGAGGGATTTGATTTTCTTCGCTCACTTTCGAGGTGAACACCCATCGTTTCTTTTTTCAACGTTCTCACCCTTCTTACCTCTTCGTTGTACCGTGAATTACTTAATTCACTGCGCAGGATTTATTTCTTTCGGATCGGAATGAAACCTCACGTGCTCTCTGTCAGTTTGGGATACCGCGGGGGAAATTAATGAATGGCCTCTTGGGTCTTACGGAGCGCTACTGAAATCGTGAGCCTGAGGCGAGGATCGAGACTTTTTTACGTGAACCTCCAGCGATGGGGTGCAGTGAAAAATTGTTTCGATGAGGTGGGCGGCTGCTTTTATCCGGGTGTGCATCGAATAACAAGTAGGAAGCTTGTGTAAGTGACTTGTCTCCTTTCAGATGGCTTGCACCGCTAGAATGATGAAATTACCAACCAACTCTCGGTTATTTGCGAACTAAATCAAAATAACTTCGTACTCTTAATGAAGCTAACAATAGTTTAAGCGAGATATTTCCCCAGTCATGAATAAGACCATTTTCGAATTTTAAGTTTTAACTCCAGCAGCTGTGAGATGCATGAATTAACCATTGTGATACTAATTGGGAAATAGTGTACTTTTTGAGACTGACACTCTTTGATTAAATCAAAACACGCATATAAGTGTAGCAGTAATGAACTATAAATTTTACAAAAATCCAATTCAAGGTTATAGTAATAAACATTACAAATGGCAACTGAGAAGAGGCTGAAATTCTAAACAGAATAGCAGCAGCAGACAGAACATACTGCGGTCTTTTTAAAAGTAATTTTCTTTCGAGGAACATAAAAGTAAGAATATATAAAACAATGGTGCAACCATTTTCGTTATATGGCTCTGAGGTTTGGGTACTTAAAAAGCAGGCGCAAAAGAAACTCATTACTTTTGAAAATAAAGTCTTAAAAAGAATATTTGGCCCTACCCTTGAAGGAGGCACATGGCGAATAAAAAGAAAAAAGAGAACTGAGAGAGCTGTATAATAGATCAGACATTGTAAGAGTGATCGAGACCAAAAGGTTGAGGTGGCTGGGCCATGTCTTAAGAATGAATTAAAATTCTTTGATGAAGAGAATATGGGAAGGAAGACTAGTAAGGAAGGACCAGGGAGACCAAGAATGCGATGAAACGACGAAGTCAATAGTGACCTAAGGAAAATAGGAACAGAATTGGAGATGGCAGAAGAGAGAAACTGGGGACTGCAAGTTGGCGAGGCCAAAAAACTACTTGGTTTTCAATGGCCCCAGGAGTAAGAGTAAGTAAGTATATGTATAAGTATTCAACTTGATTCATTCTTTTCACACGGCAAGTTTAAAACTCCTTCAAAACGGAAGGATTTTTTTTCGTTATTCGGAAAAAAATACTCCTGGGACTATATGATTTACTTTTTACCAATAATTGGGGAAACAAACAAAGTACACGCTGTGGATTTTTTAAAAAGAAATCGTTGTGTTTGATATCCCTCATATTTTAAATAAGGTCTATTGGTAGTGAACACACGTACCATTTTCTATGTTAAAGGGCTGTTGTTTTTCGTAAAAGATCTCGAAAAGTACTTCGGTAAGAGGCTGACATTTTGGTATCTTAAGAGGAATGAGGTATTTTTCTTCAAAACGAGAATAAATTTATTAATTAATAGGCGAAATGATATACCGCTCAAACTTCCTTAAACTAACAACCATGATTTCGAAAATGTATATCTTTATTATTAATAATCAATGTGCCCATATTTTAATTTGTTTATATGGTACTAATAAATTTATTTGATTATATAAATTAATAGCAAATTAACCGTTTATAATTGCGTAAAATGTAACATCTTTGGCTGATCGTTAAGGATACTTTAAAAGTAATGAGTGATTTCGATTTAATGGAATGATATATTCAACAGAATGCGGCGAGATATAGTGAAACATCATTGTAAATTTTAAAAGAAAAATCTTGGTAATTTCCACTTGGTTATTTATTTGCACCACGCGTTTCGATGCTTAAAGTGTCATCATCAGTGTTATTATACCTGATGATGACAATTTAAGCGTCGAAACGCTTCGCCATCATCAGTATCGTCATCAGGTTCGTAGTACCTGTTAATGACGCTTAAAGCGTCGAAACGTTTGGTGCAAATTAATAACCGAGAGGATATTACCAAGTTTTTCTTTTATATTTTAATAGTAACCAATTTTCACATGGCGACGATAAAGAGTATTGATATTACGATCATTTCCTGTTGGGCATGACCTATATAAATCGCTTATTACAGTACCATCTGTTACCCTGAAAATTACTCAAAACGCAGGTGGAAATCTATCTGTGAAATATAGGGCCATAGTGGAATTGAGCTAAGCGATGACTACTCATAGTACCTAACGTTAAAAGTTTCCACCAACTATCACCTATTTTCATCAATTTAATCCTTGTATTTATTCCTAACGCTTCAATACCTATTACGAAATCTAATGAATGAATAAAAAAGATGCAATGTGGATTTAGGTTGGACTAATTTTGAGTACGTCGCGAGCATTTGGGACTTATGCAAAACATTTTGACTCTGGAATGGATAAGAATACGAAGGTTGGACAACCAAGGGAGATAGACTTATATAGTAGCTGATCTCGGCATCCTCAAATTTTGGAAGCGCATTAAAAAATTCCGTGAAAAAAAGGTAATTTCCTTAAAGTTTCGGGAAAAACTGCACTTATTCATACTCGAAGATTACTCGCGGTGTCACGTATTTCAAGTTCGAAAATAATCACAACGGATAATATTTCAGTCCCACTGTGAGTCTGGTGTCATCATAGTGACAATATTGAGGTAGGTAGAATGCACGAGGTCACTTTGTCGCAGAATTTTGTTTTTTTTTGTTGCCGGGACTAGGACACAGTCTAAGACTATAACATATAAACAAAACCCCCTGTGTATCTGTTCCTAATCTATTGTTCTGTAGTTCTTCTCTTCATCTTTTTGATTCGTGGCCGAATTCCCTTCACCATACCTTCTAATTGCAGCTTTGGGTAATGGAGAAGAGTATGTTTTTCATACCGTGTATAATGGTAATTGTACAACGGTGTATACGAATCGCTTTTATATCTCTCTTATCATATCCCTATCCGTATTGAGAAAAACCAATATTGGAGAGGAATGATTATATAGTATTCTGGATGTTACCTGAGAACCCTTTAGGACTTTACCTCGGAATATGATATGCACCGACTTGCTTATCACTTTGAGTGCTATGGACATAATAGTACGTGTTCCTACATTTTCTGAGAAGGTCGAGAAGGACGTACTAGGACGTCAATGGAAAATCATTATTGAACGGCAGCTGGACGTAATGGTATGGCTCCAGTCTTTCTGGTAGACATACATATGCTCACAAATGGTAAAAGAAATGTTAAAGTTCATTAGCCTAGATTTAAAAATCTTCTTTTACAATCCAGGGAAGTATGTTAAATCTTTTGTTTTTTTTTAGATGATCTTCAATTTAAAGTCCAGCACACAAAGTGTTATTTAGCCGGAGAAGTAAACTAAAACTGTCATGAAAACGTATACGTATGTACATTAGATTAGTGCACTTATTGGCTTTTTGTTGGCTGCTGCTTATTTCGTGCACTTATTGGCTAACGACTTTTTTCTAGCCAGGGTTTAGAGACAGGTGGGACTTTGTGTTGAGATTTTCGTGAATCAGATCGAAGATCATTTGAGCACGTTTTCGTGTTTTCATGAACCTAGAAGTGGGTATGGGATGAAAAATTACTGGAAGATCTGTTTTGATCATGTTCTAGAAGCCATTATAAGAGCTAAAATCAAGGTGTTGATGATATATAATCTTAATTGTGTGATTGTGGTGCATTTACTAAATTGTAACATGCAGTCCTCCCAATGAAAAGAGGAGAATAAATCAAAGTCTACCAATCTTTTTCGTGCATGCTACCATGAACTCTTACGATGGCGTTTTAAAATCTCGTCTTGGGAATCTCTGTTATCGGCATATGGGAGGGCAGCCTGTGGTTAGGCGAGCTTTGGGGAGGATGCTGTCGGTCTGGATGGCGGGGCGATCCAATCGGGACTAGAGGAAGGAAGAAAAAAACCCCAACAGGAAATAGTGAGGCTTGCGCGGCCGCATCGTAGATGGATTGTGTGCAGAGGGCGCTCGCCTCATACCACTTAGGAAATTATCCTAACTGGAAAGGGCAGTGACTTCTCTTATAATGAGGAGATCTTCATCCAAAGGATGAAACTTCGGCGTAGTCCCGAAAATTCCCAAGCATTCGAGCGAGACGTTTGGTTACCTTTTCTTTTTTGCATTTTTTGAATAATCTGGAATGGAAGAGCTCCATCTCCGAAGAACCTCCATTGAGCCGAAACGGAAGCTGTAATTAAAATGCAGCCGCAATAAAAATGCTTAGGAAAAAATGCGGGCTCCGAAAAAGGAAACCTTTTGTTTTTTTGTCTTCCCACCTGATTTGTTTTCCATGTTTTTATCTCTATGATTTTATTTCCCTCTCTTCAGTTTTATAATATTGCCTGCAACGTGGCACTAATATAAAATGTGGATCTTGAATATTCATATAAGATTTTTTAAGCAATATGCGTCGAGTTATATCGAGATATTGATTCCATATGATGCAGTAGGAAAATGTTTTTATTACTCTCGCTGATGAGCGGTCAATGCTGATCAGCCGGTTTGATGTTCTTTGGATTTACTTGAACGCCACTATTTCTGCCGTACTTGTACGTTCAGATACTATTGCCACTCATTGGCCAAACAAGTATTATGTGAATGATCTTATGGTGAAAGTCTTTTAAGACAGTCTCTCCATCAGAGGTTGCGGTGTCGGCTTTTGTTTTGTCAACTTCATTCGTCACGGAGAAAAATGAGAAATAACTTGGTGAACTGATGTTTATAAATTTTATAGCACTGCGTAACTTAAATTCGTGTGTAAGTCAAGAATAATACTTACCAATCTCTCAAAAAACCTGAAAATAAAGAGTAAACAACTGTAACCGTTTATAGCTGATTATAAATTTTGATTTATGATACCAATACTCATAACACTCTTATGGCGGAGAGGACGGCGAATTTAATTCACATGAACTATGAATTAGTCTTATCACAGAGCGTGTTATCGCCCTTGCTTCACTCGGTCGCTAACTTTACGCCTACGGAATAATGAGCCATTTAAGGTAGTTTGAGCGAAATATCGTTTTACTCAGAAATCAATGAATTTGGGTTCATTTTAAAGAAAAATATCTAACCCATCCAATGATACCAAAAATTCAACCCTTTACTACATTAATTTCCGAGATATTTAACAAAAAATACCAGCCCCTTCACATGGGAAATGATGCGTGTATGCACTCCAGAGAGAGCTCAATTTAAAAAAAAATTAGAAATACCTACCTAACACCTAGATCTCGTCAAAAAAATCAACGGCATGTAGTTTGCGTGTTTTCTCAACTCTTTTTGAAAATTAATCAAATTGTCACCGCAGAGCATTCTTCGAGATCACAAAAAACCTTCCATTTTGAAGAACTTTCAAACGTACCGCGCGAAAATAATGAGCCAAGTTAAAGACTTGTTTAGATATTTTCATTTAATTACTTACAATTTCTGTCAGATAATAGTGCATTGTTACACCATTTATAATGCAATATTTAATTCATTTTTCCTAAGGCTGGTGAAATTAAAACGTATAATTTGAACATGTTCTCTATTATGACTGGGGAACTATCTCGCTCGAACTACCTTAAGTCACTAGTATCGTAAGGTACTATCATTGAAAAGACCCCAGTTTCGGCATTTGATGACATAAAAATATCGAAACTCGGGGCTGTCCAATAAAACTCATAAACTAAGTTTATAGACTAAGTGTCGAAACCCGGGTCGTGTTATTAAACCTATAGTGGAGTATACAAAGTTTTATTTAAGTTACTATGAATCAATTCCACAAAGTCAAGCCTGGAACCATTTCCTTTGTAAAACTCATAAAATTCATTTTCTTTCTTTTAATGGTTTGCTTGGTGATAAATTAAATGCTTCCAATGAATACCAACGAACTATGATTTGAATTTCCTGACTGTTCATGAAGATGTATCTCTGCATATTTATCTTTTCCCAGAGTCGACTCTCAGGATCTTCACAAAGCTCGTTGAAGATTGAAAAACAAGTATCGTGGGTACGTATGTGGTTTATTCAAGTGCCTGATTTGTATTTAGGTTTTCATATACATTATTCATATAAAATTATATTCTTTGAACTGGCGTGCACGTTGATTCGGCTTGTTCGTTCTTGGTAAAAAAATAGCGATCAGGAAACCGGAAGCTTTCTTTCTGAATTAATGCTTCTTGAATACTATTACTACTAACTGTGGGTATTTATCCATCATTAGGTGCTTTTGATCTAATGTGTAATTGGATGATCAATTATAAATTCTTAATGAGGCTTAGGGTAAGTAGAAAAAGAAGTTTCATCATAAGATTGCCCACCGCATAAGTGATTACTTTCTTCATATTGCTAACTAATAACTGCACAGTTGGCATGGCATGCCTTCTTTTTTTCATTAGTCATGTGTTTCTTTTTTTGAATCATATTTGAATCACTCCACCTCAGGTTTATCATGGGTAAAAATTACTTTGAACTTTATCACAGTGTTTTATTCTTCGTCGACCGGTTTCGTCGTTTAGGCGACATCATCAGATGGGACATCATAGGATACATCATCGCCTGATGATGCCGCTTATACGACGAAAGCGGTCAACTAAGAATAAAACACTGTGAAAAAGTTCCAAGTCATTTTTGAAATTTATTTAGAATGGATTTTCATAAAGTTAAGCCTGTCACCATCGACTTTATTAAGATTGGTAACTATAAAAGATGCGTAAATATTTAATGCGTGTTTGAAATATACAATTACATTGGCGTTATCACAATATTATGCTCCTCAGTGCACTGTCCCAGATATTAAATATTTTATCTCACTGGAATCGTACATGATAAGAATTTAGACAAAAATGAAATTTTAAAAATAGAAGAGCGACACTAGAAAGAAAATTGAGCTCGAGAAGAAGGCGTTCAGCAGTAAGAGTGAGTTGATGACAGGGAACTTGTGTAAAGGTGGATTTACCCGGGCAAGTTTATTACGCAAGGTACTTGCACTGAGCGACTCTCGACGTAAATTGCAAGTTTATAGAGCTCCACAAGTCCACTTGCGGAACTTTTTGAGGTTTCGGCAAGTCACTTGCAATAGTGTATGGTTGCCTGTGCAAACAGCAATCAATATTGCCTTGCATAAACTCGTGAAAAATTTTGCACCAGAGTTCGAATCTAATTAATAAAGTTCAGTAAAACATTTTTTCATTTTCTCTCTTTCCATAATGTGCTAGGTGATAGATTAAATGCTGCTTATGAATGCCCAAGCATTTTGATTTGTATTTGCTTTATTTACTCCAAGAAGAATCTCTCGTTCTTCATCTTTTCCCAAGATGGACACTCTGACTTAATTGCAGAAGAAACTTGCGGAAGTAGCTTGCCGGTGGAAACTCACCCTTAGAATATGCATACAAAAGGTTTGGTTAAGAGTTTTATATGGAGTATTGAGTTGAATGTTACATAAACGTTGCACAAGATACTTGCACCGAGCGATTTTCGACGTAAGTCGCAGGTTTATGGAGCTCCGCAAGTACACTTGCAGAACTTTTTTTAGGTTTTGTCGAGTCACTTGCAATATTGCGTGGTTGTCTGTGTGTACAGCAATCAGTATGGATGAAATAGGGGCTTCCGTCTGTAAAAAAAAACAGAAGATACTTTCTCTCTTTCATTTACACCCATATTAACCGGTTGCTTCTAATAATAATACCTTTTTAAAATCTGGAAACATTCCCATCATACACTTTTTTCGTCAGTATTTAGGATTGGTTGCCAAACCAGCAAAAGAATTGCCATCAGAGTAAAATTTTGTTTCCCAAACGAGCGAACAGTGATTTCATTGCGTCTTCCCAACCATCTTTTGTTTGAAAGCAAAAGGAAGATGATAGCGTAACTCTAGCAATCCATGACAAGGCTTTATCGCCGACGGCTTTCACCGTTGGGAAAATGGAATTACGGATATTGAGCAAGTAATTATTAACGTCTTCGCCACTTTTGCTCTTATTCCGCAGTTTTTCCCAGCGATTGCCGCGGCGAGTCGTTAAGGCCAGTTTGATTTACAGTCGGCGGGAAATGCGAGCCATCTCACGCTCTTTTGGTTCCCTCCACTGGCGAATCGGGAGCCTCATGAGAGTGTGCCCAGGCGTCCGTCGCATTAATTTACACGCTGCACGGGTGATGAAATTATGAATCTAGTTTTTTTCATTATTTTCCTAATGCGCAAATGAAATTTATGGAATGCAGTTGAGGATGTGCAATTAAATGCTTGGTGCATTCAGTCCAGTTTCTTCTTGCGATAATGTCATTAACCTGTGAGTGGCGGGTTCAAAATCCAGTTTGTTGGACGCAATTTGAAGATTTTTGCAGCGATGCTAGACTACTGGGAAGGGAGCGGAGTTAATTTGCTGTTGTGACCATTTATTTATATTATGAGCGAAGGCTCAGTATCTATAAAGGAGGAGTATTTAACCTGAACAAATAAGGAAGAGGCAACAAAAGCAACTAAACTGCGCTCCTGAAGAAGCTCGCTGTAACGCATAACGAAACGTCGAGTCACGGAATGCTCGTCACAAAGCTGAACTCGGAAGCGTCCTCAGCAGCGAAAGTTGGTTGTTCAATCTACATCTACATACTACCCTGCCAGCCGCCGCATGGACATGTGGCAGAGGGTGTTAGGACACAAGCCATGTAAAGGTTTAAAGGATGAGGTTTTGAGAGGTGAAGTGGTGAAATATATTATGGGTGTGTTTAAAGTGGATCTCCGGTTTTATTATGGCCACTTATCGTGCGTGGAAATAACAAATTTATTTCCTGTATGTTCAATAACTTTTATTACTCATTTTGACGCTCTTATTGAAACTATAAATGTAGTGTAGTGCCAAAATGGTATTCTCGGTGTCGCTCTGTTGCACATCTGTTCTGAATTTCTCAAGCAAACTAAGCCTACCTTGTAGCCTCCGAGCCTCTAGGGGCTCCCACCTTAATCTCTCTAACAGTTGTGAGACGCTATATATGCCCTCGCAGCAGTTGTTAATGAAGCGGGCAGCTTTCCTTTGTATTTATTTATTTTTTTGGTTAAATCTTTTTGTCCAGTGTCCCAAATGTTCGCGGCGTATTCGAGGTGTAGCCTAACCAGAGCGAAGTAGCACATCTCTGCTACTTCTTTATCCGAGGACCTTCCTATTGTACGTTTGTTAAATCCTAGTTTCTTTAATGCTGTACAGGATATGATTGTTTTATCAGGAAGGCAAGTGGCAATTGAGGGAGGGATGAGTGGAATGCCTTATAAATGATTATTTTGTCATTATAGTATTGAAACCCGGCGTCAGAATTTTTCTACTCTTAGTTAATGCCACCAGAGATTTTTGGAGTGCAGAAATAAAGTCATCCGACAGCGGTATTATTAACCAATAACCATCTTACAAATATAGCCAATTAAAGTATTTGTATCATTGCCTTGGCGAGAATAAATTCACAATACCTACATACTTCAAGTCAGAGTATCCATGTAGGCGATTAAAAAATAAACTAACATGGGAAACACAAGCACAAGAGTAATGGTATCAAGAAACAGAATAGCATGCATGATCGTTGATGCCTGTGCATGAAAGAAAAAAGCGACAGATAATAGGGGTATATCAAGGATAAGGCAGGATGTGTTTGCTTGCTTTGTACACTTCCGGAAGGCGTTTGATAAGGTGGAGCGGGTAGAATTAATGAAGGTGATTAAGAAATTAGGGACAGACTTGAGGGACTGGTTGATTGGAGGGACAGACGTCTCAACCGAAATCTATAGATGAATCAGATGGCGCAGGTTAGGGTAGCCAATGGAGAACCGGGTTGGGCGACTGAATTGGAATGGCAGAACGGGGAGTGCGACAGGGATGCCCACTATCACCGTTGCTTTTTACTTATATTCAGGAGAAATTGTAAGGGAGGCATGGGAAAGGATGGAGGTAGGAATAAAAGTTGGACGGAAACTGAGTCAGTCAGTGAGATTTCGCAGATGACCAAGCATTGGTTGGTCAATCAGCCAAGTGGTTACAGTCAATGATGAATGCATTTAAATTATGGATGAAGATAAACCATAAGGATACGAAAGATATGAGATTCTCTAGTAGCAAGAATAAAGCAAGTCGTGTAGTTAGGGTATCTGGAGAGTATTTTGGAGGAGAATTGGTTTAGAAGTAGGGACATAAGCTGTAGAATTGTCGTGGCTAAATAAGAATATTGAAAAAGGAGGGAATCGATGAGGGGGATCTGAGTAGTGACGTGTAGAAAAGGCAGGTGAAAACTGTAATATGGAACATAGCACTGTATGGGTCAGAGACTTCGTAATTACGAAAACAGGATGTATGCAGACTTGAGACGTTTGAGATGTGGGTGTGGAGAAGGATGGAGAGGGTGAGCTGGAAGGCGAGAAGGATGAAAGAGGAGGTATTGGATACGATTAGAGAGGAGAGGAACCTGGTGGCAGAAGTTTTGAGGAGGCAGAAGAGATGGATGGAGGACGTTTTGAAAGAGAGGGAATGTTGAAGAGGGTAATAAAGGGGAGAACACCGAGATAACGAGGGAAAAGTTTGGAATTATGTACGAAATAAGAAGAGGGAGACGATAAAATGATTTTAAGATGGATCTAATGGCGGATTATGTATAGGAGGGATAACGGAACGATATGCCAGATATTAGGACGTTAGGATAATCACCGTCCAAAAATCTACCAATTAGCTGATTAAACGATACTAATGGCACATAAGGGGGCTGCATTTGAACTTTCCATCAAGAGGACGGAAAACTATACTTCGTGTGCTCCCTACTTTTCTCCGAATTATTGATTGCGATTTCAATGAGAAATACTAAGCCGCGTAAAATTACAACTTTAAAAGCTTCAAAATGTCAATAAATTTAATTAAAAATAGTTATAGAGGAACATGATCTTCACCTGATATGGACAGAAAAATTGTATATTTCTACGCTAATTTTCTCTCACATACGTAAATCAGGAAATATTGGGAATACTAGTAATATTCTTACATGCACACACATACCTTTCTCGCTGTTCCTTTTTGGGGTAGGCATTGTTACTAATGTTCAATTCTCGGCGATAGACCAGTACAGCAGATTCTACTTCAGTAATTTCTTCTGCACTGCCCTCTCTCAGTATTCCTCTTTTGCTTCAGCTTCAATCATACGTACACTACTTCATGCACGCCCTCCTGTTCTTAAGGCTTCTAATATTCCTCCTTTTTAAAAAATCTCGTGTACCAAACTTACTGTTGACTTCCTCGGTCTATCATGTCCTCTTTTTCCTTTAATTCAACTATTATACTAGATACTACATGCATCTCTTTCGTTATTCGATTCTAATCCATTCTCTCGACATGGCCAAATCAACGAAGGACACTACCTTTCTCACACCATTCCTGGTGCATCCTTCCCACATTCATTCTCACTCACCCATTGCTAACCCTATACATCTTACTTTCTCCGCAAAAAACTCTCTCTTCTAACTAACATGATGTCTATTCTCGACGTTTATATGCAAAAAAGTATTTTAAAAGATGTGATAACTCCAGGGAAATGGAATTATAATGTAACATTGTCCTCCTACCTTCCAAAGTCTTGTGCTATTTGTAAATCACGACAATGGTTGACGCAAAATTGCGTCAATTCAATCAATATGTCATGCAAAAGGCTATGGTTGGAAATAATGTTCATGAAAATTATGCTCAAGTATTATGCAGAAATATGCAAAACAAGATTTCACGCAAGATCTACGGGCCTACATGCGAACAAGGAAGATGGAGAATAAAGTATAATAATGAAATTTGAGATAAGAATACCTTCATCATGAGTGAGATTAAGTACGTGAAAATGAGATGGGCTGAGAACGTATTAAGAAAAGGGGAGGAATGTGTGCTAAAGGAAGGTAACCTCTGGGAAGACAGCAACAGAAATGGTGGAACCAAGTCAAGATCAATTTGGAGATCAAGTTTGCAGCTACGAAAGAAGATGCAAAGGACCGAAAAAGGAGACGGCTAAATATCGACTCGGATAAAAAATGACCCTGGGAGTAACAGTAATAAATAAGCATAAATTGCGTCTTCATTTTTTACTTCTAAATCATGTTATTAGTGAGAGAAGAAATTTTAAAACTATTGAAACTAAATGTGAAATTTAGTATTTTTTTGACTACCAAATCCACAGTGCAACCTGATGTATAGGATGTCACTCACTTTGGCACAGTAAGGAGCAGAGATTGCTGAAAAGTTCCATAGTGAATGCCAAACCACGATAGAAAAGTGCCGACCGCTGATGAGGTACAATTCCAGGCCCTCGGTATGGGAGGTCACCACTCTTCCCGGCATCAACCCACTCCATTCGTATTGGAGTGGAGTTTAGCTTGGATAAGCCCATATGAACCCAGGAAGAGCATTTTTTTCTGACTTGTAGGTGAACAAGAGGAAGGAACTGGCCTGCTCCCCTCATGTGTGAAATTTCACGCGCCGTTGGTCTCTGGTGAGCGCATTGGGAGTCCCGAGGTTTGTATATGATCTTAAGGTGGTTGGAGAGATTTCCATTTGTGCACAAATTTGCGCAAAACTCTGCAAGCGTGATTTTTATTAGGACTGTGTATAGATGAAAGTGAAAAAATGCATGTCAACGATTTCTTGGTTTCTCGCCAATTGAGTGCTATTTTAACTAGTAGCCTAATGACACTTGACACATATGGCCTATAAATTCGGTGTATCTGGCGAGACTACAAGGAAAATCATTTTCAACGCTGAAAATGAACACCATATATTTTCTATATTTTAATGAGGCACTTTTTATGCCATCGCACGGGCATAACCTCCAGATACCTGAAGCCTATGCATCAACACTAGTAGTGCCTCAATAAAATTATGTGCAGAATGAACTAGATTTCCTTTTCATCGTTGTCGATTTGCATTCGTCGTTTAACTATGATGCGTCTGCCACGAGAAGAACATTTTCAGGCACTCTACGTGAGTCGTGTATCTTTTTTTTTGCAAAGGTGGGATGCATAGACACTTTTTCGACGATGAATTTGCATTTTAAAACGCTTCTTGAAGCTCTCGGACCGTGTAATTTGGAGGGCACAAACCATTTATTCGAACCACCACGGCCCACCTTTGGCGCGTGAAACGCCGTTGTCGAAGTGGCCGACCGCCACGCCCCCTCCGAATTCTCGAGTCTCGAGTGATGCATTCATTCGCCCGACTTTCCCCAAACGATGTGCACTGTGGAGAAAAAAACAACTGAATTCTCGAGGCGCTGGCCATGTTCCGCTCGGCAGAAGATTGGGCGATGGATCGAGAAGCGAAATTTTCGAGGTGCGGGAGGAGAATGAATTGCTGAGAGAGGTGCCGTGAAAGTGCAAAATTCCGAGGAAGGAAAGTATGGAGTGGATTGAATATTTTGGTAATGCAGTGGATGAAAAATAGATGAAGACATTCTTTAGGCCTTTACACGATCGTGTAGTCTCGCTAGTTCATGCGTGAGCACTTGCGAGAACGCTTTCACAGCTTCAGAGGAGGGGATGTTTTCAAGTCGTGAGTAAAAATTTCAAACTTGGGCAGATTCGCGTCAGTTTGAAGGTTTTATTAGATCTAATTTAAAATTAACATCTGTTCATGAGTGTGAAGAAGAGGCTGGCGAAGAGCTTGATATGGAGCGGGGTGTTGAATGGGGCAGAAACGTGGACACTCAGTAATGGCGGAATAAGTCTTCAGGTTTTTGAGAGGTGGGTGAGGAGAAGGATGTAGAAGGTGCGGTGGACGAGAGGGATGACGGATGAGGAAGTGCTTAGTATGGTGGGCGAAGGAAAGAAAACTTCTGAATGATATCCGGGAAAGGCAAAGTAGGTGGCTGGAGGGTGTAATAAGGGTGAGGGCGATGGGTTGCACAAGAGGGTGATGGATGGAAGGATGTTTGGCAAGCGGGGAAGGGGGAGAAGAAGAATTGGTGTTATGGACCGCATGAAGAATGGTAGTACGAATAATGAGGCAAAATAAGAAATTCTAGAAGTAGATATGACCCTGAAAGTGTGGAAAACCGGGAGGAGATTCCCTGATATTCAACAAAGCCTAGATTTACTGGGGGAGTACTTCCAAAAATGTCCGCGCATCTAATTACATAAATACATTACATCTAATTACATAAGCCTCCTGTAAAGACAAATGTTTTCAATGCAAGAGACTGAAGATTTAGATGACCGACCAGATGTGCATTTACAAAGTACGAGTCAGCTGTATGTCTTAGGGACGTCAGAGATGCAAGATCCATATGCATTTCAACGATTTAAACCTCGGGAAATATTTTCAGCCACATTTGCAATTGATGAACATTAGACCTGAGATCTGTTTTTTATTTTACCCATAGCTAAAGAATAGACTAGGGGTTCCTTTAAAGTTACAATTATTTGTAAAATATGTCAGTTCTTTAGCTTGCACGAAAATTCAACGATGTTATACGTCTTCCTTTACCAGCTATATGTTTTCCATTGTCACCAAATGTCAGTCTTTCATACGGGTATTATTGATATGTAAGAGACAAAGCGTCAGTCTTGATACTACGCAACACGAGAGTGCAAAGTGCTGTTGTCTACGTTTTTCCCTCGCATTTGTTTTCCGGCTAATTTTTTAACGTCCATTTTTTCATTACTGTTAGGATTTACAGATGAAATCACGTAAAATCTTAATATGTTCAAATGATATTGTATATTCTTGGGATGTCCAATTTAACCTCATGGAATGTGTTCCTTGTTAATCCAGTCTTGCTGGAAATAGATTGAAATTAAGCGAAAGTCATTTTAATCTGTGTAAATCTAATTGTGTTTTTTACCCAAAAATAAAATCTTTACCTCTTTCAAGGGTCTCTTATTATGGGATCAGATATTTTATTAATGAATTATTTTTCAAATTATGGATGAAATAGTGGGAGCGTCTGAAGAAATTACAACTTGGCTGTTTCCACATGAGGTTTTATTTTTACCGACCATGGTTTCGTTACAGAGTAACATTATCAAGGTAAAAAATTTTCAAAAAATGAGCAGTATGTAAAGGCAAGTCAAGTGGTGGGGGAGGTGGTGGGAGGGTGTTGAGGACTGGGAGAGTTCAGGTGCTGAGGGGGGGCTAAAAATAAAACCTAATGCGGAAACAGCCAAGTTGTAATTTCTTCAGACGCTCCTACTATGAAGGATTTACACGAAGTCACGCCCGCTACCATTACTTATATGCATGAAATATTTATCTACTTCAAATAGTTCCTTCTTGCTCATTCCTCAAACAGTTCCTCATCATACGCTCGTGAACTATACTGCCTATCATATCAGCATATCGGCGCACTTGCCGTCACTTGAACTATATTTCAAGTCGAATTTCATAAATCGCCGAAATATTTGACGAATTTGAGATATATTCAATACTTTGCTGAGATATCAATCGCTTTAGTTTACCTATGATATCCAAGATACATTATTGGCACAAAAATACATTAAATGGTCAAAATCTCTGAACCGAATTATAGAGGTACGTCGAGTGAACACTTAAGCAAATAGAGGAATCTTTTTGACCTTTAAGGATCGGGAAACGGCACAATAATCTTTTTGAACATTTATTGATTTGAAATTACTTAAATGCTGAAGATAAAAGAGACGTAAGGTAAAAGGCCGGTTAAGTTTTCGAAACTCTAGAAAAATAACCTCGGGTTGAAGGATTCCTATGACTTGGGCATCGTTCACGGCAATACAAACGTGCAAAACACTTTTATTTTCAAGATGCATAACCATCTTTAGCCTCTTTCTCTCGTGGCTCTCTCTTTTTTTCACTAATCATGAGTCGTTTACTCAATGCCTTCGGCCGCACGCATGTAAGGCGGTGAGAAAGGGGAATACTCTAATTCAGTTAAGGCGTTATCGAGAAAAAAACGAGATGAACGTACTTGAATTCTGTTATCGTGCAATATCCATTGTCTTCGACCATAACTCATTATTTCACCACAACGTTCCCGATTTTATTTAATGCTATCGATTATGTTAAGTTCAAACTGCTGACTACCCACTGTCCATTAAAAATATATATAAATATAAGGAAGGGGAAGAGGAAGAAAGATTATAGGTTTCATGAACAGGATGAAGAAGGGTAGATCGTATGCTGAAACAAAAAAGGATATTCTAGAGCAAAATAGGACCCTGAAAAATTATAAAATGGGAGTAGATTCTTTGAAATTCGAGAAAACCTACCTTAACCGGTGGAAAACTAAAAAAAAACACCACTTGATCCTACTTGAAGATAAAGCTTCCTAAAATCAACGGGCTCGACTTTTTTTAATGGACAGTAGTCACCCCAGGAGGTTTCATAGACCACGAATCGAGCCGTGGTCCTATGGAATTTAGGATACATTCGTAGGTCACTGCGCTATTTAGGATTTCCAACTCCCTTCAAATTTTTCGGGAAGCTCGGTAAAATTTTTCTAAGGAAATTTTCAACGAATCCCTTGTCGTTCACCGCGGTAACATTGATACCTCTGATACGTTGCAGGACAAAACCTCAAAAATGTTGGGAGGACAATGCTGTCGTCACATTTTTAAAGCTCGCACGAAATAATAGGGATGATGGGTAATTTTTTCACTGTTCAAAGACAGAATAAACAATTTAAAAATTTACCGCTCATCAAAAATAATATGAGAAATCGTCTATAATAAGACAAACGGTCTCAGGCTGAAGTTTTGGAAGTTTGTTACTTTCAAAAGAGAAGAAAATTAGGAATATTTTTTTTCCACTCTCATATATTACAACGGGTGGAGTATTTTTCAAAGTTGATTTTTCCCAATTTTCAACCTTCAAAATGTATTTTACAAGAAAAAAATTGCAAACCCACTCGGTTATTTATTTATACAAGGCGTTACTTGATGATGACGCTTTAAGCGTCGAAACGCGTTGCATAAATAAATAGCGGAGTGTTATGTTTCAAAGTTTTTTCTTTTAAAATTCACTATGATGCTCTACAATATATCTCCGGATACCTTTGATTATATATCTTCAAAATGTCGTTTACCTGTTGAAGCTTATTTCGGAGTGATGAAAAATTCTAAATAAATAAATTAGTATATTTATTTTCTTACGAAGCATATATAAAATGATGATATGAGAAAAAAACACTCCATATGTATACAATAGGCAAATTATAAATGATATAAACCAGTTCTTAATAGTAATAGATAATTAATAAAAATACAAACCGATGAGCGGTCACGCTGGGGTTGGTGCGCGATTAAAAAGGAAACTGCTGATGTAATACCGGTGAGTGCGCAGTACGCAAGATGGATATACGATGATGAGACATTCGCGCAAGGACGCGGGCGGAGGGGAACAAAAGAGCGAGAGTTAATTGGCGGGCATGGACTCCTCCGGGTCCATGCCCCCCCATTCCTTCCCTCCGGTGTTTGCAGGCGGGCCGCCGGCCCAAAGAGGGAGAGCGCGGGAGGAGATCGCGGGTGAAGGAGGGTAGCGGAGGAATTGGCGGGTGGCCCCGGCGGAAAATTGGGGTGACAAAATAAACGAAGAAGGCCGAGGGAAGCAGCAGGTAATACTGCTCCCTGAGAGTGAAAAGGATTGAGAAAGGGGGGAGGCGGAATGAGAAAAAGAGGAGGAGGAGGAGGATGCGGGCGAAGGAAGTTGGAGGGAAGAGAGGAGGAAAGATAGCCGGGGTAGATCACGAAGGACAGGGGTGGGGGAGAAGGCGAGGTGAGGCTTTGTAGGACCACGGCTGGTGTGAGTGTGTGTGCATCCTGGATGTTGATCACGACCAGAGGGCGTGCAGAGTCACGCGCGTGCCTCGGAGGAGAGAGAGAGAGAGAGAAAGAGAGAGAGAGAGGTAAGGAAGGACTGGAAATGTTCGCCCTCTGGGTGCTTACACGGCCTTGCCCCTGAAACAGGCCCTCGACCTCGAATGGGCGAAGGAAAGAGGGAAAACAAAAATAAAAATATATATAGGAGACTGTCTGTATGTGATGAGATGCCAGACACGTCGCCTTATTCTCTCTCTCTCTGTCTCTTCCTCCCTCACCTCCTCCCATCTTTCTTTCACTCTCTCTTTACTTTTCCCTTCCCCATTCCCCTTCGTGCTTTTGTATGGTCCTCTCTCTCCACAATGTTATCTCCCAATCGATCGGCGAGATGCGGTCATGCCGATTGATGGGAGATTTCTGCGCCGTCATCTGCGGATTTTTTTTCAAATTTTTATCCCCGCCTCGAAAAAGTGAGACTGTTTGAAGAAATATTTTTTTCTTCATAATTTTTTAGCCTGGAGTGGGTTCCTTTTGAGAAAATACAGCCTTATGAAACGTCGGGTTGACTGTGTTTGTGTGCGTGTGTATGTTTGTGCATGTGAATGCGTCTACACAATAGGAAACGAGCGCTTGAGAAATACATATAAAAAATCAACCCCGCGGAAAAAAACTGCACAAGAATCTCGCGAAGCGGAACTGCTATAGATCATGGCGCTACGCATCAGATGCTATCCCTCTTAAAAGTGTTAACCTCTCTGTCGTTAACAAGACAAAAAGGTGCTCAGTTAAAAGAGTCATAATTCTTAAGCAAAGTAGATTTTTGTTAAATGAAGTTCCATGTTAATTAGTAAACATAACTTTTACACTCCACTGGTCAGTTCACAGGTCAATTTATTACACCATCCGGATTTAGATGCCTGGCAACATCATCAGGTGCTCACTCACCTGGGGACTGGTCAATGAGCACCTGATGATGATGCCAGGCATCGAAATCCGAATTGTGCAATATAATGATACGTGAACTACCAGTGGATTGTAAAAGTTATTTTTATTAATTAGATTTTTGTTGAATTACAATGTTCGCTTTTGAATGGCGTGACACTGTGAAGATAAGGTACTATACGAAATGTGGTGAGCAGTTTCTATCGTTTAGTTTTTACACACATTTTATGGTTAAAGTTAGACATACTGTTAGTATTTAGGAAGTAATTTTGTGGTTATCTCATACTTTCTGTTCTCACTTTGTCTCTAGCGATTGCAGCTGCGTAGTTCACAAGGTAACAGAGCCAATTATAACTCATCGGTTGAGACATTGAAACTTTTTTTCATTGTCCTTAAATTTTCTTACCTTCTTTGTTTCTTTGCAAGTTTGTGAAATGGAATAAAAATTATTTTTTGATAACTACTTTTGTCATGAGATGGTATCCTCACCAATGCGGTTCAACTTGCGTCTTCGTAAGAAAATCTGATTGTGATAATTATGTCTCCAGTGATCCTGAGATCATCATTATTAGATCTTTCAGACATTGGGTGAATATATTGTTTATTGCGCTGTATTCCTGACTGAGGTAATTTTATAGTGCCGCTTAGAAATTATCGCTTCCTACTCTCTTTCATCAACAGTATACATAATTACCAGTGCACTTGATTCCATTTTGTGTTTTGTCAATTTTCAGAAAGCTCATGATAAGGATAGAGATATTTCCGTATTATTGGAAAGATAATATTGCGCTCATAAATGGTATTTGCATTATTTTACCTTAAAAATTAAAGTTAGGAACATCTTGCAATTACCACTGCTAAAAATGATGCTACGCTTTTCAAATTGCAGTGCGTTATTAGACGCTCCCAAATTTCTCTTTTCGATGCATCTGAAAAAATTTGAAAACCTAACTTCAGTTATAGGATTTGTTTCAAAAATTTTTTCCCTACAATTTAATCAAATAATAATACCGTTTTCTGGAGACACATTTATAACAGCAAATATTTCCGTAGTGAAAGATTGATGCACGCTGCAGAGGCAAAAATTCATCTTTATATACCTTGGCATTTCAAGCATGAAAAAATGAGTCATGAAATGGCGAATCAGTTTCATGAGAGATATGATTCATTTCTGTCGCTGTTATTTACGCATGAAATCTATTGCTTTTCTGGTGCTCACTCGACTACAAAGCACCTCCGTTGGTGTTGCGGCATTGAGGCATTGATTTTTTTTTTACGACTTCGCGAGGGCCGTTTTATGATCTCGGTCGGTTCTATGAATGCACGCTGTATCAGTGACATGCGGGTGGCGAAAATGTCATCAAATTTAACAACGGACGCGGTTGGGAGGAGTGATGGGGCGGGGGGGCGTTGACACCCATGCTCGCGTGGCGGTGAAATCACCGAGGGGTGAACTTCCCCGTTGTCGACCGCGGGGACTGAGCGGGAATACCTCGGAGCCGCTCCCATTCGCCATCATCATTATCACAATCTCTGAATCGACTTCCGAGATTTCACAATCTCTACCCGTGAGCATCATCGCGTTTGCTGAAAAAAATAATCACAATCAGAGCTCCCAGCTCCGGCACACGAGCGATCTTGAGCAACAGGATATATATAAATGTAGGTATATATAGTTAATGAATGAATGGATTGCCCTTACCTACCTCATACCCCGCGAGCACGTTGCGTAAATTTGCTCTCTCACGCATCAGCTATGCGGTGGGAAAAATGTCTCTCGTTCCCCTCACTATTGTTCATTTTTATTCCTGCAGTCTTGGTCTTTCCTCGCTCGGCTCCACTCTTCACTCAAACATGTTTAATTTGGTTTTCATCTCCTTGGGAGATCTTTTTATTGTGCTAGGCATCTCACCTTAGTCTTTTTTCCGAAGGAAAGCCTCTTCATCACACGCTCCAATAGTATAACTAAGTGCTTTTTACCATGATAAAATATAATATTATATGTCATGATATGTTATAATACGATATGGTATAATATAATAAAAGCTGTTCAATAATATAAGATTTCAGGCTTACCGGCGGATGCTGAGGGTGTAGAGTTCTCGGGTTTCCAACCGGATGTTGGTGGTTTGTGGCACCGACTTTTCAAAATCTCTTCGAAGATGGTCCGAAGGATTCCGCGGTGACTTGTTGAGTTCATTTTATTCGGATTTTCCCGTATTGATTCATATTAACGGACAACAGTTTCGCTAACGTAACAGCTAGCGTCGCCAGGTCCTGAATGAGCTGCAAAGATTCTTGTTCCTTTATCTATACCTAACGCTTGAGCTAGTCAGGCGCACGTTGATTGGCCGGCTGGACCTTTGAATTTAATTGCTGGAAAAGAAGATGGACTACATCTTCATAAAGATGGACTATATCTTCATGTAGTCCATCTCTATGAAGATGGACGACTTGAAGACTCGAAGATGAAAATTTTGACATCTCTGCGAAGATGGACTACACGAAGACTCGAAGGTGAAAACTTTGGCATGCAATAACTCAGAGCCAATAATGATGCAAATACTCTATTTTAGCTTAGCAGAGCAGTATTGCTTTCCACAGAATCTCAGATTTTTAACACGTGTTAAGGCCGATTGATGGAGGAAGGTATCCGGGTGAGGTTGCAGTTGGTGTGATGCTCCACGCTACTTTTAAGCCATAAATGTATTTTCTGCTGCTCGAACCATAGCTTTCCAGTAAAATTCCCATTGATAGTGCGAGACTTAGTGCTGTGTGCTGGTTCGTCATAAGCCGATCGTTTAGCATACCACTTATATCGAGGTTTTTTTTTTTAATTTTAATGTGCCATCAGCTTGTGTATGTACTCACGCTTGGGCACAGGTAGCATCGGACCGCGCCCCGTTTAGTAATCTTTTCGAAGAGATTGAGCCGTTAAGGCTTACTTATTTTTTAAGATCGAGAAGATTTAAAAGTAAGCCGTTATAAAACCAAAAATATTAATTGAAAATCATGGCAAGTTTTTCCGCCTAAATAAAGGACTTATTTACGAGCACAACTCGATAAACATTGAGCTTTTGGAGGCCTTTTCGGAATTAATCATTGCTTTTCCTCCAGCTGGCCACTGTACTCTCAAATCAACCGACCGCTTCACTTCTACATAATTATTCTCTTGGACGTCCGTCATTCCATGACTTTAACTTACCCAGGAAAACCCTTTCTTGAGAATGATTCATATATTCGGAATGCTTTCTATGCGAGTCGACTAGATATAGAACGAGTGGCCCTCAATCTCCACCTTATTCATTCCCCGCTGGAGAGCACAAGCACTTGAGCTGTAATTCCTCGCGTGTAGATTCTATCCCCCTCTACAGACCAGGTTTACGAGTGATGCAATTGAAAGAATGAATGACTGAAGCCCTGGAACGTCACGAGAGAGAGAGAGGAGAGAAGATGATTCCATCTCAACAAAGAGGCGTCAGATTCCGTTACCAAACGAAATGCCCCGTGAGACCACGTGTAATTGTTGGAACCTGTAGTTGACGTGATGTTCCACGGCTCTCGGAAACCATGAATATATTTCCTGGTGCTCGAAAGAAAAGGAGCTTTTTATATGTTCTCTGAGACTCCCATGCCTGAGGGTGTGTATTAATTCAATACAAGAAAGTGAAACTAACGTGAGAGGGACAATTGAGGGAAAATATTAGCCCCGGGAAGGAATTAAAGTGTGTACTTAATCTTCATCAAGCAATTGCAAACATCGTTATGAGTTAAAATTTATTTATTAGAGCATATTTTACTGCCAAAAATCAACTTGAGGTGCTCCAAGTGCTAATTTTTTAAAATTATCATAGCTGAATCATCATCATCAAATGAATTGTCTGAAAGTTAGTTTGCTGCAGCTAGCCGCTGTACTCTCTTATCAGCCAATCGCTTCATTCCTACATAATTTGTCTCTTAGACGTCCGTCATTATTTGTTTCGATTATTCCATTCTTGGTCTTTCTCTGTAATAGTTCCCATATATTTGTTCTTCCATTGCTGTTTTCAATACGATATTGTACCGCAAAACATGTCCAACTATGACAAATTCTCTTGTTCTTTTCAGAGTCTTCGTTATCCTTCCATTCCCTCCACGTCTTCGTGGAGTTTTTTCGTTTGTGATTCTCTACGCCCATATAATATTCACTATTCTTCCGTAAGTACCGTACCTCCGTTGCTTCCAATCTCTTTATATTTACAACTCTAATTGTGAAGGTTTAACTGCCATTTAAAGCATACTCCTAGTATGTTTAAAGGAAGTGCTTCCGTACTTCCAAGCTTGTGTCACTAACTGTCTGTTGACTCATCTTCAGATAGTATGCCCTCTTTCCTTGGAATGTTCGGCTTACAACTTACATCCATCGATGATTGCCCTGCTTTTCATAAGAAAAAATTATTCCACTCGCGCAGTTTTTTGCTATCCAAGTTTGACGGTAATTCTATTCAGTTGGTGTAGGGCTCAGCAAATTTCTCTAAACCTCTTCCAGGGATAATTTACGTAGCTAATGAACTCATTTTTACAGTAGATTTTTTTTGGATTCATTTTACCGCTTAAAACAGAAGGCTATTTTGTATTTTCAACAGAATTCAGTGTAAACTATGGTTTACAGACTAATATGATTCCAGAGTTAGGTATCATTTAAGTAATTTCGTAATTTTAGTATATTTATTTTTAAATGTATGTAATGTAAAAAATAAATAATTATTGTATCTAAAAAAATCTTATTTAGTTGCCTGAGAATGACTAAAATAAATGTGTAGCACCTGTTATTCTCACCTGATCATGCTACATGGATTAGATGTGTTACTGAAATTGTTTAATTATCTTCAGGTAGATAAAGGAAGTTCTCACCTTTCCATCTTGTTCTGCATATTTTGTTAAGCTTTATGTGAATACCGTTTGTTGAATAGTGGATAACCGATTTCCATTATTGTCATATGTATGGAATTGAAGAATACATGTGGAAATAATTTCGTAATCCTTAGATTAATTCTCTCACAATAAATGAATGAATTTCCTCGATTTATTTCAAATACCATAATATTGGTTTTCCCAACATTAATATTCAAGCAGCTTCGATTATAATTAACAAATTAGTACGGATTTTAACGACAGGTTATTTTTTAGAGCCCTACATTCTAAATCTTTAATGCTAGTACATTAATTACAATTTTATGAGTATTCAAGCCCAATGTGTGACAGTGTTCTTTTCATGGAAAGTATTCTTTGCTTTTTAAATATAGTTGGCGCTTATTACAACATCTAAATTACAGCAATGGTTTGCCACCTGTGTTGATAGAAATGGATTACTCTCCAGCCTGAAAAGTCACATTGATCATCCTTTGCAAGTCGTTTGGAAAACTTCTTCAACTACGACCTACACACCAATAATTCTCACACGGAGGTCAAATATTGCATTTTCTTACACCTATGTTGATGAATTCAAATATTGGTTCTCCATCGATTTACTAATCCTGCTCCACAAAAGATGTTATTTTTACCATCAAATGGTGTCAATAACCCGAATAAATTAATGAATTCAGAACCACGTGCGATTTTACTGTGGCTCGCTTTTCACGAGCATGGTGTTCATACATAGTATACAACTACATCCATATAATACCCTGCGAGCCGCCGCGCCGCATGGGCGTGTGGTTGGGGGTGTTAGGTCACCAACCGTGTAAAGATGTAAGTTTTTTGGAGATGAAATAGTGATATGTATTATAGGAGTATATTTAGTGGAGCTCCATTTTTACTGTTGTGGCTTATTGAGCGCCGAAAGAACAACTTTTTGTACCTATCTGTTCGGCTGTGTATCTCTCTTATTTTATCGTATCTTTCAGACCTAGATATATCGAGAGAAGTCATGATAATATTCTTTTTGTCACTCTGAAAAATATCAGTTCTGAATTTCTCAAGCGACCTAAGCGTAGCGTGTAGCCTCCGAGTCTCTACCTTAATCCCACCTTAATCCCTCTAAAAGTTGTGAGACACTATATGTACGCTCGTAGCAGTTTTTAACGAAGCGCGCTGCTTTTCTTTGTATTTTATTAATTTTTTGGTAAAATCTTTATCGCCAGGGTCCCAAATGCTCGCGGCGTATTCGAATTATCAGGAAATTGCTCAAGACTTAGGTGTAAATGCTCCGGAGACTAATGTTGAAACAAACCCCAAAACTGAAGTTAGGTTTTCAATTTTTTTCAGATGGATCGGAAAGATAAATCCGAGAGCGTCATAAAACGCACTGCAATATGAATAGAGTAGCATCATTTTTAGCAGTTGCAATTGCAAGGTGTTTCTAACTCTAATATCTAAAGTAAAATAATAAATAATCAATGCATGAGCGCATTATTTGCTTTCCAAAAATACGAAAATATCTCTATCCTAACCATCAGCTTATCTAAAAAATTGACTATACAAAAAACGGACTTGATTTCACTGATTATTATGCGCACGGTCGATGAAAGAAAGTAAGACGCGATTATTTCTAAGCGGCACTATAAAACTACCTTAGCCAGAAATACAGGGCAGTAAACAATATATTCGCTCAATGTCTGAAAGGGCTATTAATGATGATCTCGGGAACACTTGAGATATAATTATCAGTCAGATTTTCTTACGAAGACATGGAGTTGAACCGCATTGGTGAGGATACTATCCCATGAAAAAAGAACTAAGACTTATGCTGTGAATGGAAATGTCCAGTAGATCGAAACACTAGAGGGAGCAATGATTTTAAATTTTTCGCAATATACCGGGGAACAAGTTCTTCTCAGCGAGAAACGAGCAGTAATTCCAGCCATGGGAAAATTGGTGGTCTCCATTCTAATGGCGAGCATTGCTCATACCTATGAATTAGCTCGTCCATTCTTCTCGTCAGGATGTAGAGTGCATCAGTTCATCCGCACGCTTCCTATTACCCGACTGAGCACCGAGGGAAACCTAAACCACTGTGCCGAACGTCAGAAACGATCGGAACGAAGTCAGATGGCTCATTTGCAAGGAATTATAACCGTCTCTTAACAACTTGGTGAATTACTCTGTCAGTTAAGGATAACGGCCCCCCTTCTTCATTCGCCTCCTTCGCCCGTAGCGAGCGGTGTGTCCCCTACCCTTGGCGCGGCTCGTTAATCTCATTTGGCATATGCACGGGGCTCTCTTTCCCTCTCTACCCCTCTTCCTCCCTCTCCCGGGCTCGGTGCTTGTCCCCCGACCTCCCGCCGTTCGCTCTTCCTCCCGTCTCGGGAACTGCTTCGGCGACTCTCGACGAAGCTAGGGTTGCCAACTCATGAGCACAAGGAGGCCACAAAAGTTTTTCAGTTCGTAATGCCTTGTTTTTAATTTTCTCTCTCCATGATATGTTAGGCGATAGATTTAATGCTGCTTAAGGTAGTTTGAGTGAAATATTACTTCACCTAGAAATCAAAGAATTTGGTCTCATCTTGAAGAAAAATGTCTCACCCTTCCAAGGATACCAGTATTTCAGCCACTTACGGAACTACTTTCCGAGATTTTTGACAAAAATTGTCAGTCTTTTTATGTGGGAAATGGAACGTTAAAGTGTTCTGGTTCTCCAGAGAGGCCTTATTTCAAAAATGAGGAATTTATAACACCTAGATCTCGTCATAATATTATTATAGTGTAGTTTTCATGTTTTCTCAACCATTTTTGAAAACAAATCGTTTTTTCACTGCCGTATTATTTTCAGAATCGCCAAAAAACCTTCCACTGTGAAGGAATTTCAATAAAACTGCGCAAAAATAATGAGTCAACTTAAAGACTTATGTGGATATTTCCATTTAATTACTTAGAATTTTGATCAAATAAAAGTATATTATTGCATCGTTAATGATGTTATATTTAATTTATGCTTTCTTCAGCTACTGAAATTAAAACATATTACTCGAGTACCTATGGTCTTCCATATGACTAGGAAACTATCTCGCTAAGACTACCTTAAGAATACCTGCGCACTTCGATTTTAATTTGCTGATTTTTCACGAAGATTAAGTTTTATTTTGTGGACTTCATCTGTCGCGGTGAAAAAATTGCAAATCAAATTGATGAACTCCACTTTATGCATTTCATGGAAACGACCTCGGTTTTGAAGTTGGTTAACATAAAATATCGAATATCGGGTCGTACCAGTAAAATTCATAAAGTGCAGTGTGCCACGATATTTTTAATTTCATCTCTTTAAGTGGTATGTATGCTAGACGATAAATGAAATGCTGCTAATGAATATCTGCGCAATTTGATTTGAATTTCCTGATTGCTCCTAAAGATGTATCTCTGCATATTTATCTTTTCCCAGAGTCAATTCATAGAATTCTCCCAAAGGTCTTTGAAGATTGAAAAACAAGCATAGTGAGTACAGCTGTTGCTTATTTAAGTGATTAACACGTTTATAGGTTTTTATATAAATTATTCACCTAAAATTAAATTCCTTGAACAGTTGTGTTCGTTGGTTCGACTTTAGATCAACTAAGAACGAGGGACCGACAATTTTCTCATTCAAGGTAGAGATCACATCTTTCTCCCTCGAGTTGGTTACTAGAATTTTTCAGTTCATAATTTCTCGTTTCATATATTCTCCATTCGTACCCAAATGCTACATTTCTAACATCATGTTCAATCCTCCTACAGAGTGACGTCAACCTCAACTAATGCAAAATATGCCACGATAAATGAAGTGCCATTGGGTCATGCCATTGAATTCGGGATTCTGACGTATAATGCCTCTTTTCGTTGAAGTATAACTTTGTGTGGAATCTCGTCACAAAATCTTGAGTCTGCTGCGAATACTATTTACAATATAACGTGTGCCTTTATCTGAACTACTCTAAGAGTTCTCTCTAGTCGTGCGGGTCACTTAAAGTGGATTATTTAACGTTTACCAAGGTAATGTTCTGTATACCTAAGGTAAATATTTATTAATTTGTTCTAACCTAATTCTTATTTTTCAACTGGGAGTGTAGCAAAAGGGATGTTGGTAATAAAAACCATATTTATGTATTTAATCTAAATTCTTATGTTCAAGTAGACATTATAAATACGCACGTATGGTGGCATACTACCGTCCTTAAAAACATTTTTGCAACACATAAATACATTTGTATATTTATTTCAACTATCCTTGACAAATTTAAATAAAGTCGATGAGAGAACATTTTGTACGGGTCATTTTCTCGATCATGTATTTTTGATCCAGCTTTACGAGAGAAATAAGTAAATATTGCGAATTTACGAATGTTCACTGGTGACAATGTAATTCTTCCTGCATCCTTATGGAATAAACGTAGGTTAAATATAAATTTCATAAATGCTTGTATTACCTAAAGCGTAAACAGAGAACAACAAGCATAGTTAAACTTTAAAAATATCCAATATTTCCTTAAAATTATGGTTCTGTAATATTGCTCTACTGTCATAGTAAGTACGTGTTTTCCAGGATTGCGTCCAAAAGGCACAAGGTACCCTCCTATTTCTTATCAAACCATCTGCTCTTTTCTCAAAAAATGGATCTCAATGTCAGTGAGAAATTCTCATCTCCAATAAAATTTTATACAAAGTGGACATGAAACAAATTTTGGAAGGTGAGTTTACATGGGGCTTGAAAGGTAACTCAAATGCATTAATTGGCTTGAAAAGTTTATTTACCTTCAACGGAGAATATATTAATGACTAAATGCTGAGATATGTTCACTAATTGTGTCACAAGCAAATTATTTGTTAACCAATGGCATAAATCGCAGAAAAAGATCGATAGAGAGGATGTTTTATTAAGGTAGTTTCAGAAAAATATAATTTCACCTAGAAATCAATGAATTTGGTTTCATTTTAAAGAAAAATATCTCACCCTTCCACAAATACTAAATGTCAACCCATTATTTTACTATTTTCCCAGATTTTTGATGTGAAATACCAGCCCTTTTATATGGGAAATGTTACGGGAATGCACTCTAGAGAGACCTTATTTAAAAAAATCATGAATTTATAGTTCCAAGATCTCGCCAAAAAGTTAACAGTGATGAGTTTGTATGTTTTCTCAACAATTTTGGACCAAATCATATATATTCCGCAGTAATGTTTTCAGGAATGTAAAAAAGCTTCCGTTGCGAAGAAATTTTGAACGTCCAGCGTGAGGAAAACGAGTCAAGTTGAATATTTTAATAGATATTTTTACTTAATTACTTAGAATTTCAGTCATATGAAAGTATATTACTGCACTATTAATAATGCAATACTTAATTCATGTGTCCCTCCGCTGTTGAGATTAAAACGTATCATTCGAATATGGTCTCCATTATGACTTGGAAACTTTCTCGCTCAAAATACCTTAATTTTTATTAAAACTCTCAGCGGGAAGAAAAAGCCTCGATGCGGGAGGAGAGAGATTTTGAAAACCCCTTTTCAGATTCCGGGAGTCTCCCGGAGGATCCGGGTAGGTTGGCAACCTTCATAAGAGACCAACCCTTCCCCCTCTCCCTCCGACCCTTCCCCCCCTCACAATCCAGCCCCTTCGCCGTCGCGTCTGAGGCGAGGCTATTTTTTCCGCCAACTGCCCTCCGATAGTGCTCAGCGGTCTGAAGAAAAGTTCGCCGAATGTCAACCCTTGAGTGCCATCCCATTCTTCTCCCATGCGTGCATCTCGCCGCGAGCCACCCATAACGCCTTCCTCTCTCTCTCCCTATATCTCTCTTCTCACTGCGCTCTCGTTCTTCGCCGTCAGTTCCATCAACTCTCGCTCTTTCCCCTTTCGCGAGAACAGTACACATCTGTTCTAACCTAGAAAGTATGCTCATTAATTGTCGTAAATTTCCGTCGACGAAACAGACAGTTGGGCTTTGGTAGTTCTAGTCGGAATGAATTTGTATCTTTGTTTCCATTAATATCCCCAAGAATGTCTCATAAAATGACATCACATGTGATTACTATTCTTTGAATTTTCTTCATACACATCTTCATCTTTATAAGATAAACCTGCATTGATCGAATAATACATTCAGGGATCTTAGTTCAGGCATAATTCAATGCGGTCTATCCTTTTTTGGCGACGCCAGTAACCTCTGAGTGTAAATCTATTTTTTAAATTTTCCCATTCTTCTTCATTCTCGCTGGATTCCTTGCGATACATTATGCATCTATTAATTTTCGATCCTTTGCGCTTATTTTTTATATTGTGCGTGGCAATTTATCACTCCTGAATAGTTTTGTTTCCAATCAGTGCATAAACAAATGATGTGGTACGAAGTCACTCGCACGGGTGCATATACACCAGGGTTGAAATTCGCCATGAAAAAATCATTTGACTTGACCGGGATTCGAACTCGGATCTCCTAATTGCCGGTCAGGTGTGTTAGCCAGTTACACTTCTGAATAGCATATAAATAAAATAATTTTGCACAATTTTATTCGGATGGATTCACGATTAATTTATAAATGACCTGACATGGCAATCAATCAATTTCTCTAACTTTCAATTGGCTGTGAGCTTGAATTTTTATATGCCAAAATGCTTTTAAATCATACTAATTGTGTAAAAGAGGCAAGTCATTACTTTTTCCTCTCATCCAAGCTACTCCTCCAGGATAATTTTTATTTTGATAATTAAATCGGGTCGAATTAGTTGTTTATTTTCACAGCGTTATAAATAATCAACTACCTGCCAATTCACTACAAGGTATGGTTGTCAGATGCCGAATGATTAAGCCTGTGACAATCTTCATTTATGAACTTATTGCAAATGGCATGTCTGTTAAGGGAGAGCATTTCGCGAGAGAATTTGAAAATTCGTGATTCAAAGTATCAGAAATAAGGCATCGAGATTCGCGTAAGAGGAAATTAAAACACGAAGAATATTTAAGAGTGTTCGCGTAACGTCATATTTTATTCATTTTAAAGTAGGAAAAAGGAAAATGAACATTTAAAATTTATAGGCAGTTATGTAGGTCCCTAGCTGAGCTGAAGATCAAAGACTTTCCTCTTAGGGAATCTATGCCGTATGTTACTGATATCGTGGGTTACCTTGGACCGTTTTCTCTTTCAGGACAATCTTTGTTGTATTATCAATAATTAAGCCTGTCACATTCAAATTAGAGTAATGGATGCTCAGTCATTATTAAATGTGCTACTGTTGTTTTGTGCCTTTTTTCTCATTAAAGATTTCAAAAGGCACAAACCAGTAATTATTTAACAAATACATAATATACAGCTAGGATTGGTAGGATATATTTTTAATTCTAAATATCATTCCCTTTCAAAGAGGTTCTTTTAAAAGAGGTTCAAAAGCTGTATACTTTGCCCATAGAAAAAGGTAACCCAGTAAGTGCTTGATAAAAAGGAACCAGGACAAAGAGGTGTCTTTCAAATAATGGATCATGCATGATATATTATCAGATAAATGTTATGAATGAACTATTGATGAATTATTCAACTTATTTATTCAAATGTCATGCCCTCGATTCCTTGAATTTATTGAGATGAATTATATTTACCCGCTCTTGAGCTTTGCTTCTAGTAAAAAGCATAAAGTAAACGGCGTTATGCACATATTATGCGAGGAATAAAACGTAAAATTTCATCAAATATAGTTTAAAATATATGTAGGAATGAGAATGGTACCACTGGGTACAAAGGATAAAGAAAGACATGGAAAGACGGGTACTACGACGGAAAGACGGAAGACATAACATAGGTTTAAATCCCATGAAGTTGGTTAAAGTAAAACTTTAGGGGCATCCGGAAGGAGGAAAAGAAGTAAAGAAATAACACCTGGACGAAAGAGAGAAGAAGAAAAATCAAAGTGAAATGATGAACTATTGAATAAGAACCTGGAAAAGAAGCGAAAATCAGACGCGAGGATCAATATTTTCATTTATTTTTAACTTTCCTCAGACAGCCAATTTCGAGCGAGGAAGAAGAGAAAAACTAAAAATACTAACAATTCGATAAAATTAACTGCTTACAAAAACATTTTTCTTTACGATTTAGGAAAGTTTTTACAGAAATAGAAGCATTTAGATGTCCCCTTAGGTGCATATGTTTTGGAGGTACCAACAATTAAACCATGCAATACTACGTACTGTATTAACATTTGGGATCTTGAGTTCATTTAAGTTTTTTAAATGAACTTGATTGCATAAAAATTATTAACATAAAGGAGCAAAGCATTACATAGCCACACCTCTATCCTGCATAATGCAAATAACATGCAGATTTTAAATTAAGTCCAAAATCACTTTTACCTGATGCATAAATAGAATACAACCAAACCTTAAACTGTCGCCCTCTCGAGGTGGTAGATGGTATTGGTACCATAACCCCAAAATTTCACCCCCCACTCTCTCCCTCAATATTTTTAAAAGGAAAAAAAATCATAAGTTATGAATAATTGACCGTTAAAACCTTCTGATAAGTTCATGAATAACTGAGCATCTGAGAATAATTTATAGTTATGTTTGTGTACCATAGGTGGCACTGATGTCGAATTCTGTGTTTTTTGAGGTACACGCCAATACATGCGCGAGTCGTCGCACTTGCGTCGTAGCTTGGCGTTGTTTTGACGAAACGAAAAGATTGAAATGTCAAACTCAATATCAAATGTCACTGAGAATGTAGTTTATCGAAAATTCGAATATCGAAAAAACGTTTGCTGAACCCGCTAATAGTTGACAAGCCTACGTTTGGGCAGGACAACGTCTGTCGGGTCCGCTAGTAAATACATAAAAATTAACTTCCCTTCAACAAATGAGAAACAACATGTAGATTACTAAATAATAGTTCAATGCCACCTGTATCCAGATACAAATTTTTTGCCCCTCGCCACTATTTTCTGGCGTTTTATTTCCTTTTTTGGTATCATCGGGGAGAATATTTGATATATTTCTCTATATAGAGAAAACACTGCTTTGAGATAGTATAAGCGTAATATTTGGCTCGGGAAGTAGCAATTAATTTTTCCACTTAAATCAAAGAAATGATTCTTCGGAAGTAAGCTTGCAAATTCTTCCTTCTTAGATAAAAGTTAATGAATATTTTTGGCAATTTTGTTTCATTCTATATTTTAACGTTTCGTATCTCAGACATTTGTTTTGGCGCAAGAAAACTCGCGTTCTCTATCTTTTTAAAACCGTTTCCCGTGAAAGTACAACTGATTGGCATGGTAATGGGTCGGAAGTGTATGATGTTGATACATTGTTTCCATTCTGATGGTCGCTTTAAGGTATCCGAATCATTCAGGCGGTATGGTGTCCACTCCTTGAGTGCTCTCATCTCTCAAGCCGTACGCAAAGGGACTGGAGTCCCTGAGATTGATTCGAGAGATAGCCAGCGGAAGAGGTCGTGGAAATCATCGCGTGGAAAGACTAAAGCGCCACTCGACCATGGCAGATCCATCAATTGCTTAAAAGGAGAGTTATGGATCGCCTCTGATTGGATTCAATGGGAGGGCTCAACCGAGTGTGCTCTTTCTCTCTCTCTCTCTCTCGGGGATCGGCTCTTTGGGGACGTGATCGGGTGGTCAAGCACTCGGAGGCGACGGGTGATCTCGTGGAATGAGACGGAGGAATGACTCCAGTTGAGTCGACCGTGGGGCGCTGAAGACAACACGATTTGGAATTCCGATCATTTAAATGGCGTACATTTACTTTTCTTGTCATAAGATTTAGTGACTGTTTTATGTTTAGAGGACGAGGGCCGCTCCCGTGCACACGGATGGATCGAAGTCTGATTCAGCATGCGCTTGTGTAGTGCCCAAAAAGTTATCAAGGTGAGGTTCAGTCCGCTGTGTAGCGTATGTAATAATAATTACAACATTACGTTCATTCCACTCCATAAACTTTACAAAAGAATACACAAAACGAGTTTAATTAGGCACTCAAAAAGACAAGTTCTGATGATGGATGAAATTTAACTGTATCAGGCTGTACTTGGTGGAATTTGTCTATATTCATGCTGAATAAAAATCCCTTGGTGATCTCCCACAGATTTATTTGCTGGCGCAATGCGCTTCACCACACTGTGCCACATGATTATGCCACAGTATGCTAAAACGCGTCGTGCCAGCAAGTAAATCTGTGGGAAATTACCAAGGGTTTTGTTTTACTCAGCACGAATTCTTATGATGGAGTTGCTACTCCTTGTATACGTCAATAATCGGCAGTTACAAAAATATAAACAAAACAGTTTAAAAAAGGCTATTCAGCGTAATATGCCAAGAGTATCGAATTATGGTGTATTATATCATCTTAACACTCAGATATATAATTTATTACAATTACAATAAATAAGGTACAAAAAATCATGAACATGGTCAATATAGTGCGAAATCATTCGCTATTAGGATGGCTTTCAGCAATACCCATTGTGATTATAGCTCTTTCCTTGTCTGCACCGATTCTTCTATGAGCTGTGAAGTCCATTTTGGTCTATTTTCCACTCCACCCTCTCGTCCAGGTATACAATGCACTCTTCAATCTCTTCGCAACAAGGTAGTTAAATGCTCTTTTATCTGGTTTCCCGAACATGAGAGGATATCTTGAATTTAACGCTTGGATAAGGCAGGAAAGGAGGCCCTGCACATTTGGGAGGAACTTATTTTTCAGAATTGAGAAAACAAATACTTTCCACCTCTAAAACTGATCGTTGTGGAGTGTTAATTAACGTGACAAAGTTTCATCACTCTTTGCTATCGGGAACTAGCGCATCAATTGAATACTAGTCCAAAATTCTCAAATTATGAAACCTCACATCGGAGTTCAAGAGGCAATGCGTTAACTCTCTCATTTTACTGAACGAAGGGAGAGAGGCGACGCAACTTGCGCCGGCACAGGGAGAGGAAAAAGGGGTGAATTCTTGGAGGGGGAGGAAATGGTGCGGGCTATTCCACAGTGGTGCGGCGGTATTGGGTGGCACCCTTTAGGGTTGGCTGGGACTGCACAGGACCATATCTTAGAAACGCAGTAAGATATATGAAAACTGACGAAATTTCGTGCCTAATGCTCTTTACATCAGCGTTTTACGTAATTGGGGAGCTTTTTCCGCCCGAATAACGCATATTTAGTTTCGAAGTATTTAGGACTCGTGGGACACGGGTTACCAATAGCTTATATTGACGTAAAGTTAACACCCTATTTAATATTCCCCATAGATCATGTTTAGAGGATGAAAACATTACTTTCCTCAATTCTGAAAAATAAATGCAACCCTACCATGCAGCAGTGAACATACCAGAAACTTTATCGAACATGGTGACTCCAGACGATCAACGATCTGTGTCACTTAGCATAGTACATAATTGGATGGATGGCAGGTGCCTTAGGGCTGTTATGGCTGTAGGGAAATTATAACAAATTTCTGGTTGAGAAACTGGTAGTTTTAGCGTGGCCCTCTTCCGTCAAGAGAGTCCGGAGTAGATTAGCTGCAACCACTCACTTTTGGATTGAGTACACTGCCCGGACCCACTCATTCTTGTTCACGTAAGAGAAGGCGCTTTACCTTGGTGTGATGAATGCGACTCCCCTCTTAGTGTGCGACACATCCTGACGGACTGTGATATATACAGGTCTCCTCGAGACAAAAACAAGGTCGTAGGTGACCTCCAATTTGGATTTTTGGGGTTTTGAAAAGAGAAGAAGTTGAAGACTTGGACGTACAAAATGACAGTACAAGCTCTCGTTTATCGCCACAGTCCGTGATTTGAATTACAAACTCGGAACACAATGAGGGGATCGCTCTTTTTTGGTTAAAGGCAGACTTCTTACCTTAATTCAACCAGGAACTACGTGTCTGCCTCTATGTTTGAAGTTTGCATTTTTCATAATTCAAAACGAAAAAAAACAGGCCGCTGTGCATTTTATTCTTATGTTTATGGAGATCGGTATCACTGGTAACGTCATGGAGAGCCAAATATGAAAATTATTACCTCATTCCCGTGAAAGTACAAGATCTGATGCTTCGAAGGATTTTTTTGTATATTTTCAGGTAGGATTAAGGAGTTGTATTTCACTGAAGAATTTTAATGAAAGAAAATATTCCCTTAGAGTCCTGGTGGAATATTGTTCGATGCCTTGAAAAAATTGATCCTCTTTGATCTAATGGGAGTGATCATCGGATGATGACACATAATCGGCATCATGTTAGCTTTCGAACTTCGTTTTTATTGCTCGCTAGGGCAATTTTCACCCTCATTTTTCTGTTCCAGCCTTCTCGAGCAAATTGTTCGAGCGTACTCTCCGTACACGATTCGGACGGCTGTCGGTATGACTTCAGGGTATGCGTTTAAACGCCGGAGATCCATTCTCAAGCGCATTCAGGCTGACAAGCACCTAAAACATTTTAGATTTTCCTCGAGGAACATCCCGAGACTGACTCGTCGGGCGTGAATCCTGTGTTTCATTCCCATCCTGGGACGCTCGTGGGATTTCCTGAGTCATGAACACTCGACTCGGGAAACGAGTAACCGCCATTATCTCAATTAAAGATTTAAACATGAGATCGGGGGAGGGGGAGGAAGGGAAGAGGGGTGAGTATTTTCCAGTCTGCTCCTTCGGAAGGGGTTCATTTTTCTTATTTTCTTTTATTTAGCGGCTTCTGGCTATAAATAGGCTTTCCAGTAGCCGTGAGCCGGTGATGAGAAGGACGGAGAGTAATAGATGCTTGAATGTAAGCCCCCTCTCGCTCTGGCGACAGGCTCCTGTCTCTTGATTTCCTCGTAATCCATGATAAATGTTGGTACACGTTTACTGTGGGTACTTGAGTATCCTCACAGATGTGTTTTTCTTCGCTGTGGAGAGAGATTCGTTGGATATAAGTCTTGCAAGCGATGGATCGTCTGGTATGGCATCTTCACCCTCCTCTAGTCCTCATAGAAACCCCCACACATTTTTATTTGTATTCCTACACCTTCCCCTTCCGGTCCCTTCTCGACTAATTTTCCCGTTCTCCCACACAATGGGACACCAATCTCATCTTCACGCCCATCTACACCACGATAGGAAAGGCGCGAGCATAATAGCTTTTTTTTCTTCCCTCCATTCCGATGATAGAATCTCCGAGAAGAACCACCCAGGGTACTACACCCTGGCCCGTTTACCGTCATCTCATTCTACTAAGCCTCAACTCCTTCGTCCGGAGTATTAGGAGCTGGAAACTTTCACGGTGGGGATTGTGGTTGAGGAATAGAGATTCGGTGAGGGAGACAAATGGTCCCAGTCTTCCTTTTAGGGAGAGATAAGGACGAGACCCTGGCTGTGCCGGTTGCCCGCCCATTTCTACCCCTTCCACCTCTCCGTTCGCGTTGGGGATGGTTATTAATTCGTAGCCTCACGCGGCCTCACGTTAGATGACACGGCTTTTGGATGCGTTTCCATGGGAGAGACTATGAGAGATCTCGTCTCTCAGTAAGAAGAACGTCATTCTTACACTCATGTATAAGGTGAGGTTTTAAATTTTTAAGTCCCGAGCCAAGCTTGAGGCCCGAACAAATTTTTCCTCTCCCGTCTCATTCCTCCCTTACAAAGGGTTCAATTTTTTTCCGATCATTCTTTCCAGCGAGAGATTATGCCTCGACTTTCTGTGTGGCCAACTATTACTAAGCGGTTTCTCTCTTGGCTTCATTGTTGCCCTTATGCATCTATCTGTTCTCTTTGTTTTCTGGGACATTTCGGGATTTCTGGGCGGATCTGTCTTTAAGCGCAACGATCTCAGGGTGTCGCTCCTCATCTCAGGGCATGTGTTTGCTGTCAGATATTTTTCCATCTGCTTCAATATCACTTGAGGCACAAGGTGTTATTTTATTTTCTCATTATTACGGAAGAGTAAAGGTAAGTGTCAAATCGTTGAATATGTAATTCATATAGAAAGAGCTGAATGTACAAGTCACACAGAGAAGAGAGAAATCAGAGCAAGTGGATTCCTTCACCTATCGCGGAAGTACCATCACGAGGGACGGAAGAAGTACAACGGACATAGAGCGGAGGATAGCCCAAGCTAAGAAGGCGTCCATGGGAAAAAGACCACTGCTGTGATCCAAGAATATAGGACTACAAACCAGTAAACAGTAGATGAAAAGATGCCTGTGGAGTGTGGCACTCTATGGATCGGAAGCATGGACCATTGGAATAGCTGAGCAGAACAGACTAGAAGCCTTTGAAATCTGGTGCTGAAGGAGGATGCTGAAGATGAAATGAACATACAAGATAAGAATTGGTGAATTTTACGGAGGAGTAGAAGAGGAAAGGACCATATGAACATGGCGTGGATTTCATTGTACTATATCATAGTCATGCGCCATAACATATGAATATGACCATGCCACAATATGGTGAAATACCTGTAACGCCAGTTTATGAAAGTTTATGAAAACTATGACTTTTTCCTGTCAATTTCGATATCCATCGCGTCCATCAAGTTAATGCACCAGTATATCACAATAAGTTAATTTTTAATTGATTTGAGGAGTGATTTAACTTTGTTTTGAAGGATTTAAGCACAAATTTTCTGAGTATTCATTACATCTCTATATTTCACATTAATCTTTTTTGAGATTATGAGAGTTATTGGAGAAATAAGAAATTTAACTGGGTGTTTTAGCATTATCTCAACCTATATATAGTTCGATGATTTGTCGCATCAACCTTTTCAAAGGAGAGAGGGTCAAGCCAGGTAAATATGTAAATAATTGACTACACAATGTTTGAGAAACAATTTTCTGCACTAAGTTCACATGTTCCTTTTTAAGTTACACTTCCATCCAATTGCTTGATTCTAGTATGATTCTTGAATTCAAAAGAATCACCTTATTAAATATTCTTCTCAGCTCCCAATAATTTAATCTAAGTCCTAAACTGTTATCCTAAGCTTCATAAAACAGTTAATAATAAAGCTGAGCTTAATTTAATAGTGATACTTAAATTTCTTATACACATAATTTGGACGTCTGCATTCATTCTCCGCCATCGTATCAGAGAAAATTCAGACAGTTATTAAGAAAACCTATAATATTCCTTCTACTACGTATTCCTTGTCATAATTATCAATGACGACTCTTTCTAATACGTTGAAATCGAAAATATCTTAATATTGACGCCCTTAAATCTAGTTTCAAAACACTTATGAAGGAACCATAAGCAACCACCTATCAAAAGAAATAGGTTCGCATTTCCTGTTTGTTGCTGAGAAAGTTTGATGATATATAGTGACTAACGCTGATAGCCAAGGACGGAAATATTTTTTCTTTATGAAGTGAAACCATTGTCTTTCTCTAACTTAACCCTCTATGGACGAGCGAGTCAAAATTTTTACGTTTCAAAATCATTGACATATCTGCTTTCTAAGAGGCTTTTCCATTTAGTTTCTGCACTAGACAGAATTGAAAAGCTTTGGATTAAGTGTGTGGAATGTTGTGTCTTTTTCGGCGGTTTGTCAAACAATTTGAATAGATGAATGTGTGACGCTATTCACTGACGATGGCGCGCCTGTTGGAGCTTTGAAACCAATAGTTTTAGCTGTCATATGAAGAAAAAATCTGGAAAGTTTAAAAAAGGTAGGTTTTGAAGGTAATGTTGAGTATACTTTGTGTAAATATCATAATGTAAAGCACCATTTTAAATTAAATCCATACAATACAAATACGTCACGTTTTAAAGTAAATGTTTTTCATTTTAAATCAATTGCAATATTTTTAAAAATATAAATAAGTAGTACCTTTAAAAAACTAATATAGTAGCAGTATTTTTTCATGCTGATGTTTCATAATTCTGTTCATAGAGGGTCAAGGAGTGTTGGAGGTCCTGCGGATATTCCACGGCAGTAAAACTACTGCTCCGGACCTACTACTCCGGAGCTACTGCTGTCGTTCCTCATAGCTATCTCCTTTTCTTCATTAGAGGGCGAATATTTTTTTAGCCCCATGCTTCGCCCACCCGTTCTTTGGATGTTAGGTCTGAGAACAAAAAGCCGAATCGACTGTCGTTCGTGCGATAAATAACGTTATCGTATCCGTTAACCTGAGGTAAGCATACTCGGGAGACTATATTCCCCCTTAATGTCGGAATTTATGTGGTTTGCTCGAGTGGAGAAAGTTTTTCTTTCCCTTTCTTCGCCGCCGACGTCTTGCTCTGTGGGACGGCGAGGGGTGGGATGTCCGTAACATCATGGGTGTCCGGAGGTCGTTTATCATCGAACGTTTTCCTGGCGACATAATTGTGGTTGCTCTGAGGAAATATTTCCTCGGCGGTCCAACCGTTGGATATTTTCGAGGAGTATGTCGGAATTTATGTGGTTCATCGCTTCCAGTTTATCGGCATCGGCAGTTTATCTTTTCCAAGTGGCAAGGGACAACGAATCCTTCGGCTCGGGCTGTTGTATTTATTTGAATGCATCCATGTCAAGTGGGTACATGTTTCTGGAAACGAGTTTATTGAAAGAGTTTTAGATGGTGATTTAGTCCACTCAAAAGTTGTTCTTTGTCTGATTAAGTCCGAGCTGGGAGAGGTGAAATTTTATAACGATATTTCTTTAGGGAAATTTATGGTTTTAAGACCAGCTGTGATAGCTTACGATAGCTTACCTTTGACGTATTCGTATTTTTCGGGTTCCACCCGCGTTGCACCATTTTTGTGGAAGACCGTTTTTCCGGTATTCCAATCGGCTTCACCAGGTCCTACTGAACAGAAGAATTGTCTGCCGCTATATATAGGGCTCCGGTCCCTTAAATGTCCGTTGGGATCTAGTCCGGAGCTCTCTGATTGGCTGAGCATTCGGACGGTCTAGGATTTTTGAACATCCGTTTAAAGGTAAAGGAGAGTAGATAGTCATCTTCCCTGTTGAAGTTATTTGCATTGTTAGCGATTTCGATTGTCTCCCGTGTCATGTACAAAATATATACAATTTTGTCGTCCACAAAATGGTGCAACGCAGGGAGAGCTCGAAAAATAGCAATAAACAAGAAAATTGCGGAAGTCGTCGTAATAACTCACCTTTGCATCACTCATTCGTCTGCTTGAGTTGTTAGGTAACCAGTTAAATGGAAATGTTCGAATTGTAATGAGATTTCTATCTATTTACTGTAATTTTTGACGTGATTTACTGAAATTATCCACTCTTGAACTAATTCACAATTAATGAGGTATCACCAAGCTCCTTTTTCTGTTCTGTAGTTTTATGACTCAATAATACCAGCTGGATGTACGTGTAAATTCATCGGCAGATATATTCTTAATCAATGATTTGTCGAAAGTTATTCAAATATTTAGTCATGATTCTCTACTATCCATTTACCACATTTAGCTCGATAATCGTCGAAATTCGCCTTGAAGGAAGATGGTTTGGTGGTGTAACTGGCTAACACACCTGACCGGCAATCCGGGTTCGAATCCCGGTCAAGTCAAACGATTTTTTTAATAGCGAATGTCAACCCTGGTGTATATGCATTCAAATATTTAGTCATGATTCTCTACTATCCATTTACCACGACATTTAGCTCGATAATCGTCGAAATTCGCCTTGAAGGAAGATGGCTTGGTGGTGTAACTGGCTAACACACCTGACCGGAGATCCGTGTTCGAATCCCGGTCAAGTCAAATGATTTTTTTCATAGCGAATTTCAACCCTGGTGTATATGCACCCGTGCGAGTGACTTCGTACCACATCATTTGTTACATGCAATGTTTGGAAATTTGTTAATTTCGTCGTTTTAATAACGACAATGTTGGGTTTATACACCGCGAAAGTGGCTTTGTAAGCACGACTTCGTCTCATGTGCTACAATGTAGACTTGAGGCCTGAACATCTAGTTCGCATAAACCCCCCTCGAAATTCGCCTCGAAGGAAGATGGCTTGGTGGTGTAATTGGCTAATCGATAAAATTAAAATAGTAAATAAACAGTTACCCTCCTCAGAGCATGAAAAGGCATGGCTGCTCAACGTCTTTTAATATTATTTTATATTAAAAAGAGATAAAATAACTAAAATATGTTAAATATATTCATGTATGTGTCTAAAAAATACTTTAAACAAAAATGTAATAAATGTATGTGTCTTTGGAGCGGATCTTTTTTTGTCCTGTATGCTAATGAATGTGCTGTAATATGATATTGTTATAAAATAAAATCATTGGAACAACACACCTGACCGGAAATTGGGAGATCCGGGTTCGAATCCCGGTCAAGTCAAATGATCTTTTCATAGTGAATTTCAACCCTGGTCGATAATCGTATTAATTATTGTCTAACTTACTACAAGGGGCTTCTGGCACGATATATGTGATTTTATGTGAGTCTGCAATGTTGGGGACACGGATAAATTTATATTTTACAAGGGATATATTTTTAAGGAGCGATTTACAATATCCCTGTGTTCTAAGAGTTAATATGCGGTGTGCGGTAGCCCAAAATGTCAGAACTTCGACTTCTCTTCGCAAGTTCCCAGGGTGAGATCATTTCTTCCGAGATTTATCGCCATCCTACTTACGGTAACGTTTGTTTTCCATTCACGATGTCCACGATTCATGATACAATAATGAAATAGCGGTTAAAGAACCAGGTGCAATATGCCGAACCCTGATCGCGTTTTTGCTGTACCCATAGGGTTATAAAAAGAGCAACGACAGCGCGCCTTGTGATGATCCTTTATCGCACACCTGTTCACAGACCCAAGTGATGCATGTACCTGGAACACTCCCAGCTTTGCCGACGCTGGATGTCATTTCCTCTGTGCCGGCACTCGAGGACATGTCACGCGGGTCAAGTGCTTTTGCGGTTCGCGTGAAAGAGTGATAGGTATTGAATGCTCGTGAGATTCTTGAGGAAACTGACACGAGGATGAGACTTTATCAGCCTCTGTTTCTTCCAGCCTTGTTTATTGCTAATACTATTTAGATACAATAATCAAGTTAAGGGATAGTGGTGAAAAATGAGGGAAGCGTAATGGAACGGTACGGTACTTAAACAAAAAAATAACAAAGTTCAAAGGAAATCAGCGTGTTTCGTTAAAAACTGCCACGAGCAAACATATATAGTGTTTTACAACTTTTACAGGAATTTAGGTGGGAGCCCCTAGATACTCGGAGACTATACTCTAGGCTTAGGTTGATTGAGAAATTCAGAACTGATATTTTTCTGAGTGACAGAGAATATTATCATGACTCCTCACTACATCTCTAGGTCTGACAGATTGCGATAAAATAAGAGAAATATACTTCCAAACAAATAGGTACAAATATTCGTTCTTTCCGCGCACAATAAGCGACCACAATAAAAATTGAGCTCCACTAAATACACTCCTATAATAGATATACCTGTCACCATTTCATCTCCCAAAAACTTACATCTTTACACGGCTGGTGACCTAATACCCCGTGCCACATACTCATGCGGTGGCTCGCAGGGTATTACATAGATGTACAATAAGGAGAGTTTCACAGAGGATGTTGCGGTAATACTACCTTCTATGTAACCAATGCGAAATGAACTCGAAGTATTGTGATCTTCACTGGATTAGAATTAAAATACATGGAAACTCATTGGGCCTAATTCGAGCGGGTGCGTGATACATAATTTGCTCCATTTTGGGTTTTCATGTAATGTCTTGGACCTTTAAGTTTATGTCCAGGCCATTTATTAATCAACACCTTCTCTCCATTTTCTTTGAAGAAATAGGAATAAAAAACCTAGCTCAATCGAATCCATGATAAATGTTGGAAATAATCTATCACTATGGGGCTCCACAAAAGAGATAAAAGCCATATATTTTTCAAGGAAACAACCTCAGAGAAAATCTCTAAAATGGAAATTAATGTTCCACTAACCTGAGACTTTGGATTTGAAAACCAATTAGTCTACATTCAACAGATTTCCCCTCTTTTCTAAAAGCAATTGACAATAAGGACCTAAGAGGAGGACCGAGCCTTTTCTCTGAGGTTCTCTGCGTTCAAATTTGCACGATGAGACAATAAGTAAGTAGAGGTGATTAGAAGAAGACCTTCAAAACTGTAATGATTACTATACTCCAAGCTAATATATGACCCTTGACGAGCAGGTTGTAGTTTTATTGAGGGTCTCTGCGCTAACTTGAGTAAGTAGTAAGAATACTCGAGTAAGAGAGTGGTGTGAATGCGGCTTAAATGGTCTCAGTTGTCGTCGGCTCCTTTTCATATTTACCTAACGAACCGAACCACTCCAGTTGGTTCCCCAATGAGATTCAGTTCCCATTGTACGTATTTACTTCACGAAGAAAGTAAACTTAGACCTACTCATTCGCCAAGATATCTGTGTGGTTCTTGAAGCCTTGTTATATTTATTGTATTCCCAGTCACTTTCACGGCAAATGATTTATTTATTTATACCTCTATGGACGGTTTTATGAAACATCAGCACGAATAAAATACCACAACGAGGTGTATTAATTTTTTGAAAGTGATATTTAAGCTTTTTTAAAAATTTCATTATATTTGATGATAAAATTTAGTTTGAAATTTGGCGTATTTGTATTTCATATATTTAATTTAAAATAATACTTTACGTAGCAATATATACACTAGATATACTTCAGCATAACCTTCAAAATCTACCTTTTTTAAACTTTCCAGATTTTTATCTTCATGTAATACCTGAAACTATTTGTTTCAGCGCTCCACCCGGCACGCCATCGTCAGTAAACAACGTCACCCATTCATCCATTCAAATTGTTTGATAAACCACCGAAAGAGTCGTAACTTTCCACACACTTTATCCGAAGTGTTACAATTCTGTCTAGCGCAGCAACTACATGGAAAAGCCTCTTAGAAAGCAGATATGTCAATGATTTTGAAACGTAAAAAATTTGACTCGCTCGTCCATAGAGGGTTAAGTTAGAGAAAGACAATGGTTTCATCTCATAAAGAAAAAATATTTCCGTCCTTAGCTATCAACGTTAGTCACTATATATCATCAAACTTTCTCAGCTACGAACAGCAAATGCGAATCTATTTTTTTTTAGACGATTGCTTATGAATCCTTCATAAGTGTCTTGAAATTAGTTTTAAGGGCATCGATTTTAAGATATTTATAATTACTACCGAAGCGTTACAGTTCTGTCTAGCGCAGCAACTAAATGGAAAAGCCTCTTAGAAAGCAGGCATTTCAATGATCTTGAAACGTAACAAATTTGACTCGCTTCAACCAAAGAGGGTTATTTTACTCTTGGTTGTCGCGGGTGGGTTTGCGATCACGTGACCGCGTGCTCAAGTCGTCGGTCGAGGCCGGCCAACTCCGACTGCCTTTAACCTCCTACCTCCTCCGACTTCCGACTCGGCGGGAGTCCACCTCCACTCCCACTGGTCCCTCCGCGGCTGCAGCATTCCCCCCACTTTCCCGACAGCCCTTCCCACAGATGCTTTCGTTCCAAAAAGACACTGCCCTCAGAAGAGGGGGGGAAAATCTTTCCCCCTCGAAGACGAAGGCGGTACCCCATGGCCTCTTGATGCACCTCAACACAGGCGGGAGTCTTCAAAGTAAAACGCAATGGGGATAAGGGGACGGGATCTCCCTTGCGTTTGCCACGATCCACACACCCACTCCTCTCTCTTCCTTTGCTATTCTTTTTCCCCCCTCACAAAGTCCCTCCTCCTCTTCTCTGTGTGTCTCCTCTCCAACCTCCGCTTTTCTTTTCGAGAAACCCTTACCTCAGACAACAACGGCTCTCTCAGCCTCCATCTTTGGCCTCGGCCGAAGGGAGGCCTCCCGCTGTCTGCGACAGAGCCGATTTGTCAGGACGCGAGATAAGCCGTTGCATTATGGGCGAGGAGGAGGAAAGGAGAAGGTGGGAGAGGTGGTGTTTGCTTGCGCTTGAATGTTTTTATGGGTGCGTGTATGTTCATGAGAGAGGGAGATTTGAGTGATTTTTTTCCCAGGGTTTCTTTCCCTGTTTCTCGAAATGACCTGATGATGAGGTTGGAGGTGGATACACAGGAGGGGGTGGGGATTGAGCCATCGGTTTAGTGGCGGTATGCGAAGGACGGCTTTTTAATTACGAGGAAGGAAATGGTCATTGTGAGACTCCCGTCTTGGGACTGAGTTCGAGCCGCTCGAGATTATTTCGATCTCGTAACTAAGGAGTCATGTGGCACAATCAGGAGATTTGGGAGTATTCAAAATACACGCAAGCAGCCTTTACGATCGATTTTTTGTCGCGAAGATGAATATCGTCATTAGAGATGCAAAGAAAAATATATCAGACACTCAAGTCATCCATCTGTGTGGTAAAAACTACGGATGGGCCAAATGTATTCAATCACTGGGAATCGAGTACCCGAATGAATACCTGGGTACGAGTACATGAGTACTCAGATGATTACTTGAGTACTCGGGTAATTCAAATGAATACCTGGGTGCCAGGTAAAAAATCCAATTTTAGGAGAGAAGGAACAATTTTTAAAAAAGCAAACAAAGAGGTAATTGGTATTTCAAATGAATACCTTGGCCAAGAGGATGTCACTTATAATACACTCTGTGGATGGGCTCAAGTAGAAAAAGAGCGGAAAAAGAGGGCCCATCAGAAGCAAGTTGAGCCCATCCACAGAGTAGGTATATAATAAGTGACACACTCCTGGCCAAAACATTCACCCTGAGGACGATAGCAGACGGCTACGCCATCGAAACGTCGGTACTGCAAAGAACTATCACCCGGTTGGAGGCCCGGGAGTTTTACATTCTAAGCATTCGTCGGGAAAGCCTGAAATCTAACATTAGAAAACCGTTCCCTTCCCAGAAAAGTCTCTAATTTGACGCCTTTTAGAAAATGACCGATGTACCCCATCCTTGCTCTTTTTCCTTCTCGTTCATCTATACTTCCATGTATCTGCACAGCAATGTACTTTTCAATCAATCTCTTTAATAAGAATGGTTAGTAACGAAATAAGAAGCATATCACTGTGAAGTGCACCCGCGAATTAGTGGAAAGCGAGCATATCAAACGCAGTCAACAGAAAATTGGGTTTCAGCCTGCTCTAATGTGCTATGCGTACGACTATTAGAGCTCTGTATTCAAAGTGACTTTGGATAATATCATTCATTTAATCCATGGTTATTGATCGAATTCAATGCAAATTATTGTTCACTTTCTGGACTTTTTATAATTAATTCATTCTATTAAAATGGAAATGGCGTGGTAATTAAAATTACCAACTTTTGTATGAAAAATATTCATTTAATATTTTTATATGATTGATCTCCTTCCCAATATATGAAAGCTTCTTCTGCCATCATATGTAAATATGTTTTCCCTTCTCGAACTTAATTAGAAATGAAAATCCTGGCGAGATGGTCCGCTGACGTTTTCAACCAGCGATCCGTATGGAGGCAAACACATCCTTAAGCCTTGATCAAAAATTGGTAGATCATTTCTCTGTATATATTTAAATGTTAAATAATCTGATAAGTGTACGAAAGCCATGATATCTTTTTATTAGTTCAACCTGCTACAGGCGTTTATCAGAGAAAAATTTATCACGTTGGATAAGCCATCAGTCGAATATAACTGACTGGTTACCTGATTTTCACTTCTTCATTGGGGTGTTCAAGTAGCATTCAATTTCACGAAAAGATTCCTTATTCAGGGCAAACTATAAGCACAAATATATGGAACCAAGTGACTGGGAGTACTGACAGAGTTAATTAGTGTAGTGTTGGGAACAGTATATGGAGAACATACTTCCTTTCCTCTAGGGCTGTATGGAAGTTTAGAGTATGGAAAGAATGTTTTCCTGAATAATATTGCCTTTTTATTATTGAATTCTCACAACTATTTTTTTCCAAATGAAAATAGCTTTTTCAGGGTGCATTCTTTTTTTTTGTAGATGCTATATCTATAAATAGAATCTACAAAAATCTTATATGTATATATTATCATGTATTATATATACCTATACTTGAATTCAATTGTAACACATATACAGTTATTGTCTTTCACTGAGGGTAGTTGTTTTTGTCTTTCTTTATCTCTGTTACAAAGCTCCTAATATTTTCTGAGTTGAACTCAATCATTTATTAATTTGTTAATTACCTCGCTGTTATTTCATTGTATCTTATTGTTGCTGTAATTTGACTTGTTCTAGAGTATAATAAAGGTTTGTTCCATTCTATAGTATTTTAAGGCTTCCACCGAGTATTGTGATGTTGAAGGTTACTCGGGTATTCCAACGGTTCAAACTCTCCATCTTGGTCCACGGGGTTTTATCCCTACCGCAAAACTAGTCATACACTACGTTTACCAAACGGGCGCAGGTCGAGATGAATTCGGACCGATCTGAACATTCTAAGCCTGGCGACTCGGATCGCCTGGTTTACCAATGCGAAATCGATTGAAATATCGGTTTGAATCAGTTCATATCGATTTGAAATCTCAGACTGGCAGAGAAAGCGGATCCGCTTCTCATATTGATCCCACTAGCCCGTTACGTTTACCACACCTAGCTGAACCAGCCAAATCAATCTGAGTTCGATTGATATATATGGTGATGGATGGAAGAAAATAGTTTTTAAAGTCATTGAAGTAAAAAGGTTACTGACGCCTGATAATTTGTAATGAGTTGGTAAATATATTTATTTTTTTAACGTGCTTCATGAGAGCATATGCTCACACTCCGTCCAGGAGGATTTTATATTCTGGGCGTGGGATTCGTCTTCCTCACGTGCACCACCCTCCCCTGTTCATCTTCCTCTTTCTTTCAACTTCCTTCTCCCGTCCAAACCCGTTCGTGTCTAGATCTTACAAGCGATGAGGTCTGGAATTTTTTTTACGTTGGGAGCTCTTGTCCTTGGCATAGATTCAACATGTAAGACGGTGTTGTTCCCCCCCTCACCACGCAATGGTTTTCAGGGTCAGTGTGCGCCCTGAGAATGTTTTTTTTTTATCGACGGAAAATATGGTCGAGGGTTTCAAACCTCGTATGAATTTAAATTAGTTATGCATATCCAGTGCACATTTATGCATGTTAAGGAAGGATTTAAAAAAACCGGCCGTGTCACGGGTGGCATACTTTTCTTCTGTGCCCATGTGGAGTGAGGTAGAATAGTCCATTATTTGCACAAATCATTTGGATGATTTAGACAGGAATTTCAAGTTAACTTGGATTTTATTAGTTCGTTAAATGGATGAGTCACTTTCATTTTAATTTTTCATGTCGGTATCTATTTTTTTAAACGAAACATAGTATTTAGAGTTTATGGTGTGTTTTACGATCCGCGTATATACTTGTGTTTTAGAGGAAGGCTCTGTAATATGCAGTACGGCGGCACTGATTATTGTACACAATTATCACTGACTTCATTTGCAAATACAGTTTATAAAGTAATTTGGACAGAATTGATATTTGTACCTTAGTGGTTTTAGCACCGGTTTGCAACCTAATAATTACAGCTTATCGCCCTAAGAGTAAGTGCATATGTTTATATAATTTGTCTGAGAAACCATAATTTTTTCCCTTTGATTCCTTCAGGAGCTTCTTTTACGCTTAAGTTATGTTCTCAATATCGAAATAAAAACAGAAAATGATTGTAATGAAAATCTAAATAAAATATAGCACACGTGAAGTTTCTTATTATAAAAATCTAAATTTTCATATGCATCTCAACCGCTGGCTTTGGTAAAAAAACAGCGTCGGAATATCGAAAACTTTTCTCGTGTATTTTCACCAAAATGAGTGTTACTGGACCTATTTTCCTTTGACCAGGGCTACAGATTCAAATTCACTTGCTAGTCCGCCAATACATTATACTGTAATGCATTTTTGTTTAAACACGGGTGAAGGAATGAGAAATTCCATCATTTAGGGTACAGGGTTGTGAGGAGGGAGGCTGATGGGGAGAATACTTACCTATTTATTTGCTGAAAAAAATGGCTAGAGAGGCACAACTTAATTTTCCAATGAAGTACCGCCTTTGAGGTGATATCATGTCACGAATCCTGATCTCAATGTTTATATTTGTATCGCGAAATAGGCGTAGTGACGTTTATTGTTGGCAGTTTTGAGAGAAATGGAGGGGGAATCATAGATTCCGGAGACCAAATTATTAAGATATCATCTTAAAACGTCCCACGAACACTATCACTTTTTTGTGCGAGCTCATTCTCATACCCTTTTGTCTGCTCAAAGTGCTCGAGGCTAATTAGTTTCGCAACGATGAGGAGCTCTATAAAAAAGCTTGAGCAAATGTGTGGTGCATTCTCTGTCTGAGGGAAAGAGAAAGTTACCCGGGCAAAAGTGGTTCCCTCTTGTGGAAATAAATGCTCATGCGGAAAGATTCAACGTCCGTTTGAATTAAATGATGTGAAAAAAGCATGATTTTCGACCTAAATGGTTTTGGCAGGGAATAAACGTCTTGCTGCGGGTCAATTGGAGTCTCAGTCACGCTTCCGACGTCTTCATTCTCTTTCACGGTGAGGAATGCGTTCAAAGCTCAGTTCCGCCTCAGAATATCAGCGAAGAGAGCACTTCATGTAAGTACGCACGAATTGTGCAATGAAGATGCTTGAGCTGCAGTCCTCGTGCTTTCTCAAAGCAAACACGTATGAACCAATAGGAAGAGTCACTTGATTGAGGTCGTCGGAGCGTGAATCGGGTGTCATTGAGTGCACATTTTAATAATTTATCAAGTGAGCCGAAAAAAATTCATGGACCACACTTGACTTCAAGTGCATCTATTCTCATGTCTGAAACAACATACTTGTTGCGATACCAACGATGCAATAATTATATTTTCAACTTTTCGTCTCAAATATTGACTTGGGTTTAGGGCACAGAATTCGAAATCTAAGCAAAAATTTCATGTAAACATGCAACCAAATGAATGATTAAATATAAAAATTAACGCTGTAAAAAGAAATAGAGTGGCGATATTGCATCCACTCAGAAACAGAATTGCCATAACAGCGTCCAAGTGAACGACAGTATTATAGTGGATTAAATCAAATGCCATCAACTGAGGGCAATTTTTGCGTCCGTCAGCACAGAATCTAACTTCTTATATCCCCATTTTATAAGCTCTCCTTCGAATATCGGGATATCCAAGATGGTCTATAAACAAGAAATTACCAAGCATAAAATGGACAAATTAACTAGAAATAGATGAGCTATTCAGTGTAACTGAGAGAAAATTGTCAGCATTTCATATTCACGCATATTGGGTAAAAACAATACTTCAATGATGCGATATATTAATACCGAAAATTGCTTCTTCCCTGATAATGCGGGTAAATTCACGCCATACGAATATAAGGGAATTTATTCAGGACTTGCTTTGTGGGATGATATCATTTTTAATAAAAAACATTAATCTAGTATTTTCTGCACAAGATTTATCACTGATCTTGAAGCATGATGCAGAAAATAGTAAGATATCATTCGCATTTTAAATTGGCAAAAACATTAGCAAAGAATTAGGTGTATTTTATTTTATTGTTGACTACCATTTCAATGTACCTGAAGAACTGTAAACCAACCGTGGTTAACAATGCAACCTCTCTGTCGTTATTATTTCCGGTCGGGATGCTCTGTGTTGTATCAACGTTACACATATCTTGGGATTTACAATGTTTCTCGAGAAAAGGTTTCAGAATCATTTGTACTCCCCCCAGTCATTGGACCTATCATTAGTTTCGCTGAAAACCTTTGATGATGCAATCGCAATATTTTGGTTACGAAATATCAAGTTAACAATCATTTAGTGAAAATGTTGTTTCAACAATTGTTAATCACGCGGTATTTAATTTTCGCACAACCTCAACGAAGACGTCAGCTCAAATAATGATTTGGTGACGCGATCATTTCAGTGAAAGTTGAAATGACGTAACTCACTCTCCCTTTACTATTATTAGGACTTTTTTGTGGCTCCCTTAATGCTCACAAGAGTATTTACTACAGCCAATGAGAGTGCACCGTAGCAAAGTGAGAATATGGCGACACATCATTGATTGTCATCATTGGTCTTTCAATCCTATGATTGGTAAGACTGCTGCCCTCCACCCTTCCCTATCTAATACTAGTTCCCTTACCTCCTGATATCTCTCCCTTTGTGCTTTCTTCTTTTTATTTGGTCAATGATTTTTTCCTGAGTCTTATTTCGAAGACTTTTCGCTCTATTTTACCTTCAAATATGTTCTTCGCCACCCATAGTGTCTCAGGGTGTATCCAATCCATCTTTTCCTTCTTTTCTACATAGAGTTCCATATGATCCTTTCCTCTTCTACTCCTCTGTACACTTCATCAATTCTTATTTGCCCGTCCATTTTATCTTTAGCATCCTCCTCCAGCACCGGGTTGAGAAGGTTTCTTCTAGTCTGTCCTGGTCAGATTTTCCAATGGTCCATCTTCCGATCTATAGTGTGCTACGCTCCACACCAATGTTTCCATATAATGTTTCCTGATTTGTAGTCCTATCTTTTTTGAGCGCAGCAGCTGTCTTTTTCACATGAACTCCTTAGCGTGGGCTCCGCTTGATGTCCGTTGTTCATTTTCCGTCCCACGAACCACATGGTACTTCCGAGATAGGTGAAGGAATCCACTTGCTCTAATTTCTCTCCTCTCAAGGCGACTTCTACAACTAGCTTCTCTCTTCCGCAAACTAGGATTTTTAGTCTTCCTCTTACTTATTTCCATTCTTGATGCCGACAGGTGTGAGTATTTACCAACAGAGAATTGTAGCCATTACGCAAATGATGCTCGCAATGCGACTACAACTGGATACTGCCCATCAAAGATTATAATACACAGGCTACCCATGAAGTGGTCATAGCGTTCCATCTGACGCATCGGGACGTGTGGGGTGAATGTCCCATACGTTGATGGACCTGCTGGGAAGCGTGCGAGATCTCTTTTTTTCAGCAGTTTTTTTTAAATATGTCCCTCACTTTGGTCCATCCCATCGTCTCGTCCATCGCATGCGTGCGCGCGTGTCCGGAACCTGTCTCGTCGTGTGTTGAGGTGCGCGTGAGACTCCCCGATCGCGTAGGCGGGTTTATGTCTGTATGTACCTACTCAGGTGTTTTTTTTATGCGTGCGTGTTCAAGTTCAGGTTTCCTCTGGTTAGAGCGTGCGGAGTGATTTCACCGGGCACGGACCGGGCAGTTAGGGTCGAGTCAGGGGAGGATGGCCAATAATGCCCATCTCCCATTATAGAGGGCGCGGAGCCGAGTGGAGGAGGTTTGAGTTTCATGAGGGAAAAAGGACTGAGGCGTCACTCACCATGAGGCAACGGTTGCCCTGGACCACGAAGACTTGGATGGGAGTGGGCGTCAGTGTGGTTTAATCGTAAAATTACTTAAATTTCATTTTACAACAACATTCTTCTTATTTTTAGGAGTACCAGTGCTCTGTAAATTCGTCCGGCTATGAGAAGTAATTAATGACAAAGAGGGATCAGGTTGGTGTTGTGGCTAAAGTACTGATTCCCCTGATCTCCCCTCGCTCTCGCCCCGAATTTGCTTAACTTAAGTGTGGGAGGGGGGGGGGAGGAGGGGCGGAGAGCGGAAGAATGGAGCGACAGATAAGATGAACCGAGAGATAAGGCTGTGGATTCAAATAATTTGATCCGTTTTATGCGCCGAGGGGGAATACTCGTGCGAGAGTACAAGTCAGTGTGATCTCAGCATGACGTCCGGTAGGGAAATAGAGAGAGGCGGGGTGGTTTCAATTTTTTCTGCGAGAGCAAGATGATCCAAAGATCCCAAGAGCTTCATGTGGGTGATTTTTACCCACAAATCCTTGTACCTTACTCAACTATGGGGAAGATGTCCTGATCTCTGAATATGGCACGTTCGAAATTAGTAGCGTGGTCAAGTGGGCACGCGTAACTTAATGTCCTATGCGTTATAAATTTTACTCACTATAAAATTGATGATAATAGGTGCAATAGTAACAAAAATAAAGAAAGATAGCACCATGAACAGTAAAAAAGTGAACCATGTGCCTCTAATTGCTAACCAAAAACAATCATAAAATACAATTGCACTTCTCCTCAGGATATTTTAATACTCTAATACGTGTCAACTCCTAGAGTCATCCCGATAGCCGCTTTCGTATTTTTAAAAATCCGGAGAGAAGGTACAATTGTGTGCGATTTGATATGGATGCCTTCCATCAGATAGATCCTCAATCTGTTGGGAAAAACTGCACAATAACGACCGCGCATGAAGAAGGTGTAATAACCTACGAAAGCTACAGCGAGAGATGTTGGTTGGAAACGGGACGAAAAGTTGAGTGGCAGCAAACTTATCTCCGGAACCGATAATCCGCTGCTTACTAATAATTTTTAATACTGGATCCTTGACCCAGAATAAGGCCCGAGAGAGAAGCATACGCAAGGCCAGGGTTCAAATCCCTGTCGAGGAGGATATTTTTCAGAGGAAGCCTGATCCCTCCTTGAGTATCTTGTGGAGGGAACTTCAAGTACAGTACTCCGTCTGCCGGATGAGACGTTAAGCCATGGTCTCCTAATTTCGTTAAGCCTTGGGGCCTTTCGTTAAGAGCAAGCTAATGCCGACGTCGGGATCATATCCACCCTTCCTCCCTTACCTGTCCCCTACGGCGCCTCCCCAAAATCCAATCCAATTAATTGCTAACAACTGTTGTATACCGTATGTAACCTGTTGTCATTATATAGTTCTCCACGCACGTCACTGTTGGCCCTTTCCATTTAGTACCATCGCGATGACGATACCCGCTTATCGAAATCCTAAACTTATCGCCCATCGATAAACTAGTGGGTAAAAGTGCGCATTAGGTGCTTACGGACGTTTTACTCTGGTATGCAGAAGAAAGAAGTTGACAGTAGAAGTTACTATAAAAGGAGAGAAAATATAGCAAGCGAATTCCTTCTCCTACCTCGGAAGTAACATCCCTCAGAACTGACGAAGAACAAAGGAAATTGATCATGTATTAGACCAAGCTAACAAAAATTTCATGGTGGAAAGAAAAGTATCGTGTTAAAAAAAGATAGAATGACGAACGAGGAAAGAGTTGGTGGAAACGCTCGTGTGGAGTAAGGCACTCAATGAATCAGAAACATGGACTTTTGGAAAAGCAGACCAGAAAAGAATGGATACTTCGATACCTGGTGTTGAAGGAGGATGCTGAGGATCAGATAGACGGGCAAATTAAGAAATGACGAAGTACGCAGAAGAGTTGAACAGGAATGGATCCCATTGTACAGGATACAGAAACAAAGAACCTGATGGGCTGGACACACCCTGGGGCACAATGTGTTTGTGAAGACGGTAATTGTAAGAAAATCGAGGGAAAAGTTCCGAATGTATTACTCAGGAGTTTGGTACTAGAAATAATCCTCTGCTGCAGCTAGTGATAGGTTCATTTAGTTATGAACAGCTTTCTGAATTTGGCGAAGGTTTAGTCTCTTGAAAACTAGATACGTCCCAGTTTTGGGACATCAGAAAATGGTAACGCTATACGACGAACCAGCCTACTTACCCACTGGAAGTGTGAGGGCCGGTGAAGAGTGGGGTGAGAAAGGTGTTCGACGGACGGAGGGGAAAGGGTTGGAGGAGAGGAGGGGAAGAGGGAGGTTGGCCGCCGCTGGATGAGTTTTCGGCAAAGAGGCAGTGGTGAAAAGTACATAATGGGATCCGTGGGCGAGAGCTCTTGTGTAAACAGCGTCGACTTATTTGCTCGTTTCGGTTTTTTTCCCCTCAACCTCTATCCGGATTTCGTCCGTCTGAAAGACCAGCTCATTAAGTGGCGTCACGTGACTCGGCGCGCAGCTAGGACCATCCCAAATGTGTGATACGGGCCGGAGGAGGAGAAGGCGTGTTTGGAAGCGACCGGATGAAAACGTTTGCTTCGCCTGTTGTTCATTGTCCATCGACTGTCCGTCATGGTTGTGATGATGTGGTACGTAACAACCTTGTCAAAGCCGAGGAGTGAAGCTGCAATTGCATGCGATTAGAACGGTAGATTTGGCTCACAACTCACGGACCTTGTTTAATAGGGAACCCGGTAGGGACAGGTGGATGTCGTTAGAATCGTGTCACAGTAAAAGCTTTGTGCAAGGGGATTGTGTTTGTTGTCGTTATACCATCTCCTGAAAATAAAAGAATGAATATCTTGAATTAATAATGACAATACCAACTTTGTTTCAATCACAGAGTTTTTCATTGGTATAACTAGTTTTAATGATACTGCGTTATCATCAGGTACAAGAAATATAACAAATTAACAATAACAATAAGGAAAGAAAGACAGCACGTTTCGTTGAAAACTGCTACGAGCGAACATATAGTGTCTCACCAATTTTAGAGGGATTAGGGTGGAAGCCCCTAGAGACTCGGAGGCTACACGCTAGGCTTAGGTTGCTTGAGAAATTCAGAACTGGTGTTATTATTATCATGACGCCTCGCAACATCTCTAGGTTTGATAGAAGCAATAAAATAAGAGAGATGCATTGCCGAAGAGATAGTCATTAAAACTCGTTCTTTCTGCGCACAATATGCGATCACAATAAAAACTGAGCTCCACTAAACACACTCCCACAATACACGTCACCATATCACCTCCGAAAACCTTATATCTGTACTCAGCTGGTGTCCTAACCTTCCCTGCCACACGCCGATGTGGCTGCTCGCATGGTAATATGTAGAAGCATTAAAATCATGGCCAGGGGTACACATATACATACTTGAAAATCAGGGTGGAGAGGGGGAAGGATTAGGGGAGGGTGATGGTTCTTCCCCCTCTCCACCCTACTTTTCGAGTATGTATATGTATACCCCTGGCTATGATTATAATGCTTGTACCTGATGATGACGCAGTAGCGTTGAAACTAGTAGCACTAATAAAAAACTCTGTTAATTGAAACATAGTTGGTATTGTATTGTTATTATTAATTCAATGATGGGCTTCCACAAGGTTATGCCTGGAAGGATTGAATTCAATGAATGACTCGGGACTATGTTCGGTGAAAATCATCAAACGTTTCATGCAAAGTCCAAAAAATGCTTACAATATACCTTAGAAGGAAGATATTTTGTCCAACTGTCGGCAGATCGTGAGTACAAGCCCTAAAATCTGAAGCAGAATTTTAGATTGATTTGACCACGAGCAATTAATTAAGGAAGTTAATTTGTGATTATGGACTATGGGAATAAGTAATGAATCGGAAGTAAGGAAAACACCTAGAACGATTACACCTTAATATTTATCAACTCGGTAGAATTTGACGACTAAAACGTCATTACGCATGTAGCATAGACATTACATGTTCAAGTTACCCTTTTATCGACGCTGCAGTCGTCAAAATCGATCGGGTAAATTAATCCTGACTTGGAAGCATATTATGAATTTTCTTTCAACCAAATTTTAAGCCCAATTTTTAAGTTACAACCAAAATATATGTTTTCTTTTCATAATACAGAAAATTGTTATCATGAAGCGTAGAAGGGAAATAGCTCCTCAACCGATATACAAACTATAGACTTTTTCCAAGACATTTTCTTTAAATGATGATTCACTTCCTAAAAATCTGCAAAACATCCCCTGGTTTCATCGATTTTATTGTAATTAAGTATTCATTTCACGCATGGCTGTTTAGCTAAGGTTTATTTATCACTGTCCTCTTATCTAATAAGATATTAACGAGACGGTATTCTGTGTTACTTGGTGGAAGCAAATCATATTACATGATAAATTAAGAAATGTGACTTTTATGATTTAATTACAAACATGTATCAACGTTTAGCGTCATCACAAGATCTGATGATACCACTAACGTTAAATAAGCTCATAGTTAAATATTAATTGAGGAGTTTCTTAGTTTTTCATTCAAGCTATAGGATATATTAAATTTTTTGATGGCAGGAATGATGAAATATTCTAAGGCACGAATAAGTTTATCTAATTTTTTCGGCACGTTTAAATTAATGTAAAATAGAATTTCAAAATTTTTATAATGTTTTAAATTGTATGACAGTAATTTTTTCCAACTTAGACTTGAGTTTAGCTCTAGTAATATTGCGGAGCACTCAGTAGGTGGGGTCTTTCTTCCCGACATTAAGCCATACGAGTTAAGGCGTATTTTTGAACAAAGGCTGCGAAATTTTAAAAAAAATTCCAAATTCGATTTACTCAAAAAAGCTGATCCGTATTCCGAGAGGACGAGATTGGTACTGAAAGCAAATGACGCGGGTGAATGATCGGTGGAATTGCTTCCACGCTATCCCCAGGAAGAGAGTCTATCTACTGCTTGCTTATATCTTCCATTCATCTCTGTGGCTCGGTAAATGTGGGAACACCAAGTAAGGGAAGTGGAAAGAATTCCTTTGCGGGCGGGAAAGGAATGGTTCAACGAACAAGGAATACGAAGTGAACATGAATCGAGATTAGAAATCAAGAGTATGGTGAATGGAAGAGCGCCGTTGGGACGTTGAATTACCATGACGGAGGAAGCCGTATGCGGTCCGTTAATAGTCCTCTGAATTTGTAACCGTCCCTTGCTGCTAATTACCGATCGCTACACGACTCACGTAAAAAAAACCCCACCGGAAAGTTGTTCGGAAAAAGTCAAATCTAGGCTTTTACTGAATTGGCTTTTACTTCTACATCTACATGCTACTCTTCGAACTACCGTATAGGCATTTGGCGGGCGAGGGGTGTTAGTACACCAGTCAGTTGAAGGATAAGGTTTTTGGAGGTGAAATAGTCAAGTGTATTATGGGAGTGTTTTCAGTAGAGCTCCTTTATAGATGGAATGTTGAAAGGTAGATCGTATGTAGAGGTGAAAAAAGAAATACTAGAGATAGATAAGACTTTGAAAGTGTAGAAAACTGCGAGAAGTTTCTCTGATTTACAACAAAACCTACCTTTACCATAGAAACGTAATAATAATAATTGTGTGCAGAAAGATTGAATTTTTGTGCCTATCTGTTTGACAATGTATCTCTCTTATTTTATTGCTTCATTTGGACTTAGAAATGCACTGTGAGGTCGAAATGATATTCTATGTGTCACTATGAAACACACCTGTACTTAATTTCTCAAGCAAACTAAACCTAGCGTGCAACCTCCGTATCTCTGACTGCTCACAACCCAATCGGTATTATGTAACAGTCTCTTTTGATTATTTCAAGCTACATACCGGTATTAATTTTTAAAAATATCCCATATTATCCCACATAACTCGATTAGGGGCAGATGGGAAAAACTTGGCACTCAAATAATGGCATTACAATCAGTTATAAGCGTCTAAAATGTTGTTCGGACTGTAGATTGAAAGTTAGATAATGATTTTCGATATCCGAAAAATTATTAGTAGAGCATCCTTTTAATTTTGTTGGAGTTACTACATCATATTATAACTCGAATGATTGATTGCTAGTAGAGAGTTCTCAAAGAGTTGATAAAATATACGAAAGTTGAGGAACACTGATCTTAGTTGATCCAAATACTAATGAACTAACTTACTATCTGTCATGTCGCAAATAATTTTTGCATAAAATTTACTGGTTTTTGGATTCATTATTTTCGGGATTTGTGGCTCAACCTTCTCGATGCTCTGATCATTTGAAATATTGAGTCAGAGAAAATTCGTTTACCCTTGCAATGAAATGTCTGTCGGCGATGTCCTCACGTAAGTTATGAATTTATTCCGTGACGACTTACTTATTCCTGATCCAAAATATGCCACAATAGTTATTTTATTTTCCGGCTATGATAAATAAGTTGAAATTCAGGTTCCTAAAATATCAATAATACCAATCGTTGCCTTTATTCAGTCGATATTCTCATCCGCATTGCCTGAGGAAATTATGAAATTCATTACATGGAAACTCATTACGCTGAAGTATATATTTGCTCTCGACAATTATTATAATGGTATCACATGACTAAAATAATAGTTTGTCACACATTTTTGTGTACCGCGTTTGTGTAAGAGGAATTTGATGGAATTTTTAATTTCCTTTCCCCCTGTATTTGATGGAGAATCTTCGAGAGATTTCTACTTATGACGTTGAAAGACAAGTCAACTGATCGGCGGATCTGGTGTACAAAAAATATCCGGGTTGGTCCCTAAAAGGCTGTGTTGTTGACCCATAAGAGAAAAAAAATGTGGCTTTGGTGAAGGTACCTGCTGTCGAGTTAGAAAGAGTCCTTATTGCTTCCTCCATGTAATTATCGCCATTTCTCATCGGCTATTTTAGGCTTCCCGACAGGTTTCGCCGACCTAAAGAGAATGCTTTGTCGGTCGATCTCTCTGCTTCGTGCCAGTTCCCTCAATATGTGCGGAGAGCCGCAACCAGTCCGTAAGCAATAATGTGTGTCTTAATTTTTATTAAATCATGAATACAAACGTTTTATTTCCATCTTAAAGTAGCTCGATATTTTTTAGTAAGAGCTTAACTTCTCATATACCCATCCTAAGACCCAATTATGTGGGTTGGTGAAGAAAAATGTGTAAAAACTGCCTTTATGTTGGGAAAACCTATTCGTTTAAAGTAACAAAAAATGCATCACAAATAGTCTCGGAAAAGTGGCTATGCAACCCTGACATTGGGAAAAAAGATCGCAGCGTTCATGCTTTGAAAATTGATATTTGTGGAAAGTAGGAATCACTTCTAGATTTTTGTGACACAAGAAAAACTTCTTAAGGAGAGTAACTCTTAGGTCAATAGATTATTGATTTTTCTGCCCAAATGAAATTAGGTTTTGAATCCTATCATTCTTCGCAAACTGTCGAAATAAACGTTGCGATATACGCGAATTATTGATTTTTATGCGAAAATGAAGGGTGATTGAGAGCGTAGCCACATCCATTCTTGGGTAGATTATTTTTAACCCTTTGTGCGATACAAAAGTTCATTTACTTCCTCCTGTCTCCTGGTCATCCAGAGTATGATCGTAAATGTACGTCTTTCAAATTTTCGCTGGAGCAATAAAGGCTTACGTTCATGCCTCCCATTCAGATAAATTGTAACATGTTGTTCCATCTATCCAAGTGGCTGAAGAGTCATGCCACCTATTCCATTATTCTATCAACTACGTTCAGCCTTTAGTAGGTGTATATCACATGTAGTTGGTTCAATTGACGGAAGTTATTGCATTCAGAGATTGTTTTAGTCCTGTACTGTGTTAATATTTTTGTTGTTTTACCACAATATTTGGGATATATTACTCAGTAAAATTGTTGTATTTATTTTGTTTTGCTTGTGAAATATATGATCTTCTTGTTTTTATTGATTGTATATCAAACAAACTTGAGTTCAAGGTAATAAAATTGTAATCGGAAGTAGTTTAATTTTTTTCGAACAAAACTCACTCCTGGGATCAGGGCAAGGGAAAAAACTCACCACTCACGTGGTTAACGAGAGTAATGGATCCAGTATTCATTACTAGGAGATGCCCTTTTTATCGTTGGTTGGAGGCAAGTGGAAAGGTTGAGCTGGTTACCAAGATAGACACGCGAGAAATACTTTGGAATGCTATGGAAAACGATCGATGGCAAACATGTGGAAGAGGCATCAAAAGTGGACGGAGGAAACTTTCAGAGAGAACGGCCTGTTGTTGAAGAGGATGGTGAAGGGGAGAACATTTGGTAAGCGTAATAGAGGAAGGAAGAGGATAAGAATGGCGGTGGTTCATAAAGAGAGACAGTTGAAATTGCCGCTATGTAGCTGAAGAAGGCATTAATGCAAGGTAGGTGGGCACAAGTTTTTTTCGGGAAACTTGTGAGTTGCCCTAAATTGTATTGAAGTATGGTACGACTCACCCTGCTATCTGATCTGTGGTGTTATTATGATGAGATCTTATCTTAAAAATTGGCCGTGAAATGGATTTTGAATTTTACTTTGGAATCGAATAAATGTAATAGAAAAGTGAGGGATGCGCTATGGTAAAGAACGCAGCTGGAAAGAATCATCTTGCTTGAGAAATTCAGAACTGGTGTGTTTCAGAGCGACACAGTAAACATTATCATGACGCCTCACGACATCTCTAGGTCTGACAGAAGCGATAAAATAAGAGAGATACTCTACCGAACAGATAGGTATTAAGACTCGTTCTTTCTGCGCACAATATGCAATCACAATAAAAACTGAGCCCCACAAAATACACTCCCATAATACACGTCACCATCTCTCCTCCCATAACCATATCCCTTACATTTATCCACGGCTGGTGTCCTAACACCCCCTGCCACACTCCCATGTGGTGGCTCGCAGGGTAGTACGTAGATATATGTGTAAATCTGTTTTGTTTACTTGATTAGTTATTTTGGGAGGTGATTGACAACCGAGGTATACCATTCTGCACAAGTGGGTAGAAACGCCAGGGTTGCATTACTATCGGAATGGAGGGAGGATGGAGAGAAGCAAGGCGTTGGTATTGGGTTAATCTACCATTTAGTTTAGGTGGGTAGGTAGGCTAGTGCAGAATTATTGGGGAATAGAGTAGAGAAACCCGGCATTTGCACTATCTAACCTACTTTTATTGAAAATCGCAAGTGAAATCAAAGTTAAACGTCCCATCCGTCGAACGAAGGCCTCTACTTGACGTGCTCTTTACAAAGCTCTCAAGCGCTGGTGGGGTTGGTTGGCTGGCTGTTTTGGGAGAAGAACGACAACTGAGGTCCTTTGCACCTCACCTTCATTCCCTTTCTGCCTTAAAATGTACCTTGTCTGCATGCCCACCTGTTCATAATGCCCTAGAAGATTATTTGGGGGAATCAAAGGAAGATGAGTGAAAAACCCGGCGTCAGCATTTGCCTCTTAACGAAAGGCAACAAGGGTCTTCGGTTTTACGTCCCTTCTGACAACGGAGTAGTACGCTTAAAGTTTTCTCCACATGGTACCCAAGCAGAGGCCTGGATTCTTCTGAAAAAAGGCAGCAATATCGGGGTTTGAACTTGGTCTCTCGGTAAAAGAAGTAAAAGAAAATGACTTCGTATTTTATACAATTTTTATTAAAATACCCAACTGGTTTCTATTATTCAACATCATCTTCAGAGGTCGTGTGTTAAGTACAGATGCGATGGCTTTATATATGTACGGGGATGTGAGGGAGATGTTGGGGGGGAGGGGGAGAAGGAATACAGGAGGGGAGAGGATTAAGTTGGTTAACAAAGCGAGGACAATACCACAGGAAAGCGTAAAAACAACAGCGCCAAATGTTAAAAGATGGGGTGAAAGGCACAGTGAAAACGGGGGACAATTTGTCTGGATGAAAATTGTTTAAAATCCTATGACTGTATGTTTTAAATGCTGAAACTATTTCAACATTTTCTAAAAAATCCAGTTTAACACCTTTGACAGAGAAATATAAAATAAAGAGGTTAAAACTAGAGGAGTGATTCGACTCCAGCAGATGTTTTGCAAACACAGAGTTTTAGTCATGGTTTGTAAAGCTTTTTAACTGTTCAGTCATTCTTATCTGAAATTTCCGGCCAGTTTGGCAACTTTGCTCACAACTCGCTTTGTTAACCAACCTAATCCTCTCCCCTCCTTCCAGTTATCCTTCTCCCTCAATCCCCCCCCTCATATCCTCCCCGTACATATAAAAAGCCTACGCATCTGTACTTAACACACGACCTCTGAAGATGATGTGTGACATCGAAACAAGTTGGGTATTTTAATAAAAAGTGTGAAAATACGAAGTCATTTTTCTTTTACTATGACTAAATTCTACAAATTACAATCGTCTGCAATCACGTATATACCGTCTCTCGGGATGGAATGTCAGCACCATACTCATAACATCAGTCATCTTCCAATTGGTGTGGATATTTCACAATAATCATTTTAAATTCCCTCCATATAACACTCATTCAGGGATGGGTACTCCTATGAAAAAAACCATTGCAGGGAAAGCCAGAACACTTCCCATAACACCTACCCGACCTTAAGCGATCCCACCGCAGAAACTCCACCACGGCCAAGATTTGAACCCGGATATTCAGAATGTGAATCCTGTGCCATACTGGCCACATCGCCTGCCATATCGTTGAGTAAAGAAGAATGATTGCAGTCCCATAGGCGAGGGTCGAGGTCCATTTGGGGGAGGGATTTAACGGTCACGGGGAGGGGGAAAGAACTTCCCTTGCACATGGGGTGCACAATGGAAGGGGAGGAGGAGAGAAGGTGGAGCCTTTTACGCCCTACGTGGCCCGGAAGGAGGGGGGGGGGGGAGGAGTGGCTGATATTGGGGTGGCGCGCGCGGAAGCAAGGGGGCGGGGTCCCTTGCCTTTGAGGCATGGGCGTCTCCTTAGCTCAAGGTTCTTTTTTCGTCCCGTGTGCTCCGCTTCGACGTGAAGGGGACGGGTAGGCATAGGTGATAAGAGGAGAGCGAGAGAGTGTTGTTGTCTGTAAGGGGTAGAGATTAGGGAGCGGGGGGAGGGGGGCAGAGGAAAAGTGGGTGGAGTTAGCGGAGCGACGGGGGAGGCGACATTGAGGGGGCGGGCGTGGCCGAGGGGTGTGATCGATGGGTGAGGTGTGGTCCGGCGAGGGTTGGGTATCGGGAGGGAATGCGAGGGCAGGAGGTCTGTTGCTGGATCGGAATTGTAATTTTAAGGAGTTCCGATCGCCTCTTTGCGTTCCCGATCACAGCCATCGCTTTGACGCCCCGAAGGCGCTTTCCAGGAGGTTGTGTCAGGGGGGGCTCTGTTTGAACTTTCCGAGATAATTCGATATTGAAACTAAAGAGTCAAACGCCGAGATGTTACACGAAACCGCAACCAATCTTACAGTTTCGTTACGGAACGAAACGATAAGCACTCTTTCTGAATATAGTTTCGGCTCGGAATGAAACTTTACGTAGGTTGGCTTGACTTTAGTTTAGTTATGGGAACGAAAGTAGAATTTTGAACGAAATATAACTTTCCGGAACGTTAGTGAGAAGTCATTCGACTAAAGTAAAGTCATGCGTAAAGTTTCATTATAAGCTTTCTTCCTGATTATAGTTTCGGTTCGGAATGTAACTTTTCGTATGGCTTGACTTTATTTTTGTAAACGGAACGAAAGTAGAGTTTTGAACTCAACTTTGAACTGTTCTCAAGGCTGAACTTAGTAGAATAATGAAATAGATGGCATGACTCTTCAGATACACTTAATAGTGATAATTTGGCTTACCAGTCACCAGAATAGATGGAAACATGTTACAATGCATCTGAATTGGAAGCGTGAACGTACGCCTTTACTGCTCCAGCGAAAATTTGCAAGGCGTAGGTACGTGTACGACCATACACTGGATGGCCAGGAGGCACGAGTATGGAAATGACCGTTCTTACTGCTCAATGGGTTAGGTTATCCATATGAATGCTCCAAACACATCGAAATGATGAACCATTTCTTATTGCACCGCGTGACTCCTTAGTTACAACATCGGAATCATCTCGAACGGTTCAGACTCAATCCCTCTGGTGAGTAAAGCTCAACTCTACCAATGTCAATGAACCAACTCTGATGATAGGGGAGCCACGGGAGTGACGGGGGAAAATACCTTGGCGTCACTTGATGAGTTTTCTGTGTGGAGAGAGACCTTACAGGCAATAAACAGACAATTTTAACTTAACCAAAGCTTGATATTTTGTTTACAATGGAAATTTGATCAACTTTACTTATTTTTCCACCAAAGCTGGATATTTTGTTTTCAATGCAAATTTGATCAATTTCACGTATTATTCAATTCTTCGTCCTGATATATTTTGTTTTTTCTCTTCCGTTTTGAATGCTAATTGCTAAGGTCATTTGCGCCATAGAGGACAGTTGAGGGAGGAAGGGTGGATAGAAACCAGGCGTCGGCATTAGCCTGCTCTTAACGAAAGGCGCCAAGGGGACCGCGGTTTAACGTCTCACCAAACAGACGGAGTACTGCACTTAGAGTGTCCACCACAAGACACTCAAGTTGAGATAGGGCTTTCTCTGAAAAACATCCTCCTCGACGGGGATTTGAACCCTGGCCTTCCGTATGCTTCCCCCACGGGCCTTATTCTGGGTCAAGGATCCAGTATTAAAAATTATTAGTAAGCAGCGGATTATCGGTTCCGGAGATAAGTTTGCTGCCACTCAACATTTCGTCCCGTTTCCAACCAACATCTCTCGCTGTAGCTTTCGTAGGTTATTACACCTTCTTTGCGCGCGGTCGTTATTGTGCAGTTTTTCCCAACAGATTGAGGATCTATCTGATGGAAGGCATCCATATCAAATCGCACACAATTGTACCTTCTCTCCGGATTTTTAAAAATACGAAAGCGGCTATCGGGATGACTCTAGGAGTTGACACGTATTGGAGTATTAAAATATCCTAAGGAGAAGTGCAATTGTATTTTATGTTTGTTTTTGGTTAGCAATTAGAGGCACATGGTTCACTTTTTTACCGTTCATGGAGCTATCTTTCTTTATTTTTGTTACTATTGCACCTATTATCATCAATTTTATAGTGAGTAAAATTTATAACGCATAGGACATTAAGTTACGCGTGCCCACTTGACCACGCTACTAATTTCGAACGTGCCATATTCAGAGAACAGGACTTCTTCCCCTAGTTGAGTAAGGTACAAGGATTTGTGGGTAAAAATCACCCACATGAAGCTCTTGGGATCTTTGGATCATCTTGCTCTCGCAGAAAAAAATTGAAACCACCCCGCCTCTCTCTATTTCCCTACCGGACGTCATGCTGAGATCACACTGACTCGTACTCTCGCACGAGTATTTCCCCTCGGCACATAAAACGGATCAAAGTATTTGAATCCACAGCCTTATCTCTCGGTTCATCTTATCTGTCGCTCCATTCTTCCGCTCTCCGCCCCTCCTCTCCCCCTCCCCCCTCCCACACCAAAGTTACGTAAATTCGGGGTGAGAGTGAGGGGAGATGGCAGGAGGGGTCGGCGGGACAGTAGACGAGGTGGAGACGGGGACCCGGTGAAAATGGCGAACCCACTCCATCCTCTTCTCCCCCTCCATCCTCTTCTCCCCCTCCCCCTCCCCAATCGCCCCCCCACTCATCACGCGCGGGCGACGATCCGGTCCAAGCGACCTCGTTACTCAGTCCCGCTGACAAATTGGAAGAGAGGGAAGGGAGGAGGGGTGTCTCACGCGAGTTCATAACACGGCGCAGATTTAACACGTGTCCACCCGGCATTCAACCCGCACCACTGTGATGCCTGCATATCTACCTTACCTCTCCCAACACTATTCCTCCCCTCTCTCCCCCCCTCATTCTCTCTCCCCCATTCTCTCCCTCCCTCCCTCACTTTCACTAATTTATCTGCGAAAAAGATCTCTCGACAACGTCGGCGGCTTCTCGCATGTAAATTGGGTCCGCGTTCGTGTGTGTGTGTGTGTTCAATAGCGCCCGGCCTCTTCTCTTTTGCCGCCCTTAAACAGAGAAACCCCTCACCTATCGCTCTCGTTTCCGTGTTCGTTCTTTTTAATTTATCTTCATATTTTTATTTCTTTTCCTTAAAAAAAAAGATTTTACAACTCTTTCGCATGTAGGCAGTGCGCGTGTGTCCAGTTGCTCCGTCGCTGTTGAAACGGGAGTGGAATGCCTTGCAGGTTGTTCCGCGATGGAGTAGGACGTGCGAGAATCATACGCATTGTCCATGTTCTCTCTCTTCTTTAACCCTTATTGCAAATGTAAGGCTTGGGTCAGATTCCAAACCAGATCCCCGAAGGCTCGTTGAAATGGGATGTGAAGTGGTGCTGCTTTGAACCGCGGTCGTTCTCTTCCTCCGTGGCCGCCGGCAAAACTCCCAGTAACTAAGGTCTCCTGCTGAAGGAAAGGTGGGCTTCGTCGCGGTTTGGAGTAGAGAGTACGGTTTCTTTATGGTCCCGGCGCTAGTGGGCGGATAAGATTTTCGCCATCGGCGGCGGTGCATACGGCAATGTAGGCTTTGACCAACTGGATGTACTGTAACGTCTGTACGTAAACGACTTCTGTACGTAAACGACTTAAATACAGTAGTAAAAAATTGCAAGCTCCTTCTTTTTGCCGATGATGCAGTAGTGTATAAGGAAATTAGAAATGAAGAGGACATCCAGTTTTTAGCTAAGGATTTAGATGCGATTGATGATTGGTGTGATAGATGGGGACTAGAATTAAATTTGAAGAAATGCGCGATTATGAATTTTTGGAAAAAGAATGGCTTTCCCCGGAATAATTATTGCATCAAAGAAAACAAAATATGTAACGTAGATTCAATTAAATACTTAGGCGTCACCATCACTGAAGACATGTCATGGGGGAAACACATCAGGGAAATAACTAGTGTAGCAAACCGTAGATTAGGATTCGTAAAAAGGGTTCTAGGCAAATGCGATGAGAGAGTACGAGAAAGAAGCTATTTTACACTTGTCAGGCCTCATTTAGAATATGCCGCTAGTATATGGGATCCGTACGAGGAAGGTATGATAAAAGAATTAGAGCGTGTGCAAAGGAGATCTGCTAGGTTTGTTAAAGGCCGTTATGATAATTGTATTAGTGCTACGAGGTTAATAGAAGAACTAGGATGGGAATTAATATCAGAACGCAGGTTAAAATTTAGGTTAAACCTTTTAAGTAAATTCGAAACAGAGTTGTTCACAGATGACGTTAGATATATATTGAGAATCCCTGCGTATTATGCTAGGTTTGATCATATTAACAAAATTAGAGAGATAGATTGTCGTACCGATAGATTTAAAATGTCATTTTTCCCTCGTACTATAAGAGAGAACAATAGGCAGCGTAGACAAGGGATAGGTAGGTGAAATATAGTTAGAGTAGTCTGTAGTGCATGATGCATGTAATAACAACCAATAATCCATTTCATATTATGTAGATACTAACCATCTAGCAGCATGTGACCATATTATCTAGCATATCTCCCTTAAATATCCTAGTTGCATGTCAATAGTGCATGTTTGGTGATCTTCACCCCCTGCCACACACCCTCGAGGTGGCTCGCAGGGTATCACGTAGATGTAGATGTACTCTTAAGGTGGGAAGAGTGATAATCGTGGATCTTAAAGTCCATATTTTAATAATTTTTCATAGAAGTCGACAAAAATTAAAGGCTATATTATATGCAGGTACATTTGTTTATACAGTGGAAATCACCATAGATGCAGTGACAAAAATGATACAAGAATTATATTTTACATTTGTTGCCTTAGTTAAATCATGTTATGAATGTGGATTTACGGCGCGGCGCTAGAAATTTGGGCAAATGTTGTATTTAAGGACGTATTTCAAAAATATTCACTAAGAATAAAACTTTGATATTCATCAGGAACCATTTTAGAGAATTAAAATGTATTTTTTCGTGTTTAAGAGAAAAGTTGAAGGCTTAAAAGTTAGTATAAAATGGCGATCATAAATCAGTCTAAAAAGGCTTGATACATTTCTGAATACGACAATATTTATATTTGCATGATTGATTTCACACCTACTGACGAATCAGTGGAGGAATAAACTGTTGATCCTGTAGCTGCAGGAAACCATTACAGCTGTTTTACCCATGGTACTTCATTGCGTGGTTTGATTAGTAGAAATCGGGAGAGCATGGGCACGGAAAATAAGCAGTTAAAAATATTTTCCTGTCCTTTTTATCGTGAATTTATGCAGCCACTCTTGAAAGTCCTCGCTTTACACGACACAATGCGTCACAATTAAGACTCGGCAAAATGGAACATGCCCGAGCAAATGTTCTGCTCTAAATTACTGTCGAATTATAATTCAATAATCCGTTCAAAAATCAACATGGTGTTGTATGTGCTTTGGCATGTTGAGGAGCTTCGCCTCGGTCGTTATTCGGTTCTCTTTATAATTGAAATTATTAAAAAGATGTCTCTAAACAAATTTGTTTTGATATCCCTACTCATTTTATAACTGACTATCAGGTATCTAATACTATTACATCTGAACATTACTTTCATCTGTTAGCGATTTTGTTCAATCTAGAAGCCTGAAACCCAATTTTAATCCAGTGAAGTGGACGATATGCGTGAAGACGTCAATCAATTGCAATGCTTTGGGATCCTGTTATCTGTACCTCTTCCTCTGAGAGTCGGGAGACGCATATGTAAGGAAGTGAGGGAAGATAGAGCCCTTTATTCAAAGAATGCATTAGGTAAAAGTTATATTGGAGTTTATTTATGGGTACGAACAGATCAGACCTGATAATGTCACGCAGCGATGAAACCCGGATCGTAAGAACGTAATAAATCTTTTGTGTAAAACTAAGCAAATCATCATTTCATTTAGATGTGGTTATTTAATTACTGGGAATTTCAGTCATAAAAAAACAAGATTTTTTTCGCCAATAATATTATAATTGCGTGGTTGGGTGAAGTTGACACAAAGGCCTGGACCGAAAGATAGCCATACATCGTTTGGTTCGTTGTAATTGACGCTTGTGCGTAGTGGGTTTCTACTCACGCGTTATCCCTCTGGAAACAGGGCGTTGCTTTCCCAAACCTCCCCGAGGTTCGAACTGAAGGAGCATAATAGTAAGAATGGCAGTGAAACAATGAGGGGGAGATGAATGTCTTTGTTGATGGTTTTACTTCGAGCAGCGTACGCATTTCCGCATTACATTACCTCTCCAGGCGCTTTTCAAACATGCGTGTCTCTGCCGACTTTCATTTTTATCATCAATCGCATTGTTTTGTGAGTATTTGTTGGGATCGATCGTGCTCAAATGTATTGACATATGGCTGCATGAATAATTTATGTTATTACGTTACGTAAAACTCACATATTCGCGTCATGTAATCCCTAATTGCACGTTTCTAAAGCGCCATGTTTGGGCGGAATGATACTTTAATCGCTGAAATCATTCTGTAAGTGATAATTGAAACTGAGCCGGCGCACTCGAATGGCTGTTCAAGGATCATGACTTCGAGTCCCGCCTCAGACATGGGCGTTATGTAAGCCTCGATGCTTGGATTCTGTGGGAACGTGATGACGAGATAAAAGTTGCCGATCGGGTTCATGGGGACCACGGACTAGGGAGCGTTCGGAATGCAAAAGAATATATCAACAGGCTAGACTGTCTCTAGCAGATGCTCTTGACGTGGTATTATGTGACCAACACTTAATATGCGCTGAAAAGCTACTTGTAGGTAGGAGCTAAGATTAGGAATCCTACTCCAGATAACAGAGAAGGAAATCAATAAAAATTTAACAAGCCTTTAGATAGCCCATGAACGACCAAATCTAGACTTTGTTGAACTAAATTAACCGATACATATTCATCTATAATGCAATAACTTCTTTATTATCTGAGTTATGGTGGGAATTATTCTTTCTGACTCTAATAAGAGTCTCAGTACATATATTAGGAACAAGTTTAATTATTTTCTAATTGTTATAACAATGAATATTTCTCATATTTGTGCCCATTAAATATTCTTGAAAGGATTAGTTTTCCCACGTGGGATTCACACTGATTTTACTTCGAATTAATTCAGCGGTTATATACCTCATTCCTCAACAAAAAACATCCAACTACGAGTGAAACGTGTCACATCACTTGCTAGTCTAATTAATTGTATTAAAGATTTTCTGCGATTATTTATTGTAGATCTGTAAAATGGAAACTTGAAGCTTTCACATGGCGGAAGGACGTCATAATAAACAAGATAAAAATTTGTGTCTTCCACAATTTCTTTAGCATCGGTCGCTAGTGCTAAATAAATTGTGGAAGTCACAATTTTTATCTTGTTTATTTTGTAGATCAATACATTAATTTTTATATTGAAGTGCTTCATGATAAAATATCTGAAAACTTAACAGCAATTCTAAATAATTGAATATATATCGTACGCAAGAATAACATTTATGTAAGGTGTGCTTTCCTCTGAAGGGAACGACGAGTCAATACTTGTATGTTAAATTGCATTACGCTCAAGGAAATCGAACAACCAGCGATATTCTTGAGTTTAAGAGTATTTGATGACTGACAGGAAAGACAATTTCTGTTCAGTTTATTTCAGCCTTTATCTCCTATCTACGAAGGTTGGTGATTCATTTATTAGTGATTATTTACGTCATCTCATTCCCTAAATTCCAATCTCTGGATTGATGACTACATACTCATGAGGATTGAGGGTTTGAGTCATGCTCTGCTTGTGAAGTTGAAACGGAAAATTAAATATCCGGTGCCCATATTTCTCGAAAGAAGACACTTACTGACTACTTTTACTGCACCAGTATTGCATTCCTTGTCAAAGGAAGATTTGTTTTTGTTTCACTATTATGAACGAATGAATCCAACACTCGAGGAAATTATACATGAAGTTACTGTCTGAGACTTGTGGCCATGATGTTATTTGTCCAACGCTCTGCAAATTTCATTTATTCCTCTGGGTGTCTTTCACGGCTCGTTGAGTTTCACAACGGTATGACTAATGCCCTCCCCAATGGAAGGATGCCCTGAAGTTCTGTCTCATTTACCATATGTACGAACGCGAAATCCTCATAGCTAATGTTGAGGCAATGTAGTTTGTAATTCTTTTCGCTACATTGAATTTTATTTGTCTTTGTGAAACGAGCATCTTGCATCAAAGTGTTAATGGAAGAAATTCCAAAGTTAATTCTACTCCTAACATTGGAGAAATTGGCATTTAAACATTTCGTTGGATGGTTAAGAGCTTGAAAGTCTGGTTATTTATGTACCTCAGTAGATGCTCAGCCTCATTGGCACTTATTACTTATTTGGCCCGCTTAGATAGGGTGTGGTGATTATCGGCAGCTATCAGTAAGAAAACAAGCCTTAAATATTACTGCTTTAGAGTTTATTACTTATTTGACCGATGATATGTGCATTACTTCTTGCGCGATGATAGTCCTTGCTGTAATTACACATATTGGTGAAGCCCAATCATCGGTGATATTGCAAATATTTCGAGTATTCAAGTCCTTAATAGTTTCAAGTGGTGATAAATATAACTCTGTGGTAATGGCGCCTGGAAATGATGCCGTAATTTAAAACTGAAATTGCGTTAGCTAAAGTGTTTTTTTTCACCGAGCTGCCATGTTAATCTTTAATGAGTACTTAAAGGGAACCATTTGTGAAAATAACATTGCCTTAAATTCGAAACGTTAAGTTTGTGATTCTGGTATTCGTGGCCCATGCAGTTAATAGTTTTCTTTGTAATAATGTTACTCTTTCTGGAAATATTTCGTGATGCGTGCAATATCCATGCTACGATTAACCAAGTTTGGGTGACGATTCTCTGCCACATCCCTCGAGTCGGGTGAGTTTTTAACAATCTTTCTAAATTTCAAGATTTCTTCTCCACAGCTTTTAAAGAAGCATGAAGCAGCTGGATTAATTTTTAGGTTTTCGATCTATCTTTTCTTTGATTTTCTATCTCCGCAGCAAGGCATGCTTACACGTATTTCTAAAGTCTCATCTCTTACGAAACCCTGAGCTTTGGAATTTTGCGGCGTCATACCTCGAATATCAGAGCGGGAGTCCATTTAAAAGACATCAGTTTCGTTCTACATTGAGGGGGCCTCCTTTATGCCATCCCGTCATTTTCTTCCTATGTATCCCCTGCAGTTTCGAAAGCTCCGCATAAAGAGAGCGAGAAGAATTGAAATTTCGCACGGTAGCCTCTCACCGGTAGCTTTGGGAGACGGTTGGGAGCAGGTGAGTGAAAGAGTGCAAGTTCGAGACAAGGTCAACGCCAGCGGCCGGTTTGAAGTGGCGAGCACCCTCTCTCTATCAGGCGGTCGGTCGGTTATTGCATCCCCTCGTCGTCTCGAGCGAGAAAGCCAATCAAGACCTCGGGCCATTGAACGCGGTATTGAATAGTATTACCATGATTACCGGAGACTCCTATTGAATATAGCATCAAAAACAGGAGTGTATCTCAGTTTTAAGGTTTATATCTGGAAATAAAAAAAGAAACTCTTCGGTAAATGGAATATAAACTTTAAAATAATCTGGGTTCGTCAGGATTGGTGGCTGGAGGATATAATAAGGGGCGATGGGTTGCTCAAGAGGGTGATAGAGGGAAGGATGTTGGGCAAGCGGGGAAGGGGAAGGAAGAGAATAGGTTTTGTGGACGGGATGGAGAGGGGTAGATCGTATGCCGAGGCGAAATAGGAAATACTAAAGGTAGTTTGGCCCCTGAAAGTGTAGAAAACCGAGAAAAGATTCTCTGAATTATACTAAAACCTACTTTACCGGTGGAAAACTATAAGAAAACGTAGTGAAAATTGGGCATTTTAAGGAAAAAGGTTCTATTGTTTAAGTAAATGCTCTTTATTTGTAATGATATATATATATCTATAATTACAAATGATAGATAAATAGAAATACTATATCATCTATAACTCTTATAAATTACGCCTGTGATTTTTATTAAGAGGCAAGCCCAAATGCTTGTAATTTGTGTATTTATTTCTGGAGTGTTAGTACCGCTACGTATTTTTTATTGATCGGATCTTGGAACGGATCAGTCCGTGAATGAGAGCAACAATCGAGGAGAACGACTCACTTGAGGAGAAAGGGGCGCCAAAATTTACAGTTCCTCTCTCGTGTATAAAAGCATTGTTTATTAATTATTGCCGGCAGCTATTATTTACTAACGTATAGTCACCGGCATTGGCTCTATAGACAAAATTACAGGGCTCTACATTATCAGGAAGTAGACTTAATTCTAATTACAAGTTTTGACCCAGACAAACAGCTGAAACTCAATAAGAACTTTTAATAAACCTTTTAAAAAGTAGATTTAATCAAACTTTTCTGTCTAATAGTTATTAGCAGCCAGGTATGGTAAATCAGATGCTGTTAAAGATAATTGGAGACTTAATCTTAGCCGCGTGTCGCATGTCTCATCTCAGTCAAACCATCGCTTAATTGAACCTCGAATATAAATTTAGATAGTTACTTGACTCGTATATATTTGTTACCTGCATGTATAAGACTTCACACGGGGCCGTGAGGCAAGGCAATATCTGCTCCCGGCTGTTAAGCAATTGTGGAGGAAAAGGGGATCGGTACGCATTTTAATATGATGAAATAAATTGTTTGGTGGCTCTTTGGCGATCTCTAGTGGTGCCAAGATAAAGGAACCAGTTAACCTTTCAGTATTGTTGTGTTTGTCCTTGTTACATGCAAGTGTGTGGTAGAATACACTGATTTATTGACGAAGTCTAATAATCTCGGAGTCAGAATTCAGCTAGTGTCCACTGAGTTTTTCCAAAGCCTTATTCACGCTTGCTTTCATCATGATTGATAACCCAGTAACGCTTTCTTGTTCCTCTTATTTTTCCTCTTTCTACTTCCCCTTATCTTGAAAAGATCAATATCTTTGATGTTTATCTTTTATTTTGGCTATATTAAATTCCTTAGTTAGCCCTTTCTCCAACGGGTTTCAAGTATATTCTGTATACATGAGGAGAGGCCAGTTTAATGTTCAATTTTGATGAGCTGTCAAGATGTTGTTTCAGTCTGCTCATCGTAGGAAGGATTCGATTTGTCAGAGGTTCTCGAGTGCATTTCGTTATTTTTTGACTTTATTCAATTGATTTCATCTGTTTAGTGCGCGTGTGTTTTGTTTTTCTTTACCCTTTCTCAATAAAAGTATTAAGCTGCTTTTTTCATGGTTTCATTATCATCTCCGTTCCTCACATTGTTTCGAAATGCTGAAAAGATCCTGAGTGAGTAATACACGATATATTTTAAAATTTAGACTCTTAAGAGCAATAGTTCCATGGGCATACGACTCAATACCTCTGATCGTGCGGGAGACTTGGTCGTTTATGCATGTTTAAAATTCAAGTGGTCCAAACGAACTGCCTTGTGCCACTCACTGTGTAGCTTATGTCTCATTTAAGTTTAATGATTATTATTCGTATCTTGACTGAATTATTAGATTCACAATGTAGGTGAAGTGGTCGCTGGTGAATCAAATATTCATTTCATTAACCGCTCGCTAAAACTAAGATATTTTTAGACCATAGAAGCACTGATACTTGCTGTACATTTTCCGAAAACGTTGTGGCTTCAATCTCAGTACATAATCGACAGTATTCAGTGAACTTATTACTAATAATTATACTCAGTACTTCTGCTTTATTTAACCTGGGACAGATGAGGCCATGTGGCCTCCTATACCCATGCCCCAGGGAGTATTACTGATTTTATATTGAAATTCTAGATGGTAGATTTATAATTATTTTTAGAGTTCACAGTTTTAGGATTGTTTTAATTCCTTTTGATAATAACATTTATTTTTTAGCTTGCAGTATATATTAAACGTTTATTCCTCGCCAAAATGATTCCTCCGCCAATAATGCTATCGTTGCACGAAATGAGGATCTTTTTCTCAAATTTTGACGCGAAAGAATATTTTCTAATTCTTTTTTCATCGTCTCCGCTGTCCGTCGATGGACGGCACGGAGGCTTTACGCCACGGGAGACTCGGGGTGGCGACTTTCCTTTTTATTTTTCGTCTGCCTATCGTCGCGGGGGCTCCTCCTTTGGCCTGGGTGGTTGGGAGTCTCGGGAGACGGGGGTGACGTAAGGAATGGCCAAGGGAGACTGGCGGGTCTGGTGGGACGGGAAAGGAGGGGCGGGGTAAGGAGATGGACCGAGAGAGAGAGAGAGAGTGGAGCCTGACATGGCGACCGAGGAGAGTGGGAGGGGAAGATGAGGTGTACTGGAGGGATGGGGATGCGCGGAAAGAGATGGTTGGGGGGGGGGAGGAAAGGGGGTGTCAGGTGAGGGCGAGGCTGGACGGCGGTCTGTCCCTTGTTGGCCGAGGGTTTGGTCGAGTGGCATGCATAAAATATCACAGCAAATAGTGAGCATTTTGCTAATTCCAAAGCAGCAGAAAGGTGATGCCCGAAGTGGAGAAGGTACGGTTTTTCGTAATTAAAAATAGGAAATACTTTGCTCAAATTTTATGAAAAATATTTTTTAGACTTTGAACCAGCACTATTTCGCAAAATCTCTCATGTAACCACTCGTTACGGGGAGGGAGAGGGATATTCGTTTGCGAGAAAAGATAAAAATATTGAAATGAATGAGTTCTCACAACTCACTATGGAAAATTTTACCGTCAGTGACAGACTTAAAACGGGAATTAGGAAAAGTCAAAGTAGAAGGGAGGAGTATATAATGAGGACCGATAGTGCAATTCTTATGGACATGGAACCAGCTCTATTTCATCAGAACTCTGATTAAACCAGATGTTACGGTGAGATTCAATCGTGAGCAAGGGCAGAGTCCCGGTCGTGTGAATTGGATGTCAGTACTAAAGTTGAGATCAAGTAATATATAACATCTACTAAATTTAGCAATCGTAATCTTATAAGATATAATCCTATTATGTAATAAAGGCGGCAGTAAGGTGATACCCATATTGGAGAGGGTTCAGTTTTCTGTTAAATTAACGTAGGAAATACTTTGCTCAAATTTAATGAAAAATATTTTTTAGACTTTACACCAGCTCTATATCGTAAAATCTCGTATTATGAGGAGGGAAAGGATTAGTCGTTAGCCAGAATCATTGTAATATCGGTGGTTTAATAAATGATTTCGTACAACTTATTATGGAAAATTTTACCGTTAGTGACAGAATTAAAACAATTAGGAAAAGTTAGAGTAGAAGGGAGGAGCATATAATGAGAACCGATTGTGCAATGCTTATGGACATGGAATCAACTCAATTTCATCAAAACTCCGATGAAACCAGATGTTAAGGTGCAATTATATCGTGAGCAAGAGCAGTTTTTGCAAATTAGTGGTTAAATTAACATTACTTTCAACTTGCTGGGGAAATTATTATCATCAGTGGCGGACTTGAAGATTCGTCTTTGCCAGAGATGTGACAGAATTGATTTTTAAAATAAAAAAATAATGCCTAAAAATCCACAGCACTTTGCTTCCCGTTAGTACCTCCTTGTCTAATATCTACATTATCCTACGAATTTTTATGTATCATAAGAGAAGTTTGTGTGTCGGAATTTTTATCTCCATAGTTTCATGGCCCGATATAAAATGTTTTAGGCCAGGCTTTTGTAATATTTCGATTTTCTTTTCGCTCATTTTTTACTCTTCAGTCAATATTTCCCAAATTTGGTGGATAATTGTCGATGGACTAATGTTATACAGTTAGTCTCTTGGTAGACTTCACTTAAAAGGTAATAATGTTTCGAAAAGTTACCTTTTACTTTTTTCTCATGGAGTAAAATTTGTCCCCAATCCACGGCTCGCGTGCGCCACCACGATTAGCATTCATCGTCACGGTTTCTAATGTTGCTCTCTCGACAGAGTTCACTTTATTGGATTTTTAATGCTTGTGAGCTGTAGCATAAATGCGCCCAATTGCCGTGGCGGGCGATTTTCACATCTATTGAAAGATGGAGATTGAGGTCGAGGGAGGAATTCGTGAGAAGAGCAATCGTTGGCGAGGAACAGCTGGTGATGTTTTCGGTCTCAGTGATCTCACAAAGAAAGTTCCAAGGTCTCTAAATCTTCAAAATTTCCATTCTGTTCGGTTCTCAGTGTATTCCATATCCAATTAAACGTGATGACCTGTAATGACATCTTTTTCGATTTTCCTGATATCGGGCATTGAGTTAACATGATTATCATCTGCAAAATTGAGCGTTCATTCGAGTGAGACCATCATATGGTAGATATGTTTGTTAATATTATGGGAATAATGGTCATATATTAAAAACTCTTTGGAGAATTAGCCATGAGAAAAATTCCGCCTGGACCGGGAATCGAACCACGGACCTTTGGTTTGCCGGACCAATGCGCAGACCACTACGCCATCCAGGCTTCCTAATTCCCAATGCAATTTTGGTGGATACAAGGCAATTAGATCTTAGGCCCTTGCGGTCCATCAAAGATGGCAACGCAAAGGAGAAGAGGACTTCAAAGAAGCCACAACCAAGAGTCAGTATCCTTCACCAGCACCTATGCCGTGCTTAGCCATTTGAAAATATTCAAACATGGCGGGTGAATTTTTTGAAGAAATTGCCATGAGAAAAAAGATCTAGTTGCCTTGTATCCACCAAAATTGCCATGGGAATGAGGAAGCCTGGTTAGCGTAGTGGTCTACGCATTGGTCCGGCAAACCAAAGGTCCGTGGTTAGATTCCCGGTCCAGGCCGAATTTTTCTCATGGCAATTTCTTCAAAAAATTCACCCGCCATGTTTGAATATTAAAAACTCTGTTCATCATCTGCTTACTTTAATCACTCGTTTGAATTGTGTCCTGTAATGGACCCATTCGCGTGAATTGGCCACAAGTACTTATAGTTGAGATCAAGTATTTTACTAAATTAAGCAGTCGTAATCTCATAAGTAGTAGTCCTGCAATGAATCGAGTAAAAATCAGATTGCTACGATAAAATTGATCATGAAACCGACGGAGAACTAGAAATTGTGAATATTTTGGGTAGTGACATAAATGGGTAGCGAATATTTTGGGTAGAGACAAATACAATTACTGAGAAAATATACTATTGAGTAACCACCCAAATTGTCATTTTTCTTTCTTTATAATTCATTCAATCGATCGACTTATCATTTTAAGATCCACCAAAATTTGAAATAAAAAGCAATTTTATACATACCTTGAAACCTTGCTCTTGGGGAAGTAGCAGTAATTAAAAATCAACATTTACTGTATTAAACCGTTTTCCATTTTATTCATCTCTCAGAACTGTTTTGCGGAGGTGATTGAGAACTAGATTGAATGGGCTATATCTTCTGCTCTTTCTTCCAAGTACATTGTCCCTCTCAGATTGACCGTAGCAGGCGGAGTTAGTGAGCACAGAAAGTTTTTTACCTCGAATAATGGCAGTGAATTGATCTTCAAGACAGCAAGCAATTTTAAGACAGTTAAACAGCGTTTTTACCGCAAATGACCCAATGAAAAACTGAGTGCACAACTTTGGCTTCGTAGAAGCAATAGAGAATTAAGTTTGACTCATTTTAAGAGAAACTTGTCTGATTGATAATTATAACAACGATAACTTAAGGCACATAATGATTGCCATTTGGTGATTCTCCATACAAATGCGTGACCATAAGAACTTTTAGTGGAGCTTTACGAATTATTTTCCGCCTCAGTGGCCGAAATAGGGAGAAATAGACTAGATAAAGTGAGTATATGTATATACGAATGATCGTTTTTGACGACCAGCTATCAAAATTATACAGTCGTAACGATGGATTTAAGATGGGAGTCACTGGAACCGCTTAACGCTTGCATCTCATTTTCAAGGGTTTCCAAGAATAACATTCACACCGTCGTAAAAAGCGGGAGGTGGTGTGGGAAGACCCATCGCTCGCTCTACATTCCCCTGCGGATAATTACTATCTCGAAGAACCTGGAATAATTTTATGTTCTCGGTCTCGACGAAGTGTGGAGAATCTCCCATTATTCTCATCCATATAATTAGGTTACGGGTTTGACAACTGTAAACGAAAGGGAGAAAGTTCTTTCTGTCAATTATTGCTGCAAACACGACCACAGTTAATGTCTCACAGGGATTAAAAGTAAAAGTAAAGCCTCATCCGTTTTCGGCCATCGCCTCAGTGAAAGGGTTTTTCCAAAATGATCATTGGGAATATTCAGTGCCGTATTTTGCGAAGGCGCTTTCAGAGCAAAAGAAAACCCATTTTTTCTGAATGGCGTACTATACTTTTTTAACGTACTCTTTAATTCTATTCTATTGCTTACAGTTGTATTTCATTGAGATATTCATGTCCTTATGAAAATTTTTGAAAGGAATCCTGACTACGGTTGTTATAATTCAAGTTTAAATAAACACATGCATTTCAACTGTCACAGAACTTCAATAAGCCTCAGAAGCACTACACATAAGCGAATTAAACACTACAGCAAATTTCCGTCATGTGTAAGATGCCAGAAAAACAAATATTCAAGACATGAGTAAAAGATATCTCACCAAATTCCGTTTTAAAATGCTAATGAATGCCAGAAATATAGCATCATATGATACTTTTCCTAGCTTTTCGCATCAATACAGTACACCTATGTTAAATGCTTGTGTACTGTATTATTTTGTACAAAGATACTGGATAGTACTATTGTAGGTTATGTGTATATGTTCTGTTTCTTATTTGATGACTTGTATTTTAATCACGGGTAATAAAGACCACTTCTACTATTGTGAAAAATCGAACAAGGGTTCACAAAATGTTCACGACAATTTCGGCTTCACAATGTTCACACAGCGTTTAAGGCGGTGGAAAAAAGAGGCAGATGGGTTAAAAATATTTGGCTGACTAGATTTACAGCCTCAGATGTTTGAACACGATAAATAAGTATTCCAAAAGGTTTGTGTTAATAAGGGGATCGGGTTTGTGTGGTGGCTAGAGTACTGGCTAACCATACGGACGGCCAGGATTCAAATCCCTGCAGAGGAAGATATTTTTCAAAGGAAACTTGATCCCTAATTGAGTGTCTTGTGGAGGGCACTTCAAGTACAGTACTCCGTCTGTCGGATGAGACGTTAAACCGTAGTCCCCTTGGCGCCTTTCGTTAAGAGCAGGCGAATACCGCCGCCGGGTGTTTCTCCACCCTTCCTCCTTAACCTGTCCCCTATGACGCAAATGACCTTAGTTGTCGGTCGCCCCCCAAAAGCCAATGTAATCCTTGTGTAAATAAAGACCCATCGCAGCATCGTGAAGCACTCCATTGTTACGTTTGGTGAATGCGTCCTGGAATCTGGTAGCCTGCGAAGAATTGGCTTTCCCGAAAACTTCCTCAGTATGATCGATTGGGAATAATTTTGGTTTCTAATGTGAACCTTTTTCATTTTGCATTAGAACTCAAAATGTATGCTGCCATTGGAGAACTAATTTCTCGTGTTCTTAGCTGGTAAACTATTGGGAAATTTCTGTCTGGATGAATTCTGACATTTGTTTTTTTAAACAGAAGAGTTGTTGTACGAAAAAGATTATGCTGAAGCTTTTCATCCTTCATTTCTCGACTGCCTTACGAAAAACCAGGACGTTGACCTGAGCCTTCGTCCCTGGTAACTTCCAAAATCCCTGTCTTACATTATCGAAAGACGCAGCATCGCTGAATAAATGAATTTCAAGAGTGCACCGGCAGGTGTTGCCTGGCCCTTGGCACTAGACGTTGCTCTTCCCCGAAAGACCCGCTCGAAAAATTTCTGTGAACGGCTTGGACCGACTTAATACGCCGTTGGCCTCCTCTAACCCTGCCTACCGCAGACTTAATGATTTACTGCAGGGAGGACGTTCCCCATTTTAAAATTGCCCCTTGAATAATAACATAAAACTTGCGGTAACACCGCCCTCCTGCACTTGCCCTCGAGTGCGGGCCCAATTTTATTTCCCTCCCCGGCCTTAGGAGAGCGGAAAGCGTGATTGAAGGCGGCAGTAATTTTAGGGGCGGCTTCCCTATCTATTGGTGTAATGCCGTGAAGTGAAACTATCCGTTTTGTGGCTATTCCGATAAATTATTTAGTTTGACGCTTTGTTAAAGCATACGCATACAGTATATATGCATCTACATCTACTTATTACCATTCAAGCCACCACAAGAGTGTTTGGCAGGGGATTACTTATCACCAACATGAACTACAGTGGAGAAATTTACTTTCATAATTAAGCACCACACTATCGGTATACTTTAAATGTTTAAGAACTACTAAAATAATCTATAATTTAACTATGAAAATGTGACAGAAGAGTCACACAGAGAATATGAAAAACATGGTGCCGGCACTAGTCGGCAGATATAAAAACATGCATTAGGAGGCATATGAATTAATCTGATACACTTCATCTACATCTGCATAATACCCTGCGAGCCGCCGCATGGGCGTGCGGCAGGGGGTGGTAGGTCACCAGCCGTATAAAGATGTAAGTTTTTGGGAGGTGAAATGGTGACATGTATTATAGAGTGTATTTAGTGGAGTTCAGTTTTGATTGTGGTCGCTTATTGTGCGCGGAAAGAACGAGTTTCTGTACCTATCTGTTCGGCAGAGTATCTCTTTTATTTTATCGTATTTGTCAAACCTGGAGATGTAGTGAGTAGATGTGTGAGGTCATTTAGCACCTTAATAATGATGCTTTAGTATTCGGTATCCGGATCGTGCATGTTGCTTTTGACCACAGTGGATTGTAAAAGTGATTATAATAAATCCATTTCATTCCTGTAATGAGGAGTCATGATAACATTCTCTGGGTCGCTCTGAAAAACATCAGTTCTGAATTTCTCAAGCAGCCTAAGCCTAACGTGTAACCTTTAGGTCTCTATGGGATTCCACATAAATTCCTCTAAATGTGGTGAGATAGTGTATGTATGCTTGTAGCAGTTTTTAACGAAGCGCGCTGTTTTCCTTTGTATTTTATAAATTTTTTTGGTTGAATCTTTATGACCAGGGTCCCAAATGCTCGCGGTGTATTCAAGGTGTGGCCTAACCAGTGCGAAGTAGCATCTCTCTTTCACTTATTCATCCGAGGACCTTCCTATTGTACACTTAACAATTTCTAATTTCTTTAGTGCTGTGACGTATATGTTTTGTATGTGTAATCCCCATGATATATCAGAAGTTAAGGTAGTTCCAAGATATTTTACTGTATCTAAAGATTTTATGTTTACTCCACCCACAGTATAGGTATGACATTTGTGTGATGACTATCTCAGGAAGAGAGCTGTGGTGCATTTGCTGATATATAATTCTAACCCCTACTCCTAGCACCACGAATGAATGTTGTTAAGGTCCGATGACAGAACTTAGAAGTCCGCGTCTTCGCTTATTTCACGGTAGGTAACTGTATCGTCTCCAAATAATCTGAATTTAATGCTAACAGCAGTACTTCGGTCATTAATTTAAATAATGAATAAAAGAGGGCCGATCACGCTTCCTTGAGGAACATCGGAACAACCTGTCAACTAACCTTATTACTTTTGGCGATGGATTTGACTGGATGTAAAGAGAGCGAAGTGTTATATAAATACTTGAGGCTAAGTAAATTGTTCAGTGAAAATGATTTCGCACATTCCAACAAATTGTAATGTTCAATGTACCACGTGTTTCACTCCACAGAGTTATCTTCAGGTACAAGACAGGTTAACCGTTAAATTTTAACCTGGGTTATCCTGCTACCCGTTCACTTTATGTTTCTATTTGTCATTTTGCTTAAATGGCAGAGTCGTATTTAAATCGATAATGTTTCACTGTGGACAAATTTAACCTCGTTTAAATGTGAGCGAGGTCTTTATGGATTCCTTATCCTTAAACCTTCGTTATGCGATTTTTTGATGTTTCTATAGCCCTAGGAAGAGAACTGGTTTCCAAACTCTGCATATGGAAAATATCCTAATTATGTCTAATCAAAAATACTTTAATACCTCACGAGATGTCTTATATGGTAAATGGCCGAACCATGTTTTCCCTTGGTCATTTAATAAGAGAGTGCTCAATAGATGTCTTTGATTCACGTACTCATATAGGGTATCCTACTCGCGGCCACGAAGGCGTGAGACGGGAAATGCTAAGCCACTACCCATGAGGAGGGAAGTGAGGTGGGAGTTGGAATTAAAATAGGAAAGTGGCGGCCATTGGATAAGTGGATGGATTAATTTATGAATACCTATGCTTGAGAGTAAGCTGAAACTCCTTACCATAGAGCAAGAACATTTTCCGAAATCAAAACTCTTTCCACTAGAATATTGACGATTTTTAGTTAATCAGTCAGGGAATGGAAATATATGCTTATCGGTTCACGATTATATCTTTAACTCATCTGTTACTTTTATGTACTGAAGGGTGATGACTGTAAATACTGGTGTACGTCATTAAAAGATTGATGGCATTTTCCGCACTGTTAATTAATCAATTTCGGATGATATGGATTACTGTTCAACATAATCGCAATATAATTTCCAAGGCGTCGTTAGAGTTTCTTAGGGACAGAAAGCATGATACTTTTTGGAAATTTCTTAATAAATATGAGGAGAGCATACAAATTTTAAACCTTATAGGATGTGAATGCTTTAAATAAGACCTACCAAGGGTGGCAATAGCAGTAAAAAAATGAAATTTCTTTTTAAGTTCACTCGCAAAATGCTTGAGTAAATGTTCAATTATCTATTATAAGTATTTGAACCTACTTTGGGCTGTTCATATCGAATTATGTCGATGATATCATCAGTAGGTAAAGTGAAATCACCGCTTGAAAAAACCTCTGGAAAAAGTTCTAACCCAATCAGCTTGTGCATTATTAGATACAGCTTAAAATTAATTTCAACCTAAGAAGTCAGTACTTAACATGTTTCCATTATTATAGTTACCTTATTTCCTGCTGTCTTAAATGGAATTATTCCTCTTGTCTCATAAAATGGCCCAGAGCGTTTTGGGAATTGTACTGGTCAAAATTAACTAATTTCTTGGCTTTTTAATGCAACCTAGGGGGTATTTAAAATTTTAGTCTCAAATAGTGAACCAGCCACAGTCGTCGGCAGATGATATTCCGATGTGATATGTCGAGGAACTTGAGGTAAATGTGAGTTTTTTGGACCTCCAATGGTTTAGTTGAGATGCAGGTATCTGACTCTCGGACGTAAATCAAACGTAACTCCCTTACCTGAAGCAGGATTTGAAGGGAGGAACTTAGATCCCAAGTCGGCGCGTAATCGATTTGACTACGGGGCAGAAAACCTTGTAGTCGCTAGCCACAAGATGAATCATTAGCTCGCGCTTAGAGTGCGTGGAGTAGAACGTGGCTCTGCGTTATACATTGAACTGCGCGCTGCTAGCGTTTTTTTAGGCGACGCCGTATTATATGTATATTCGGCTCTGAAGGCGCTCACATAATTACCTTATCCGAACTTAAAGAAAAGACTTGAATAATTATCATTTGTTTTATGCAGCAGTTTTAGTATTTTACATTGATTATCATTAACTAATTTGCTTCAAAATCTCATCAGTTGATTCAAAATATTGATAAACCCAGGGTTAAATCAGAAAACTAGAATATAAATAACAACTTATGCGCAAGGTACTTCTGAGAACTTACTGATTAGCCTTTGCCGGGGCGACTCAAATGTTGACTTAAATTTGCTTAATTTAATTGATTTATTACAGCAAAGCTTAATTTATTAATGTTGTTAAAAATTTAATTAATTTTTTTGAATGAATATATGATTACCACCGACAAGGATCGGCACTTGTTTAAGTAAAAAAAAGATAAAGAATGATGATTTGAAATAATTTCATGGCAACATTACTTATAACGTTTTTATTTGAGTTACTTATATGTTTCTAGATCGCCTCAATACATAGAGTTGCATTGCAATTATAAAACCTTGCGGAGTTTATTTTTCATAAAATTATGTAACAAATGTAAATGACATAAAAAGCCATATTTTTTAAATGAAAACATTCGTTTCAGGGCTTTAATATTATAAAAGCATGATCAATATAATATTTTTGTCAGAAGCATCTTCATAAATTGTATTCATTATTACTAAATGTAAGAAATTATTCCGTGCGCTGGGTTACACTTCATTGTAATTCCAATCCCCATTTGACGAGGAGATGAAGTGATGCAAAGATAGTCTATGATACGTCCACGGTTTCATTTGTTGGGGCTTAATGATATTGCTCAGTGGAACTTATCAGCCAGATGAAAGTGCGTTTATAAGAGCACAAGGCAATTGTATTCCATCTATTGAAACATGAAAATTTCTAATGCGTGTGATTTACAATCTAACCCACAAAGGGAACTATATCGTTTTTGAATTTTGATTCCAAGTATCCATAACAAATGCTCAAGTCCTCTTCAAATGCAAGTCTGACATAATAAAGGGCATTGTTATATGCATCAGCTGAGAAAGTCTCATTTACGAACACGGCCAGAAGATATTCAATAGGGTTCTGCGACTTCCTATTACTGCCTCTCAGGTACGGGCAGTTCTTGGCATAAATTTAGGATAAATTCGTTTGGTCTTTTGAGAATATAAACTATTCATAAAATAAGTATGTTCTCTAGCATCTTCTGCGGAAAAAAAGTTTCATATTTACTGGCACGAATCGATTAAGTGAATTGTCACGAAGATGTAAGAAGAAAAACGTATTCCCCGTAAGCGCCTGATTTGTCATAAAAATTTCAACGTAGAGTGAAACCTGCATTAAGCGGCTATCTCGAGAACCATGAGATAATGGCCGATTAAGAGGGTGATCGCTGAAGGGATGGTAACTTTACATGGTTCATATGTGTGGGAATTTCTTTCCGTTTACGAGAAAATTGCCCGCTTAAAAAGGTGAATGCTTAAGAGAGGTAGCTGCGGAGGAGAGTTTGGCTGAAATTACATATACATGGAAAATTTATCAATCCATCCAATTCAAGAAATGTAATAGGGTAAAAATAATAAAATAGAATAATACAAGAAGCCTTCGAAACCTAGTGCTGGAGGAGGATGCTGGAGATAAAATGGACGGACAAAGTAAGGAATGATGAAGTATACTGAAGAGTAGAAGAGGAACGGACCATATGGAACACCTTAGAGAAAAGAAGAACCAGATGGATTGGACCCACCCTGAGACAAAATTGGTTTATGAAGAACATAATTGAAGATAAAATGGAGGGAAAAGTCTCTAGAGGAAGACCCAGGAATAAGTTCATGGGCTAAATAAAGAGGAATGTAGATAAGAAGAGATACCAGGAGGTAAGGGAAATAGATATAGATATATAGATATTAGATAGAAAAGGGTGAAGGGCTGCAGTCAACCAATATTAGGATTGAACGACCAGTGATGATGAATAGGGTAAAAATTTGTCAATCGGTTCACTCCATTGGCAAGTGCATCACGCACTTTAGGAATAGGCCCATGACAGTGCGAAGGGGACCAGTCATTAACTTCAATACTTGCAGTAGTTAAGATCTTACGATAGGTGCAATGACCTGAATAATTTCAAGGCGGTCAAGCTGGGCATCACGGAATTAAAATTGACAATACACCCTTCTATCGCTCGCTGACGAGTATATCGACGGCGATGGCGTGCCGAAATCGGCCAGCAGCGACGCCCACCACTCTTATTTTATGTTTTGCATTACATGTACTTTCCGCACAAAATCTTCCGTCCTCCTCCGCAACAATAGATCCGCCCCTCTCTCCCTCCCACTCCCATACTTTCTCACCCTGCGAGGACTCTCCCGCGCGCCCTGAGTTCAGCGCGTGCGCGGGACAGGAGGGAGAGAGAAAGAAGAGAGAGAGAGAGAGACCACGTGACTGCCCACCCCTCCCTCGACTTTCGTCCTGGGGAGCACGGTGTGAGCGGGAGAGAGAGAAAGCGAAAACGAGGAAAAAAGAGATAGGGGAGGTCTGCCTGCCTTGGCTCTCTTCCCCTACTTCTGCCGGCAAACTCGGGGATCCGTTCAGTGGACCGCCGCTCCGCAGACGAGACGGTCGCCCTCGCTTGCCGCTGAAGCCGAGACGCGAGACCGAAAGAAGGTGGTCGGATCGGGGTCGCTCGCTCGGCGGAGTTAACGGCTGCTGCTCGCCGGAAAAAAAGCCGATGGTCGCGGGCGCGTCGTCGCACGTTGTGTCGGAAAAAAGGTCGCTCGCTGTTGATCGAGTGCGGGTGGGTGTCGAGTCAGCGGATGAGGAGGGAACAGCTCCGACGGAGCCGTGAAGAGGAAACTGGGCAAGCAGAAAGAACCACAAAGTTTCTCGCGTGTGTTAAAGAGGACAAGGACACTGTATTACTACGACCCGAAAATTATCCGAGAGCTCGCCTTAACAGAAACAACGACTCGGGTTCTCATGTGCGGGATGAGTCGACTCGGTGAACATTAAGTGGGGGTTGTCAAATGTGCCCAGCGGAGAAGATCGCCTAGGGGTGAAACGGAGGACGCGCGCGCCGGGGTTTACGTGAGGGAGGGGCCAGACGCGCGAACGATAAAAAAACATTTGCGTCCACCACGTCGTTGGAAATTAATTGCCCGACTACAGGCCATCCAACTGAGAGGGGGTGAAACGAAGTTTCCTCTTGGATTGGACCCCGTTTCCGTAATGCTTCTTGTTGGTGACATGCAAGCGGGACAGAATTAATTATGTTGAAAAAAGGATTTGTTTGAGCCGTGGAATAAAAGTGTTGGACTCTACCTAGATCAGCTGCTAGCCTCATCGACCACTGTTTTCTGTTCTCAATAAGGGAGAAGTGGCGTCGCTTGAAATACACACTAAGAACGTTTAGTTGCCGGATATTTCCGCCGATATTCTCCGGCTGAATTCACCTTCTGGACCTACTGAACGGTGAGTATTTTATTTATTTATTTTCTCTATCCCGAAAACAATACAGTTAGCCTTTTTAGTCTGATGTATTAACAATGGACGGACACGAAAAACGATGTCCTGAGTGGTGAAAAATCCACCCATGCGGCTCTCGAGCCTGCGACTTTCGGATTGGCGGGCGAAGACTGTACCCCGTCACCACCGGGGCAGACATGAACCCTTAGAGTATAAATTTGTGGTCAATAAATAATGACAATACCAACTATGTTTAAATCCACAGAGCAATATAAACTTTGTTGCATCGTTATTTATTCAATAATTGACTCATAAGGTTAAGCCTGAAAGGATTGAATTCATTTGTGGCCAACATTAGTTACGCGTAAACATTATGCAATATTGCCATTCAAAATTGATCTATACCTCCTAATTTTTCGTTTTTGTAAGTGAGAGACGAATATTTTTTTCAAAATAAGGGAAAACTTTCGCAAGAAAATCATTTTCGCCTCACCAGCCTATTTCTAATAGTTCCTTCAAAGTAGAAGTCTCCTTCTGTGGTCATCGTAGTTGTCAAATAGGGAGATTTTCATGGTTTTTCATTCCCGAGACCCATTTTGCGTCGCTGACGGTGTAGTCAATGGTTCTAGCGGGACAATTAAGTGGCAGTGCTCCAGGGCCACCTCGGCCGAGTCTCCTCACTCTCTCTCTCCTGGCACATAACCCCATCGGCGTCTCTCTTTCTCTATCTTTTCACCCTACCCACCCCTCCCTCTCGCCCTGTTAATACACTCTCCCCCCCACCCCAACTCCCCCCGGGTAATCCCGCCTCTCCCTCTCATTGCGGGCATCGAACTTCCCTCCACCTTCATTTGCTGCCGCCCTACCCTATTGCAATACCCACCCTTCCCACCTAGCACCCAACCTCCCACCCCCGACACCGCAGCCGCACACCATCCACCCACCTCCCCCCACCCCTGCATTTCCCCCTCCGCACCCACACACGGCCACCCACTCCTCCTACCACCCTCCCAGCCCCCCCCCCTCTTCCGCCCACCCTCATCTGTTTCCCTTTCAATATCTTCGCTCACACATTCCCCGGCTTCCAGTTTCCTCCCCCCCCCAACCTCCCCCACCGACCGACCTCAAGCACCTTCGTCTCTCTCTCTCTCTCTCTCCTCTTCCTCCCTTCTCGCCTCATCGAGCCCCGGCGACTGCCCCGTCGTCTCTTCTTCAGCTCGTCCCACCACAGCACCATCACCACCAACACCACGCCGCCACCACCACCACACACCACCAACACCACCGCTCTCCTTCTCTTTTGCTTGCCATCGGATTCTCCTTCTTTCCCTCCTCCTCCTGGCCACACCACACTGTCGTCTTCGACGCTCGCCTAAAACCCCCACCCCTCCTCTCTCCGTTCCTCTCGCAACCCCCCCCCCCCGAGGAATCCTCCCCCGCCCCGTCCCCTCGTCTCCACACACTAACCCCCCGCAGGTTCGTCACGCGAGTGTAGTAGGGAAGAGGGAGGGATAGACAGAGAGAGAGAGGATGGAACAAACTGTGTGGAGAAGGTGGATGCAATTGGGAAGGTAAAGGTGTAGGAAGAGTCGCCTCTGAGAGGCGTTCAAATTTGTACGTACATTTGGTGAGTTTTTATCATTCGCTTGCCAAATGAATACATTCTAACATATTGGCAAGGTGCTCACTCAAGGATCCCGTATGTAAAATGCTACAGGAGGTTGAATGCAGTCGTATTTCCCGCCACTCTTTCCGAGGATACAGCTCTTTAAGAATTGGTTCTATTTATTGCGAAGAGATCCATGAATATTAATTTCGTATGCCCTCAAATGTTTCTAAGTATGTGTAAAATTAGCTGCAAGAGATGCAGTAATATTTCCCATCTCTTTTGACTCGGGAAAAAATCTTGTTGGGATATTTATTGTAATGGCGTGTTGTAAATTTTTATTTATCCAATGCATAATCACGCAGCTCTTTGTTGGCCCTCTCCGTCACTAACTTCCTTTTATTAGCGATAGTCACCTCTGTTCATGGCTTGAATTGTTACTCCCCCTGCCATACGCCCACACGCCTTGCGAGGTATTATGCAGATGTAGAAGTGCCGTCACTACAGTGAATGCGCGAGCGTGGTGGTAGGAAGGATGACAGGGCGATAATTTTCCTTTGCATTAATGTCTTATTCTCTCAAATTTTTGCAAAGTAGTAGTATTTACTTTGATACCGGTACGTAAATCATGCGTAATATTTGGGTATTGTTTCTCCTAAAATAATCTCTAAAGCCTTGTGAATTAATTGTTTCCATACCTTTGCTTCTTCTTGTGGAGTCCGACAGACGGAGAAAAATAGCTTCACAGGATATAAAGGTAGACTCTTCTCCTGAAATCTTTGACTGCAGTCGTATATATATGTACGTGTCCATATAGATTTAAGAGACGAAGTTAATCTGGAAATACTTAGAGTAGGCAAGATTATTTGTGTGTTGTATTTTTAAAATATTGAATAGTGATCCATTTAGTTGCCGTTGAAGGTTTACATGACCCTTTGTCCTGGCGACTTAAAGTAAAAAAGGCCTCAACGAAAGCAGTCCGCGTGAATACAATTTTAACACTTTGATTGCTTATCAGTTTCCCCTTTTCCGATGGAAATATTTGATTCAATTTATTCCTGTTACTTTTTACCTGTGTAGAGCTTGACAACTTTTGATGATTTAATTATTTTTTGTTTAAAATATTAGAGTAATATAATCGGATGGAATCCCTAATTAAGGTTGCAATATTAAGGAGAGTCAAACTTTCTTTAGAGAGCATAGGGTTTGAAATGAATCATAGTCATTTGGTATCTTAATAGCTTTTCATTTGTCCTCATTCGCATACCATGAAGATTCTGTCAACTTAAGAATTTATGCGTTTAATCCTTTTTAAGTATCTGTCTTATTTGAACACGACGTTTATTCTCCTACAGTTCAAAAATTTTTGTCATATTTTTTTAAAAGTTGGTAGTTCTTTGCATACTAATACTGGTTCTTAATGTATAATGCAAGGTTTATGAGAGATTTCAACGGATGAAAAGTGTCATAACATTTTCGAGAGTCTCGAAATGCCGTGAGAGTATTGTTTTGAACAATTTTTGAAATTTGACGGCAACATTGAAATTTCTCTTCTAGGAGTTTTGTCGTATAACACCTGGCTCAATGTATTTTATACATTGGTATGCAATAATTTAGCTATATAAGAATAATAAGGATATGATACGAGTCAGACTTCTATTTGATTTTTGAGATTTTGCTCCACCCCTCTCCTACCGCTAAATTGATTCTGCAATTATCTCTGATTAGGCTCTTATTGTGATATGATTGTAAATACCTGCCTCATTGTGTTTTATTCACGTGTCTGTTATGATTAAAAAAAAATAAAATAGCATAGGATTTGATGCGTTGCTGACGTCTTTTGCATTATTGTGATTTTGATGTGCTCTTTTTTTTCTTCTTCTTCTATTTCTTGGGGTTGTAGTAGAATTATTGTTTAAGGGTGCGTCGACTACTGCGGTCATTTCGCACCACTCTCGTCCATAGGTAATACCAGGTTTATGTAATTGAAGCTAAATCGTTTTAGTACTAATGTGAGATAAAATTTGCATAACGTTGTATAATACGCATATACATATAAAAAATTTATAATTTATTAAAAACGTTTATTCCTTTTAAAAACGCAATTACTCGGGTGAGGCATTCGGGAGAGTCACCTAGGATGTGTCCTAAGGTACCGTTGACCTTGTGTTTATCTCGAAAAGACCGGTATTTTTCACACTCCGTCAGGATGTGTCGCACACTCAAGAGGGGAGTCGCACTCATCACACCAAGGTTGTGTCTTCTTCTATTTCTTCCCTACCACGTAATAGATTATGCAACCGTCTCTGATTAGGTGATTACAGTAATTTCATCCCCTAAAAAATAGATTCCCCAAAAGTATGGCATCCTTTGGAATGAAAATCCATTTCAAACACAAAAAATATGTTTTTATTCGAGGATGGATCGGAAGCTACCAATTCAACTATTTTGGACAGTGCATAATAGATATCAGAGACGTGGAATGGGTCTCAAAAGTCTAATCTCTGCGCGTCCTATATGAAGCACTGTTTTACCTTTTGAGTCCAAAGCCACTTGGCCGCTGAATCAATCATTACCGCGAGCGAGGGATTCGCTGCATTGCGTCCCCTTTCGTTGTGAGCGGGTAAAGAAGGAAGAGCGGATTTTCTTGCTCACAAATTGAGCAGTCCTCGCTTCAGCGAAGCATAAAACCTCGGTATAAATTCCTTGATGCTTCGTAGATCCCCTGTTGACCTTAATAGACTTATGGATTTTTTTCCCAACCAAGCGGCCTCTTTTAAAGTTTTTTTTCAAATAATCCTAGAGTTATTTATTTCATCCCAGAAGCCCACTTTTTTATATTTTTGAGACGGAAGGGTTCTGTTGCACGGTAAAATGGAACGCAAAACGGCCTTTCGAAGGTCGACATTTAAAATGCAGCGGGGAGTGTGTCTACCGGCGGAGACGTTTTGTCGTTATATCAGAATACCGATTGGGTTCCAGATTTTTTTCGCTTTCTTCGCCAGATCATAGAATTTCGTGAGGCCCGGGGTTGTCCACGTTGTTCATCGATTCTTCTCCCTAATCTCTTCATCCTATTAAGTTTTCTTGTATAAAGTAATGTCATTTTCGAATAATTCCACGAAGTAAGTAATTACAAGAAAATATGCGATTCAACTTGAAATTCCCGGCAAATTGTGTATTTGGGTTGTTGAATTCCCAACTGATTTTGATATAAATTATGTAGTTTTCATGCAGTTTCAGATTTAATGCATTGTTTTCACTGGATTTTCCACAAAACGTTTGCTAAACATGATAAATAGCGGTGTAATCAGGATTTTTATTTATAATTGCAATCATGTGGTAATTCAGCTTCCGATTTACGATGTCTCCCCATATTGATCCATTGTCCTTCTAAGGCTTTAGAACCGCCGCTTCTATTCGAATTAAATGTAATTATCTGAGAACGCTAATATATTTCTATGAGTCAATTAAGCTGTTGTCATCTTCAGAAATGTGCTGGAGATAAACACTCCTTTTTGTTGCCTTTTCACAATTTGAGATTAGAATTTTAATTCCGAAATCCTAAAGTGCTCATTTTGATTTTCCAACTCGATTCATCATAACTTCCGAATTTCCTTCAGGAGCCATGAGAGCTTAAAATCTATACCTTCAGTGAACCTCAAACATACACTCATATAAGATCCCCAAACAAAATTAGCAATACCTACGCCTGAGATGAGTCGGCCACATTTTTATATTTAATGAAATTCTTGTATTTTTCCTCGCAATAATTCGTTTCAATGTTGAAGATCTGGTAACTGGTATCTGGCTGGCCTATAGTTGTGGAGTGCGTTCAGAATAGTAGAAGAAAAAAAGGACCATATGGAACACCACACAGAAAAAAATAACAAGATGGATTGGACACACCCTGAGACAATGGGTTTGTGAATAACATAATTGAAGGCAAAATCGAGGGAAAAGTTCTCATAGAGGAAGACCCAGTAATAATTTCATGGGCCAGATAAAGAGGAAAGTACATAGGGAGAGATGCCAGGAGGTAAGAGAACTACCATTAGATAAGGAAGGGTGGTGGGCTGCAGGCAACCAATTTTAGGATTGAACTACCAATGAATATTTGTGGAAAAATGTGAAACTGCCCGCAATATTCGGTCTGAAATAATAAATGGACATTATTTCCCAACCCCAATTGAAACAGATCCTCAATAGGAAGTCGTAATACTTCCTATTTTTCCCTGAGTGTGATATAACCTATCAAGTTTATTTTCCAAATAAATAATCCAGAGGATTACCTTAGACTTCATTTTTACTGGAATGCTCAGAAGTATCCCGGAATTCATCTTTTTTTTTAAGGATTTTAAGTAGTACGAGGATTGTGGGATGGACATCGCACCGAGCGACGTGGGCAACCACCGTGGAGAGCGGCAATCATCGATCAATAATAACCGCAATTCACCGCTCAATTGCTCTCCCTCCTCCCTCCCCCCTGTGTCCCCCTGTCCCGCTCGATACACTACGCACAGAGAGAGAGAGAGAATCGGCGATCGGCGGCATAAAACAAGCTTTCGCGAGCGATATACTCCGATACTCCACATTTCCCGCTTCCCGGTGCACTCGAGCTTTCCCATCGTCATCGCTTCGGGTGTCATCTGGTTTATCTCCCCCCACACCTCCCCCTGACTAACACTCCGGCCAATCTCGTTCCATCGCTCCGTTGAGGGCACTCGCTCGCTCTGGGGATCCAGTCGATGGAGCCAGCCGACTGTTGCCCCGGAAATAGGCCACGGTCGCCGCCTTTTTGGCCCCTCACACCCTCCTCATTGGAGTAAAAAAATACGTTTCCTCTCTTCACTGCTCCAGCCTCCTCTCCTCCTGATAATGCATTCAAACTCTCCCACCCCCTTTCTTCCTTCCCTCTTTCCCCTCCCTGCTTACTCTTTCACGTGCACCTCCTCCCCTCTCAACAACACCAAGCGACGCCGCTGCCGGGGCGTGGTTGGTTTCAAAACAGTCTTACTTATACCGTACTTCTTGTGTCTGCAGTATCCCGCGGTTCCATCGTGGCGTGCCCGCCACTGAGTGGGCTTAACTCATCGAAAGTTATTGAGAGATGCGGACGAAAAATGGTAAAATCGGGTCATCACTTGGTCGAGCGATGAGGATATTCTCTTAACATATTTAAAAAATATTCCTCCTACGAAGTAATCGATGGAATAGAAAAAAAGAGCTAGAAGCCAAGAGGTGGGTTCCAAATTAAATTCAGTTGGTTAGGTAGCAATACTTAAAAAAATGCAGTATAATTACCCTGTCCCCAAGACTGAATTCGTGTTGGTCCATTGTGGGACAAAAATTTTTTTATCTTGCATAATTTTCTGAACGCTTCGGAATAAAGTTTGCCTTTTCGCCACTCCGATGTAAGCAAGTTTGACTGATGTAAAAGCTGTCCAATTTTTCAAATGAGATAATGGCTCTATGAAAACCAAAAATTGTTTTAAATTTTAAAGAAATGTTTTTTATATTTATTCGCTAGAGACAATGCTTCTCAAATAAATACATCGCATTTATTAGGAACACTGTTGGTTATTGTTTGCCATTAAGTGTAAGTCCAGCCAGTGCGACTTCAGATAAATATTGGTTTAGCGTTATTAAATAAATGTTTTAAATAGATGTACCATTAAATATCTAATTATGGTTTTTGTTGATTTATTTCAGGAGTTTGAAAGCAAAAGGAATAGCATTTCCATTTTTATCGGAGAATTCCTGAGAAAAAGTGTTTTCCTATTAAATATTTTAGCTGGGTTAGCCCAAAAATTTTCATAATTTTTTCCGCCAGTCCTGAATAAAGGCTTTGTTTAATTTGTTTAATTCCAACAGCAACTACACTGTGCTGATTTTCTCATCATAACCCTTGGAAAATGTTATCGGAGATCGTTGAGCTCACCATGGTCAAGCCATAAAGTATACTCAACGGGTTCAGATGCACTGAACTTTACATGACCTTCAAGATAAAATTTCTACCTGAACTCCAGTCAAACTTCACTCTGATATTTGTGACAGTGCAAATCGTTATCGGCGCGTACCATTTTGTGCAATGCTAATGCTATCGAATGACCTTCTTTCCTATCGAATGATATTAATGTCCCTTTTTCAGTTGAGCGGTTTTGAGGTGTGCATTTCTGGTATTCACTCCTAAAAGTGGGAAGAATAACTTAGTTTTTCATGTTTGTTACTTCTATCTCCGTTTACCCTCCCTTTTTTCCTCCAAACTATATGAATCTCCGAAAATAAGATCTTTAAACTCTATATCCCTGGTTGGTTTAAATATAGTTAAAGTGACATCAGGTGTCCCGCAAGGAAGCGTTATTGGCCCACTTTTGTTCATTATATATATAAACGACCTCTGCTCCCGAATTGGCAGTAAAATACGTTTATTTGCCGACGACGCTGTCATATACCGCGAAATTAGTGATCACTCTGACTTTGAAATTCTGTCATCGGACTTAAACAACGTTCATGCGTGGAGCAAAGAGTGGGGACTAGAACTTAATCTGATCAAATGCACAGCGGTGCATTTCTTGCGTAGGACGTCCAACTATCCCCATGTATATGTTGTGGATGGCGTTAGCATAAATGCGACAGATGAAGTGAAATACCTGGGAGTTACGATAACTTCGAACCTATCGTGGGGGGCACACATAAGAAATATTTGTGGCAGAGCCCTGAAGAAGCTAGGATTTGTCAAGCGTGTTGTGGGAAGATTTTCGGATGAAAAAGTGAAAGAGAGGTGCTATTTCGCACTCGTCCGGCCACACCTTGAATATGCAGCGAGCATATGGGATCCAGCGGAGAAAGACCTAGTCCATGAACTTAATAAAATACAAAGGAAAGTTGCGCGATTCGTCAAAAACTGCTACGGCCGAGCAGAAAGAGTTACACAGATTTTGAACGATTTAGGGTGGGAGCCGCTAGTGACTCGGAGGCTACGCGCTAGGCTTAGATTGCTTGAGCAATTGAGAATGGATATCTTTCAGAGCGACACGGAGAACATCATATTAGAACCACATTATATTTCCAGGTCCGACAGAATTGATAAATTAAGAGAGATATTTTTTCTAACGGATAGGTATGGGAATTCGTTTTTCCCCCGAACAATTAAGGACTTTAAATTAGGCGGAACTTTGTTTTTGTTTTTTCTTTTCTTTTTTTTTGTTTTTTTTTTGACGGCTGGTGTCCTAACAACCCTCCGCCACACGCCTTTTGAGGCGGTTTGCGGGGTAGTATGTAGATGTAGATGTATATTTTTCACCTGAAGATGTCGTGACACGACGAAGGTCGTGAGAAACAAAATCAAAGCATAAACCCAAGTTTCTCTTTTCATTTCGCCTTCTTTCTCCTCCTGCATAATAAGTTCTACTGCTACGAGCGAACATATAGCATTTTACAGCTTTTCGGGGGATTACGGTGACACTCGGAGACTGCACGCTAGGCTTATTTTGCTTGAGAAATTCAAAACAATTGTGTTTCAGAGCGACACGAAGAATATTATTTTGACGACGTACCAAATCTCTAGGTCTGACAGAAGCGAGAAATACATTGCCGAGCAGATAGGTGCAAAAGTCCGGCCTTTCCACGCACAATAAGTGAGCGTAATAAAAACTTAGCTCCACTCAATGCAATCCCATCATACACCACACCATTTCACCTCCCAAAACCTTATCTCTACATCTTTACACGGCTGGTATCCTTACGCCATACGCCCATGCGGCAGCTCGTAGGTTATTTTGTAGATGTAGTTATCGACTCAACCTCCTCCTCACCCCCTCGCAGCCACATTTCATCTGGCATTTGCTTGATCCCGCCTCGCGCATTCACGCCTTCACGCCGCCATTTCTAGATTCTCCGTCCCTCTTCTAGATCTCTCGTTTGGTGTAAGGGCCCGGTGCCGAAACCCATGTCCATTTCTACCAGGCGGGCGCGGAGTTAACAAAAAAACATTGAAGATCTAAACGAAAAGAGATCGGACACGCTTTTTGATGCAGCGCAACTGCCCAAGTGTGTTCTCTCTCTCTCTCTCTGAAGTTTTTCAAAAGTGATTATGAAGCCTGCGGGGCAAGAGGTGGGTGGCGGAGGGTGTCGCGCACGAGCCCCAAGGAGGTAGGGCGTGGGAGTGGGTAATGGGGGGGAATGGTGATGTAGATGGGGAGGAATGGGAATGAGAGGTGCGAGACGGGTATAAGAGGAGCATGAAATGAGGAGTTAGGATGGTTGGCAAGAGAATGTGTATGTTGCCCAATCTCGACCTTCTCCGGGACACATATGCCTCCGCCTCTTCCTTTCTCTCTCTCTCTCTCTCTCTCTCTCTTGCGATGAGTGCTTAATTACACGCATGCCAGCACTTCCCATTAGGGGGTGGTCATCGTCAAAAAATAATATTTCGTATGATATCTGAGTGTAAAAAAAATGGACTTGAGTGAGCGTTTGGTCTCCATTTTTCCCATCCGAAAGGAGACGGGCAAGGGCATGTGCGTCATTTATAAACGCTGCGCTGGAGAAAGGTTGAATTACACCTTTTCGTTTAAAATATAGTATTCTACGCATTTTTAAATTTACATTTAGATTTCTCTTCGTAATAATATGATATAAATGGTGTTCGTTGAATGTAGGATGTTGAGTAAGTGAAAAAAGAAAGAAAGGGAAAGACATTTATAATCAGAGGAAGGAGGTAGGAATTCTTCCGTACTTAAAAAAATTAATTAGAAGGTAAGTTTTAAGCTCATTAATTCATTTGTTGTTCAATCCTAAGATTGGTTGACTGCAACTTATCACCCTTCCCTATCTAATGCTATTTCTCTTACCACCTGGTATATCTTCCCATGTTATTTCCTCTTTATTTGGTCCAAGAACTTATTCCTGGGAAGTTTTAGGTGTCGTTTAAAGTATTTTAGTCTTATACGCCAAGTTTCAGGTATTGTTTAAAAATTCAGTATCAATGAATATTTTTGTAGCCCTTTCAAATCATTGAGTAATCCCAATTAATCTCGACTCGTGAAATTCCCATTGTCGTTATAATTCTGCTAAAGTCCACCTGCCTTTTCATTACCATTCGTATTTCTTGTTAGTCACAACCTCTCATAGCATTATCCAATCCTGGTCCTACTCAAATTTCTGTCACCTAGTGTACCCCTCTTTTCCTTTCACTGTCTGTCGTCTGCCACACCATCCGCTATTTTCTCTCATCCTTTTCTCAATGAGTTTCTATGTGTAATGCCAAACAGTAACTCAACTCTCAGGCTACATGACCGAGCCAGTAGACCTCTCAATTCATTCTTTTCCATTCCATTCCAATGCACCCGATAACTCACTGACTCCTTCCCCATATTATCCTACTTTCACTTCGAACGCTTCTTTATAGTTCCATTACCTATGCCTTCAGAAGGCATTTACGTGTGAGTGTATCTTGAAGTAGGGTGTTTATAAATAAGTTGTCATTTATAACATTCAAGTGAAACTGTTAAGCTTATTGATATTTCTGCCTTAAAGAAGGCGTTGTGAGGGTCTGTTCCGTAGAATGTACTTAGCGAATATTCCTAAATCTCCTTCAGTTGAAAATGATGTGTGGTATTTCATTTTCGTCTAGGAATTTGAGTGCAAACACAATCATGTATAGCCCTGCACTACGAAGTTTTATTTTTGATATTGCGTTTAATTTCCACGCTATCCAGCCATCGTTGAATATTTTTGCTACCGTATAATGGAAAAGCTAAGTAGTAATAAATGGAAAATGAAAACTTTATTTTTTTCCACCAATTCATTTTCAGGAACCTGAAATTAAATTGCCGGAATAAAGCAAAGTTTTCTTTTTTCATTATTAACAATGAACTTCCACAAAGTTGAGCCTGAAACCATTGAGGTCAAGCTAAGAAGTGTTGCAAGTTACTTTATTTTCGCTAACATCGTTCCTCTCAGTCAGAAAAGCGGGGTTCATTTTCGCCGTTGATACCCTTCGTACGCGTATTCAGCGCTGCATTTGTTTCCTTTGTTCCTCCCGTCCTACCATCGCCACATGATACTCTTCTGCAGTTTACTGTCCCTCATAATGTAGGTCTCTACCCGTTAATGCTGCGATCAGGGTCATTATGGAGGGCCGCTCCCTACCAACCCTTTGTTCCATTTCCTTCCTTGCCCTTTTCCGCAACCCTACCTACTCCCCTCTTTCTCCCATTGTTCGGGTTCTCCTACTCTCTCCGTATCCCGTGATTTACTGCTCATTCATGCAGTGCCTCATTCTGGACCCGGTTGCACCGTGGGCTTATTGCGCCTGACAGTGATTACGCATAGTCTTGTGCTTATGACGAGTTTCTCGCGCATGACCTAAACGTTATGAGGTAATTCGAGAAGATAACGAGAACGGGTCTCCTGGGACTCCGTTCCTCTTTTAATTTTCTCGTTTGCAGTTTCATTGTAGTCGGCGCCGTCTACAGTCTCTCCAACCCTATTGTTGGGACTTGTGAGTGAAGGACGATGCTAAAAAAGAGTGCGATGCAAAGCGAGCTCTTCATACTTTGGTAGCAGATCTCGTCCATATTTTATTTGTTCGATTCGCATTTTTCGCGTTACTCATTTCAGTTACCGTGATAAATCAATGCCGTTTGCTCCCTTTATTGCTATAATATAAGATTAAATCTAATTTAATGACCTATTTAACGAGTCATGACTCGATCAGATAGAATCTACTTGCCTTCGTGCTCTTATTGAAACTTATTAAGTCACAGTTGCGCTGTGGGAAAGAGCGTAGGAAATGACATGAGAGAAATGAGCCGAAGAGTTCTATTCCCTAATAAAAGAAACAATATTTCAGCCTCGATTACTCTTGCCATCATTATCATTTGCAACTTCATTTAAATGTCATCAAACTATTGGCCTTTAAAAATTTCAATCCCCACAGCCTAAGAAAAATATAAAGTGTTTCAGCAGAAATATCTTTTGGGAGATTAGGCGATATTTTTGAGACGCTTAAAAGGATGGAGAATCATTGTAAATTATTTAGTAAATGGGAGAACAGCCGAATACGATAAATGTGATCCAATTCGTCTCAAAGGTGGGAGGAGACAGTGGTAAAGAAATCGAGAATCAGATAAGCATCGATTCTGCCTCCTGAATTTAGTTATCGTTTGCTGCTGTCAGGGTAAGGAGCCACGTGGTATTAATATTTAAGGGCGAAATCATGTTATTTTAGAATCACGGAGTATATTATTTCCGATTTGATATCAAAGTATACAGCAAAGTATACACCACTATGGACACGGAAGTAAAAAATACGAAAGTGGTGACGAAATGGGATCGATTAATTTGTTATACGTAATCCAAATTTTTTACATAACTTATATTGACACATGGTATATCACATGAAATTCTTACTTCGGTCACAAAATATTTTGGTCACTTTAACCAGGCTAAGGAAATGCGCACAATTTTATTGTGTCCCAATGACTTTGGACACGGCTCGAAATGAACCCTGAACGGATTTCAGATCGCGTCCACCGTTTGATTCCGCTCCATTTGTCCGGATCATTTACCCTCGTTTCCCCCAACGACATGCCCCATACCCTTCGCCCCAATACGTCTCTCTTGAGGTAGCTGTAACCGTGGATCTTAGAGTGGACTTTTTTGCAATTTTTGCGAGCTGAAAAAATTCTCAAACTTCATAAAATGTAAATGCCTCCGTATAGATGCCAGGACTCCCCAAACTGTCGGTAATGCAAATTATATAAGAGTTAAAGTTTAAATTTTTCCTTAATTAAAGCATTTGATGTTAGAGTTTTTGGCGTGAAATTCGAAATTTAGACGAAATTTACTGAAACATGTTTTTTATAAATGTGGTACTCAATGTGGAGCCTTGCTATTTATTATCAACAGTTATAATATTAGGAAATATATTAAGATGCGTTTTGGAGAAAACTTATAAATGTGTTACCAAATGATTACGAAGTTCACGAAATATATAAAGATGCGCGCTTTCGATGGAATATTATTATTATTAAGTGCAGGGCTGCAGTTAAGCAATCTCAGGATGGAATATTATTATTATTAAGTGCAGGGCTGCAGTCAAGCAATCTCAGGATTGCTTGACTGCAGCCCTGCACTTCCCTACCTGCTGCTAGTACCCTTACCACCTGGTACCTTTCCCTATCTAATTTCTTCATTATTTGGTCCATAAACTTCTTGGGTCTTCCTCTGGGGACTTTTCCCTCCATTTTTCGTTCAAAAATTTTGTAAGGCTTTCTCTAGGTTCACGAATGCAACATGCAATGGATTGTTTACATATATTGCTTTCTCTACCATTACTCTCAGGAGGAGTACGGTCTCCCTGGTACCCCTGTTTTTTCTAAATCCAAACTGGTTTTCCGAGATGTTGTCTCCAATTTTTCTTTCCATTCTTCGGCTTATCATTCACGTGGATGGAGAATGCCAAAATATATCTAAAATAAGCAAGCGAATTCCTGCAGAATGAGGTGAATTGAATATAATGAATTTCTGTCACATATATTCCTGGGCATTTATAAGGTGATAATGCATTGGTTTTTAACTTATCCAGTGTCCAAAAATTGTCCTTAAAGTTGCAATGTCCTGGTATTAGGATTATATTTAGGAAATTGATGAACTGGAGCACTGTAGTTGAGTACACCGTTGATTTGGGCAATAGTGGCATGATTTAGTATCACTGGATGGCACTGGGTCTTCCACTCGATGGTGTCAGTCTCTCCATCTTTCTCTTCATCGCAGGGAATGGGAGGCCAGCGTAGGGCTGGGCGGTATTTGAATCCCAATATCCAATATACATATTTAAGTATTGAAAATGGACCAATAACAAAAACCTGAAAATATTGGCATATTAGAATATTGGAAATACTGTAATATTGAAAATAATTAAAACATGAACTACTGATAAATTGGAAAATATTGAACATAGCAATATTAAAAGGTAAAATTAAGAGGTTAAAAAAACAAAAATGGTGGCATAGGTGTATTAAAACCGAGGGGGGTTTTTTCGAAAAAGGGACTTTATTAACTATCTAAAAACCTGTTAATAAAACAAGAAAACCAGTGTAAGCTTTTTTCCCCAGTTATTGCTATCAATTATGGTGGAAAAAAAAGTACTGCACTGAGTGCCACGCGCGCCGTCTGCTTTCAAAGATTATAGTGCTCTCCGGCCACCCTCCTCGCGGGATTCAATTATTCAATAGTTGAATTTTTGACATTGGTAATCCAATATTTCAATTGCAAATATTGGTTTTTCAATTTACAAATTTGCGCTTAAAAATATGGGTTTTTCCGACCACCAATATCCAATACAGGGTATTGGTATTAGTTGATCCAAAATTGTGATAATGGAATCCCAATGTTAAAAAATATTGATATAGGAACCAATATTTTGGAAAACCGTCCAGCCCTTCCCCCGTTTTCATCCTATTGCCTATGCGTCTCTCTCTACTACCCCTCGGTCTTTGATTCACTATTCCCTCATCGTCGCCGTTCCTAGAACACTCGCTCTTCCTTTCCTCCGTCTCCACCGCCTGCCTGCCCTCTCGATGTCGAGTGACTGGCCTTTCCTACTTCGCCGTCTCAAGGAATGCAGCCCGCCCCGAGCAATTCTCCCCGTCTCACTCCACTATCCCCCCCTTCCTCTATTCTCGCTTTTCAATCTCTCCCCCGTTCTCCCCCACTCATCACCTCACCCTCTCTCCTTGGACGTCTGCTTCGTCCCCCCCCCCTCCCTCACTCTTGGCGAGAGGCTAAGGCCCTCTGCTCCTCTTTTGATAATTTCTTTAAACATCCTCCCCATTATCGATATTTGTAAAGCATTCACCATCTTATTTCCCTCCTTCCGATTTGGTGGTTCCGTAAGACATTATCATTTTGTCTACTTGCTCGGAAGCCTACTGCCAATTCATCGCGAGGATTGCATGACTGAATTTTAATTATTGAAACTTCAGTAGTAAACTTGACCAGTTCTGTCTCCGATGGGGATATTCCGTATAGTTTTTTTTTCGTTTGCTTACACCGAAAGCTACTGCCAGTTAATGGTGAACACACGATATCAGCATGCTAATCATGAAATTTCCATCATAGACTTTCCACATTCATAAATTTAGGGAAAGTTTAAGTATTTTCCTTTTGTTTAAGATTTCGGCTGTCTATTTAGAATCATAGTCATCATTGTGGGTTTGAATCTTTATGAGACGAAGCCATTTTTCATCCTAGAGCTGCGTGATTGTTTTTGCAATGTGATAGCGGTGGTTCAAAGGTTATGCGTGTTCGCCGGTGACACCGAGAGGAGTTTGAAGTACCTTTTATTTTTCACATATTCTTGGAGAGTATTACCAAAGTTCATGAGGTGCTCGTGCAATAGAGATTTACAGCTAGTAAATATTACGGTTTCGTATTATTCCATGTCCACTTCAGATCAAATTTGAGTCTGCTAAATTTTCTTATGGCTATAGATATGTTTTAGAATAAATTGAAGGGGCGAAAATGTCCTGTGGAAGGAGCATGCGACGAGCAAATAATCAATGCAGAATCTATAGCGTTATTACACTGCCTAGTCCTGTCTTCAGTATAACTGTATCGTTATTGACAATGGTACGTCGGGCTTGTTGTGAGTGGTGAATGCATGGAGTGACATGAAAACACAGAGGAAAACTAAAAGATGATGCATTTTCAATGTCAAATTCGGGATAAGTGCTGCAGATGTGTGATTTTCATTGAAGTTGAAGTGTGGATTCCTCTTAAAGCAGTTTGGAATTGAATATTATCTAATATTTCCTAATTCTACATCTTCATATCATCCTTTTCTAACAAAGAGTCATTCAGATATAATGGCCGGTGCTGGATTTCCGCGTGGTCTGAAGTAGTCTGTTGGAAAAGCCCAGTGGGAAATTGTTTTCCACCACATGATAAGAAGCTAACTGGAAATGGCTGTATTTGAATGTATTACAAGGACACTGTTCTCTTATAAACTGTGCTTGCTTTTCTTTGATGACCTTGCAGAATCGAGATAATCAACGGGTTCATAGAAAAAAAAAACAAACTAAAGAGGTTTAGTTTAGCGTCAAAATTATATTAGAATTCAATGGAGTTGAAACTCTGCGTGAAAATGTCGTGATATCGATATCCTCACATTGATCGGAGAGCCCATGCTTGTCAGATGTCAATTATTGAAGGCTCGTGATCCTTATTGACAAATACTCTTAACTATCCGAAATAGTGACGGAAGTCGGAAGATAGCAAATTTATGTCATAGCCTGACGTCATGATCTCATTCTTATACACTCATTCAGACTCTTATGTTGGTTTGGCGTTAAATGTTTTGCTAATTGCGTGTTAATTTTTTCCTGTGACCCTAAGGGCTGTTCTATTGACTATGAATGTTAATGCATAAAATAATTCATTGTGTAATGATCAATTAATGGCTTCAGATGTATCAGCCGTCGGTTTAGATGGGTTGGGAAAAATCATGGGCGTGTTAACCGATAGTCTTACGTACATCGCTGCTGTGGACGAGACAAGTGGACGAGCACCTGCCGACTGGGGCTAATTGACAAAACAGACGCGGAATATCTACTCCGATAACGGTTCTCGGAAAGTTTTATACATTCAGGATGTTCTGAGAATGGAGGTTACCTAAATGTTTTAATTACCCGCTCCCTTAAAAAAATATAGACCTTTTTTTTGGGTGACAAGTGTGTTTTTATTATATTCTTTTTGGCTGCCGTCGAGGTAGGCTAGTTTATGGCCATTTCAAAAGATTGATCGAAGCGGATACTTGAGTTTCTTTCACAGTGAGAAAGTGATCAGATGAAGTCATTGAAATTCAGGGAGCTTACAACGAGTAGTTTTTTGTTAATAAGTTCTTGTTAGTAAGGTTCAGGGCTTCAAGTTAGGCAGCAGTTCATTAACTCATATCTAGGTAATTAAAATGATGCTCGAAGTACATGTCATTCGGATCTGAGTTTTTTTTAAGAGAAAAATGTTCAACTATCGTGAAATGACACTGAACCGTGATCGCATTTAGTGGAGGAATCCTTTTATCAGCTGAAAAATATCGTCATGTTCAATTTTGATAAAAAAATTTGGAAAAAATAATAGTTCACCTTACCATGAAGAACGTTTTACCTGAATAAAAGCCAACATTGATTGATGAGTACCCCTCTTTGGCGATTCATGTATTAAAAGTACAAGTAAATCAGAAGTTGTAGTTTCTGCTATACATTATGCATCAGCTCCAAGAAGCTCATGTTGGTGTTAATGTTTTTACGGCTCGTGTTTGCGATTCCGTGTGACGGGGGTAAAGAGATGTGAATTTTATGTATCACTGCACCAAAATAATGTATGGTCACATTCCTTAGTCTGATAGACTAATGGGGTGGTGAGTAGTATTTGGGGCTTGAGACTAGAGTGCAGATCATTTATTTGTAGTGTCCGTAATTACGCATATACTGCGGAAATTCCAAAGACTGGGGAGTAATCCCATCAATCGCCCTTATGAACGTAATAAGTAATACGATTCCTTAAAATAAATCTCAGTAAATTAATACCCCGTCACGACCTGTAGGATGAATGCTTTCTGTATAGCACACCAAAAAGTATGCCTAGTGAATCCAGAAGTCTGGGCTGAGGCGATGGTGGTGCCATAAGGCTCCACGCCAGTGGTGTGTGGCGGTCCTTAGAGATCGACTTTAAATGTCTGGAGCAGATTTAGTGAGTGAGGATCTTGGCTTTGTTAGATTGTTCTGTGTGAGCTGGAGCACCAAGTTACTTGTGGGCGTCGAGGGCACGGTCCTCCTTTACTCAAGAGACTTGCCGCGAATTTAATTGCTTCAATAAAGTTGAAGGTTGCATACGCGCAATCATTAACATGTCTCGTTATTATTTATGGGGTTTCCATGCTCTCGGTGAACCATATGGTCAAAAAGTTTCTTTCATACTCCCCAATGAGAATACGCGTAAATATCCCTGTCATATGAATCCACGACATTGATGGAGGAGACATTTTTATGGCAATAAATTACTCACTTGTGATTGGGCTGCTAAAGATGCCACGACATGATAGACATTAATGATTGAGTGCAACGATTTCTTCTTTTGATTAGGGATGGAGAAAAAAGTTTAAGAATTATTGGTCGCCGACTTTCTTTACTTCAGGTACCGCTCTCAAGTATACACAGCTGAATGCATAAACAATGTAAAGTTAAGCTGAAAAAATAAGAAGTTACACAAGTAGTGGAAGTAGCTTTTTTTTCACCTCCAAGTTTATTGTCAACATTACAATTGGCTTCAATGAGTTTGCTCTTTGTCAGTGCAAGGTAGGCTATTTGAGCCTTATCTTTCCTCGCTGATTCCAAATCATGAAAAATTAAGTTTTCCCTTTCTCGAAGTTTCAAACGGCACTGAAAACTCGGTCGTAAACCATTCCACGACTTGGTGGCTGTTACTATTCTTCACGTCCATGCAAACTTAATTATCCATTTAGCTGTAGCCATGCTAAACAGTAAATGTTTAAAGGCAATAAAATGTTCTCGTGGAAGAACTTAATAGGGTGCAAAATTTTGAGCTTTCATGGCGTCGGCTTCTAAATATAATCATTTCCCTGGAGGTGGAAAGAGGTAGACATCTTAGTTAAATATCAAGATTTCATTTCATATGATAATAGTGTAATAATGGTTTTGAAAGGCTTCAAGATAGATCCATGACGTTAAATTTAGGTTTTATGGAGTAGACTCAAGGCCGTTCGTTGATATTTAATACATCTGTTTGCGATTGCTGATTGAGTTTCGATTTTGAGCTCCTTTCGGATTCACGGTCAAGCATATCCCGCTGGTTGCATCCTAAATCGTGTCCTCATTCACTCTTATGAGGTACAAGCTACAGTGAAACCTTCCTCCGTGACCACCTGTCTTAAGCGGTTACATATCTAAGCGGCAGATTGTTTACGGAAATGGAACGAATTTCCCGTAAAAATAAGCGTTGCAAATTTTCCCTCCCTTAAGCGGTCACCTCTCTAGGTGGCCATTATCTCATGGGTCCGGAGTTGGCTGTGTATATACAGTGAAACTTGAATTAAGCGACCACTACCACCACTTAAGAAGGAGGTCGCTGAAGGGAGGGAAAAGTTATATAGTTATATTCTTTATTTGTATGGGAAATTCATTCCACATCCGAATAAATCGGCCACTTAAAGGTGAGGTGACCGCTTAAAGAAGGTGGCTGTGGAGGCAGCTTTCACTATACTGAGAAACTTGTATTAAACGGCCTCCACCGGACCCACGAGAGGTGACCGCTAAGGGAGGTGGCCGTGGAAGCAGCAATAACTGAAGAAATTTCATTTACGACCGCTTCCGGGCGAAAGAAACTCGTCGAAATCATCACCAAACCAAATATTTTATGCAAATTCGAGCTTTATTGCAATGAATTTTCTCTGCCAATAGTTATTGGCTCAAAGAACTAACTACTGGTTATTTTTAAGCGGTATTTTTTTTATGTTTTGGGGGATTGGGTTGGCGTGTTGCTAAACTTGTCCGATTACCCGGGTCCGAGTCTCGGCTACGGAAGATTTTTTCTATGGAATCCCGATATGGTGAGCAGATTGAAATGCAGAGCTTCGTCCATCAGGTGTGGCGTCAAACTCTGAACCCTTCGACGCCATATTTGACCGCAGACTGAAGCCTACGCCGCCGGGTCTCTGTTCACCCCTACATTGCCTATTAAATACTACCCTTATTTAAGGCTGTGGTTTAGAAAAGTTTACGGTAATCGTTTGTCATCAACCAATGCCGGCAATTGATGCAATTAGGGAAGAGATGTGGCATTAAGACAGTTTCAGCGAGAAAGTCACTGAGTTATAATGGAAACCTATTCGAATATACGTTATGATTTTTTAGCAGTTTTTAGCAGTTGTAGGAAGTAGCATTTTAGCAGCTGTAGGAAGCATCCGTTACATATTGCATTACTAATGGTGCAATAATATACTTTTATATGACTGAAATTATAAGTAATTCAATAAAAAAATCAATAAAAGACATTGATTTGACTCATTTTGTTCACGCGGTACGTTTAGAACTCCTTCACAACGGAAGGTTTTTTTACTTCTCTGGAGTAAAGGGTTCTAAGTACTGCAAATACATATGATTACATATTAGCAACGGCTGATTCTAGTTTAAGCAATGCTACTTGTGTAATTAATAAAATAGATAAAAATGAATATGAGATTGAAGATCCTGTATTACCTAATAATATTATCCGTAAGTGTCCTGCAATTATATTTTCTGCTAATCGTACTCGTAATCATAATTCTGAATAAATTACTGCCGTAATAGCATAATTTATTTTCAAAAATGATAGAGAAAAATCAAAAATTTCATAATGTCAATTTTTTTGACGAGATCTAAGTGTTAGGAATTCCTAATTATTTTTTAAATTAGGTCTCTCTTGAGTGCATAAACATACCATTTCCCATGTAAAAGGGCTTATATTTTACGTCAAAAATCTCGGTTAGTAGTTCGGTAATGGGTTGATATTTTGGTATTTTTGGAAGGGTGAGATATTTGTCATTAAAATGAGAAAAAATTCATTGAATTCTAGGTGAGATTATGTTCCCCTAAAACTAACTTCATACGTTAATACATTATATAAAATATCACAATTGATGGCATCTTGTGGCTCGCGTAAATACTTGGCAATAATTTTTTTTTCCCCTAGGAGCATGTTTACTCACTATCTCCCCCATGAATTGGATCGATCTTATGAAAAAGTTTCAGGCGTAACTTTGTGGAAATATTCAATATCCATACTGGTAAGAATTATAAGACGATAGTAACTTTCCACACTGTTTTAATACCTAATAATTAAGGACCTCGAGAGTGACATTAAGTGTCGAAACCATGGTCTGTGCTTATTAAAACAGTGTGGAAATTTACTATGGTCTTTTCATTCTTACCAGTATGGATCGATCTGTTTTGATTGCATTGTCTGTACTTACCCAATAAAGTTCCATAGCGACTTCCCCACTTATCCAAAAATGGCGCATATTACCTCAGACATTGATTTCCTCTCCAGATAAATAAGAAAAAACAAGGCATCTCTCAGGTGCGACCAGTATAATCTCATTTGCGAACGCTTTCGGTCGAACGCTAACTGTCAGAATCGTCTCAATGCCCAATATTTAATGCGAATTTGATATATTTTCCGGGCCATCCCACCTGCCAACACCTGCTGTGTTCTTCGCTCTATTTTTTATGATTCTTTGCGTCTCGTTATTCCGTCCCCGCTGCGTTTTGTTCCCGCCTCATTTGACGGGGACCATGGGGGACTCGATGGTAATTCCGACTACCCAATTCGCTAGTTATCTCCTGTCAAGCCGGGCCATAAAGAACTCAGGGTGCGGCCAATCATGGTCCACGAGAGAGCATGAGGTCGGTGGGATAAGTGAGGAGGAGAGACGGCGGGTGGCAGAGTGTGGTTTTAGGGAAGGACGGGGAGGCGGGTGAGGAAGGAAAGGCCGGGGGGTTGGTAACTTAGCGGGGTCGGACCACCCAAGGAGGACAGGGAACTGGAAAAAGTCATCCGATTGTGGTGATATTAATACAAACATGGAATCAAGAGGAGCTCAGTGTATTTGGGAGCGGACGGACCGTGGAATGGAAACTGAAGAGAGGGATAATATATGTACTCCGACGGGCACTGGAAAGGAGGTTAGAGTTTGGTTTGTAAAGGGTCCTTTTGCTTAAATTGATGCATCTTTTGAGACCAGACGGGCTGTAGAGATTGATTCAGGGACTGAAAGTGAAATTAGTTGCAGTAATTTAATGTATTCTGAAAGTTGCTTTTTTTGAACTATGTATTTAACCCTTAATAAAACTGCTAGCCTATAATTAAATTGTTACATTGAAGGATCTAAACGCTGAGGCAGGTGCTTTATCAACAAGGACTCGGATATCTGCTTTGGTATTTAATAACTTTAATATATTTCTCCATTTTTTGTAATTCAATACACCTATTGCCTCTAAACTCGTATACCCTACCATTCGGCCATCGAACCTGTTAAGTTCCCATTTCTATCTAGAGTTCTAGATGTCATGAAGCCAAGAGAATCAAAATAGAATACTTTTGAGAACTGACATGTGCGTGATTTTCAGAGATCGTCATCAGAATTGGCCAATTCTGATATTCTACTTCCGTTATTCTTCCGATTGTTGCTAGGAAAACGAGAATTGTTTTAGCTTTGACCGTCAAATGGTTGAGGTGGAAAACTATCGGTTCATAGAGAAGCTCTTACACCCGGAAGGCACTAGTACCTATTGCATTTACCTCCTTAATTTTTGAAGTGTCTGATTCCAGAGGGAACCATCTACCACTTCGCTCACCATTAGTATAGAAAAAGATTTCCATATTCCTCTATCGTAACCCTATTAATTTCAGGAAAATATAATATTTGTTTCAAGGAAGGAAGGTCAACTGAAAATAATCCCATAAACATTTCCTGTCGATAACCTTTCCCGATTCGGAAAGAAGGGAAGAGAACATTAATTTTTTTTTCTATTGTCCCTAATGCTCGCCGTACCGTATTGCAGTGGTCAATGCCGCAAGAATCTTTCCCTAAAGGGATGAGAATCCCCTTCTCTCTCTCTCTCTCTCTCTCTCTATGCGGCGGCAAGATCTCGCGGCCGGAAGAAAGGCCGACGTGCGCCGGATCTCCGAATCTTCCCCACGAGGAGTACAGAGGTGGAGTGAAGGGAGGGGGGGGGGGGGGGGAAGGCGAGGGGGTTGAATGGGCGGGAAAGGGGGGAGGGGGCGGGAGCAACCATTTCCTTTACCCACCGTCATTATCATTCGCTCGGATGATCATCCACGATTTCGCGCTCAAATCCCCTTTGCGAATGTCCTTGGATACGCTCTGAAAAGGAAGGGAAAGAATGGGGGAAAAAGACGGACATTGAGAGGATGGAATTGGACATTCCTTTTCCCCCATCTCTCTTTCTCTCTCTCTCTCATTCGATCTCTCCCTTTAATCTCTCTCTTGTCTTTCGAGGCGCGGGCGGTTTGGGGGGGAGGAAGGTCGAGCCTTAATTTTCGGAACAATCTGACTGTTTTCCACGTGCTCACCGAGTGTGTAGTTATGCGCACCAGGTAGTATGACGGGGTCTCTCCAATGCCTGGACGAAGCAGAGAGAGAGAGAGAGACGATGAGAGATATTGCATGATGGCGTGGGATGGAAAAGGGAAGGGATGATGTGGAGTACTGAGTAAGAATGATCGGGTATTTCCTCCGCACCGCACCGCAGATTGGCAGAAATAAAGTAAAAACTGGTAAATTGTGCACGTCTACACCGTAGAGTGAGGTCAGGTTGAAATTACATTTTTAATTTCCCTCTTTTAGGGAAGACTTCACCGTAGGTTGTGTTGTAAACAGTTCTATCGCTGTTTTTTGACGACTGAGAGTTAATATACATCCCCAAAGGACTAATCGTGATGTAAAACATATGATAGTTGTTTAATTAGTAATCTCAGGAATAGTACCACTTTATTAATTTATATATCATGTGTTTAAAAAAATGCACGCTCCTTAATAAATTATTAGAAAAAGTCCAATTTATCAGTTGATCTTAATTAAAGTAAGAAACATATCACAAATTTTTCAAGAAAAATAGCCCCTGGTTGAAGATAATGGGTTTTTTCTTTAATTAAACGGCTTGTGATGATTTTATATTAGTATTTAAATTGTGGTCATTCTTAGGAATTGTGAGTGGATAAGATATGATATGATATTTAACTTTTACATTGTAAGTGAGGGATAAGATTTGCCTTGATAAATCCTTAAATTGACTACGATGAGAACCTGACCTCCCAAATGCCACTTTTTCTCGATTTTAGCCCACTATAAATCGGCTACTTAGATGAGGAGTGGGAGGTAGATTTAAGGAGTTTTATCATAAATTTTTGAAAGAATATCAATTCGAAACGAGGAAGCAGTTTTATAAAACATTCGTCCAGCTAATGGCTCTTTGATGGATCAAAACCCCGGATCAGTGGTATGGCGGACCCGATGAGAATCGCAGCCTTCGAAACCTGGATTTTAATAAGTGATAGAAATGAGACTGAAATGCATAGCGAGAACTGAGGAGGAACAAAACAACCTATGACGAAAGTGTGGCATGAAATTGCTCACAAAAAATTGTATCATCGTTGATTTAGATCACTCATAGGCATAGTAATATGGTTTTAAAAGTACCATAGTTGGTGGTGAAGAAGAGAAACTTCCCTCAGTGAGAGTAGCAAATTAATACCTGGAGAAAAGATAAAAATTATGTGCCAAATTTACATGAGCAATATGGAGACTTTTAGGCCCTTCCCAAGCATCTAATCTTAAAATTCCTGGTAAATGCTTAAATGAAATTTTGACAGTAACCAGTTTGTGGTGGGTTCACGCGGCCCAGTTGACTTTGAAATAGATGGCGGGAGCCAGGACGTGAACGAGGAATTATACTGTGCTACGTGACCTGTATAGTTGTTTGGGCTCGTCCCTAAATAAAACTTCCTTTAGCGGAAAGTTACGGATTGTTATTTCCGAACCACGATACATGGTGTCAGGTTTTGGCTAAAATGGCGAATAAGCACCTCGAAGGGATAGGAAGTCCTTCGTGGTCCATACCCCAGTCATTTTCTTTCGTGGCGGAAGACTAGCCAAGATGGAGTCGACAGTTCGAGCGGTACCGACGGGCTTCGGGACTAGCAAAACAGCCGGAAGATGAGCAAGTCGCGTTGATTTACACCATGGGTGACGACACAGACGATATAATTCTGTCCTTCAACCTTTCTGCGGGAGAGGAAAAGAAATACGGTATCGTTTTCGGGAAATTTGAAGAGCATATTGTCCCAAAGACAAATGTAATTTACGAACTTGCCCGTTTTAACAAACGACTATACAGGTAACGTAGCACAGTATAACTCCCCGTTCACATCCTGGCCCCCACCTTTTATAGCAGCCTTCCTGCCGCTTCACCGCTGTCCGGAGACCTCGGTGCCGCTGTCTCAGGCGTTCAAGTCAACTGGGCCGCGTGAACCACCACATAGTTCATGGAAGTTTAAATTTTAATACTCAATAGGATAGACATATATTCAAAGAATAGCGTTGAATTTTTCACTCGAAACAAAATTGCAAAGGAAAACAGTGCAGGAATGATGAGAAGTCCTTTAAGGGATTGCATGGCAGCAAAGGAGTCAGCATGAGTTAGGAAAGAATAGAGGTCTTGCAGTTAATAACGACTCTTAAGATTAAAAGACTGATGATGATGATGTCGGTCGAGGAGAGCATTCGACGGTGGAGGGGATGAGGTTGGGGCAAGGGTAGGAAAACTTGGGTAGCCTCTCCTAACTGCGCATGTGAGAGGATGTTGGTGACCACCCGAAACTCGGCGGACCCCGCCTCGTTTTTTATTTGTCCTTATGCATCTCTCCCGAGGCCGGCGAAAAAGTGTTTTGCCTGGGCCTCGATTCCGCAGCATCACGGTCCCCGCCCCAATGAATTCGCTTGCGCTCATGCCGAACTTGTAATCTCACCCCGCGGCTTATTTTCACGCGAGAAGCAAAAGGAACAGCCTATATCCTCCCCCCCCCCCGTGGCTACTCTTTTACGCTTTCGAATGTGATTCCTGTGTATGAAGAGTAACAAGTAAGGAGGCGATACCCGTAGCATAAGTCAGCGATAGAATTGTAACGCGAAATTTGAAATTTATTTTGAGGATAGGAAATACGAAGCCTTTGTTTTGAATTTGCATACCGGTGGAAATTTCTCGTCGATTCCATTTCATACAATTGATAGTAAGCTTATTGAGTTTAAAAGTGACACTTTCGGATGAATAGGAGAGGTGAAAACTAATTATAGTGGAGTGAATATGTCAAAATTTAAGGTTTTAGTAAATTTTGTTGAATTTTATCGAGAATTTTCGGTTCGCCAGGGAATGATTCATTGTAAATGCGAATCTCCCGTTTACGGTTTAAAACTTGAATGCATATGAAAATTACTCCAATAAGTTTGTGAACCATTCACTTTGTTGGAAATTATGCTGTGAATGCAGAGTAGTTATTGTTTTTCTTTTGCAGTACTAGTAAATTTTTTGGACAAACTTTTCGGCATAATTTCCATAGATATTTGGCTAACCTAGTTGAAAAAGAAATTGCAGGTTTAAACCATAAACTGCATTTCTTATGTACTCAAGTTTAAAAACTTTTAGACCTGAGACTGTCTCTATATGGGCAGGATGTTCACTTAGAAAATCCTCTATTAAATTCCATTCGTGCATCGAGTATTATTAAAATATTATTTATGTAACAGTAGTAGTCTTCAACTCGTAACTCTATTTCATTAGTGAGCTGAATGTTCAAGGGTTTGGATTTTATGGGTGGAAATGTATCTTTTTCTTCCGCCGCCTGTAGTTTCGAACTACGATCAGGTTTACAGAAAATCAGACACAATATGTTTTGAAGGATATATCCAGAGGGGCATCACTCAAATTTGACTCCTGGATTTTCCTTCAGCTACCAACTCACGCATAAACAACATATTGATTTATACTGAATTATTTGCCCATCTTACTCAGAATAATCAGATGGTTTTTATAAAAGCACTATCTGTTCCAAAGACAATTTGCGAGTAGTCTGAAGTGTAGGCTTTCGTCGCTGTTGATAGATGCTGATGTGACTTCCGAGTTTTGCTTCAATTGGAGCATTTCCGGCCCAACTATTCCCTCGCGTTGCAGGAAGCGTCCTCAGAAGCGAAATGTACTTAATGGTGAAGATGCTCCTGCAGCGAGAGCGAAACGTTGATTTAAAAATTCTCCAATTGCAGGGAAATTTGCTAGCCCAATCGGCATAATTTCCAGTATTTCGTGTTATTTTTATTTCTACTGTGAACCCTTTTGATTTTGGTGACGCGTTGCGAATCACAGTTTTTACCGAAATTAAATTTTCAATTGTTATCACAACCAAATTAAAATGCAATATTTTCACTAAAACATGTTCTTCGCCAAATTTACTGCCGTAACTGGATGCCTTTTGTGCATTTCTCACGTTGGTTAAAAAATTAGCAGCGCTTTTTCTCTCCGAAGCGACGACCCACTTGTTTTCATCGTTCACAACTGCAGAGAAACGGTTTAACTACAAAATGCCCGGAGAAGGGGAAGAGTGAAACTGCCCATTTTTGTCTTCATTAAGTCCCTCGACCCCGATGGCGATGTGGCAGAAAGCAAGCGTGATTAATTGCGTGGAACGTGGGACGAGGCAAGAGATCGCGAGCGAACCGCTTTCATTAGCAGAAACCATCCGCGCGCTCCTCTGTGAGAGACTGTGGTTATAAAAAGTGAAGTTATTTTCCACGTGGGCAACTCGCAAAATAATTCTAGCGTGTATCGGCAATTTTTGATGAGACCTTAAGGTAAGTGTGTCAGTGAATGGGAAGTGAATGGCCCCATTTGTGCTACTGCCTAAAATTACTACGGATTATTATATGTAACTTTCTTATAGTTTTAACTATCAATGAAACTCCTCTCAAACATAATTTCCTATTCATTGCTTTTTATCGCTTCACTGTCTCCCCTCCATCTCAGCCTTTAATATCCTCTTACACTCAATAAACCATTCATACCCTTTGACTGCCGTCTTCGATTGTCAGCGACAGCGTTATTCTGCTGAGCGACAACTTTTTTCCAATACCTACTTTTGGGGTTTTTATCATCCATTTCTCTCATAAAATGTTACCTCTCGCTACAATTAAAAAATCACACCGAAAGTTAAATAGACCAAAACAAGTCGCGAGTACCTTTATCAGTCAGAAACGATCAGTTCAGTTGATTGTTCTGAATATTTATGAAAAAAGGTTAACGAAAAGTTATATTCTCAAAGTTTGACTCAAAAATGATATCATTAGGAAAATTGAAATAAAAAATAAAACCTGCCCTTAAATTTAGTACAACTAATACACTCCATTCTACGGCCTCTGTCCGATCTGCGAGTTGCTGGCTGTGGTTGCGATGTCACCTCAATCATAGGCACACGTAAAATTTCCTGAAATGAAAATACTTTTTGAATGAATAGGGTAAACTTCCACAATGAATTACCCTATTCATTCAAAATGTTTAGCAAACTCCACAAAGTGTCGCCGGAAACCTCCAGCTAAATAAAGAGACATCAAAAGTTTCTGGAGCTATTACGAGACTTAGTCGAGGATGCGAAATGATTTCTCACTGTTCTTAGATATTTGTGTGGCCTCTCATTCTCCTCTTGAACTTAGATCTAGTTGATTAGCTCATATTATACCAGAAACGTATTGCTAGCGTATATTTCATCGCATTAAGGTGTTGGGAATTTGGATTCCTAGATAATTTGACCCTTTCTTGTGCTCCTCTCGCTGATATGTGATAATCTTCCAAGTAAGATCAAATTAGGAAATCAAATTAGGAAAAATAATAGACATGAAAAGTTCATTTGCTACCTTTTCTAACTTAACTAACCGTCTTATGCTAACTTTTGAATTTTTTCATCGAAAGAAATCCGATGAAATTACGTAAATGGCCTCAACTGAGAGCTATTGTCTTTTTTGATTCATTTTACAGCACACAGACACTTATTCCCTGAGTGATGATAAATGCACTCGGACGGAACTCGAACCCACAAACTCTGGATCAAAAGACAAGTGGCAAGACCATTTGGCAGGAATATCATATTGAGATCGCTTGGAAAATCAGGAATCTAGGTAAAAAATCTAGTACATGTGCTTAATGAGCGGGGCATTTCACAGTGTGTATGAAGATGGAAGAAAATGGAGCATTCTTCGTCATTCTTGCAGGAAAATCATGCAGATCCTAAATAGGTAATTTATGGTCCATAGAAGCTTCTTGCCCGAGGGGAATACCGTATTTGGCCGTCTCCTCTACCCCCCACCCTCCTGTCAATTTTCCCGCCTCATCCCCCGGTTTAAAGGCGGTGGTGACTTCAACGGCCGATGTGTTTTTGTTCGACTGCCCAGCCTCAACCCCGGCAACACTTCTCGCCCATACACTCCCGTCTTTCAAACCTTCATTTCATTGCCCGGCCCTCCATTCTGTGACTCTTTTATTCCTTGCTTAACCCTCCTTTATTTCGGGACGAGACTGTCCACTCTGTCGCTAAAGTGTGCACCTCCCCTTGACGTCACCTTTTGGCAACTCTCATTGCCCGCTTACCCACGCCCGTTCATGGGTGGGTTGCCATTTGTAGGGAGGAATGTACGTGTACTTGTTTTTACTTCATTTTCCCATTTATCGCCTTTTACCCTTTTACCGTACCTTTTGGCTGTTTGTTTTAACGCTTATTACTCCGAAAAATATGGCAGAATACAAGATGACGATCACACAATTTGTACATCATGGTGGTTACTTGAAAAGTCGGGGATGGGCACCAGAAGGATTTTTTCCTTGTAGATATTATTTGTCGGACGTTCATAAAAGAATGATCCTTTTTTGTTACATTTTAGGGCCTGCATACTGCTATATATGTATATGTATTTCGATAAAAAGAATCTTCTAGGAGGGAATGTTTTTCCCCGTCCAGCTGATTGGAGTGCAAAGTCCTCCGGGTCATTGTCATCGATTTTCAGCCAATAATTCCATCTTGGATAAATACTGTATTTTTTCAAATCACAAAATTGGAATAATAATATTGAACCATAAGCGTTGAAGTTCATAACGACATATACTGATAATGTCGCCTGTTACGGTTTAACCGGTACGGTTTAATTTCATGTGATATACTCTAAATTTCTTTTGCATTTCAGTGGCAAGAAATAGGGAAAAGTAGCATACATAGAATTGCACCAAAGCAGTGAGAAGAGTTTCTCAACCCATGACTTTCTATCTGACACCGGATCAGTACTTGTAATAATCGTGAATACGAATGCTTGTACATGCTAACGTTTTCCCGAAATCCCGACGCCTATATTTCTCCCAGTATGCACTGTTTCATTTGGTGATTCAGAAAGAGGGAAAGAGAGAGGGGAGAGGAAGAAGAGTGGCACGGAAAGGAGAGAAAATTTGAAGTTGGAGAAGAGATATTATTGAGTCTCAAGTGGAGGAGAAGGAAAAATATGTGCTGGTTTTCTCTCAAGGCCGGCCGTATTTGGCCTTCATCCTTGGCGAAAGAGTTAATCGGGTCAATAATTCGCTTTGAATTGTGCTACGGAGGATCATTCTTGAATTCGAAATGAGTCAACTGGGCTCTCTTGAATGAATTGAATCAACTTATACTTGTGAGGATTCTATTTTAACTCTTACTAATGCCATGTATTTCACCTTTAGTAAACTTGATCCACGCCACGGTGGGGGTTAAACTATTAAAGCAGTTTTGACGCCTATTTGGAGCTAACATAATGTTTTTCAGTCTTGACATTCAGTTCAATCTATGAGTATTACTCTGTTCCGGTGTACCGTTTTTCAGGCATCAGTTTGAATCCTTCTTTCATATACTTGAGGTTGTGATTTATATAAGTTTTTTTGATTAGTGAAAAAGAAAAATTACGTTAAACGTTTTATTCCAGTACTTTATTTTCAGGTTTTGCTTTCGAAAACCCAGGCAGGAATGTGGCCAAATTAATTTTGAAATATTGTTGGACAATTACTTTATGCGTAAAATTTCTCCTTTTACACAGGCAACAGTCCACTCTCATATCTATTTTGGCCAAAAATAACTATTATCTAGTTTAGTAGTATCCTTATATGTGGTATTTTTCGTGTCGCTGCTGTTTTAGAATTTTCAGGCACATGAAGATGATGCCGCTGCGTCAAAACCTGAAAATAAATTGGTAGAATAAAACAGAGGTTTCATTTTCATTATTACTTTACAATGAACTGCTACAAAGTTTAGCCTGAAGCCATTGAGATCATCAAGTTTTGGTACTAATGATAATTTGAATTTCACATTTACCCTTGCAACTTCATGCATTAAGTGCACATTTTACGGAGTATTTCTCCTCAAATGGTGGGAATATACAACTAAATACAATACTGCCGTCAATTTTAATGCAATATACGCTTTTCTATTTCTATGGAAGCGTTATATGCTCCGCAAATGACAGTGACTTTGAGGTTCCAATTTCTAGCCATCACGCTCGAATGTGTCATCGTACGTTTCGCCTTCGGAAACCTATGCGAGAATGTGACCAACTTAATTCTGAAATATTGTTGGACAGTTACTGCATGCGTAAAATTTATTCTTTTGCACAGGAATCAGTCCATTCTCATGTCTATCGTGGGCAAAAATGACTATTGTTTAGTTTAGCATTATGCTTACACGCTATATTTTACCTGTAGCCACTGTGTAAGAATTTTTTAATTGCTCATTCATGCGAGGGATTTTAAAAAGTATCAGCTCTAGAAAGCTTGTCTCAACCTTTAGGACTTTAGAAACAGCTGAAATAGGAGGAAAATACAATTACTATGATGTGGCTGAAACGAGAGGAACATGCGCTTACTATGATGTGGAAAAAATAATGTATGTATACTACATGGTATTCACCTTTTAATGTGACCCTGGATGTTTTCCACCAAAAATGTTCGTAAGCTTCTTTGACCTTATTTTGGCGTAGTTGTTTGCTTGAAGTTTATAAATTCATATCCTTCTTCTGCTTGCATAAATGCTCTCCAACAGCGCCACATAAATCCAGGTAATCAACTGTCTACAGTAAGAATTTTTAGGGGAAATCGAGTGATGGATGTGAAAGTTGTAATTGGTTAATGCTAAAACATATTTTAATAGTCATATAGGTGATTTAATAAGATATATAACACTATAGTGATTTGAAATTTTTGTGTTTTAATTGAGTCCACCTGCATGCTGCCCAGTAACCCAAATTTGAATTGGACATTACTTTTACTTAAGAAAGTAAGCTACTCACATGTTACCTGATTTTTCTTTGAAAAATTATGTGATGACCCACTGTAGTGCGACTAATTGGAATTCAATCTTCCTGGCTGGCGTTGTGCTGATTAAAGTTTTGTAGATATTGACCTTTCTTGAAAACTATGTGTTGATTTTTCAAAAAGGAATTGAATAGAAACGAATGCCACGGAAAGTGGTGGCGTAAAATCTTGATTTTTAAAATCTTTATTCTAATCATAACATAGTTTCAATCCTTTCGCTTCACCTGAGGGGTCGATGGCTGGTATAATGGGACCATTGCTGAGATGAACTTTGCCCATCACTGGTGAGAGTTCAACTAGAAATGAGCATCACAATTTCCAGTAAAATATTTTTATCACTATAGAGTTACAGTAAAACTTTCCTGGTAGCGCCTGTTCGGCGTAATCGTGCATGTTCCCAACAACCGGGAATATTTTCGATTTAAACTGACAGTGGTGACTCGCCGCCCGAGAATCCCATTATTGCCCCTCTCAAAGATAACTTGAAATAAACAGAGTTGCTTTTTTTCTCGAGAAAGTCGCCGTAAAAATCATTATCAAATTACTCGATGTCCTGCTAGCTGGACATGGTCGGGTGAAGGTTTTAGGGAGGGAAGTAAGGAATTTCCTTCTAACGAGAGACATTTGAGAGAAGGCAAGAGAATTAAATGAAAGTGGCGACAAAAAGAATACGTCAAAACTCGTTGGCGAATACCGTGAAGGAGATGAGACAAGAAAGTGGTTTTGATTTTAAAATAAAGGACTTCAATGGCGGAAAGGTTTAGGAAAAGAGGCCGTTGAGCTGTGGACCAGTGGAAGGAGAAAAAGAGAACACAAGTAGATGTAGGGGAAAGCTGAGGATTATATAAAAGCTATATGAATGAACCTGTGGAAAATGAATGAAAAAGAGATTGAAAAAATTTTCACGCGACCCAAAATGAGAAGGTATCCATAAATATAATTTATGAAACAACAATACTTTGTGGAGAGTTTTTATGAGCATTTTTTACCGTTACTTTGACCGTTAATTTATGTTTGGATAACAAAATATCAACCAAAACACTTAAATTTGGGAAATGAGAAGAGAGGTACTCTTTGGTGGCTGAGTGAGACGCGTAAAACGGAACTTCATTTTGAAATTAGCGTTACTCAGAGGAATGTCTGTGGAAATCCTCTTTACTTTATAGGTATGCTACGATTATCAATTGTTAATGTAATTGGATTCCCTCTATCGATGCAGACTGAGTATTGCAACTGTATGATGATGAGCGAAGGAAAGATTCTGGGATGTTGGCACTAAGTGACAATTTAGCTTTGAATTCCATTTGAGTATAGCTACTTTGTGGAGATATTTTTGGTAACTCAACTTCATTGGTCTCGTGAGTAGTAGATTTTGACTGTTAATTCGTACAGTAATTGGTTTTCCGCCTACAAAATACCACTAAGTAAGGATTTTGGAATTTTAATTGCCTTCGCGGCCCCAGCTCGAGACAGTGGTGTGCTTGAAACTTGCAATGCCAGTCTCGCGTGACCTCTCCATTTATGGCGACTGTACGACGCACTCCATCGTTTCCTCTCATTGGGTCATATCTTCCGTGGTCAGCCTTACTTCCTTTTCATGCGCCAAATGTTCTCCGCCGACCGCTGAGCACAAGATGTAGCGTTGAGGATATTTCGATCCTCATTAACAGCCTGTCTTTCTCTCTCCCCTTTTGCTTGCCTTCAACATGTGACAGGTGTAGGAAGAGCGATGCTCAATCTCTGAATCCGCCCCGACCACTTAAAGACTCGACGTTTTTTTTTGCTGTCTCTCTTCATCTCTCTCTTCACCTCTCTCTCTCTCTGTCTCTTTCTCCCTCTGTGATCAGAAAGCTAATCGACATATCCCCGGTAATCTGTCGTTTTCCTGACAGATTTATTTCTTTTGCCGTCCTTCTACCACTCTTCTCCGCTCTCTCACTCTCTCTCTCTTCCCCTGTTATTCTTCCTCGCCCTTACGCTCGTAGTTGTTACCGTCGTGGTGGTACGCACAAGAGTTTTCATGAAAGGTTTTGGTTTCGAGTTGGTAGTATTTTGATTCATTCCTTGCTCTGGTCTTACATGCTGTCGTTTGCCTACCATTGTGGCACCGTGGAATTGAAAGAGTTTTTTACTTTTCTGCCTGAGGAGATTTTTTTGTGCACATGAAGTGCTGCTTGCATTGGCACTCGTATGTTTGGTATGGCACTCGTAAGGCCACCTTGGGCCAGTAAAAAATAACACCAAGGGAAAGGAGTGGTTCAAGTCACGAATGCTTTATTGCCGGGCAATGTATAATTGAGGATTTGCTGCATTCACAGTTGAAATAAGTTTTGTCAATCAAGAGAGCTTGAACTAATTAGCGCAAACGACCTTGCTTTTTTACCAACGACCTGTCTGTTTTTATCTGTAAATTTAATTGAATAACTAAGTGGAATCATTTTGCTGAAATCGATTTCTTCAGTGTATATCAATGCGATGTCACGACTGGATCCAAAGGAGAAGAATTCGAGGTATATTCTTGTTTTACCTTCTTCTCAAGCTAAAAATCCGTATAGAGAGAAAATACAAATTTTGATGCGAGCGACTTTAAGACCTTGTTGGCGGGCGTTTTTCAAGGATGTAGAAAATGGTTTATTGCAATGCCTTCAAAAAAAAGAAATGAATACATTAAAAGGGTCGTTTTTTGTGTTTTAATTTAAGTTTATAGTGATGACAGGAAATAGAGAAATGTTAGCGGAATTGTTTGAAAATTAACAATATGTTTGATGGATGCAAAAATGAAAAAAAGAGAATGATTGATTCTGAAAATAGGCATCTACATTCAATTTCTCCTTTCTTAATGTATATTTCACTAGAATTCTCCTGTCTTTATTCAGAACTGGTGTTTAAAAGCGGCACAGAGAATATTATCATCATGCCTCACTACATCTCTAGGTCTGACAGAAGCGATAAAATATGAGGGATACATTGCCGAATCGATAGTTCGTTCTGTCCGCGCACAATAAGCGACCACAATAATAACCGAGCTCCACTGAATACACTCCCATAACTTACGTCACCATTTCACCTCCCAAAACATTATCCTTTACATCAGTCTATTCCAAACTTTTTCGTGCCGCCATTTTCCACAAATCATTACCCAGCGCACAATGGTCAATATGCCCCGAAAGTTGGTCACCATGAGAAAGAGTATTCCAATTTTGATAAAAGTTTGCATTCTTATGTATTTGAGTGTGCTAAAACGAAATCCGCAGTTAGAATTTCAAAAAGTATATTTTTGCAAACTTTTCGCAAAATTTTTCTTAATTGAAAAAAGAATGGCCTTGATGCAATTAGTTGTGCTTTTGAGGTTATATAAAACCAGTCTAGTCGGAGTACGCCAAAAAAATTTTGGGCAAATTATTCGCAATTCCTTTAATTATTATCTGCGATCGTAATTGAGCTGCAATATAAAATGGTGCATGTGTTCAATAATATATAACAAATGAATGATATGGGAAGTTCACAAAATCATTCATACAGTCGAGTGCAGCATGCTCCAAGCCAAGCTCGTTTTTCGGGACAAAAATCGAACTTTATTTTATTAATAACTATCGAATTAGAGGATTATAGATGCTATTCTTCGAGCTACTGTTAAGTTTATTAAATTCTTAACAATGTGATGTATCATTTATATCAGAATTATCCGGAATTCATTAACTTTTGGTTAGTTGAAGCGCGGATTTTCGCTCAAAAACACCATTATTTTAAACGGCCTTGTTTAAAAAATATATTTAGAAAATGAAACATTAAATAATATCAACTTGTAGTACTAACTTTCTACTCGAGATTCCATCTGCCAGAAATTAATTCTCTTCACCAAGAACGAATAGGCAGCACTTCAAAAATAAGTTTGCTCTTATGGACGCGCGCTCGATGCACTTGTTACCCGTAGGGCGCTCGTTGTCCATGTGAATAGTGTGCGCAAGTGGGTAAATGTTTACCCAACTGCTGTGACTTTCGACTTTGTAACCTTTCCTCTAACCGATCCAGCAATCAAAATCCTCTATGTAGATACTTTATTTTTCTTACCTTGGCCAGGTTTTGGGGACTTTGGACGACTGTGCAGCGCCCCCAACCATAAGCTAATCATAAGAAAAGCCATGAACTACATGAAAAAATCAAGATATTTATAAAAATAAATCTGAAACCTAAAACAAATTATTTTTTTGGGCAAACGTTAAACTCTATAAATAAATAAATAAATAAATAAATAAATAAATAAATAAATAAATAAATAAATAAATAAATAAATAAATAAATAAATAAATAAATAAATAAATAAATAAATAAATAAATAAAAACAATTGTGATTAAACTATTTTTCATTTCAAATCCAACCGAGAGATAGTTTACATGTCCCCGGACATGTATGTTTGGTAAGTGCCCAGCCTCCAGCGCACCTTTTCAGCCCCTTCAGATGCGTCCTCCAGGGGGCGGTAGCTTTGGGAACCACTGCTTTGCATCTTTACATGGCTTAGTGTCCCAACACACCTGCCACGCGCTCATGCGGCGGCTCGCAAGGTAGTGTGTAGATATATAAGTTCGTATCGAATTAGTCCTGAAAAAATACTATTTAATACTTCAGTAAAGTTATGTCTGCAGCTGCTAAACAATCGTTGGTAATGTGCGACTTTGTGGTGAATAAGTAACGTGATAAGGACATTCTTCGGGATTATTGATTCGAGTCTCGCGAGGGCAGTATCAAGTTAAAATTAGATTTATTTATATACGTAGATTAGCACATTATTGTATACATTAAATAAAAAAATGCATTAAACTGTTTTCGTTTTCCGGCAATGCAGTTCTTTTTTGACGTGTGGCCTAGTGACACATGATGTATTATATTTCTTAATTGCTCAGTTTCATATGAACAGATCTTCTTAATCCGAAACAATAAATGTCACATTATTTTAATGGTGGCTTCCTCGTCTCGTCTTCTGGTAAATCTGTCCTTAGACATGTTTCAGTTGAACTTCTCCCTCTATGCTCGTCTATCCTGTGCTGCCTCCCTCAGCTCTTACTTAAACTACTTCCATTCATAATATCTGTCAGCATTAATTTCTTAATCTTCCTCACGCACTCTTTCTCTCGATATTTTCTTGTAATATTCTTTTCAGAATTCAACATTTAGACGATTTTTGTCTAAATCTTGAATGCCGCGTCGGAAACTGAAGCCATAAGATGCTTGGGCTTAGGCACAAATGTAACATTTAATTCATTTATCATTTCCGCTACTGTACGCATATCGCGAGGTCCACTGCATATACAGATGCGTGGTCATATGTATGTTACCGACGTGCCTGAAAAATTATTGCAGTTTTCACTTAGTGGCACACGATTAGCACTCTCGCCACCTGAAGAATTCCTCTTTCTCGGCCACCTTTATGAATCTCGAGGGCCAAGTGTGTTTTTTTACTCACACCGACTTCTAACATCCCGTTCGTCCCCTTCGCCATAATACACTCTCGGATCGATCTTCACCAGCCGACACGCTCTCCTCATTCCCCCTTAGGTTAGATGGACTGAGACTTTTTCCTAATTATATACGAGACCGTATTCTTTTTTTTTAATTTCAGCTGCTCTAAGAGGCATGAAGTCAATAATGTAATTTTAATAAATGGCACACAATTTTTCTGGAGGTTTGGAATTCAAAAAATCAATTGTAATCACCCTGAGCCGATGTTTTGAAATTTAATTTTAGGATCTTTAGAGCAATAAAAATATACAACTGGAAGCTTATGAATATTTTTCAAAACTGAAAAGATATTTCAATTCAATTCAATTTCAATTCAAGACACTATTTTCACCTTGAGATTTACAGGGATGCATGGACAGAGCAAGCCTATTACAAAGTGCTTACAAATTATAGCAATTGTCATGGTTTTTACTCATAAATATAAATAAAAATTAACAGTGAATTTTTAAATGATATCAAAAAAACAGAAAACCTTTAAAAAAAAGGTAATGATAAGAATATTGATAATAAAGGGTCATTGAAATGAAAATATATTTTAAACACCTCTCTTACAAATATAAATATATATTCATATATCTTCAGGCCAATTTTGTCGACTTACACACCAAAGAGGTAAAATCTGCCCAAATTCAAATATTAATGGTGCAAAAATATAGTTTTATTTAACTGCAATACTCAGTAGTCGACTGAGTTCATCTACACAAGCCTTTCACTCGACCCATTATTTTCTTGCCGCCTCTTGAGAATGGCTTCACCGCAGGATTTTTTGCGATTATGTAAAAATGATTGCCGTGAGTGGCAAATAATATGAGATATTTTTTCTAGATATTGAGAAAAATTCATCGAATTCTTGGCGAAATCATATCTCGTTTAGCCTACCTTAATCCCTACTTATCTCAGGCCTCCTCCGCTCCTTTTAAAATATAGTTTTCATGATGGCTAATACAGCTTCCTTTGTTTACCCTTTTTTCCGTTCATTCACAGCAGAATAAAAATTTTTCGTAATTATTCAGTGAAAACAATTTATCAATTTCATTGAATCATTTCTTCATCACTCCTGCGAGCTACCTCGTGATTCACTGTTTGCCATCGGTGGAATAGTTTAACTAAGCCGGCTGTAACACAAGAACGAATGACGCAACAATGATTGCATTTACGTTGCTGTCGTTGTCCATAGTTTTATTGGAGAGGTGAGATTGGAACTTACCGGAAACATTTTGTAAGATTTATAGCTGATGTTCATTCCTCCAATCCAGTTAACCTGATCTTTTGGCCGAAAACGATCCATTTGTCATCGTCTATAAATTAGACTCTGGAGACTTCTCATGCACTTACAAGTATTATCGGCTCTTCAGCCTTGAAAGAGATTTTCATCAACCGCATTGGATCGAAACGAACATACAGGAAATTTAATGAGGACCAAGATTTAATCGATCAGGAATCTACATCTACATACTACCCTGCGAGCTGCCGCATGGACCTATGGCAGGGGGTATTTGAGGGGTATAAGGTCATAGAGATGTAAGGTTTTGGTAGGTGAAATGGTGACGTGTATTATGAGTGTATTTGGTGGAGCTCAGTTTTTATTGTGGTTGTTTATTGTGCTGCTTCTCTGGGTATTTTATTAATTTTTCTGGTTAAATATTTATGGCCAGGGTCCAAAATGCTCGCGGCGTATTTGAGGTGTCGAATCAAACAGCTGAACAAAATAAGTGCCTTTAGAATCAGGAATATGGGGTAACGTAGACGTTTGCGGAACGCAGATGGTATGCGGTATGATTCCCACACCAGAAAACATTCTTCCACCCCCCCCCCTCCGTGTCACTTCTATTTTTCGGTCGCGCGGGCGTCTGTATCCCATTCCTCCTCGTCGCCATAACACACACCGAAGCGTCTTCAGCCGCCCACACAAACTTCCCCAGATTCCTCTCATACTCCCGCGGCCCGTATACTTTTCGTCCCCTCCCGCCTCTCTTCCCCCTTTTTTTTCGCATGTCTTGGTGAGTGAGTATACCGCTCCCTGCCTTCCCCTCCCACCCTTTCCTCCTTCCTCCCTCTCCAACCACCCCACCCCCACACACCCGTATTCTCTCCTGTCGCCCACCGATCGCCTCTTCCTCCACCCTCCCCACACCACCCCCCGGAGACCGGTTGCTATCAAACCGCAGCCTCCAAACTCTGGATGTCCACCTCCCCGCCCCGACACTCCTCCCCCCTTCCCTTCCTCTTTTCTCCGCCGTCGCCTCCCTCAGTGTCCGACCGAGGTTTTCTAACCTTAAAAAAACTCTCCCTCTCAACCGCTCTTTTGAATCGCCTTCCACCACCTCCACCAACCGATTTTTCCCAGTTCCCTTCCTCTAAGACTCCTGTCTCTCCGTTCCTCCACCTTCTCCCGCCCTCCGCTCTTTGTTACCATCTATTTCAAGTCCATCCAATGTGAATCACCTCTCTAGACCGGAAGGAAAGTTACGAGGGCACGGGTAAAAACCTGAAATAAAAGAGAGAAAATCTCCAAAAGCCGTAAACAATTGGCACCTTTCGTCAACAAACACCAAATTTACTGTGTTGGTATGCTGGGAAAACCACAGCAGAAACCAACCACAGCCTCTCAACCAAGAAAACCCCCCTGTGTTGGTTTACGGGAATGTTACTTCCTCGCCAGGGACCAAACACAGACGCATACACACAACCAAATAGGATCCTTTGCAAGGGATAATGGGACCCCGCTAAGGATGCCGGTTATTTACGCAAGCACACTGACAAGCTCACAAAATCACTCACTCACACACACAAAAATGGGCCCAACTTCTGGGAGACTGGGAGGTAAAAACCTACCCTCTAAATTTATCGCAAGTTACTAGGATTATACAACTTGTTTCCGCCCCCTGAATTATTTATTTTGTGCTTTTCAACGTCAAATGGTCGGTTGCAAGAACGTTTAGTTGTGGAATCCAAAGATATGGGATCCATGAAGTTATGGGCGTCATTAAAATGTGTGGGTTGCTGGATTACATCTACAGGTTTCATAACTTATCAACCAATAGTTAATTGCTTCGAATGTTTGATCTAATATGTCTTCACTGGATAATATTTATAGTGGATTATCCTATGTATAATTGCTAATGCACATAATAATTATTCACTCAGAGTAAACAAACTGGCCATTTGTCTCAAAACAACTATTTATCAAGTAATTGCAACTTCAACCAGTTCATCACGCTTTCGCTATCTTGGCTACTTAAGGAGCTAATGACTCCATTCCATAAGTCATTTATGAAACCAATAATCTTATTGAATGTTTCTGCAACTCTTACTAAATTGTTGCCATGGCTTAAGGGTCCCATAACTCCAGGGAATACATAAGTGTCGTTCCTGTAACTAGCCATTACAGTCATATTGATGTGCAATGTGCCCGTTGTTCATTGTGCCTGAAGGTGACTCTTCGGCGTTGCGACGCTCTTTGTAATAAATTATTTACGGATAGAAGTTTCGAAGCGTCATCTTCAGGTGCAATGTACCTATTTTTTCTACCTGAAGGCAACGCGTTGACGTAGAATAGGCTGGTAGATTAATTATGCAGTTCCTAAGTATATAAAACAAGTTCCTATTGCCGATCTACAACATCTTGCAAGATGTGAATCGCTGAATATTATCTACTGCTTTCATGAGTTTTTTTTTGCAATCTAGGACGAGTTTTCTTAGGATTTCTATGTACCTACTACTTTAGGAGAGCAAACATTATTGGGATGTAATCCCAGTAGTGTAAATATATTTATCTTGAAGTGTTGAATATACCCTTAAAATATTTTGTAATTTAAGTGATATCGTTTTACTTATACTGATTTTTTATTCTCATATGGAATATTCTACTCCTATTTTAGTCTACAGGAAGGCTTTTATAAAATTCTATTTGGAGAAAAATGGAAAAGTGCAACACCTTTGTGGACTTTCCCTACTGTTTTCTCGCCGCCCGGCGCATCCAATTGTGAATTTCCCATGCTAAAGTCTGCACTCTATACTTCAAAATTCCGTCAACATCCCACTCTAAAAGATCAATATAAATGCTTTAAAATTTTGTCAACTATAAAAACATGGCTGTAAATGTCATTTCTCTTTTCTTTAATTTTGATCTCAAAATTTAGGAATTTATTGTCTATTCTAAGCAGTATTTTTAGTAAGTCATATTGAACGCTTAGCGGTTTATTCATCCCAAATTCATGATAGCTTTTCTGACTTAAACTTTATTTAATTGCCCATTACTCAACCTTTCTAAGTTAAGAAGGCGTTCATAAGAAAAAGACAAGTGTTGGACTCAAAGACGATACAACTACAAACCAGTAAACAGTATGTGAAAACCTTCGTATGGAGCGTAGCACTCTACGGATCGAAATCATGGACCATTGGAAAAGCTGACCAGAGTAGACTAGAAGCCTTCGAAACCTGGTGCTGGAGGAGGAGGCTGAAGATAAAATGGACTGACAAAATAATAAATGGTGAAGTGTAAAGAAGAATATGAAAGAACCATAGAAGATGAAAGAACCATATGGAATACCATACAGAAAAGAAGAACCAGATGGATTGGACACACCCTGAGTCACAATAGGTTTGTGAGAAACATAATTGAAGATGAAATAGAGGGAAAAGTTCCCAGAGAAAGACCCAGGAATAGGTTAATGGACCAAATAAAGAGGAAAGTACATAGGAAGAGATACCAGGAGGTAAGGGAACTAGCATTAGATAGGGAAGGGTGGAGGGCTGCAGTCAACCAATCTTAGGATTGAACGACCAATGAACTCAACTTTTCACATTTTCTGTGTTTTTCGTTTATGCGCGCTTCTTAAACATTCGTGTTTCAGCTTTCATATATTAGCAGGGATGATCAATAGTGTACTGTATTCACTTTACGGGTTTGAGTTTAGGTTGCCAAAATAAAGATAAATTTCCTCCGCGCTATTGGAGCCTTTGACGGCGTTTATACCACCAAAGGAGTCTTCCCAACTACCTCTCGGCTCTCCCCTCTCACTCTTCCTCTTCTCCGCCCTCACCCGCCCGCGCGCCGCAGTCTAAATACCTTTACCTTGCGCCCCGCCCTCTTAACCGTCGTCGTCTGTTCGGTGTCTCAGTCTGTCTCTCTTTCCCTCCCCCCCTTGCTCTTCCTCTCCCTTCTCCGCCCGTCTCGGCACTTCAGCTATGCGGTGGCGCTGTTGTTTGGCGAGGGGAGTGGTGGTTGGTTGTCGAGGGAGGAAGGAGGAGGATCCGGAATGGATCATAAGTGTCTCAAGTCTACCGGCGCATGTTTATGCCTCTTGCTTTTGTCTGTACTTCCTCGAGTCCGAACTCCGGGGACCCAGACTGGGGATCGAGCCACGAATAATTAACGGGTGGCCCGGTCCCTTCTCGCGGTAGAGATCTCCGACTCTCTCGCGAAGTGGAGGAATGGGGAAGCAGAATGCTCATTATCGCAGGATTCGAGCGAGACTTAGTATCATTGGAAATTTCGGTTCAAATGATGGTCGGCATCCGGTAAGAAATTGTACGTCGAGAAACGAGTATTTTGAAAGATTAAAAGGTAACGCGAGACTTAGCCGTATGGAGAGTTACAGCTTTCTAGGTTAGTGTAAACTTGAAAAATTATCCATCATTGCTGGTCGCCGAAAGCGGATCATCGGCACACCGAAGAACGCCTCTCAACTAGTAACGAACAGAATACGATCGAAAGTGAACCACCGAACAAATAAAGTCTTTTCGTGAAAACAATAAACTAATTAAATTTAATTACTCGTCTCAATCCAATCTAGTTTTCCAAAATACAGTAAGAATTGAATACCCTGACTTCGGTTCTCGAAATCTGGGCTTCACTGAATGTTGCAATCGGGCGCGACTTAACATAGGACAACTGTAATGGTTGGATATCGGTTTCGTCGGATTATTTTCTTTATAGTACCAGTTGTTATAAACATGTCGTAATTTGATCTCGGGATTAAGATAAAGAGAACGCGGAAAAAGCATTGCTCACCCAATGTAATCCTTTAAACCCATGAGTAAGTGTGGATAGAAGAATATTTATTGATCCAAGCTCTTGTCGTAGTCTCTCGATCGGATCGGAATCCCTTCCCACCAAACTGCAGATACAAGTACCCACTTACACGAGTTAAGATAATGTATTACAAAAATTTGAACATCGTCACTAACATTTTTGTGTGAAACCTCTCCCGCGTTTCATTCATTTGAATGATATATACATATTATTTCTATATTGAAAAATATAAATAAAACATTTTGGAATTCTTAACTCTTATCTAGGAGTTCAAAAGCACAGAGAAACGTTATCAATAGTGAGTATATTTTCTCTGAGAGGAACACTGCCACTAATTTATGTGTAATAGACACGTTACTTTGATATAGCCTCTTAGAGAACTTACTCGTAAAGTTATTAAATTTTCTCCATAATTCATATGGATTACGGCATTATTTTGACGCTTGTTAAAATATAGGCCGAACGGTTTTCTAAAAAAACACTACTGCACGGTTAACACTAGAGAATATGCTACGCAGTCCGTACAATAAGGGACCATAATAGCTGTGATGGATCAGTTCTAGGATACTTTGACCCTGACTGGGAAGAATAGGTTTTTGCACTTGTGCTAAATATCTTAACATCGCTATAAGTTACTAACCTCGCATGCAATTTCCGGCATCATATAGCTCTTGCATGATTTAGTACCTTGTAGAACTATTTACCTATCGCGGAAATTATAGCCAGTGGTCGTATATTAAGTAGCGTACTGTATGGTAGCATGTTCGTCCACGTAGCACTCTCCTATCGTAGTTTCTGGTCTGACCGTTCACTGTTATCCTGACTGCTTGTGGCCTGCGCCTGGCATTCCGGGGGGAACGTGCGTGGTTCGGATTTCTACTGGGATGAGGGCTTCAAGCCTTGTGTGGAATCAGTCCGTGCCACACACCCTAGTGGTGGCTTGCACGGCATTTCGTAGATGTATATATAGGAAAATTTGCATCAAAACTACGGAGATTTATTATGTATGTATTATCCTGCTAATAAGCTCAAACAACAGAGAGATTTGGAGATGGTTGTGCGTAAGTTAATCTATTTGTTTTTTCATGGTGTTTTACTTATACTCCATATTCTGCCGCTGTTTGGATGGCCATCCATATTTGCGCACCTGTGAGTGTATTGGAATATATAAACGTGTGAAACGTGTACCTGAATAGTTTTTCAAAAGTGGTGGTGGGAAATATTACGAAGGGAAATAAATTTTTTAAGATGCCATATTGCCTCAGAAGACTCAAGGAGGGCTATCAAGGGAGAGGGGAAATTTCTAGAAACTGCTGTCTTAGCCCACTGCGGATGTTCACGTTATTGAGGACTACGAGGGGGGCTTTATGTCGCAGTTGGACGCGAACTGCACTTATACGCTCCATGAAACAAAAACAAGGAGGGAATGGAATGCCGACGGAAACCGGCGAAAAACCACGCTATCTTTTGAAATCAAACCCGGGTTCTTCGCGTGGGAAACCTGAGTTGCTAGTCCCAGCACCGAACGCACGTTTGTGAGCTTTGCTCGTGAGAGTCAAGTCTTCATGGATATTCTCGTTATTTTATTGCTCCTTCGAGAAATTTAATGGTAGATTGCCCTGACCTAAAGCTGCTTCAGACTGTCTTTCTAAAAAAATTGTTGTTTCAGTTTTTCGATCCCTCTTCTTGAATCAGTTTACGAGTTTCCTTTGTTGCTCCGTGTTCATCGGGCTCGGGACGAAATGGTGAAGTTTCCTTTCGGACTCCCGGAGTGTAATAAGAAAATAACGCTTTTCTGTTGAAAACTTTAATAGTGCTTTCAGTCACGATATATTGAGAGTAGAACATCTAAGATATTTAAGGACGCTGAAAGTGTTGGAAGCGTTGTAAGGGCAATTAAGTATAACTGAGATGGTACATTCAGTTTCATTCTGTTTTTACGACAACTCTTTACACTTGGTGTTCCCCCATAAAATAAGAAGACGCGCATTAATTTAAGCCGTTTCTATTATTCTCCAGGGATTTAATAGCCACTCTTGGTGGCAAAGACGGCAAAGGAATGTATGTGGGATCTCTCCCTTAGCCAATGAGACACGAATTTGGGTTCAGTTTTACATTCTTAATTCATTCAATTCAGTAAAAAAATAAAGGCGCCAGTTGGGTAGAATCTTCAAAAAAGTCAAAAGGAGAATGGAATTTTTATAAATTTTATAGTAAGTACTCATGTTAAGTCAAATGTCAGTGGTTTCATAATTCGACTTCAAAAGTCTGTGAATGAAAACAGAATAAATGTTCACTCTCGTTAAAGGATTTGCGAGCCGTCTTAATGAGTCGGAATTTCCGCTACATCGTCTGTATTTATAATATTTGAAGATTCGATTCCTGCGCAAGTCTTGAGCTTCAAGGGAGTATGTAGGGGAGTATGTAAGGGAGTATGAAGGGAGTAGACCATAATATGTGACTTATAGTTGTGATTTCCTCATGAACCTCTTTTGAAGTAGGTGTCTCAGACACTAACGTCGATTTCTTAGAAGAACTACTTGCTGTATACCTTCGTCTACTAGCCTATCAACGCTGTTAATTGAAAACCAATTCAGTTCACCTCAGAGCAATATAAGTGCAATTTTATTATGCATTCAAACTGACAATAGCGATAGCGTGGTGAAAATACTGCAGCAAATCGTCTACAGCCCTACGTTTCATTGTGAGTTTGAATGTACGTGCCCTCTCGTTTCCAAACGAAATTTGCTATGCATCTTTATTATTTGTTAAATCATCAATTGAATGGAACAAAATGAAAGGAATAAAATAATGTGCGTTATTTTTCCACTCATAGTACACTGGTTGACTTCCGCACGCAGATTTCGATTGAAATTTACAGGATTGGTTTATGTCAGGGAATGGTAATAGCCAGTAACTTTCCGCGGGTTAATTATTTTCGAACTTTAGTACAGAATTTAATGGCGTAGTTTGCACCTTATTTCTTCTAAATAAAGTCATATCAAGAAGCCTATATTGTTAAGTGAAAAAATTTTTCCGAATTTATTGTTTATTTTCTATCCTTCAGAACTCTTTCTTCTTCAGAACTCTTTCTTCTTCAGAACTCTTTCTTCTTCAGAACTTCAACCTTCATCAGAACTCCAGAAGAAAATGGTTCAATTTTAATCCTACTTCAAATTCAAGACCCGACTTTGCCTCTAAGTCTTTTAAAAATCATCACCAAGATTCATAATTTTAATTAATTGGCACTCTAATTAGATAGAAACACTATAAGTTGGTTATGCTAAAGGGAAGGTGAAATCTTTGGCAATAGTACATACTTCTGCCCGTCTATGGAAGAATCTTTAATTTTATGAAGCCTACAGAATAAAATAAAGTACATTAGAATGTTTGGCCTTAATGTTTTTCATAATTTCAAAAGTTTTACTATCAATTGCCGCCGTGGACAATAGATGAATTGTCAAAACTAAGTGGGCATTTGTTTTACTATTGCTCGGAGCGCCAATAGTTTTGCAGGTTAATCATTGGCCATTCATTGTCTTTGTTCATTGAGGCTTATGTTTGCAAAGCTGCTCTCGCAAGATGAATGGTCGTTATTCAATGCCAATCGAATCTTTGTTGGCATTCACATTTCTCACACCCCCAGTGAATGACCTTGTTTTGATGTGTAAGCACTTATGAGAGGAAATACTCGGCGATGGACTGACTACTCCTGCATATTAAACCTTTTTCACGCGTCGAACTCCCTTGCTAGCTCCCACACCCCTTCTCGTTACCATTATCGTCATAATAGCTTTTTGTTTTCCATTTTCTCTTCCCTCTCCCCTTGCCTTCCGCATTGGCAAGTTGGCCCCCAAGAGTCGGGGGCGCGGTTGAACACACGCCTCCCGTTCGGAGGCGATAAATAATTGGCCCGAAGAGAGGCGTGGGTCGCGGGCCCACCTCCCAGAACCACCCGCTGTTAAGCGCGTGTTATTTCAGTAAAGGATGTTGGCTGGATGCCTGCATATGAAATTAATTCGGGCGCGCAAAAGGGTGAATAGGCAGCGGTAGAAAAGACTTGAACTCAAGGGGGGAAATAAGGGATAGATGAAGGAGAAGAGAAAGTGAGATTAAAAGGGTGGCAAATATTTCAGGACCACGGGGAAAGAAGGGCGAGAAGAAATGATTGCCTCGGGGGAAAAATGTCAAACGGGAGATTGGAGAGAGAAAAAAGATATTATGAGAAGGTGGGCCAATATCTCAGCGGTACGGAATGAGCAGAGGCGAGAAGAAATGCATGTCGAATGCACATTCCGTCTTCGCTTTCGTTCTCGTGCGGAGACAGAGAGATTAAAAAAGGATGGCAAATATTTCAGGACCACGGAGAAGATGGGGAAAGGGGGAAGTTAAATGAAATGCATGTCCGATGCACGCATTCCGCCTTCGCTTTCGTTCACTTTGCGCCAAGAGTTAAAGCGTCATGCATGGATGGGATAACTTGTCACCCCACTGGCGTACCCCGTTGTAAAGCGAAGCGATATCCCTCATAAATTTCGATCCGAACTTTTTTGCCCGCTCGTTAATAATGGGATAATCTCGCCGACGCCGCGACTGCAGAGAGTGTTTTCTGGAGCGAAAGGCATTATTTCCTACTTTTACCTCCCCCACCCCTCTTCTCTGGCTCAACGTTCCGCCGGGCATGAAATGTGTAACTCCCGACGTTAGCTTAAGCCGACACCGCAATTGAATATCATTACTGGAAGTGAGACATCGCCGTTCTTTATCGTGCAATAAAGTGGTTTAACTGCATATTGGTGAAGTGGTGGCAAATGGTGGAAATATTGAGGTAACAGGCTAGATGGTGGCTAAATAGATACTAAGTAAGGATGTAATGCGATAGTCTTCTTTCTGAGCGTTATCTTGTAAGCAATTGTGGGGGGAAGCTAGGAAATACCATTTGATGGAGTGGGTGAAATCTTTCGATTAAAACCGGCTTAGACGAATTAACTAGCTCAATCCATTCGCACGGAGATGGAATTTACATTACTCGTCTATTACAAAGAGTGAATGCCCTTGCCCAGACTAATGGCGTTATTTTTTGCACCCGTGCTATTCTGACAGCACTTTCCTCCGATTTTTTCCGATGGAATATATTCGTTGAGGTTCTCACCTTTTCTCTGGCCTCATCATTTCCATTCATGCGGCAAATCTCCACTAAACTATCTTATTTTTTTTATCTTGGCAATCACTTTTCCCATTGTGTACTTATTAAGCTCTCATTACATCCAGGTTTGAGTTTCCACCTCATTCACATCGTCCTGAAAAAAAATCCGGTGTGACATCAGATTAAAATTCCTCCTCATTAAAATTAATAGTGTTTTTATTTTCCTTATTCCTCTTACGTCCAAGGAAGCGTGCTTCATGCATCCAAGCATCGTTAATCGTATGTTTTGTTCGTCCTTACTCTTTGCCATTGTTTCTTCTCTCCGCCAATCGTGAGTCCCGGTTATGAAATTCGTACTCCCTTCGTTGCGTGTGAATGACGACACGTGCTTTATCCAAACCGTCAATGTCCGTTTCCGATCCCTGCAGTAAGGTCGGGAGAGTTGAAAATCTCTTTATTATGCCTCCTTGGACTCTTGGCCTTACTGTCGTTACGCTGTGCGAATCCAACCTATTAATTAAGGTGACTTGGGCATAAAGAGCATATTAGAGAGGTCAAAGTCGACAATGGACAAATCCATTTTATTCTCAGCTAGTAGTGGCGGTAAGTGAGAGAAATGACTTTTTAAAGTTACAACATCGGTAGGAAGTAATGATCAACGTGAGCATCAGTCTTAATTTTGGTTCAAGAAGAGAGCAATCGACGAGTTAATTTAAAATGAAAATTAATCGCAATTGTTAATAAATGTAAAGGAATTTTTACTCATCGCCCAGGTGTCTATCGACTGGGAAGGTTAGAATTTGGTCAGCACGTGCGTGTTGCTCAAGGTTCAAAGTCCTATTTCAAAGTTTCAGAAACTCAGACTTTGAACCTTTGCTTTTATTGATAATTTTGATTTGTCTTTTGCTAAATTTTGTTTTATTTAATAATGTACCACAATATAAAATCATCGACAGAGAAAGCGACTCGCTAGTGTATGAATACTGTAAAATTATGTCCTAGTTTTGCAATATTATCTTCACGAATGCACCTTCATGAAATAAGTCATAAAAACACATTAAGATTCACTTTTTAAAAATTTTCTTGTAGCCTTTATTTTATATTCTCTTTTAATTTGACTTATCTCATATCCTTGCCCAGAGATCATAAATTCAGCGGAGCCTGAAGGAATAATTTTAACAATTTTCCAATTATTCTTCTGGAAAACATACAACCCTTCAGATATATTTGCGCGCACGGCTAATACTTCAAGCTTTGCGCCTAATGAACTGACTTATAACATGGTGGGTATGCTTAACAATTACAGCATAAAGTAGCCAACTTAGCAAATAATGTGTATCTCTCTGTTTAAACTATTTACTCATTGGCTTGGATTGCAAACGCAAATAGGTAGAGAGAAATCGGTTTAACATATGAATCCTTCTTCCTTGTCCTTAAGGTAGTTAGTGTGAAATAGCATTTCACCTAGAAATAAATGAATCTATCTCATTTTAAAGAAAAATATCTCACACTCCTAAAGATACTAAAACATCTGCCCCTAACCGAACTATATTCCCTTATTTGTTTCGAATAATACCAGCTATTTTAGATGGAAAATGGTAGGTAACGCTTTACAAAGAGTCCTTATTTTAAAAAAATGAGGCACTTATTGCACCTGGATCTCATAAAAAAATTAACAGGGTGTAGTTTACATGTTTTCTCAAATTTTTATGAAAATGAATCATTTTCACCTCAGAAATGTTTGCAGAATTCCGAAAAACCTTCCGTTGTGAAGGAGTTTTAAACGTACCGCTTAAAAAACATGAGACAAATCAGAAACTTATGTAAATATTTTTGATTGATTACCTAGAATTTCAGTCATATACAAGTGTACTACTGCAATATTACCGAATTTACCTGAATATATGACCCCCCCCTTTTTTCCCGAAAAATATGTTTCAAAAGTGGGGGGGGAGGGATCTTATACGGGGAGGATAAGCCAGAGGGGGTACCCATACTGATATTTTAAGTTATGTAACACGACTATTCGAAATTCTAAGCCCATTCAAACTCATCGCAAAACAAATTTGAACTTCATACCGAGTTTACACCCTCAAATCATCACACATTCTTTCCAAACTGGCTGGGTACTTCCCTGAGGGCTCTCCCATCTGTTTTATATTTTGCCTGGAAATTGAGCCTCAAAAGTGGGGGGAGGTCTTATATTCAGGTAAATACGGTAATAATTCAGTTTTCTATTTATGCTTCCTACAGCTGCTGTAATTAAAACGCATATTTTGAATATAGTCTCCATTATCACCAACCATCTCTCTCAAACTACCTCAATTGTCTCTGATAATTATGTAAAACCTATGAGTTCAGAAAAATAACTTGTGGGAAATGAGCGAGAATGTGTATACTCTTAAAAGTTACCACGACGAAAATTGCTTGCATCCTAATACTTAACTTGCTTATCTGCGGTTTCACTCTTCATTCGTGAGAGAATATTGTGAAGCTGTCTTGCATCCCCCGGTCATCGCCTTGCACGCTTATCCGTCCTGATGGAAGTGGGATGGACTCACGACGACTCCGGAGGGACGGAGAAGATGGCAAAAGAGAGAGGATTGGGAGAAAAGGGGGATTGGATACCACGGGGGCACATTCTCCTGCCGGCCGTGGCATTATATACTGCACACACATATGTGTACATAAATGTGAGTGTGTGTGCCTCCTCCCAGCGCCACACAATGATTTCTCATTCGCCTTTTGAGTGGACCCGGGTGAATCCCTCCGTGCTGCGGTCAGCACGAGGGTGAACGGGTGTAGGTAAGGCATATCTCGCAACAATTGCCGGGATATCTTTCGCACGTACCCGCGTGACATTCCGTATAACTCACGTTTCCTCCACCTTCCCCATCGACTTTGAGATTCAGGAGTTCCTCGTACTGGCCCGTCGCCGTCTCTATCCCCTCCTCTCCAACCCGTGATTTTTCCGATTCTCTTTAGTCTCCAAGTTACCTATCCATGTACTCTACTGCTAAGGTGTGTGGGCCTGGGAATATTGGCACACCTGCCACAGAAATGCGAAGTGGATGTGGAAGTAATGAGGAAGAATGATCGGAAATAGCCATAGACCAAATATGACGTACACGGCAGGGACGAGATGCATCAAACTCAATTAGAAACTAAAGAGATGGAAATGCTCAAGTAATCTACAGGTTTAAGGTAGGTTCTGTTTAAAGTCAGTACCTCTACATCTACGTACTATCCTGCGAGCTACCTCATGGGCTGGTGGTAGCGGCTATTACGACACTAGCCGTGTAAAGATGTAAAGGATAATTTGGATGGTGAAATGGTGACGTGTATTTAGTGGAGCTCAGTTTTTATTGTGGTCATTTATTGTGCGCGGAAAGAACGAGTTTTTGTACCAAGCTGTTCGGCTGTGTATCTCTCTTATTTTATCACTTCTGTCAGACCTAGAGATGTAGTGAGGGGTCATGATAATATTTTCTGTGTCACTCTGAAACACACCAGTTCTGAATCTTTTATGTAAACGAAGCCTAGAGTGTAGCTTTCGAGTCTCTTGGGGCTTCCACCTTAATCCCTGTAAAAGCTGTAAAATATCAGTAAATACTCTCCTGATTTGTATGCGTCCAGGGCCATATCTACCTTTAATATTTCTTTCTTCATCGCCACGTGCTATTCTTCTTTCCCTCCATAAAAGTAATTCTCTTTCTACCCCTTCCCAGCTTGCCCAACATCCTTACCTCTATCATAGTCGTGAGTAAACTATCGCCCATCATCACACCTCCCAGCCACCTACCCTTCTCCCTCCTGATCTCAACCAAACGTTTACTTCCCTCACTAACCATAGCAAGCTCTTCCTCATTTGTCATCCAGTTCGTCTATTACACCTTCTCCATCCTCCTCTGCACACGCTTCTTGAATATCTGCATCATATTCTCGTCGTCTTTTCTCAAGAGTCCACGTGTATTTCCCATGCGTCACTACACTCAATGTTAAACTCTTCAAAGTTTCTTTTATTTATCCAAACGTAGGGTCCCCGTCATCAGCTCCCTCCTATAACTATACGCTTCTTTCACTAACGCAAATATCATCTTATTGTCTTTCCTACTGTAGCGGATTACATTAACGTCATTTTTCAGTTTGATCACTAATTAATTTGTTAAATGAATTCAATTCTTTCAGGCGTAACTTTGTGGAAGTCCATTATTGAATTAATAATGACAATACCAAATATGCTCCAATCCACAGAGTTAATCATTGGTGCAACTTTGGTAGAGGGAATGAGAAAGCAGTAGCTTTATAACTATTTGTACTAATGAAAACACTCTGTGAATTGAAACATACGTTGAATTGTCATTATTTGTTAGTTCACCTCATCCCTTGCGGCAAACTCACTTATCGTCTATGGCACAAATGAACTCGGTTGTCGGTCCAATGCCCGGATAACCAACCGACAACTTTTCCCTAAGTCTTCTTTGGAGACCCTATTTCTTCATTCCCTTGACCTCCCTCCCTTCAAACGCTTTTCCTTCACGTAGTTTCATCTCTCTGCTAGTCCCTTGCTTCCGTTCACTTCTGCTTCGGTTCAGCAAACGACCACTCAAATGGTCCTTCCGTCCAAGTACACTTTTCACTCATCCTCCAGTGTGCTATTTTCATATTTTATCATCCTTAATCGTTGCATGAAAGCGAGAGGCAAAATATCGAGGTATGTGAAAGAAGATAGTCGACTCTTTCGTTAATTGAATTTCTGCTTTCCCCGAATATTTTTCGCCTCCTACATATTCATCGGAGGGTTAACGTTTTTTGGGCCGTCAGATGTTTCAATCATTATTCACGCAACATTGGATTTGATGCCAAGGAATCCAGGACCGACTTCACAGTCATTGATGTGATGTAAATTGATAGTTGTTGGAATGGAACAAACTAACTTTCGAGCCGTGGAGATGTGGAGTCAGAGGAAGTAATTGATATCAGATGACTTCCGAATAAACACCAGCGGAGCTACACATAATTTTATAGAAATTTCTATGAATGATATGTAAGATTCATATAGTGCACTGCTCAATCAATTAGAGCGCAAAATGTATTGTATTATGAATGCCTTGGATCTGAGTCTAGTGAAATAACTCTCCTTCCACTACATGAAAAGGAACTGAAAAGTCTTATTTTCATTTTTTTCGTGAAAAATTTAATAAGAGGTAAATATGCTGGGGAAAAATGTGACTAAGAAGTACTTCATTTTTCTTGTTAGACAATGGATAAGTAATTAAAATGTCCGTCAAATCTTGTGGAACTCATCATCAGAGGAAATAATTATGCATTATTGTAATAATAATATTTCTACCTTTCAGCGCCATGCAAACACATTTGTATAAATTAGCCCAATTATCCAGGTAGAGGAAGATAGTTCCCTCTGAGAAGAAACTTTAATGACTATCATTTAGAATAAGTATGGCTGCTTGGTGATGCCAAAATGAAGCAAAATACCACTATGAATTTGTATTAGATTGAAAAATTTTCATATGATAAATAGAAATTTTCGATAGTGACGATTTCAACGCAATACTACCATGCGTACGTTATAGTTTCATTTGAATGCATTCATAATTGGAAGGTTTATTTTATCGGGGTGTATTGCAAACTTCCCCGTGAGAATCTTAAAGAAATCCATGACTGGTAACTTATTTGATCCTTCCTTAATCTGCCCATCTTCGTCTGCCTCTCCTATCTCCTTCGCCTCCCTTCAAGGCATTGCTCCTATCTTGGAAGTAACCACAATTTCTTGCGGCCGCTCGCCCACTCACATAAGGTTTCATATTTCTTAATAATCGTCTCAATTCCACGATTTGTCTTTTCTATTTTATGTTGCCTATCATTCCGCGATTCGCCGAGCGCTCTTGAGTTACTCCGCAGATGCCTCAAGAGGGCGTCTCGCGGTGTGGATTCTAACCTCCACGCTCTTCATAGTGTCGTGCTTCAGCGCGTTCTCGTATCGTGAGACGGAGCAGTCTGCCGGCCCCTCGGTTCTATTCCGATGCTCTTTTTTTATTTATCAATATCTCTCTCTCTCTCTCCTCCCTCTCCTACCATCGTGGACGGAACCGTAGGGGACGATGCTATTTGCATTCTTGCCCGTACACGTAAATATCGCACGGTGCACGGCTTCGGGAAGTTGCTTCCTTCCCCGAGATTGTCCCGGCAGACATTTGTCATTCCTCGCTGTGTTACCGACCCGCGGTGCCATGCGGAACAGAAAGGGGCGGATTTTCTTCCGATGAAGCGGGGGAGAGAAATTTTATGATCACGCATCAATCATTTATTCATGAGCGTCATCCTATGTAAATCGAAGTAATTCAATGACGGTGGTGTGGATCTCTTTTGAAATGTTATCGCGACGGAAACATTTTTCCGCTTTCCTTATTTTTTTATATAAAAAACGATGTCACTCGTCTTTGACGTGCTTTGTGATGCTTCTACTGTATCCCTATTATCCTAATTTTGATGCTTGTGGCTTTAAAGCTTGAATTTTAGTTTTTAATTTCGCCAAACGCGTCAAACTTTATCCCATGGAATTTGCTACTTGTTTTTCATCCACGAATCAACGATAATGCTCTGATTTGACGAGGGACAGCGCGATGAAAAAGATTACCCTTTTAGAAACAACATTTTTTCCGTCCCATAGAAATAAAATCAGGGCAAATATCAGGTCACTATGTATGCTAGAAATTAAGCTGATCGCTGAAAATCTCAAACTATTGTCTTAACATGGTTTTACTGCAAATTTTCATCAACTGACATATATTTCATCAAAGTTTTATGAATCATTATCTTCTTCAAAATATTTCATTAACTTTTTTCGTAGAAATTGTTTTATAATTCTATTATCTTTTTAATGAAAAGGACTAAGAATACGATTCTCTTGTCGAAACTTGGCGAAGAAAACAAAATTGAGTATTTTAAGACTTGCAAGTACGCGAAATGTCCTCTGATGTAGATTAAAATTCATATGAAGTTTTATTAATACCTTTTGTTAAATATAAGGACTACAGCTCCTGGAAATTCATTGTTCACTAAACTATTAACATTTTTTCTGTAATTCCTTCATTTGACGAGGGACAGTGCGATGAAAAAGATTACCCTTACAGAAACAACATCCAAGGCTCATTTTATCGTATTTCTTAGTGGGTTTAATTCCTTGGATAATTTATCATAACGGTATGGCTTTTTTGAAAATCTCCCTTTTAAAGCCTCACTATTTATTGGTAAAGTTCCCCGCTGACTTTTAGATCGAAAATAATGGAATTTGTGTTACATGTATTTTTAATAATCGAAGTGAAAGTAGCAGTATTCTATGCATTTCCTATTGGTCGAAATTATGTTATTTATATGTATACTATTTTCTCTACAGACTCACAACAGATCCTTTACCGACTTAACGTCTCGTCACAATTAGGTCACTTACTTTGAACTTGTTCTAAAATTAACGTATTTTTTAGCCTGGATTCCATGGGAGGTCTTTAATGACTTGTTTATCAAAATTAATTTTTACTTCTTCTCGAAGCTTAAAGATTTTCCCATGCGACAAAGAATGGGCTTACTGCAGGACGGAATAGCTCTCAGAAAATTTGAAGGTGGTTCCACTATGTGTCTCTGACCTGCATATAAGTGGGAAAAGCCTAGAGATTAAAGGATAAAACCCAGTCCCATAAGGTTTATTGCACTTAAGGAGACAGGGAAAACTTTTATTTTCTGTGAAATACAAAAATTCCTTGTCTGAGCGAAAGTTTCTTGGAAATCCGCAAAAACATACTGTAGTTAATGAAGAGCTATTGAGCCAGCATAAAAGTTGTTATATTCTAATTATCTATATTGATAATTTGTATGTTTAACTTTACAGTTTCTGTAATATTGCACTGGCCTTAGAGGATGTGTTTAGAGTTTATGCTAAGTTCAGACATGTGTCCGCCATCAAGTTACTGAAATGCTGTGTGTATTTTTGTGTTAATTAAGCGTTGAATGTGTTTTTAATATTGAGTACATCGTTAATTTGATTGATGTTTATAGAAATATATGTGCGGCTTCTATATGTTATTTCTTCAACTATCACCATTTCTTGAAAAACTTGAGACGAATCCTTAAAATGGCGAAGGAATGCCGAAAATATCCACTGTTTAACACTGAAATGGTCGTGGAACAAAACAACATTTGAGGATAAGATACCGGAATAAGGCAAGGCAAGGAATAAGGCATATACGCAGTAACCCGCAAGTGCGAACATTCCTCATATGAAAAACTTCAATATAGGAACACCAGTTCATGGAGAAAAATATCCAAAATCTAAAAAATGTACCTCCTTGGCTTAGGTGGCTAAAACGCTTAGGGTGATATCGAGGGACTCGGATCAAGTCGTGGCGAATGATTTCCCCCCACTCCCGTGGAAATTTATCAATCGTGCATCTTAAGGTGATTTGATAGAGATATTATTCACCCGGAATTCAATAAACTTGGTCTACTTTATGAGGGAAAATATCTCACCTTTCCAAAAATACCAAAATAATAGCCAATTATTGCATGATTTTTCGAGATATTTCCCAATGAATGATAGCAGTAATGGTTTTTGTATTTATATGCTATCCACAGGGACTTACTTTTTTATTAGGAATTTTCTTTGCCAAGTTTCATTCATTCATTGTTTGTTCTATCCTAAGATGGGTTGACTGCAGCCCACCACTCTTCCCTATCTAATGCTAGTTCCCTTACCTCCTAGAATCTAATCCTATGCACTTTCCTCTTTGTTTGGTCCGTGAACTTATTCCTTGGGGACTTTTCCTTCAATTATATTCTTCAAAAGCCCCTATGGTGTTCCATATGGTCCTTTCCTCTTCTACTCGTTTATTTATTTTGTATTATTTTTTAAATTTATCTTCACTACCCCGAATACAGCACAATCGGCCAATTTACGTCGGGTGATTAACAATAAAAACGGACGAGACACAAACACCCATGTCCTAGGCAGATAATATTCTACCCAGGCGGGACTCGAACCCGCGACCCTAGGGTTAGCTGGCGAGGACTTGACCCCTCCGCCACTGGGGCCGATAAACTTCTTATAAACTTTTTCATATCTAATTTTGTCCGTCTATTTTATCTTCAGCATCCTCCTCCAGCAATAGGCATCGAAGCCATCTAGTCTTATCTTGTCAGCTCTTTCAGTAGTTCATGCTTCCGATCCGTAGAGTGCTACATTCCACTCCAATCTCGTCAGGAATGCAACAGATTCTAACTATCATATTTTCTAACAATGCATGTTACAATTAATTAATCACCACAATGGATTTTACAGATTTGCAAAAATAACATTTTGTAAAGGTATTAAAAGTACGATGAAACAAAACTAATTCAAGCTAATGACTTGCAGCGGTATACTTGTGACATCACGATGGATTCAGTTACATAAATTACGCCTTTGCGCCATTACTATTACAATATTGCCTTCCTACTTCAAACTGCTGCTGAAATAAAAGAAAAAAATTCTAATGTGGTTCCTATTATAACTTGGTGGAAAAATCTCGCGCAAACTGCCTGAAAATCATTATTATTTTTATAAAAATATGTTTTCAATTCTTTCAGGTGCCTCTGGTGACATTCTAATTCCAATCCAGCCACCATCCGCCTTTCCACGCCCGGTCCCGCTCGACTGAGTCCCGGAGTTTAGAGAAAAGGAAAGGGATACGAGTGAAGGAGCGAAACGTATGTACATACATTATTGCCGTCCTTCCTCCTTGACCCTGACCTCAAATGCTCAGTTTTGCTCTCGCGAGAGGGAAGAAGATGGGGATGTAGGGGGGGGAGAGAGGGGGAGGAGGAGAGGGTGAGCGGGGAGTGAGAGAGAGAGATAAGAAGCGAAATGCGTGCCGTGGGTTTTACTTTCACTTCCACCGCGAGAGAGAGGGAGAGTGAAAGAGAAGGAGAGGGGAGAGGATTCCTCATCCTTTGACTCTCCTCCGGTTTCCCTCCACTCGCTTTCAGCCATCTCTTAGCCTCCTCCTATTCTCGATATAGAGATACAAATCCCTTCCACGCGCCCCCTCCCTCTCTGCTAATCTCTCACTTTCATTATTTTTTTAAATCCTGAGCCCTCGCGTACGCTCAGCCATATCTCGACTCCCATCTCTCTCGACTTTGCAGTGGGAGAGAGGGTCACCCCAAAAACGCAATAATTTGCACGGATCAGCTTTCGTGAGGTGAGTGACCCCATGTACGTAGACTATAAAAATTTGTATTTTTTTATTGTTTTTTTATTGTGTGTAGAAGTCCTTGAGGAAATAGTTATGGGTTAATACAAGAATTACGATAAGCTCGTTTTCTGAGCGGAAGACGAGACTACTTTTGCTGTTCATTTTCATGCACCATAAGACCGTTCAATCTCATTCTCACCTATTTTATGCTTGCTATTTGTTATCTCCTCTAATTAACGAAAGAATGTGAGTACTTGGTGGATTTTGGCTTAGCTTCCGCTTTGTGTCATATTCAAGGACGGCAGTTTCGCGAGCGTTCCAGCTCGCTTCTTCAGGTCTGGAGTGCTCTAGATGCATTTGGCCGCCACATATAGCCAGGCGAGCGGTCATATGGGATTCTTCCCGCCTTTATTTTTGGAGTCCTTTTTCGCCTAAGGCAAAACCGCTTCAAAGTGTTGGAAAGCTAGTAACCATCTTCTCTGTTTACCTTGTTCAAAGATTTTGCTATTTCTATGGCCTCCCTTATTAACCTTCTATGGATGAACGATTCAGATTTGTTACGTTTCAAAATTATTTGACTGTCTGCTTTCAAAGAGACTTTTCCATTTAGTTGCTGCGCAAGGCAGAATTGTAAAGCTTCGGATTAAGTGTGTGGAAATTCGCGTCTCTTTTGGCGGTTTGTCATGTAATTTGAATGGATGAATGTATGACGCTATTCACTGACGATGGCGTTCCTGGTGGAGCTCTGAAATAAATTGTTTCAGCGGTCATACGAAGAAAAAATTGGGAAAGTATAAAAAAGATACGTTATGAACTTAATGTTGAAATATATCTTGTACAATTACTTCTATGAAAAGTATTATTCAAGCTAAATATATATATATATATACAATACAAATACGTCACATTTCAAAATAAATGTTGTTATCAAATCAATTGTATAAAAATAGGTTCGCATTTGCTGTTCCTTGCTGAGGAAGTTTGATGATATATAGTGAAAAATGTTGTTAGCCAAGAAATATTTTTTCTTTATGGGATGAAACCATTGTCTTTCTCTAACTTAACCCTCATGGACGAGCGAGTCAAATTTGTTACTTTTCAAATTCATTAAAATATCTGCTTTCTAAGAGGCTTTTCCATTTAGTTGCTGCGATAGACAGAATTGTAACGCTTCGGAAGTGTGTGGAAAGTTGTGCCTTTTTCGGCGGTTTGTCAAACAATTTAAATAGATGAATGTATGACACTATTCACTGACAATGGCGTGCCTGTTGAAGCTCTGAAAGAAATAGTCTTACGAAGAATAAATTGGGAAAGTATAAAAAAATACGTTATGTAGTTGATGCTGAAGTATATCTTGTGTAATTATTATTATGTAAACTATGATATTAAATCAAATATATTCAATACAAATACGTTACATTAAAAAAAATGTTATCATCAGATGAATTGCAAGTTTTTTAAATGCTTAAATAGGACTTTAAAAAACTGATTTAGTATCAGTTTTTTTATTCATGCGTATGTTTCATATTTCCGTCCATAGAGGGTTAATCTGGGGAAGTATCAGTCTTCAGAAATAATTCTAGCTTCTTTCAGATTAAAAAAAATGGGAAGGACCGCTTCAAGTGTGCTCTCTGTGGCTGACAGGTTCGGTTCCCTATTCTTGATGGCTCTCTGGTGTTCGTAAATGCGACACTTGTCACTTTAAAGAAAGTAATTGAGGAATGCCTGAACAATTTATGCATTTGTACATGGAATTTCACCTCGTGTAAGTTCAATTTTTTCCGTAAACTTCATAGGGGTATTAATGAATAGTTTAATTATTGCAGTGAAAATAATGCAAGCCGTTGAAAATGATGAATCCAAGTCTAGCATGTGTGCAATCAAAGTTTTATTTATTGGGGAAAAAATTACACAATGTGACAGCAGTATGCAATTACTTTTTTAAACATTATGATGTGTAGTGGAGCTTTAATGATTTTGTGCAATTATAGTGTATATCGTGAGCATTTGTCAGGAAGAGAATGATTTTGTTTTTGAAGAAATTGTTTCACTCTCCTTTCAGAAGATCTCGTATCAACACGTCTGTGGATGTGTATAAATATTACAAGAATTCAAAATTTTCATATTATTAAGCTAATCTAAATCCTAGTCGAAATATTCTACTTTCGCAACGGAATTATCCCCATGCATCCCTGTTGTTATGGATTCATTTATGTAAGCCGTAGATTTGCCTGATCCTTTCATCATTAGTTCTGCTCAGTTATTTACAATTTATTGTGACGAATTTCATGAATTTATTTATTGCTTGGGGGAAGTTTTGATTCTCAATTTTTGTGCTATGCATAAACTCTAATCTACCTCCTTTATTTATTTATAATTAATTTCTCAATTCCCTTATTCGATGGGCGAATGCTTCAACGATATATTAGTGTGGCGAATGGCTGAAGTCCACAGGTCAATCTCAGTCGTATTGCCGCATTTGAAGTTGTGCTGGATTATTATTCAAGTATTCTACCGGTAAAGGTAGGCTTTGTTGAATGACAGAGAATCTCCTTCCGGTTTTCTAAACTTTCAGGGGCCTATCTCCCTCTAATGTATCCCTTTTCCCCTCAGCAAACGATCTACCCTTCTTCATCTCGTCCATGAAACTTATTCTCTTTCTTCCCCTTCCCCGCTTGCCCAACATCCTCCCCTCACTATCGCTAAATGTAATTTTTATTTATTTAAAAGTACTCTACCGGTTAAGTTAGATTTTGCTGAATGTCAGAGAATTTCCTCCTGGTTTTCTACACTTTCCGGTGCCTATCTACCACTAGTATATCCGTTTTCGCCTCACTCAGCATACGGTTTTCCCATCTTCATCCTGTCCAGGAAATCTATTCTCTTTCTTCCTCTTCCCCGCTTGCTCAGCATCCTTCGCTCTATCACACTCTTCAGCAACTCGCCTCCCTTTATTACATCCTTCAGCCATCTTCCGTTTCTATCCCGGATTTCATTCAGAAGCTTTCCTTTCCTCGCCCCCTATCTCAAGCACATTCTCGTGTGCTGTATTTCTTGGAGTCAACAAAGAGTCGGGGGCTGCGACTTGAGGCATTTAACGTTTGTCGAATCGGTATTTACCTCATCTCAAGCAAAATTGGTGTTAACCGTTTTTCTCTCAGCGGTAGTGGAGTTAGCGATGAGATGTTATTTTATAAGCCCTTTCCGGACATAGATTTGCATGGAAAAAGTTTTTTCAAGATGTAAGCGTGGAAACAATCGCCAAGTTACTTTTCCTTGCATTCAAACTTCTTTTGAGTTGCCATTTCCACCCCTCTATAAATTCCCACCCCTATCCCGCCTTTCCTGCCTCCTTTCAGAACACCTAACCACCGTCCCACAAAGAGGTACCTTGGGAATTTTTAAGGAGGCATTGTTCCGCTTACTAATGGATTCGGGAGCCATTTTTCGAAAGTAACGTAACCTCAGGCGATTGTTAAAAAGAGAGGAAGACGGCGTCTCCCTAAGACGCCTGTCTCCTTTGCCTTCTCCGTGACATCGAACGCGTATTTATTCGCGTTTGGTATTTTTTTTTTGCTCGACCGCGATAAAGGATGGGGAAGGTTTTGGGACTTTTTCGGGGAAATGCTGGAAAACCCACAGCTGCTTCCGCCATGGGCCTTTGGGGCAGGGGGAAGGAGAGGGGAGAGAGAGGGAGGTCTGGAGAAGCCAAAAGCCCATTTTGAGGTCGACCACTGTTTTGTATTGCATCGGTATAGTCGGCGTCTTGAACCAACTCTCCGGAGTTCCTTCTGATCAAGGCTTAGAGTTGACGGCATTTGCAAAATAAGAAAATTTGGCTGATAGGTATATTTGGGACTAATATGCTTGCATTCATGGGTCGGATTTGATTTTGAGCCTCTTATACGGCGAAATAGACTTGAAATTGTATCCATTAATTTGAAGACGCACCCAATTCTTATACCATTGTTTTCCATTATAAAATGACGGCACAACCTCAGATAGGAGTCTTAAACGTAAAATGAACTGATGGGGAACCCTAATGCGTGTCATATGCCGCATAGAGAAAACAAAAAGCCCATTGTTGAAGAACGTAGTGAAATTTAGGTGAAAAACTTCAGCGTATGTATCTACTAGCATTGAATAATACATTATATATTCTAGTGGGGAATTAAAGTAGTTAACTTTTGAAATTCATCCCTTATGACTTTTAATTGATTATCTTTTTGCATGTGAGGAGTCCAATGCACTGCTCGTATCACAGACAAAACTGTCGCAAGAATGCGTATTCACCATGTTGGCGATAGATACCCATAGCTTTCGGAATCACCATTGAATAAGTTATGTCTTTAAACGTAATAGCATAAGTATGGGTTCCATTTCTTCACTAGGCTTTAATTGAAGTAGATTACAATGTAGATGACCTATGCATTTCAGCATAACCGTGCCAGTCTCTTCTAGGTGTTAAGACAAGAACTGTATGAAGGAAGTATGTGGAAAAAGGTATTGAGGTGGGATGTAAATGTATAGCTGGATGTGATTTTATAGAATTAGTGCTTCGATGGCTGTGAATCATCTGCGGGAGAAAGAATTCTAGAAATCAATAAGATTGGCAACAGACATGAAAAAATAAATTCCAAGGTAGGTAAAATGAAGGAACTAAAGGTAAATTCTATTTCATATCAAAAGGTAAATAGGCACTTAATAGCTAAATTTCATCACAATCGGATGACACTGATTTCTTAGGGATCAGTTTCGTTTTTTTAATCAACAGGTTGTTATCATTGTTTGTTTTTCCTCGTTGGGCATTTCTTAAATCCATTATCTCTCATCTACTGCCGGTTGAGGCCAGTTCATTCCTCTCTCTCTCTGTCGTCCTCGGATGCATTGAACCTGTAACTAAAACGGCGGCAGCCGTAAAAATAATGCTCTTGAATCAGCAATTGGACTTTCGAGGTTGTCACCTGATTTTCCCTCTTCCCTGACCCTCGAAAGAACTCTTTCTATTTTTTTTTTGCCCCGACCGACCGCGCATAAAATATTCCAGTCAGGATTCGAAACCGGAAGTCGAGGAATTCCATATTCCTCCTCGAGGCGGAGACAGGGAAGGAGGTAGCGGGGGAGTTGAGGGAAGGAAAATCCCAAACCCGACCTTTATTTCGTAGTCGACGGTGCAGGGGAAGGTCGTCTGTTCTTTGTGGTTTTATCTCAACAATGGTTCGACTCCTCCGCACACAAAAAATACCTTCTTACGGGGGCTGACCAGTGGAAGAGGGAAAAAGAGTGTGAGGGTGGTGGTATAGAGAGCGAGGGACGAGACGGTGAAATAGGGGAAGATGGGATCCAACGTGAATGTCGATTGAAACAAGCGGGAGATCAAAAGGGAAGATAATGCGTCGTAGGGGTGAGTTGGCGGCGGGGTACCACTCGAGACGATGGTGGATGGGGATGGGGAAGGTGGTGTCTTTGAATTGGTAGCTGGGCAGTGAATAGAAGGGAATAAATAGGAGTTTGAGAGGCATCTACCGGTGAGAGAGAAGTGAGGAGGACGAAGTGGGAGATGATGGTGGAAGGGTTGAAATTTGGATAGGGGAGAACAGCTGTATAGAGTTTTGGAAGAGGAAACAAACACTTTCACTGGATTCTAATGGCTACAGCATTATTTGGATACTGTCTAGTACGGTGAGATGGACGAAACTCTCCCCTATTCGGTGGAGAATTCCAAGTCTGAAAAGGACTTAAAGTGGAGGAGCACAAAAAAATCCCAGGGTGCAATTATATGGACTGGGTAGCGAGCAAGAATTCTCCTTGGGCTTTGGGTGGTAAGCGGTGTGTTTGAGAGTTTTTTTACTGGGAATTATCCTCCCTTGAGAAGGTTGATTTTAAAAAAGTCTGTCCATCTAGAAAACCACATTTTCGATTATACTCGTTTTTATCGTTTATTTTGTGCGAGGAGCAATTATTTGAATGTGGTTCGCAGTATCTTTTATGACTGTGTTATTAATTGTCAGGAAGTTTTTTTAAAGGCAAAAATTTCTGTCAAAGTATTTCGTTATCCATATATCTGATAAATATCATAAAAATAGCACATTCAATTATTTTTTCAATCATATGTTCTCTTATATTAAGTGAAATATTTAATTTGATCTGACTGTACTTATTTCTTCTGATAATAATTCGTTTGACCTAAGATCAGGAAAACCACATATGACGAAAACTTAAGTAACAAAGCCTTAATAAGTAAGCTTTTCACGTTCTTGAATTGCTATTTTGTACTGCTTATTTCCTATAAATTTTCCTGTATATTGATTTTGAAACGATTTTTTGTTGATGCATTAAAAAAGAAAGACCAGTTTATTAAAAAGCCAGTGATTTTAAAATTTCAAGAGAGATGGGGGTGTTCATCTGAATGACAGATGATGTTTACAGGTAATGCACGTTAAACACGCTTTTTGTTAGTAAGTCCTAGGTGCCAGCCATCAAATAAATTAATGCAGCACCTCCTTGAATGAACTCTTCGGGCGGCAGAAGTTATTTACTAAGAAAAGAATATATGTAAGTTGACATGGAAGTTATAGTTCTTATTACTATATATAGCAGAAAAAAGAATGAAAATTTCATCTTGTGTCCACTAGATAAAAAATTCAATCCATAAAATTCATCTATCTGAATATTACCTTCATTAGCTAAAGATAAAACGCCCTACTCATTGTATGTGATTTAGTGACGATTTTCTTAATGGATGTTTGAGTAAGGTAATTGTTTTCATAATGTATTAACATGATGAATTGACCTCCCTTGAGCACCCATCATATGCATTTAATTTTTTTTTGGACCTTGAAATTTTAAAATAGTGTTAACTGTGACTAATCAATTCAAGCATGCCCGGAAATATGAAAAAGAGACTCATCCATCGAGCCAGAGAATGTGTAAGGGGAAAGGAAGAGATTGAAGAATGCCTTTAAAGGAAAGATTATAATTTGAAGATGGATGGCTGAACTCTGTTACTTTCACTCTCTCTTTCTAATTCTATTCCTCTTCATCATCTTTCTCTCTCTGTCTATTTCTCTCCTCCATCCTCTTTCTTTACTCCGCATTTAGGTCTCTCTCGACCGAGAGATTGAACTCTCCTTTTTTCGTCGGTGACCATATATTACGAATATTCGTGTTGAGAAGATTATTTTACAGTGATACGTTGTAGCATAACGTCCCGTTCATTACTAATCAAGCAGGATGGGAAACATGAGTGAAAACGTGGCGTGAAACGATTCCTCACGTCCTCATAGATAAAAATGAAATTCTCCAATAGCCGTAAAAAAATTCCGATTCCTCACGTCCTCATGTTTTATTTTTCTTCCTCAGGATGCCTTCTATCGCTCGAGAGTATTTTCCACCATCTTCTAAGTCTAAAAGAAAAATTAGTTTCCAATCATTGCATTGACAAATGATGTGGTACGTAGTCACTCACATGGGTGCATATACACAAAGGTTTGAAATTCTTGTATGTAGACTTCGGGCGTGAACATTTAGTTTGCATAAACCCCCCTCGAAATTCGCATTGAAGGAAGGTTGCTTGGTGGTGTAACTGGCTAACACACCTGACATGCAATCGGGAGATCCGGGTTCGAATCAAAGTCAAGTCAATTGATTTTGTCTTGGCAAATTTTAACCTTTGGTGAAGGAAAATGAGAGTGGAACCCCACTTGGAGTCCAGTCTCAGATTTTTCGCATTGTGGGGTCATGCACAACGCAATGGTTTGCCGGTCTGCATAAGTCTTTTGTCACTGCCTTCGTTTAGAGTTTGAGTTAAGGACCTTGCTGATAAGTGTTCTCCTGGTGGCTTTCTTTCCGAGAAAATCATTTGAAGTATTTTTTTGTCTGGAAATCATTTTTCTAACTCTATTACTGTCTAGATATCAATTAGATTCTATTTTCATTTAGCTTACAATAAAAAGCTTTCACGGAGGCTGTAAACCATCATAGCAATGAATTAATTATCTAATTAATGATTTGATGGGCGTTTAATGGAAAGAAATGAGAAACGGCAAAGATAAATTTGGTGGTTATAAATATTAAAATAAACAATTTTCGAATCTTATGGTGAGTTCCAATTTCCCTGCATTTTCTGCGAGTGGTGAAAATAGGAATGCCCCTGTGTCAAATATACTTACTCATTTCATTTTGCCTTAACCTCGTACATGGGTAACGCACACTTTATGGCCTATACTATTCCGAGATGATCGAGTTTCCTTTTCATCGCTCCTCTTTTATCTCCTGAGAAGTTCATTAAGTATAAATTTTATAGTTTTTTGCCGTGCACTTTCACTCATATTGGTTTTTTTGCATTAAGTGATCAGTAATTTTTTTCAATCTCTACCTTTTATTTAGCAAACAGAAGTATAACCTTTGTTTTTCGATGTGGTATTGATTGTCCATTCATTTTCTTACTGTTATACAAGAAGATGGTTTAATTTGGCTCAAATGAAGATTATTGTAGAAATTATAAACGCTTATATGATAAAAATCTATTTTTGTAATATGCCACTCATAAATATCATTTAGAGTACCAAATTTTTGTTTCCATTTGGTAATCATACCATTCATTACCTATGTGATCATTCAAATTATGCATCTTAATTCGGCGTAAAAAATCCACACTCAAAGTCATTAAAGGGAGAGGTTATAGTCAACCTAAGTTGCATAGAATTGCTCTTTACCAGATGCCGGGGGTGTATATTGTTTGCATAAATCTAATAGCTGCGGGTAACCAAGGCCTAGACTTTCCCGGGATATCCTCCGCGTCGATTCATCTTCGTGCGACAGTTACGCCAGCGTTACAGCAGGAGTCTTCAAGGCCTTGATAGGACGGGCAACAACCTGCATCAACACTTCAAACCTAAACACACCTGCTGAAACGCAGTCGTAACTGTCATATGGAGATGAATATACGTTGAAGAAATCCCGGAAAATTAGCCTCGACTACTTCACCACTCTGCCGTAGCCTTCATCAATGTATAACCTGGGCCTTGACTTTTGTCGCTTTCTTTTTTGCTCCCAGTTTTCAAGTAAAAACTTCAGCTACCCAGTGTTGAAGTAATTTCGTGCGTCCGTGCACGTTGAAAAATCAGTGTTAAGTTTAGAAAGTGGCAGCGAAAAGTTGTAAAAATGACTTCGAGCCAACCAGACTGAACGACGCTCAATAACCTTCTCCGGTATTTTTATGAGTCACGGAGCCGCAATTTCGAGAATGGAACGCGAGATGGATGACCGGGCAGCGATTTCATCGGCCGAGATATCTTAAAAATTTCAAGGTAGAAGAAAACCTTCTTCTTCTCGCAGAGTTTTCAATTTTATTTCAATTTGTGTCATCGTGGAAACCGATAATAAACCGTGGGGACGAATTGGACTACGGATGGGGAGAAAGGAGACCGCGAAGTAAAATCTGCTCTATTTTTTCCGGAGAACGAGAAATCGGAAGTCGGAAGTGAGGGTCCAAAGCATCAATTTGATATTTTTATCTGAGTGAGGAAACTGGGACAGTGGAGCAAGAAAAGTATGAGGGCACTGTTACGCAGAATTATGCACCTGCGCACCATATTAGGGACCTCTGGTTAGGATATATATCGATTGAGCTTCTGCGCTCTTGGACCAAGCCTCCCTCGAATGAGCATCGCCGTCATATTATCTGAGGGAAGTTCTCGGCGTTTCCTTTCCATTTCATGAGCTATCGTCTATATTTTATCGTGCAAGTCACATCAAGGATTTGTGTCGGGTTAATTCCACAGGAGGCATGCGCCAAAAATCGATCATACTGTCCCACTGTTACTAGGTATTATATTATGAATGATACCTGAAGATGATATTTGAAAACTTCAGTTTTTGGACTCGTTGCATTATTACTAAAACAATTATAATTCATATATTCCACTGTAGAATTTTTATGATTTGCATATAATTTTCATGTTAAATTAAGTAAAGTTTGTGGAAGGGGCTTCATATGCAATGCAGCAGCTGACCTCCATTTTTATCTGGAGTCATAGAATCTGGACGCGTATATTACGATGGCCGTTTGTTGTACCTCAATCATTGTTACACGCATAAGTGATTTTCAGAGTTCAAGATGAATAAAATATAAAATTAATTAGTGTCCCAAGTCGAGGAGAGTTGAAAAAATGAATATATACATGGCTTATTCGTATACATCTCTCAATAACTTTACAACACGGGATCATTTCTCGACTTAGGCAAGCGACTTGTTAATGATTTTAGAAACAGTGTCGTAACAAACGCATATCGTGATTTTGACTTAAAAAGTGTAGGATCAGGTGAAATATTGTCTGACAGATGCGCTTGCGTTACTTATCGATTAGGAAGTTTTGGTCAGTCAACTACTTGTTTATCCGGTATTCTTGCAAGGTATTGCGTGTACTAATTGCGTAAAGTAATTTGGAGATGTACTGAATTAAAAGGATGAATGCCTATTTTATCCGCAGTCTGTGGCAAGCCTCTGTTACCGCCAGCCGATATAGATATTCTATTTATTCTACGCTTAAAAAAGAGCAGCACAAATAAAGGGCACTCCTCTTCGAGCAGTTGCGACAAAATAGGTGAACGCAGAAACATATCGGTTCACTTAAAGTTAAACTGTTCTGCGTGAGTAGAACATTTTTGGTGTACCATAAAGTACCAGTGGGTCTTGCGAAAATATGCGCTTTCAAAATCAACGTGGAGACAGCATATAATAGTCTTAAGTGGCATAAAACGCACGAAAATATCGTCGTCATTCTCTCCATCCGAATCACCAATTGCTCAGTCCTGTGAGCTGTTTCGAGTGAAAGTATACGTGTCAGATCCTCAAAGTAGCAACGTCCAAGTCTTTTTGAAGTATCATATCAAGTGAGAAGCCACAACTACGCCAGACGAATTTTACTCGGGCCCATGGTAACATTCAGCAATTCTCTTTTCCTTTATTGAATAGTGTGAGAGCTTTAGTATTAATGATTTCACGTGATCCCAAACTTTTCGTGATTTACGGCTTAGTTCATTAATTTGACAGTTAATTTGTTGAAGGAACTGTCTGAAGTTTTTCTTACCGGAGTAGTCTACTATTCAAGCTTTTTTCTGGACGCTAGCTGTATCTATGGCCCACATTTGGTTTTGCTCCTCTTGAATTATATCGAAAATGATGTGAAAGTTAAATACCTGTTAGACAACGAGAAGTACTGATCCCATATTCAGAGGAGCACAGAGCGGAACATAAGGACGATGAATTACGATCGGGAGAACGATAGGTGGGAGTTTGTTAACGAGGAGAAGAGGTTGGGAAGAGGGTAAAGCCTCTCACGTAAGTGAGCGCTTAAATGTGCCCATATTCAAAACAAAGAGGAGAATATTTTTATGCAAAGTTAAATAACATACTTCCAATCATTGCTAGGAAAATCATGAATTTAGCAGAAAATTTAATGAATAATATACATCCGGCTCTTGGGTAACCTCTACGCATTCTTGCATGAACATGTAATAGAATTATTGGGCGCAAGGAAATGCAGAAGATAATCTAAAATGACAAAGCCATTTAAAGGTGACTCTCGTAGTATTTAAATGTTTTATTGGAGCAAACTGGTAGAAAAGACTGGCCTTTCCACATTCCTGCATTTAAATAGAGTTTTTCATCTATTCACATCGCCTGAATGTAGTTCCTTGAGTGCTGAATGGTGGATGCAGTAGACTATGCATATTCTTAAAAAATAATCTGTAATTAATGTAAAATTTGTTAACTCTGTCGATTTTTGGCTAACACACCTGACCGGCAATTGGGAAATCCGGGTTCGAATCCCGGCCAGGTCAAATGATTTTTTCATAGCGAATTTTCAACCCTTGGTGTCTATTGATTTCATTTCTAGTCTTTCATTTTGCTGAAATTTTTTCTTGCAATACTTCTAAACATCAAAATATAGTTCCCTTTCTCCAGGATTCAGACTAAATTTAAAATGGCTCAGTGTTGTAATAATGTTTGAGAAATTGGAAAAAAATCTTAGAGCTGTTGCAAACCGTTTTCCGGATTGATTCTCGTTCTTCTACTGTGATAAGTGATGGAAATGCACAGAGCGCGTGAAAGCATGGCGATATACAAGGGAAAGGGGTAGAATGTGATGGTTGTCCTTTGGCCGGTAGAATTTTTTAGGATTCTAGGGAGAAGGGTCGTGAGCAGTGCCCTTCCGTGAACCAAATATGGGCGTTCTACGAGTCGGTAACTTCCACCCCTCACTGCCTGCGGCATGCGAGTGGGTTCCTTCCGCAAAGGACGTGCGACCGTATGTGGAGACGTACTTAACTGAGATTCGTGAGGTAGTGAAGGAGGGAGTTGGAGGAGTTGATATTGCCCGCCGAGTGGATGCGTTGTCAGCGAAACACGAGAAGTAACTGCTCTCTTAGTCAGAAGTCAAGGGTGTGATTCCTTGTGGAAAGACGCATTAATGTTGAAAGGGAAGGTACTGTAATGCAGAGTAATGAATAAGGGAGGAGCGTTGAATCATAATGAGAACAAAGGATTTGAAAGGCGAAGAGTCCTCCCCGATGGATCCTTCTTTTCTGACTCACTGTGACATGACGCCTTGCTGTAGTCACCACGAATACATAACCTCAGGTTTTCGAGCCGTAAACACCCTCTTGGGGCGGGTCCAATCTGGCTACCTGAAGCTTTAATGGAAGGACACATTTTTTCCAACCCATTTGGTAGGGATTTAATGCTTTAATGTGCTTTTAAATTACTACTTTAAATTGCTAGTTAGTTCTGAGAGGAACTGTGTACAATTACATGATTCGGGGATATTTTCTAGATTTCAGATTAACTTAGACTTTCTCCTATCCTCTCGTAGTTTTAAACGTAGAGTATGAAGATTTCTTCTTCAATTATTCAAAGCAATAGGTATTAGACTCGAAGTTTAAATGGATCGCTTGGTTTAAAATGATTATTTAGTGGAATTCTACTTGAAGAATTACTCTTACACTCTGATGGCTGTGACTATATCATAAATTAGACCAGTTAATTGCAAGAATAAGGGCATCAGTGTCTTATTTATGAAAAAATTTAACAGAATATTTTAATCGACCACTCCAGAACGGTAAATGCTAACCTCTTCTGTCCTTTCTCTCGGTAAATGTATACACATACTGCCGATGATAACGTGACAAGGAATTTGAAGAATCAGACGGATTGAGGACATTTTTCATAAAAGTCCTTTTTAATGTGGATGGAATATAGTAATAGCTGCTTTTTGGATCATAAAAATATCATTGAAAGTGGGCCAACGTTACTGTTGTCTGTGATATTCTGTTGATGGTAAAATTTCCAACCTGAAACAATAAAAAAAAGATGGTGCGCGTAAAAGATCGACTCGCCGGCAAGTGTCGTCTCAAAATAACCATCAAAACCAACCGCGCTCTCGATGGCAAGGGTGGAGAGAAAAGAGTGGGGTGTAACAGCATTTGCAAGCATGCATATGCATCGGTGTGGGATGGGGAGATGCAGAGAGTAGGGAGGATGGGGGAAAGTAAAAAAAATGACCCGGTCGAGAAACTGCGAAGGAGTGACATTCACAATGTGTCGTACGTCAGAAGTGTACATAATACATCGCCCCACCCGTTCGCCCTCCCCTTTTTTACATATCTCCCTTGCCCTTCACCTCCCCCTCAGACCTTTTATTCTCTCTTTCCTTCTCCCCTCGACACTCACAACCACCGGCAAGTCGGTAGGCCTGAAGGCACTCACACACTCTCTCTCTCCGGCCCTGTCAGGACCATTAACAAAGGACATCTCTCTATCCGTGTGGTCTGATGCGATATGTTTCTTTATATAATAATAATAATAATAAATAAATAAACTCGGAGCGGAAATTTACCAAAGTAACGTTACAAAAAATAAATAATCGAGTATATTGTTTCCCATGAAACAGACCATGGTGACGAAAGACACCACCGCCTGTAATAGAAATGAAGCTGTAAAAATATATTACAATCGAAGTATCATAACGGACCGTTCTCGCCCAAACAATAGACCGGATATAACTCTTCATCAAAACAAGAGGTAATAACATATCTAATAGATATCTCTATCGGCAACAAATATAACTTAGAGGCTAAAATACTAGGAAAAATACAGAAAATTGGTACTTTTAGCTGAAAAATAAGAGAAATGTGGAACCAAAATTCCATTAAAATTATACCAATAATGATACCAGCGACTGGTTTAATACCCAAGAACCTGTACAAAAGCTTGGAAACAATAGGAATGGACAATCATGTTTACATGCAAATTCATAAAAACACAATAATTAATACTTGCTCCATAGTAAGAAGATTTCTAAATGAACATTTAAAAAACAGTAGATGAGCCTTTGATGCTTTGCACCAGGGATGGGCGAGCGTTTCTCAGCCTTCAGGCTGAGAAGTGAAAAATTCGAAAATAATTATAATCATAATAATATTTCACACACTTAATGGTACAATACATTGTACAATTTTATTCGTGAAATTAGGCACCTCTGAAGAGACCTGTATTGGAGGTTACCATCAATTGGTTACGCTGTGTTCGGCAGCTGATTAATAATAGCATATAAATAAATTTATAGGCGTTGTAATTTACATTAAAGTGTGCTCAACATACATGCATTAAAGTACATATTTTTATGAATTTAATAACAGAACTATAAGATGCAGGTAACAAATTAGGTAATAATG